>CM070672.1:14288873-14888873 GCA_036346575.1 Dendrocalamus sinicus
ATTTCATACCTACAGCACCTACATCAACTGATGAGAGTGATAAAGGTAACAATATTGGTGCTGAATTTAATTACAAAACGGTGTGTAATTACGAGAATTCATGTGTTCAGTCAAAAATTACATGTGATAGACCATGTGGAGGTGACCCCGTGTGTGTGATGAGTAATTGACATCTGTTTTAGGAAAGTCGAGTTTGGTTTGTGTGGTTCGGGCCATGTCGTTGCGCGGTGCAATCGGCTTCGGTCGGACTTGGTCAAACTAGGTCGAACGTGCTTAAGTCGTTTATTTTTCGTTTCGATCGATTTGGGCTTTGAGTATGTCTTCTGATGCTAATGTATGGTTACAATATTTCGAGCGGTGCTATGTGATTTGTTTCTTGTCTGTGATAGCTGCAGAACGTCAAGGTGGAGTCGTGGCAAGGCACAGGATGACCGGACTAGGCGTAGGTGGTGCCGAGGTCAAAGCGGTCGAGGTGTGCCGAAGACGACGAGGACTCGAGGTGGCTGCATGGCTTGGAGGGCAAGGAATGAGGAAGCTTCCTAAAAGATGCACGAGGGGCGTTTTGGTGAATACGCAAAGCTGCACTAAAGGAAGTGGATTGTGGATAAAGCGCCATGAGTTGTTGAGAGCTAATGGGTAAAGTGGGTTGTAAACCCATTAGTGGAGGCTATAAATAGAGAGAGTGGGTATGAGAGTTTCATGTTTTTTTAGTTCTCTCCATGTATGCATGAAAAATGAGAGTGATTTTTAGAGAGATGGCTTGAGAGAGTGTGCATGAGGGTTTTTAGTGCATTCGCTCTCCATGTGTGTGTCTTAGAGAGATGAGCTGAGAAATCCCTCTTTGTAATTGCGTATATCTCCGTATCAATTTCAATATGAGAGACTTTGTTTGAGTTGTTATGGCTTCATGTTTATCCCAACTTGCACTTATTCTTTATTCTCTGCACTGTCCTTCTTTGCCTCTTATATTCTGAGTTGATTCTTGTTGTTTCGGCAGAAATTCTTGTGTTGGCTGCATGTTTTGTTGATCGAAGACCTTGTGATGAGGCGATGGAGTCCCGATCTTCCGTTAGGATGAATAACTATCGATTTTGGCGGAGGTGACCCTTGCTATCCGACTACAACCGTACGACGACGCTTGCGCCTTAGCAATCGCTGAACCAACCCCAAAGTGTTATCAACCGTGCCAAGAACGCGGTTGACCAGACCACGAAGGTCTATTCCTGCATGCAATCGAAAACACGCAAGAACAAGATAACAAGCAATCTGAAATTGCAAATATATAAATTGGGATCAAAAGGTGGGATTTCGAAGGTAGTCTTGACAGGTGGTCGTCCGACACAACTGAAGAACAGAAGTTTGCATAATAGCTAAACCTAAACTCAACAAAATCCCAGTCCTAGCAACGGAGGCGGTGGCTCCTTTATAGGGAGAACAACCAGGGGTGGCGTCCAAGTGCATGCCCTAAGGTTACAAGGCCCATGGGCCCAAGTGGTGGTGGCGCAGCACCCTTTTTGACTCGGACTCAGAGACCAATGTGGACTCTTTTGATGATTGCGGCCGGCTCAGATGTAATTTGAAGATTAGGTTGGATCCATTGGAAAGTAGACTTCATAAGCTTTCCATGAAGTACAAGTACATCCCAAACGGAGTCCGTATGAGGAAGTTATGCCCATTTGAACTTGCACCATTGCAGCAGTCCGAGTCTGATTCCAGTACGTGACCAACGTGGACTCTTTTAACAATTGCGGCCGGCTCAGATAGAATTTGACGATGAGGTTGGATCCGTTGGAAAGTAGACTTCATAAGCTTTCCATGAAGTACAAGAACGTCCCAAACGGAGTCCGTATGAGGAAGTTATGCCTGTTTGAACTTGGTACCATCACAGCAGTCCGAGTCTGATTCCAAAACGTGTCCAACTCGAATTCGTGCTTGACTTGGTCCCAAAGTGACGTGGTGACCTCCATTGTTCCTTCCATGCATGTCCAGGACTCCATGTCCCTTTCCTTCATCCCTTCCCAAGTTCCTAAGCACAATTAAATCACTTGCATTAGGTAGCGGTCTATTCTCAGTAACATATGAAGGCTGAAGAAACGAATTCACCTTTAGTTCAATCTTGATATTGGGCGCGATTGTCGTATGTGTTTGTGGCATGGTCACATCATCCTCCCCTTCTTGATAGAAAACCGTCCTCGGTTTTAGCATACGTGTAGCCTCACGTATTGCATGATCTTCATCATAAATCTCGGTACATAATAACAAACGCAACAAACTCTCATTATGTAATATCATACGTTTTTTATCACACAAAGTAAAACCTTCTTGAAACGAGCTCACCTTATAATTTAAGTGATGCGTAGGAGCTCTTGTAATTGGAACAACAAGCATAGCAAATATGGTTGTATCCATAGGGGTCGTGTCCTCATCATCCTCGCCTTCTTGTAAACAAAGCCGTCCTCGGCTTTTGATAAACTGAAAGTATGGTAACAAAGAAGCCAAGGTGTATGCATGGTATATGTATATGTCATCCGTTTTAACAGTTCTTCGTTGTTGCACAGTTAATGTTATAACACAGCAGCAATCACAAAAGCTCATTGTATTATTAACCCAAAAGTAATCATATATGTTAATGAACAAATCAAAATTTCTCACACAGTAATTATCACAACTTGTTTTGCAAATGTAAGTGAAGCATTTATGCAATTCAAATCTTTGAAGTTGTAAACTTGTTGTGGTGGCACATATAGGCAAAGCTACAACTTTTGGAATCAAACAAAGTTTATCCATATAATCAGATTTCAATTGAGCAATAGCAAATTCATCTAGTAAGGGTGAAAATATTTGCAAGTTCTTCCATACATCAATTTCATTATTCAGATTGCCAATGTTAGATGGTTCAATAAGAGAAGAACACATAGGCATTGAATGATCACTAAAATTTATTTTTCTATCATAATGAACAAGATTGAGCATACAAGAGTTGTTGTTCAAAACAACAAGCTGCAATTCATCCATGTGGTCATAAGTTATGCATATTCGATATACAAGAAATTGATTTCCTACACCATAATCTCCAATCAAATTAAACTTATACCCAGGGGTGTAGGCACTAAACAAGAATTTTGAACATGTAAGTTCAGAAACTTTCTCCAAAGCATGTGACAATTTTATAGGAAGATCCAACATGATGTAACACAATGAATTGGCAGGAGAAATTCTATTTAAAACTTCTTTATGTCTAACCAAAACCACATGATCATTGTATGTGATTAATTCATCACATGAATCACTCAAAACAGCAGGCAATTCAATTATTTTTTGACAAGGTGCACTTAACTCATTCTCAATACTCAAATCAATGTAGTGTGAATTCTCTACTTGAAATATGGGCGTGTCAGAATTATTTTCCACTAAGTTTTGCTCTAAAATAGCATGAACAGTGCATAATTGTTGTTCTTCACAAGCATACTCACCGTGAGTGATGATAGCACCATATCTTTATCTTTTTGGCTCCCCTCAGATGATGTAGGTACATCCATCTCCTCATCTTTGTTCTTAACCAATGGAATCGATGATTCAATCAGCTCATGCTCCTCTTCAACATGGTTCTCAACTGCCTGCAAGTTGTTAGTTACAGAAAAAGGCACAAACATGGGTTTGTTCTCACATTTCTTATCATCACGCACTCTCAATTTCTCCTCAATCTGACGTTCAACATTACAAGCAAGTATAAACAAATGAGGGAGAGAATTATATTCTTTGTGAGTGAGAAGGTCCTGAATTTCTTTATTAAGCCCACGCAAGAATCTATTCTCTGTAGCTTCAGCATGTTCCTCTAAACCACAACGCAACATACCAATTTGTAATTCCTGATAGTATTCTTCCACAGACTTTGTACCTTGTTGTAAGCGTTGTAGTTTATTTAACAAATCACGAGCAAAATATGAGGGAACAAATCGATGGCGCATAAGCAATTTTAAAGCCTCCCAAAAACTAATCCCTCTTTATTCCCATGCATGCCGATCTCATGTGGGTACCTAAAACAAACAACAACCATAACAACAAACAACAACAAGAGTGAGTTCAAAGACTCAGCAAATATAAATAGGGGCAGCAAGGATAAAAATGAACATCACTTCACAAATTCATCCATCAATCATATGAATAAACATGCTATGCAATATGATCAAAAATCGCTTTATCTCTTCTCTTGCGCATTTTACCGGTAATGCGGAGTGTGCATCCGTCAATGCACACCCATGCCTGTACCCTCTGGTACAGGGACCAATTGCCCATACTCCACAAGTATGGGGACCTTTAGCCCGTCATGACAACAACATGTCGGGGACCTCGGCGCTTGGTCATCTCGTGACCAAGACTTCAATAAATCAGCATGATGCACAAATGTGAATGTCTCAACAAATAAAACTTGCATTCACAACAACTATGCATCATAAATTCTCAGGAACTCTTTCAATTGCAATCTACCATAAACAATATCAACATATCATTATCATGATCAAGATCACATAGTCTCAAAGCATGGAACAACCATCTTCATAGCAACAACCATCAACAATGCACACTATAAAATTTAAACCAACATTATACTTGCCTTAACCCCGAGAAAATGGGAAATGATCAGAAGGCGCGGCCCCTGGAATCCGTCCTCCTCCTGAACAATAATTTTAATAATCGCTAAGGCAACGGTAACGAGACTTTAGATTAAACAAAACAACCCCAAACTAACCCAACATGATTGGCTTGACTCAAAACCCCAATTCCTTTCGGCCACCCTGTCCCCTTCTACGGACAGTCAACTTCAAAAATCCTTATCAAATGGTACAGAAGTCCGAATAAGGCGTTCTCAGATTCTCTGGAAAGATAATTAAATTACCTAACTAAACCTAGTTGGTGAGTCTCCCTGATTCGGCCAACTTCTACCCGCCCCATCTAACTTTCTTAGAACATCAATTCTGTAACGGGTTCTCTGGACCGCGCACTAAAACTGTCATAACTTTCAGCCCGAGAGTCGGAATCCGGATTTCTTGACCTTTCTGGAAAGCTAAGGAACATATCTGAAACTTTCATAATATGGAGATCCTCTGATTCTCCTGATTGCTAATCGCCCAAACCCATCTACCGAAACCTGACAGGAATTTCCCCGATCTACAGGACAGTCCGACTAGAAAAATCATAACTTTTTCTACAGAGGTCCGAATGACACGTTCTAGCACTTCCTGGAAAGCTAAAGATGTCCTCTACAAATCTATAGGAGAAGACCAGACCTGAATCCCCACGGATCTATATCAAAAAGACCGTCTAACAGAGGCTGTCCTGAGTATCTCCGAAAACCGACATTGCTAAACAACTAATTATATACATCTAGTTGGGGAAAAACAGGATTACCCTTGATGAATTGTTGTAGAACACGAAGAACTCTCCACGAAACTCCTCCTCCTTTCTTTTCCCCTTTTTCCCTTTTCTCTTCCCTTCCTCCGGATCCAATCGCCTTGCTGCAATAGATCTTCTTCCTCCGCTCGATCGGCAGCAAATGGGGACCTTCTTCACCGGCAATGGAGGAGAGGGGAGGGGGAATAACTGCTGGAGGCGTGCAAGGGAGGAGAGGGGAGGCGCAAGGGGGAGAGGGGAGGGGCGGCTAGGGGGAGGGGCGGCTAGGGTTTGGAGGGGGTGGGCGCCTCTCCCCCCCTCTATGGCTGGTTTCCCTCCTGGGCCTTGGCCCAGGCCCAGGTTGTCCGAAAAATTCAGAAAACCCCCCCTGAAAACACTATTTTAATTCTTTCCTTTAAGATCTTTTTCCCCGATTAATCGATTATTTGTCGAAACGCTTTCGGGATATTACATTCTACCCCCCTTAAACAGAATTCGACCCCGAATTCTAACCATGCTTACGCCAAGAAATATAATCACAGCTAAAACTTACTAACATTGCCACGTACCTGCTGTGAATAACTCCGGATATTGCTCGCGCATGCGAGACTCCAATTCCCAAGTGGCCTCTCTCTCGGTCTGCTACGACAAAACACCTTGACGTACTGACGCGTTACGCCTTACTACTTGTCCCATCCTTTCAAGAGTCACTCGACGGACACGTCTCGAAGGCACGGTCTTACCCGTGGGTCAACGGCTCAAACGAAACTTCATGCTTCAGATTCCTCCAGTACTACCTCGACACTAGGTCATACAAAACGATCTGTGCGCTACGCTAGGACTCAAGACGGTTCTAGCAATACGCTCTCTACCAAGTCTCTCCGACTTTCAGAAACAACCATTATACCTTGGGCCAACACTCCCTTGGGTACTAAACCACACAACCTGCACAAACACACAAAACTCTTGATCCTTGTATCAATCGATCTCTTCACTTTAACAATGAGCACCTCTTTTAACCAGGGACGCACAACAGTTCCCGACTGAAAACAAAAGAGTCTTAATGCAACCAACTCAAAACCATCTTCCCTTCAGAAGAGCCCAATCCAAAGACAAAGACTCAACATGAAAACTTTTCCACCTTTCAAGTAGACAGTTTAGAAATAAATGCCACATAAGCCAAAAACGAAACCCCTCGAATAACCAGATTAACTTTTTTTCTTAACTGGAAAGAACCAGACAAACCGACAAGAACCCACTCAATATGTAATAGACATCCATCATAAACTCAAAGCTCAAATAAAAACTAAGAGAATATCTCACTAAGCAAGATCACGCTCTTTTCCACCATCTTTCTTTTAAGAATTTAACTTTCTCTTAAACCATAGGATCCCAAATCGTCGCATAACATTCTAACTCTTTTCTCTTAAATTAGCAACCTCATGGCTATGCTCAAGCTGAACACAAATTCCACACCTATGTAAAGAGACTCTTTCCATCCACAATAACATACCCTGATCAACTTGTCTAGCAGAGGAATTACTTTGATAAATAATTCCCAACACACCACGATATAGCTTACAGCCACATTCACATCACCTAAATCTGTTAAGGATGATCAACTTTAAATTCACCACCTTCATGCTCATTTACTGCTTCCAAGGATTCTATCAAACATCACCATGACTCTTGGAATCTCATCATGGAAAACCAAGATGCTAGCATAAAAAAATGCAAAGCCCACATTTCAACCTTTAAGACTCTTACAATGAATTTCTGGTATACTTGATAGGTAATCCTCAGATCTAATAACTAAACTTTTCACACAACTCAACCATAACCTCGGTCACTTTGGTCAACACTTCTCACCAATCAAGTAACCGCCCAAGGCGATTCATTTCACCAATCTTAGACCTTCTCTAACCCACACCAATCAAATTTAGCTACGCGACCACAAAGTAGCCATTTCTAACTGATTGACCAAGTTATCCTTAGAGATAATCTATCTCACAAAGGGTTACTCACTGAGGCCGAGTCATCCTTAACAATAACTCAACCATCCTCGCTATCCCATTAATTAACACGACTATTAGATTCCTCTATACTACTACTCTCATCATAAATCTTCTACACAATCTTACCGAGTACCCAAAATGCGATACTCTAAGAAACTAATCAAGATTTCCATACTTGCTAATTCTAATATTCTATCAAGATGAACACAAGATCTTGGACCACATCTCGCTATAGGTCCTACTAGTTGCGACAACGAAACCTATTAACTCCAAAGACAAACATTCTATTTAAATCAAATCCTTTCCAAGGATTATTCTAATAAATCGAATTATTGCGCCATGCATCTCAAACATCTTGACACCTGAAGCCTCACAGAATCATCTACTCGACCACCACTATCCAGTTGCCAACATTCATCTTTAAAGGCTTTGCAACATGAATCAGTTAATCCTTTCTCAAAAGAAGAGGCCAATAAGAATAATAATAATAATTTCAGCACTCAGATAAACATTTACCAATCACGGTAAACACCAGACCAAGAGGAACAGTCAATTGGCAGTGAACTCGGAAAACATAAGGGGAGTCCACAATTGAAGGTACAATCCCCCAAGAAGAGGATATCAAATCGCAAGATACGAAACTTGGCTTCAGACCTCAAATACTCCTAATGCACTCTTTCCGTTAACATAGAAAACAATCCTTTGACTACAACAACACTTGGTCAGCTCGAACAAGACAAGTTCTTAAGACCAAACCACAAGAACCACTTAAGAACCAATAAGATCTTTCACACTTCACTTTGCTCGGAACAGTTCAACTACCAAATAAATCATGAGATCCAAATGATCTCCGCCGCAAAACTTGAAACATTTTTATTTACGAAACATCACGAAAGGCAATCAAATTAATCTCCTCTTAAAGGAATCAACATCACTCTAGCAACCATAACTACTAGTCTTTCTAACATCACATCATGCACTCCTGGCATGAACCAACATAACTCACTATCCCATCATTAACCTTCCCAGGGAAACACAATAACCTATTTCATATATTTTTCTATAAGGTTGCAATACTCAACCTGGTCAAGAGGATAACTAATGCACAAACCCCACTATCGAAGTAAACCGTCTTTTAACTAAGGCATGCTGCCCAGGTCATCCTCACAACACACCTATTTAGATCACCCTTAAATTCCAATCATTAACCTATTAGCAATGCTCAACATCAATTTAGTGCACCCCAATTCCAATCCAATGGTTATCGTAAACAGTTGACGATTATACCGTCATGGAAGGATTTATGGTCATTTCTCTATTTGCGTTCCAACTAGCAAACATAAAACCATCAAGCAACCAAAAACACCCTTAACTCTTCCTTCCTACACAGTTAAATGAATCCATTGAGATCAAGTAATCCAACCAGTTTAGTAAACTAAACAATTTTTTTTAAGGATCAACCTTCTCATTAAAGACATACTATTATCCTACCACTCCACCATCAGGTAACATGAATCACCAATTACATTCCATCAGTTCATCTCTTAGTGATGCTCAAAACCATACTTCGATACGTAATAAATGCACCTAGCAATTACATATGATCAGTACTTATCCATAAAAGGTAACTCCAAGATTAATATCCACTATGACAACATTCTAACATCTTCTGGACTTATCCATCCCAAAGGGTTAGATTAGTCCGTTGAGACCCGCAGGTCCACTCTATCCGAGATGCTTATCAAAATATATCACCTATAGTGATCAAACCAGTTTCGTCAACGTTCCCTACTTGTTATTAACTCTGTTGATTCCACCTAAATATAGTCATACTCACAGTCACAGCTCATCAAGAATTACTAGAGAACAACCTCAACTTATTCCACTTTCCTTTCAAGGATCTTAGCTAAGATCAATCATGCACACACTGCAACCCAATCTTGATAATCCATATCATATTCATTAAGTGCTTTGATTATAACCTCTCATCTTATCATGACAACACATCGCCAAAGGGGTTTAACATCTTCTTTCATAAAAGAGATCCATCAAGCTTCAACACTCAAAATACCCAAGAGAGATACAATGAGTAAAAGCCTCCACGAACTAAAGGACTTGCAGAAGAAAACTTTTATTAACCCAAAAACATCAAGCGAATAAATGGATCAAGATTTCCCATGAGGAAAACAAAACTCCAATATAAAGGTCAAACTTGACCACCAACCAAGTTCACCAGTCGTAAGAATAACTCATCGGCTGGGAAAACAATGATTGCTTTACAGGACAAATTCAGCCCAATCAAAACACACTATCCTTTCTCAAAGCAACCGATCAACCGTAATGAACTAATAACCCAAGAGAAACTCATCGAGCCCAACTGGACTAGAGTTGACCAAATTCAAAGTCAAAGAAGAGGACAACTCTTCTAGAGATACTCACTATCAACGCCAATTCTAACATATCCGAGGTAACCGCCTTCATATTCTCATACCGCTAACGGTGGTGTAACCCGGTACAGCCCAGGGCCACAACCATGACCTCAACCTCTCAACATGGGTTATCCCCACACATAATATCTATAGTTTTATAATATAGATATAATATATCATCTCAAACCACAATCAGCATTACAACATAACGGAAACGTAAATGCAATGCTTCACCCATTCCCATCCTACTGTGCACTGTGTGTCAATTTAATTATTCAATTACCACGGACCTAAAGCCCGCTCTGATACCAACTGTAACACCCCAGCCAATCAATGACCTGGAATGCTACCAACTAATAACATAATAAGGAAACTAATATTCATCTTACAAAATTTCGGCAGAACTTCCTTTGTTTATTGAGTAAATCAAAGGTCTCAACAAGCATAATCAACTGATATGAATACCAATAAGCAATAAGTTCATTTATAAGCAAAACTGGGTTATGATCACCATCGCACTCATAACCATTCTACTTAGATAAAGAACGGAATCAAAGCAAATAAGTTCTATTCTTTATTACACCTTGAACCTGATAGACAATAATCAAATACCACTTAAATTATTCAGCAAATAATGTTTAATGTTCTTTCTGCCTTCCATGGTGAATAGACCGTGCATGTGCATCAAAACTAATCCCTCATTCTTCCCATGCATGCTGATCTCATGTGGGTACCTAAAACAAACAACAACCATAACAACAAACAACAACAAGAGTGAGTTCAAAGACTCAGCAAATATAAATAGGGGCAGCAAGGATAAAAATGAACATCACTTCACAAATTCATCCATCAATCATATGAATAAACATGCTATGCAATATGATCAAAAATCGCTTTATCTCTTCTCTTGCGCATTTTACCGGTAATGCGGAGTGTGCATCCGTCAATGCACACCCATGCCTGTACCCTCTGGTACAGGGACCAATTGCCCATACTCCACAAGTATGGGGACCTTTAGCCCGTCATGACAACAACATGTCGGGGACCTCGGCGCTTGGTCATCTCGTGACCAAGACTTCAATAAATCAGCATGATGCACAAATGTGAATGTCTCAACAAATAAAACTTGCATTCACAACAACTATGCATCATAAATTCTCAGGAACTCTTTCAATTGCAATCTACCATAAACAATATCAACATATCATTATCATGATCAAGATCACATAGTCTCAAAGCATGGAACAACCATCTTCATAGCAACAACCATCAACAATGCACACTATAAAATTTAAACCAACATTATACTTGCCTTAACCCCGAGAAAATGGGAAATGATCAGAAGGCGCGGCCCTTGGAATCCGTCCTCCTCCTGAACAATAATTTTAATAATCGCTAAGGAAACGGTAACGAGACTTTAGATTAAACAAAACAACCCCAAACTAACCCAACATGATTGGCTTGACTCAAAACCCCAATTCCTTTCGGCCACCCTGTCCCTTCTACGGACAGTCAACTTCAAAAATCCTTATCAAATGGTACAGAAGTCCGAATAAGGCGTTCTCAGATTCTCTGGAAAGATAATTAAATTACCTAACTAAACCTAGTTGGTGAGTCTCCCTGATTCGGCCAACTTCTACCCGCCCCATCTAACTTTCTTAGAACATCAATTCTGTAACGGGTTCTCTGGACCGCGCACTAAAACTGTCATAACTTTCACCCCGAGAGTCGGAATCCGGATTTCTTGACCTTTCTGGAAAGCTAAGGAACATATCTGAAACTTTCATAATATGGAGATCCTCTGATTCTCCTGATTGCTAATCGCCCAAACCCATCTACCGAAACCTGACAGGAATTTCCCCGATCTACAGGACAGTCCGACTAGAAAAATCATAACTTTTTCTACAGAGGTCCGAATGACACGTTCTAGCACTTCCTGGAAAGCTAAAGATGTCCTCTACAAATCTATAGGAGAAGACCAGACCTGAATCCCCACGGATCTATATCAAAAAGACCGTCTAACAGAGGCTGTCCTGAGTATCTCCGAAAACCGACATTGCTAAACAACTAATTATATACATCTAGTTGGGGAAAAACAGGGATTACCCTTGATGAATTGTTGTAGAACACGAAGAACTCTCCACGAAACTCCTCCTCCTTTCTTTTCCCCTTTTTCCCTTTTCTCTTCCCTTCCTCCGGATCCAATCGCCTTGCTGCAATAGATCTTCTTCCTCCGCTCGATCGGCAGCAAATGGGGACCTTCTTCACCGGCAATGGAGGAGAGGGGAGGGGGAATAACTGCTGGAGGCGTGCAAGGGAGGAGAGGGGAGGCGCAAGGGGGAGAGGGGAGGGGCGGCTAGGGGGAGGGGCGGCTAGGGTTTGGAGGGGCTGGGCGCCTCTCCCCCCCTCTATGGCTGGTTTCCCTTGGGCCTTGGCCCAGGCCCAGGTTGTCCGAAAAATTCAGAAAACCCCCCTGAAAACACTATTTTAATTCTTTCCTTTAAGATCTTTTTCCCCGATTAATCGATTATTTGTCGAAACGCTTTCGGGATATTACATCCCGTGGTGAAGAAGCTTGTCTCAAGCGTGCATATTCCTCGCGAATTTTTTTGATCTCCCAGCCAATTTCTCGAAGAAGATGTGGATCTATCTTGTAATCATTCCGTGAACCTGCCATGGTTAGTAGCACACAAGGAAACAAATCACAAGTATATGCTCCTATCAACTACTAGAATATGGAGGCTCAATTCAAGTAATGCATCTCTCAAGCTTTTACCAAATTCTTACAAGTTCTTACCAAAGCAAACAGGTGGTGCAACCGGTGGCTGGTTCGTGATAAATCTAACTCAAGTGATGAGTAAAGCGATTGCAAGGTACAGCGAGCCCTGTTCGGTTTGTAGAAAAGTGGAGCTTGGATAGGCTATGTATTTTGTAGCAAAGGAACACAATCAATTAATTTCAGAAATTGCACAGAATTGAATTATAGTTCGTATCTAGCACTTAGCCTATGTTGCTGATCAACCAAGGATGGAAGAAGGATAAAATATGTGTATGGCAATGTATAGGAGTGGTAAATACAAGATAATTCAAATGAATGCAATCTAGAATTGAAGAGCACAAGGATTGACCCAAAACTTGAAAACTGGAGATTTCTGTCCACTGGACAGCACGTCGGTATTTCGGCCGTAACTTTTTGTCAGTTGCCTTTTTTTTAATGATTCTTTTTTTCTCTGTTTCCTGATGGCTTTTTCTACAACTCTTGTTTTGGGGTCAACTTCTGGAAACCGTCCAAAAAATTCGCACAAAATTCACAAGTGCCGATTGTTGTAGATTCAATCTGGAATTTTAGATCAAATTGCACCGCAGATATCTCTTAACTGCCTTGCTGGAATGACGTGAAATTTTACAGATAGATGGACAATGAAGTTTTGAATCTAATGACAGTGGTCTCACTCAAAAATAATCTCGGAATCAAAAGTTATGGCATTTTTGGTGGCGGCTGCAGAGAAAGGAAAGATCAGCCGAAATTGGAATTAGGGTTTGGGGTGGGGAATTTTTTTTTGTTTGGATTTTTATTGGAACAAAGATATGACCAGCAACTAGACAAAGCTAAAATGGACACAAATTCAATTTAGCAAACCAAAACTAACAGATTGAAAGGCACAACGGGGTTTGGACAGCGGAAATTAACTCTTTTTGTGGGGCAACTTTTCTGGACTATAGGAAATAAAAATCAATCTACTAACTAGGGATACAAGAAATTCCTACCGGTCAACTGAAGCTCTGATACCAACTGATGAGGCGATGGAGTCCCGATCTTCCGATAGGATGAATAACTATCGATTTTGGCGGAGGTGACCCTTGCTATCCGACTACAACCGTACGACGACGCTTGCGCCTTAGCAATCGCTGAACCAACCCCAAAGTGTTATCAATCGTGCCAAGAACGCGGTTGACCTGACCACGAAGGTCTATTCCTACATGCAATCGAAGAACACGCAAGAACAAGATAACAAGCAATCTGAAATTGCAAATATCTAAATTGAGATCAAAAGGTGGGATTCCGAAGGTAGTCTTGACAGGTGGTCGTCCAACACAACTGAAGAACAGAAGTTTGCATAATAGCTAAACCTAAACTCAACAAAATCCCAGTCCTAGCAACGGAGGCGGTGGCTCCTTTATAGGGAGAACAACCAGGGGTGGCGTCCAAGTGCATGCCCTAAGGTTACAAGGCCAATGGGCCCAAGTGGTGGTGGCGCAGCACCCTTTTTGACTCGGACTCAGAGACCAATGTGGACTCTTTTGATGATTGCGGCCGGCTCAGATGGAATTTGAAGATGAGGTTAGATCCATTGGAAAGTAGACTTCATAAGCTTTCCATGAAGTACAAGTACATCCCAAACGGAGTCCGTATGAGGAAGTTATGCCCGTTTGAACTTGCACCATTGCAGCAATCCGAGTCTGATTCCAGTACGTGACCAACGTGGACTCTTTTAACAATTGCGGCCGGCTCGGATAGAATTTGAAGATGAGGTTGGATCTGTTCGAAAGTAGACTTCATAAGCTTTCCATGAAGTACAAGAACGTCCCAAACGGAGTCCGTATGAGGAAGTTATGCCTGTTTGAACTTGGTACCATCACAGCAGTCCGAGTCTGATTCCAAAACGTGTCCAACTCGAATTTGTGCTTGACTTGTCCCAAAGTGACGTGGTGACCTCCATTGTTCCTTCCATGCATGTTCAGGACTCCATGTCCCTTTCCTTCATCCCTTCCCAAGTTCCTAAGCACAATTAAATCACTTGCATAGCGGTCTATTCTCAGTAACATATGAAGGCTGAAGAAACGAATTCAACTTTAGTTCAATCTTGATATTGGGCGCGATTGTCGTATGTGTTTGTGGCATGGTCACATCACCTTGACTCAATTACTCCTGTTCAGGTTTTGTTTGGGTATCCTCTGTTGTGTTTGTCTTTTGTCCCTGCCGAACAAGTTCCATTATTCTGTCACTTTACTTCATGGGGGAGCATAGCTTTTTGTTGTGAAGACATGAGCAGCAAGCCAGTTGATATTTTTTTTGCTTCTTGGGCTGCTACTTTGGTGCATCTTATGCCTACTGTTTTCAGCTTTTTGGTCTCATTTACTTACCTTTTCGGCTGCATAATACAGCTCATTTAATCACATGCCGATAGCCTTCATTATCTCCCTGCGCTCTTCTGTCTTCAAACGGCAACTACTGATCTTTTTTTCCTTGGTTTCAGCTCAGTTTCTTTCTGGCCAACAAGTTAGTTTTGATTTCTAATTCCATCAGGATGTTGTCGGCAAGCTTCTCTTCTTTTTGCTGCTTGCTGTGATCAGCAGCAAAGTCTACTCTTGACTGCAGTAGGATCAGTTCAGCTGTGCTTTATTTAAAGCATTTCAGCAGTTGGTTGTTCACAGCTTTTGGTTACCGCAGAGAGACAGGGTTTTTGCTCTGTAATTAGACTAATTTCTCAGCTTCTTTTCGGTCAGAGCAAAGATCACTGTCGTGTCTGTTTCTCATTTGGATTGCCATCTGCTCTCTCCTTCCGGTTTGATATTTCCTGTGATCAGAGTTTGTTTACTTTAGTCTACTATTTTTATTCCTGTTTTGTCTTCTCTTTTCTTTTAGTGTTTACCTTTTAGTCTGCACCCATTTGCTTCCTTCTAGTGTTTGGGGAAATTGATTTAATTCTATAGTATGCATTCATTTCCTCTCTTCGTAGTTTTTTAGCTATCGGAGAGTAGAAAAATCATGTAGATTCTCGGAGTAATTTTAAAGGGCTCCATTCACCCCCCCCCTCTGTCGCCGTTTCCGATCCAACAATTGGTATCAGAGCCGGTTAGCTTTTCTCGATATATCTTAACCGGTCTCTAGAACCATGGCGACAGATAAGTACTCGACCAAGCCCCCGGTCTTCGATGGGATCGACAATCCCTTCTGGAAGAGCCGGATGGAGACCTACATTCAGGCTCAGGGCTACGCCATCTAGCGGAAGGTCAAGGTCCGGTATGCTGTTCCTGTCGATGAGAACATCAATGCCGGAAACATGGTTGATGTTAAGGCGAATGATAAGGCAAAAACATCATAATACAGGTCTAAGAAGAAGCGAGTTCGATCGCATCTCTCATCTGACGTCAGCGTTCGACATCTGGGTGACTCTCGATGCATACCATGAGGGCACCACCCAGATCAAGATGGTTCGACAGGACCAGTTCAAGCGAGATTACAACAAGTTTGAAATCCTCGCTGGTGAGTCCTTGATGAGTGCTTCGCGCGTTTTCACAATATTCTGAGCAACCTACGAGCGGTCGGTCTCACATAACCCGACTTGGGCAATGCTCGACAGATGCTATCTACTCTCGATTTGCGCGTTTGGGAGATGAAGGTGACCACGATTAAAGACACGACCGACCTCTCGACCCTGACTCTTGACGCGTTGTACTCACGCCTCAAGACTCACGAGATTGACATAGTCTCTCGTAGGTCGAAGTCGCAGTCGATGGCCTTAGTCACTGATCCCAGTCTGGTTTCTGGACCTTCTTCCTAGTTGATTTGTGGATTCTCTGTAGCTGCTCTCTGTGACGTAACTGATGATCAGTTAGAGTAGCTACCAGAGGATCAGCTAGCCCTTCTAGCCCGAAAGTTTGCCCACGCATACAAGAGGGTGAGAGATCGAAAGAGGAGTGGTCCGATCATTTGCTTCGAGTGTGGTGGCCCCAACCACATTCGGACAAATTTCCCCAAGCTGGGGAAGAGCAAGGGCGACTATGGCTGTGAGCAAGAACGACTACATCGACAAGAACCGCAACAAGAAGCCCTCAGCTCATGCCCAAGGCAAGAAGAAGTTCCGCGACCTTGGCAAAGCCAAGAGGCTTTTCCACCGCGTCCTCACCGCCTTCGACGACCTTGACCTCAGCGAGGTGGAAGGGTGGAGCGACGACGATGGGACGGACGAGCAAGACCCCAAGGCGGCGACGACTTCTCCGGCATGTGCTGCATGGCCCTTGAGGGCGAGATCAGTGACAGCGAGCTCTATTCTGACTCCGATGAGGTATACCCTTCCTACGATTAGCTTAATGATGCTTTTCTTAAGCTAGGGAAATTCCATGCTAGATCTAGAGCTAGGGTTAGCGAGTTGGAGAAGGAAGTAGAAAGCTTGTCACGGGAGCTTACTTCACTTAGATCTGCTCCCTCCCATGACGATTGTGATGTATGCACTACTTTGCATGATGACATGGAGAAGCTAAGGACCTTGCATGATAGTGTGTCCTCTGAGTTAGACATGGTTAAGGTGGAGAATGTTAGTCTTCTTGCTGAACTAGAGATGAGTAGGGTAGTTACTCTTTCATCCCCTATTATTGAGACTACATCTTGCACCTCATGTGAGGATAAGGATAATGCATTTAGAGGTCTTTATACCATGTTGCTCGATCTGCCCGAGATTTGTGAAAGTTGTAATAATTTGAAGATGAACCTAAAACGGGCAGATCATAAAATTGTTGAGTTACAAGCTTTTCTACTTGAGCCTATTGCTTCATGTGTGAATTGTCCTAAGCTTACTACTAAACTTGAATCTGTCTCCAAACAGTTTCAAGAATTAGTTGATGATAATAACAGTTTGGCTCAATATGCTTCTAAGGACCCTGTTAGCTCACCATGCATTAATTGTAACAAACTAAAATCTGACTTGATTGCATTGGATTGCATTGGATGAAAAATATGTGAAGCTAACTAAGGATTTACTAGAGAAGCCACAATCTTGTTGTGATATGTGTGCTAGTGTAGGGGAGAAGCCCAAGGGTAAGGTAGAGACACTTAGCAACGTGGACCAATAGGCTAGTAGTAGGACTGTCCCTTCTGAGTCGGCTGTGCGTGCACAAGTCATTCACTCTTCTGCTACTGGTTCTTCTTCTACTCCCTTACTTGCTGCTGTCTCTTCTTCCCCCTGCTCTTCTTGCACCTCTCTCTTTCGGGAGTGTCAGTATCTTATGAACAATCTCGAGAGATTTGTGGGAGGCAAGAAGAAGCTGAATCTTATCCTATATCAGTCCAAGATTTGCAAGTTCAATCAAGGACTAGGATACGATTTTTATGAGGACATGAGGAAGCATCCACCTGCTGTTCTTCGACCTATAGCACCAGGTGTGATCGAGATTGAGTCCAGTACTGAGACAGTTCATTTCAAGTCAGCGGGCTTTGTCCAAGGGATTTCTAACAGCAAGGTGAGTTCACCTGTTGCTTCTGCCTCTCAGAAGGCGAAGCCTCATCATGCTACTTCTACCTCTCAAAAGGTGAAGTATCATTGCACCTTCTGTCAGAAGGATGGGCACTTGATCGAGCGATACTTTAGGCACGCCAAGATCGCGCAGAGAGATCGTGTTGCAGCTCTTAAGCGTATTCAGGGTCAGCCCTAGACCTTGAGTGCACCTAGGACCAACACGAGGTCTAGGTTTGCTTCAGCTAGTGGGTTTGGGCAGCATCGAGGACTTGGTTTTTTCGAGTTTTCTGGTTTTTGTCCTCATGCTCCCTTTGGTCGTGACTTCCGCCGTTCTGAGGGTAGATCTCGTTTCCCCCGTCGAGATGGCTACTCGCGGCGTGATCAGCATGTTGCTGGTGCTCCGACTCGCTCTCACATAATAGTCGGACCCAACAACAGCTCCAGGTCTGCTCGTGGACCTTCTGCTTCTTTGAGCGACAGAGAGCGTAGGGTAGATAGAGGTCAGTCGTTTGTGGCTACTTCTTCTAATCGACGTGTCACTCAGTATTGGGTGCCAAAATCACTCTTGATTTACCCCAGTACTGTGACTTTACTCTCTCGTTGACTCAGGTTCGCCGGGCAGGGAAGAGAGAGGTTTGGCTCGTTGACTCCGGGTGTTCTCGACACATGACCGGAGACTCTCGTTGGTTCTCTTCCCTAGCTCATGCTCCAGGTGATGAGACGATCACCTTCGGAGACGCTTCGTCTGGGCGCGTCATCACCAAAGGTACAGTGCGCGTTAATGAGTCTTTTGTTTTTAAAGATGTTGCCTTGGTTAATAAGCTGCAGTATAATTTGCTTTCTGTTTCTCAGCTTACCAATGACGGTTTTGAGGTGAGCTTTAAGAAAAACGCTTGCAAAATTCTTGATTCTTCGGGTAGTCTGGTTTGCGGGATTTCTCGTTATGGGAGGATTTATCGTGCTGATTTTTCTGAGTCTTCTGGTGATCCTCTCCGGTGTTTAGTTGCTTCTGAGTCCCGTGACATTACTTTCTGGCATAGGAGACTTGGTCATATTGGATTTGACCATTTGACCCGAGTTAGCGGCCACGATCTCATCGTGGTCTACCGAAACTCAAGATGGTCAAAGACATTGTTTGTGCTCCTTGCCGGCACGGCAAGATGGTTGCCACTTCTCACCCTCCGGTCACAGTGACTATGACCGATGCACCAGAATAGCTACTCCACATGGACACAGTTGGACCAGCTCGAGTGCAGTCAGCAGGAGGGAAGTGGTATGTTCTTGTCGTGGTCGATGACTTCTCGAGGTTCTCTTGGGTGTTTTTCTTAGCCTCGAAGGATGAGACGTTTACACATTTTTGAAGTCTTTTCAGTAGGCTTTCTGTTGAGCTCCCGGGTGCCTTACGAGCGATCCGCAGTGACAATGGCACGAAGTTCAAGAATTCCTACTTTGAGAGGTTTTGCGATGAAACAGGTGACGAGTATTCTACACCTAGGAAGTTTTGGGCTGAGGTTATTGCGACCGCGTGCCATATTTCGAACAGAGTTTTTCTTCGAGTACACTTGCATCGCACTTCCTATGAGTTGAAATACGGGTGAAAGCCCAGCGTCTCTCATTTTCGCGTGTTTGGTTGAAGTCCGGGAACCTAGTCAAGTTTGAATCACGTTCTTGTGATGGCATCTTTCTAGGTCACTCGACTTCTTCGCGGGCATATAGGGTTTGGAACTGCGAGTCTAGTAAGTTGGTAGAGACCTGTGAGGTGACCCTAGACGCGGCCAGTCCGAGGACTAGGCCCGGTATCTTAGGTTCTTTAGAGCAGTCCGAGCCCATCTTTGTGGACAATGAGGAGGATGGAGATGAGGGTTGTCTACCCGATCATGTTCCTCATCCTCCACTTGAGGTGCCTTCGTCCACGGCACCTCCAGGCGATCAGCCCTTGCCTTCCGCTTCCTCTGGAGCTAGTGGCTCTGTTCCTACCTCATCAGCTCATGAGGTATAGGCCACTTCTTCATCTCATCCAGGACCTCATCGACATATCCAGAAAGACCATCCTTCCGAGCAGATGATTGGAGACCTCTTTGAGCGAGTCACACGCACAAGGTCTGGCATGTCAAATTTCTGTCTCCATTCTGCCTTTGTCGCCTCATTCGAGCCTAAGGACGTCTGTCGTGCTTTCTGATGAGTCTTGGGTCAATGCCATGCATGAGGAGTTAGAAAATTTCGAGAGAAACAAGGTCTAGTCGCTTGTTGAGCCCCTCGAGGTCAAATATCATTGGGACTAAGTGGGTGTTCAAGAACAAGCAGAGTGAGGATGGGGTTGTCATTCGGAACAAGGCTAGACTGGTGGCTCAGGGCTTCTCCCAGGTTGAGCGTCTAGATTTTGAGGAGACCTTTGCCCCTGTAGCTAGACTTGAGGCCATTAGAATCTGCTTGCTTTCGCAGCTTCTAAGGGTTTCAAGCTTTACCAGATGGATGTCAAGAGTGCTTTCCTCAATGGGTTTATTGAGGAAGAAGTCTATGTGAGACAACCTCCAGGTTTCGAGAACCCCAAATACACAAACCATGTCTACAAGCTTTCCAAAGCCTTGTATGGACTTAAGCAGGCCCCCAGAGCTTGGTATGAGAGGCTTAAGTCCTATTTGTTGAGTCATGGGTTTGAGATGGGTATGGTAGATAAGACCTTGTTTATTCGTAGGTATGGCACAGACCTTCTGCTCGTCCAGATTTATGTGGATGACATCATCTTTGGCGGCTCTTCTCATGCTCTTGTTTCACAGTTCTCGGATGTCATGAGCACCGAGTTTGAGATGAGCATGATGGGCGAGTTGACCTTCTTTCTTGGCTTCCAGATCAAGCAGACTTGGGAGGGTACTTTCTTGCATCAAGACAAGTACAATCGTGGCCTCCTGAGACGCTTTGACATGAGTGATGGTAAGCCTGTGTCAATCTCATGGCATGCACAGCTTCACTCGATCCAGATGAGGACGGCGAGCCAGTTGATCAAAAGGAGTATCGCAGCATGATTGGCTCCCTCTTGTACCTCACAGCCTCGAGACCGGACATACACTTCTCCGTGTGTCTGTGTGCTCCCTTTCAGGCTTCTCCTCGTGTATCTCACCGCCAGGTGGTGAAGCGCATTCTTCGGTACCTTCAAGCTACCATTGACTATGGTATCTGGTACTCTTCCTCGTCCTGTCTTTCCTTGAGAGCCTGCTCGGATGCAGACTTTGTTGGTTGTAGGATAGATAGGAAGAGCGCTTCTAGCACCTGCCAATTCATTGGTACTTCTCTCGTTTCTTGGTCTTCTAGGAAGCCGTCCAGTGTTGCACAGTCCACCGCAGAGACCGAGTACGTTGCTGCTGCCAGTTGTTGTAGCCAGGTGCTTTGGATGGCCTCGACCCTGCGGGACTTTGGGTTAGTTATAGACAGTGTTTCACTCATTTGTGATAACACTTCTGCGATTAACATTGCCAAGAACCCAGTGCAACATTCTCGGACCAAGCATATTGATATTCGATATCACTTCCTTCGAGACCATGTGGAGAAGGGTGACATAGTGCTCCAGTTTGTGGAGAGTGACCACCAGTTGGCTAATATCTTTACCAAGCCTTTGGATAGCTCTAGGTTTTCAGCTCTACGGGGAGAGCTTGGGGTGGTTTGTCCGTATGGACTGTTGTGAGGGGGAGTTTTGTGTTTCATGCTTTATCCTGTTTATTATGCTCTTACTCCTTTCTGTTGCATTGCATTGGGTGCATTAGGGTTAGTCCTTCTAGCATAGGTTAAAGTGTTTCTCTAGTCTAGTTGCTTGGACTTCCTACTCTCATCTTGTGATTCTAGGATGCTGCTTATTAGCTGTTTCGCTTCTCACTAGGTTGAGCTCACTCACTTCTTATAGGTTCTAGCGAGGGTTGGGCCACCCTCGGGTAGACAGGGTACGTGTTTGCTCCTTAGAGTGTTAGATGATCAGTTGATTGTCCTAGAGTCATTTGGGGTAGATGAGAGTCAGTCTAAGCCAAAGTATCCTCTATATCTTGTCTATGCTTTAAGGACTGCCTTTTCTGTTTTTCTTTTGAAGAATAAGGCTTGATGTAATACTTCACGGTCATTTTGGATAATCTTCATGGCTCATCGTGCTTAAAAATGAATAAAAGTCAGCCATTCCATCCATTCTCATAATTGCTTCTCTTTTGCATCCTTGATGATTTTATTGCCAAAAGGGGGAGAAGCGGAGAAAAAGCCATTTTCAAGGCAATCTTGGAGCTTTTGAGGAAAACTTGCTCTTTCTGTTGTTGCTCCGTTCGTCGACATGGTCATAAGCTTCTTTGATTTTGTTTTGGATCATTTTGACTCTCTTTTCATTCTCAAACAAAGTCAACTTCACGCTTTTTTCTGGGTTTGTCAATATACTCATCAAGGGGAGATTGATAGACCATGTGGAGGTGACCCCGTGTGTGTGATGAGTAATTGACATCTGTTTTAGGAAAGGCAAGTTTGGTTTGTGTGGTTAGGGCCATGTCGTTGCGCGGTGCAATCGGCTTCAATCGGACTTGGTCAAACTAGGTCGAACGTGTTTAAGTCGTTTATTTTTCGTTTCGATCGGTTTGGGCTTTCAGTATGTCTTCTGATTCTAATGTATGGTTACAATATTTCGAGTCATGCTATGTGATTTGTTTCTTGTCTGTGATAGCTGCAGGACGTCGAGGTGGAGTCGTGGCGAGGCACGGGATGACCGGACTAGGCGCAGGTGGTGCCGAGGTCAAAGTGGTCGAGGTGTGCCGAAGACGACGAGAACTCGAGGTGGCTGCGTGGCTTGGAGGGCAAGGAATGAGGAAGCTTCCTAAAAGGTGCACGAGGGGCATTTTGGTGAATACGCAAAGCTGCACTAAAGGAAGTGGATTGTGGATAAAGCGCCATGAGTTGTTGAGAGCTAATGGGTAAAGTGGGTTGTAAACCCATTAGTGGAGGCTATAAATAGAGAGAGTGGGTATGAGAGTTTCATTTTTTTAGTTCTCTCCATGTATGCATGAAAAATGAGAGTGATTTTTAGAGAGATGGCTTGAGAGAGTGTGCATGAGGGTTTTTAGTGCATTGGCTCTCCATGTGTTTGTCTTAGAGAGATGAGCTGAGAAATCCCTCTTTGTAATCGCGTATCTCTCCATATCAATTTCAATATGAGAGACTTTGTTTGAGTTGCTATGGCTTCATGTTTATCCCAACTTGCACTTGTTCTTTATTCTCTGCACTGTCCTTCTTTGCCTCTTATATTCTGAGTTGATTCTTGTTGTTTCGGCAGAAATTCTTGTGTTGGCTGCATGTTTTCTTGATCCAAGAACTTGACTCAGTTACTCCTGTTCAGGTTTTGTTTGGGTATCCTCTGTTGTGTTTGTCTTTTGTCCCTGCCGAACAAGTTCCATTATTCTGTCACTTTACTTCAGGGGGAGCATAGCTTTTTGTTGTGAAGACATGAGCTGCAAGCCAGTTGATATTTTTTTGCTTCTTTGGCTGCTACTTTGGTGCATCTTATGCCTACTGTTTTCAGCTTTTTGGTATCATTTATTTACCTTTTCGGCTGCTGAATACAGCTCATTTAATCACATGCCGATACCCTTCATTATCACCCTGCGCTCTACTATGTTCAAACGGCAACTACTGATCTTTCTTTCCTTGGTTTCAGCTAAGAGTTTTTTAGTCCGTATGATGGGTTTTGATCTGCTGCTCAGTTTCTTTTTGGCCGACAAGTTAGTTTTGATTTCTAATTCCATCAGGATGTTGTCGGCAAGCTTCTCTTCTTTTTGCTGCTTGCTATGATCGGCAGCAAAGTCTGCTCTTGACTGCAGTAGGATCAGTTCAGCTGTGCTTTACTTAAAGCATTTCGGCAGTTGGTTGTTAACAGCTTTTGGTTACTGCAGAGAGACAGGGTTTGCGCTCTGAAATTAGACTAATTTCTCAGCTTCTTTTCGGTCAGAGCAAAGATCATTGTCGTGTCTGTTTCTCATTTGGTTTGCCATCTGCTCTCTCCTTCCGGTTTGATATTTCCTGTGATCAGAGTTTGTTTACTTTAGTCTACTCTTTTTATTCCTGTTTTGTCTTCTCTTTTCTTTTAGTGTTTACCTTTTAGTCTGCACCCATTTGCTTCCTTCTAGTGTTTGGGGAAATTGATTTAATTCTCTAGTATGCATTCATTTCCTCTCTTCGTAGTTTTTAAGCTATCGGAGAGTAGAAAAATCGTGTGGATTCTCGGGGTATTTTTAAAGGGCTCCATTCACCCCCCATCTATCGCTGTTTCCGATCCAACACCATGTTCTGAAATTTCTTTGCTCAATTTACATGATGTGGAATTAATTACTCATAAGGAAGTTTTGACTCGAATATCTCCTAGTGATTCTTTGTATTATGTCATGTTCGATGACGCTAGAGAGCTATCTAGTGTGATAGAGGATGTTGCTGAAATTTCATGTTTAAAATCACTAGTTAGTTCCTATACCTACACATATAAGTTCAATTTGATTGGAGATTATGGTTAGAGATGGCAACGGGCACAAACCCGCTGGGTTTTGCTATCCTAAACCCATGCCCATGAAAGTTGGACGTGCCCACTAAAAAACCCATGCCCGTGTCGGGTGCAGATTTTTGCCCAGACCCATGCCCACTAGATTAACGGGTACCCATGGGTTGCCCGTGGGTTTAGTAATGCGAGCTGCAACAATGGTTAATGGAGAGGAAGAAGAAGTTCACTGGCCATCTTCGTTGGAACCAGAGGGCAGCGCCATGGCCAAGGGCCTACTGCTGCGATGCACGTTAGCTGCACCGTGGGGGTGGCGGGCTAAACTGGAAGGCGAGGCGACGGCGAGGGCGTGCGGGAGAACAGCGTGTAGCAAGAGTGGCGGGAGCAGAGCGGGAGCTACGGGACAGGAGGGCGAGCGTGGAGACTGCCGGAGACCGAGCACGGAGCACCAGATGTGCCGCCGCAACAGCGGCTGTTGAATTGGGGTGGGGACTGGGGAGGAGTGAGTAGTGACTATGACCGAGTGCTAGCTAGAGTTAGCCGTATGGGTAATGGGGCATTGCCGCATTGGATTTGGGGCTAAATGGCTAATAGGCTATGGGCTGGGCTGGTTTGCCTGGGAGGCTGGGAGCCTGGGTTTATAATTCCTATAGATCGGGTTTATATTACCCATGGGTTTACGGGTTTGGGTACTATAGGAACGTACCCGAACCCGGCAGACCCGATGGGTTGGGCTTTTTGCCCATTAAGAGACCCATGGGTTAGGAAATTGACTCAGACCCATGCCCTAATAGAGTAAAAACCCACTGGGTATCGGGTTTTGGGCACCCATTACCATCTCTAATTATGGTGTAGATGACAACTTTTATGTTTATCGAATATACATTACATGTGATAAGCTTGCCGAGTTGAAATTGCATATTTTGGATAAACAATCTTTTATACCACGTCATGATCACAATGAGATGAGGTTTAATAATAGTGCTTGCTGTTTACAAAGATTTCTTGTGCCTACTTGTTCCTTTTTCGATGAACAATCATGTACAAATAATCAGAGCAGCGCAGTTGAAGCAAGGAAGGCACTTAAAATTTTCTCTACCATATTTGAACTGTTTGATCTGTTTTTGCCCATTAATGACTTGTCCACGTATTTCGCAAAGTCGAGGACGACTTTTTGTTATTGGAGGGAGAATGGTGTGAATGAAACATTGCAATCTATGCATTTGATAGCTGTTGTAGTATCAATTGGTTTGTGCAAAACAGTGAGAATGAGAATAACATAATAATTGATTCATACATATACCACGCATATGTGTTGTCCTTTTTGCTTACTACACCTCCAGATAATAATAATGTGAAAGACGGAAGGGGTATAACTGACCAATACATATACCATGCATACACATTGTATTCTTTGTTTAGTATAATTTCAGGCTATCAAAAGCTGAGGATGGCTTTCTTGAAGAAGGGGAGGATGATGTGGATACGCACATGCTTAGCACTTTTCAGTCAAGTACATTATTTCACTAGAAAGAAGTATTGAACCGCATTAAATATTATCTGGTGAATTTGTTTCTTAATGAATTTCCTTCTATTCGTGGGAACGATATACTACCTTATGCCAAATTTTTGTTTATTATTACGTTTGAATACTATGATGATTCCAGGGCTAAAGCAATGGAGAAGCACAAGGAGGGTAATCATATTTGCTACCGAGAACAAAAGGCTCAAAGCCCATGGGGATGGAAAGGAGAAAGCCAAGCAGCTCATGCAGCTGATCAAGGAGGAAAAAAGCCCATGCAGTGGGAGAGCAAAATGGGAGAAGCCCAAAAACTTAAAGTCTATGTTTTGGACAAGATTTTGAAGCCCAATTCGGACCTCCCACATGTACAACCGAATTCAAACTTGGATTCAACTCAGAACTCAATTCGGATTCGGTTCGGGACAGCTCAACAGGCACCTACTAAAACGGTCATAACTTTTACAAATAGAGTCCGATTGAGGTGTTCTTGTACTCTATAGAAAGCTCTTGAAGTCTACTTTCAGATGGACCTAGCCTTACCTCCAAATTCCATACGAGTCGATCAAAAACTATGAAATAAGTCACATCACTTTTTTAGTCCGAGTCAAAGTGGGCCTAGGGCTTTGTAATCGAGTCCTATTCGGTCTCCAAGTGTTTGGCCAACTCTCCACCCCTTGTATCTCTTTAAAAGGCAGCTGCCACCCCTGTAACATTTAGACTACTTTTGATAATAGAATACTCTTGTTCTTTCTAATGGCCAAACCAACTTGAGGGAATTGGGAGTTCGCTGAAATTAAGATCGTTCGACCTTTCCGCTGGTAATTGGGAACGCGATGGAACTTCATCGGTGGTCGTGAAGTTCAACACGTATGGTTGGGCGAATTATAGAGTGCTAACTCTTGCATTGGCAATGGGAGATCACTACGGTTCGTCGAATTCTCGTGAGTATCCAGATCCTACTTCGAGAAGATCGGGCGACCCCGTATCACAAACCGTCTGTGACAATATTCTTCTATATATACAGACACTTAGGGTGAAAACCTAACTCACTACTCCTGTACGCACTGTCGGGATCCAGAGCAATAACTCCATAACCCACTGTGTAAATCACACAATCCCAGGAAAAGCCAGTGCACACAGGTTGAACAGTGATACATATCATGCATGATAACCAAACTTTATTATAAAGCAAAAGTACGGGCCTTATGGCCAAGTTTACAATAAGGTGGCTTCATAGCCAAACATAAAAGTAAATAGCGGAAGATAAATAAAAGGAGCAGCCCATCCTGCCTGCCCACAGGCGAATGGCTGTAAGATGTGGCCTATTCGTCGCAATCATCAACATAGTCGACGTCGTCGTCCTCTGGCAACAGTGTTTAAGCAAGGTGAGCACATAAAGTACTCCACAAGTTACACCAGGATTTATAACAGATTGGATGCATGCATAAGGATTTACAAAGGAAGGCATATTATGGTTTGTTTGCATAAAAAGCATTATTGGAGTAAATACAGTAAAGTAAGTGCAAAAGCTGAATTTGATACAATATGTAAAACATTCTTTTAACTAAAATAATAACGTTAGTGTAGGCAACAACCTAACACTAACCTATCCACGGGTATCCCACCCGGACCATCTTCCCAAAAGATTCACAAATTTCCATAAACCAAATTTTATTAAAACCAAAGTCTAATCCGTGAAAAACCATACTAAGCATGTCCTTGACCGTGGACACGGCTATCCTAGATAGATTATTACTCTGCAGAGGTGTACAACTTTACCCACAAGACATGTCCTCTCATTTTGCCACGCGATTTACACACTGCCTTAGGTGTGCGGCTGAGAGTTCATGACAAGGCTGTTCCAATGTTCCATTACAAAATTAGCTACGCTGCCACTAAGGTTTCACCACAACATGAATCCACATGTTGGAGCCCCCTCTTGTGCCATGTGAGACTTCTCATGGCCTACACCACGATCACATTCAGCCTATAGCGAAACTAAAATGGAACTTCACAAATTACTTAGCTAGGTCTGTCCCATACCAGACTTGTGGTAGTACGGTGTGTCTTTGTATTAGTAGTTCACAGACCGGTCCTTAATTTGACGTAGGCCTATCCACATACCCCTTGTGCCTAGCAGTTAACATCGAGTCAACAAACTATGATACATGCCAGCAAGCACCCACCACCATACCAATGCCTAAGTCTTAAAACAAGTTTTATAATTTTATTTTATCAAACTTTCATAGACTTTCTTCACTCACCAAAGTCAAGAATAAATTTTATAAACCAACATTTTAAGTGAAACCATTCTTCCCACCTAAATTATTCTAAGCATGGCTAAGCAATTATATAAAATGTCCAATTAATACTAATGTACTAACTAGGTTTTCATTTATGGTGACAAGGTATTTTTGTTCAATAGCAAGATTGGCCATACACAAAGGAATTCGGGGGTAACTAAAGTTTAAAGCACATTTAAATTAATTTGAATAAAAGTACGCCTGCATATAAATTTAAAAACAACATAAATAATTTAAATTACTGGGATCAACATGGTCAAAGGTGTAACTTGCCTTGCTCGAAGTCTTGCTACGATTCATCGACGAAAAACTCTCCGGATTCGTCGTAATCTACACGCGAAGAACCAAAAGCAATTCAAACAAAATTCAAATAAAATTCAAAAGCTGGTTTAAATCAGAGTTAAAATGAAGAAGTTATGGCCTTCGGAAGATTAAAAGGAGGGAAAACGGAAAAAGCCGATTTTCGGGAATTATTTTTGTACTGAAAAATACTATTTATGACATCAGCCATTTTGAATTTTCCAGACGGGAAAAGTAATCTATTTGACCGGTGGGCCCGGTCTACCGTGGACCGGGTCCACGAACCACGGGCCTTGCCGAAGTGGCACACCGGCTGATCGGGCTCCACTTGGCGCCACGCGGGCACACGTGGCCGCCACGTCACCATGACTGGGCCATGCGGGCTGGCCGGAGGAGCTCGGAACCGGCGCGCTTGCCGGAGCGCGCGTGCTCGGCGGCGGACGGAGGGGAGGCGGCGGGGGTTCGGGGTCTCACCGGCGGCGGGCTCGGGATGGCCGGAGGTGAGCGGAGGCGGGGAAAGAAGGGCGGCGGCTTGGTTGCGGGCGGCAACTCCGGTGGCGAGGCTTCGGTCAAAGGGGTGGGGAGGAGTGGTGGAAGGAGGAGCGACGGGGAGAGAAGGGGCCAAAAGGGGGAGGAGCCGGTGTATGGGGAAGGATTTTATAGGTGGAGAAAGAGAAGAAACGGCCGGTGGTTTTAGAGCGAAATAAAGAGGGGAGGCGGCCGGCCATGGGTGGGGAATGAAGAGGGGACTTGATTGCGCAAACGCTCAGGTTTTAACGGGCAAGAAACGGCCGCAATCAAGAGCTTTAATTCGGCTCTAATGGAGGAGGAGAGAGAGGGCCAGAGGAGGAGGAAGGTGAGGTAGAAGAAACATATGACATGTGGGTCCCATGCGTCGGTGAGAGAGAGGAGGTGAAGGGGTATCGGCCGTCGGATTGGCGACACGTGGCAAGTGAGAGAATCGGGGCCTTTGGATTGAAGTGAAAGGGTAAGTGACTATGTATGGCTAGGATTAGATCAAGTGAAGGGATGGATTTAATCTGAGAGCGACACGTGGCAAGCTGAGATTAAATTGATTTTTATTTTCGGATTGCTTTTCAGAATATACTAGTAACATTATAAATACTTAGAAAATAATAATTATTGTCTAAAATTCCAGAAAAATCATAGAATATTCCTAGAGCTATTTTAGACTTAGGAAAAATATTTTTAATTTCATATTTGCCTTTAATAATTTTATAAAATACTTTTTAACCTTTCAAATTGATTTTTAATTCCAGAAAATTCTCAAAAATTATTTTAAAATTTAGGGAAGGTTGAGAAAAATAAAATAAACTCTTTTTGGCTTTAATAAAATATTTAAAATATATTTTTTTGCTTTAGATTTTGAAATAAAACTCAGATAAATCCAAATAAACTCCAGAAAATCAATAAAATGCAAATAAAATTTTTGGGATGTTACACGCACTTAGGTCTTCCTCAACACACCCACGCCTTCTCAGCTTCCTTCGCCATTGGATCCAAGCCTATTCAGCTTCCTCTATCGTCTCTCTCCAGCTATCTCCATTGTCTCTGAGTTAGTCTGCCACCTCCCTCCAACTCTCTCTATTATCTTTAGCTTAGTACGCTGCCTCCCTCCAGTTCTCTCTACCACCGATAGTTTTACCCAAGTGCTCAATGTATAACCCTGGTGCTTGCTGTGTTATGCTGGTGCTTGTTGTCTCTCATGATTAGGGTTTAGTCTATATGTAGTGCTAGTTCATACACATGGAGTGCTAGTTCATATATGGTTCAATAGTATATATTGTTAATATATGTAGTGATAGTTCATATATATCATTTAAGATGTATGAATCCTATGCTGTGAGTTATGCATATTTGATTGTTGGGACAACAATTGCTCGGTGATGCACTTGTGATCCATAGAGACTAATTGTGACAATTAGTAATCTATGGTTTGTCTTATTGATTTTTGTTGGATCGAAATCGGCAACAGATGGGGGCTGAATGTTGCTTTCAAAAATTTTAACCCCCAAAGTATCCACTAGAGTCTTCTCTCCAATAGCTAAACAGCTATGAAGAAAAAGCGTTCAAATCCACTAATACCTCAACCAAACAGAAGAGAAAACAGGAGCCTAAAATAACAGCGAAGCAACCAAGGAACACAGCATAACAAGAAGGACAACAGCTGGAAAACAAGAGGCAGCTCAGGCTGCAGGGGCCGGTCAGACTGCCACATATGGGCCAGTCAGACCACACCCTGGCCGCCGGTCTGACCGCCCTTATGCGGTCGGTCTGACCGCCCGGGTCTGGTCTGACCACTCTGAATACACCGGTCTGACCTCCATGAGATCTCCAGTCAGATCGCCAAGGAGAAACCGGTCTGACCGCCCCTCGAATTTCAGAGCAGAGAGCAGGCTGAGATTTTCAGACAAATTTAGGAATTCCAGACAGCAGAGAAATTTAAGATTTCCCTGTGGTTTTCTCAGCCCAGAAGAGCAAGACAACAAACAAAATAGCAAGGAGAACCTAAGGAATCAAGAGAATCCACCTCAAGAACAAGAATTGAAGATTTTCACTAAAACCTGAAAATAGAATGGTGAATGAGGTAAAATCCCAAATTTCCCATCATTCACAAGTCCTTTGATCATGAGCTTTTGCTATCAGCTTAGCAATGTTCTCAAGACTTGAAAACCCAAATATCATGCCATCTTATGAAGGGAATCAGAAGATTCAAGCATCCCTTGCCATGAAACCCTAAAATTGACGAACAGAGAGATTTTGACGAGGGCTTGAAAAATCACAGAAAACACTTAATCCTCAATCTGCTCTTGGGAATGGAATGGCCAAGGGGCCTTGAGTATCTCCCCATCACAGAGCAAACAAATGCTAACTAGAAGATCAAGAGATCAACTCAAACCATTAGGAGCACAGGAAAACAGAGAACTGAAATGAGAGCAAATCTCAACCAAAAGCTAAAACAACTCAAGCCTATATTGATGCATAGAGAGGAATGATTATAAGAGTGCAAGAATTACATTCACTTCATCCCCATACATGATTGAGAATCAAGAACTCATCAACCCACTCATTCAGGATGAAGAGCACGAACAGGAAAATGCATATGAGACATAGCACACACTCCTGCTCTCTCACCAACTCTCAACTACTAAAGCACAAAGCAAAAAACAAACTCTCCAAAGCCATAAACCCTTTTCACAAGCCATAAAACATGCAGGAGACACTCCTCCTTTTATAGCCTCCTACTAATGCGTTTGCAACATGCTTTGCCCATTAAGCTTTTACGCTTTACCCACTAACTCAAATCCACTTCCTTTAGTGCAGCTTTGCGTATTTACCAAAACACCCCTCCTGCACATTCCGGGAAGCTTTCTCATTCCTTGTCATCCAAGCCTCGCAACCACCTCGAGTCCTTGCCGTCTTCGGCACACCTCGACCACTTTGACCTCGGCACCGCTTGCACCTAGTCCGGTCATCCCGTGCCTCGCCACGACTCCACCTCGATGTCCTGCAGCCATCAGAGACAAGAAACACATTACATAGCATTGCTCAAAACATGTAATCAACATTAGCATCAACAAATCGTACTCAAGTATGAAATTGCCCAAAAGACCGACCAGGAAGAAGAACAACGACCCGACCGCACCATATGCTGACTAAGCATAAAACACACAAACCAAACTCAATCTTTCTAGAACACTCGTCAATTACTCATCACAAACATGGGGTCACAACCACATGGTCTCTCAATCTCCCCCTTGATGAGTATATTGACAAACCCAGAAAAAGCGTAAAGTTGAGCTTTTGAAAATGAAAAGAGAGTCAAACATGGTCCAAAAGAAATCAAAGAAGCTTATGACCATGTCGACAAACGGAGCAAATGACCATGTCGACAAACGGAGCAAAAACAGAAAGAACAAGTTTTCCTCAAAAGCTCCAAAAGGCTCTCAAAATGCTTTTTCTCTGCTATTCTCCCCCTTTTGGCAATAAACACATCAAGAATGCAAAAGAGATAATAATGTCACGAGTATGGATGGAATGGCTAAATATTATTCATTTTAAGCATGATGAGCCATGAAGATTATCCAAAATGACCATGAAGTATTACACCAAGCCATAACAAATAAGAGTGCTATCAAGATCATGACAAGACTTATATATAATCAAGCTAAGCCAAATAAGTCACAATCTAAAAATTAGTCGAATTGCTTAGCATGTCAAGTTAACCATGATTATAGTCTAGCTAAAGGTATCCAAAGATGATGCAGGCCATGTCAATAATCTAAGTGGAACCAAGAAGCTAGTATTGAGTCAATGTAGAGTGCTATAAGTTCAAGAATGAGACATTTGTTCAAGTACTTACAAGTTTTGTAATGGTAGCAAATTGAGCACATTTGACATGATTTTTCTTTTAAAACTTTATGGTCGTTTCCAACCAAAATTTTAGTCATGTGCTAGATCTCAAGCCTTATACAACCACTCCAAGCGAGAAGCTTAAGGAAATGATCTTGGTCAACCAAAACTCCCCCTGAGTTCATGCCTAGTGCAATGGTAAGCCGTCTCATGAGAAAGAATTGGTGAGATCAGTTCTTTCGCACAAAAGAGATCTTTTTTGCTTTCTTAAAAGGTTGTACTAATTCATGCTTCATCAAGAAACTAGTATAGCTCAATCTAAAGCTCAATAAAGATTCAAGACTCAACTCAGCCTATTTGACATGGCATGAATTATAAAAGGATAACTAAAGATAGACTAGTCGCAATAGCTAACATGTCATGATTTTAATTCAAGTTGCGCATTTTTAATCAACCTATCATGGCAAAGATTTGACTACACATATAAAGTCATGATAAATCTAGCAAGTAAACACAGATCATGGCAAGATGTAATGTATTGGAAACATGTCATATTCGGATAATACTCAAGGCTCCATGTAGTTATATTACAATGCAAAAAGAAATGCAGAAAATCCAGCTGCCCCTCAACATGAGATGCACTTTTAGTTCAAGTTGAGTTATGTCAATATTAAGATCTAGAAGTTCCCAAATGAACTCCCCCTAAACCAAAGCAATAAAATCGAGAAGCTGGCAAGAAAATCAGAACAGGCAGTCCTTAAAGCATAGATAAGACATAGAGGATACTATGACTCAGACTGACTCTCATCTACCCCATATGACTCTAGGACTATTAGCTGATCATCTAACACACTAAGGAGCAAACACGTACCCCATCTACCCGAGGGTGGCCCAACCCTCGCTAGAACCTATAAGAAGTGAGTGAGCTCAACCTAGTGAGAAGTGAAACAGCTAATAAGCAGCATCCTAGAATCACAAGATGAGAGGAAGAAGTCTAAGCAACTGGACGAGAGAAAACACTCTAATCTATGCTAAGAGGACTATCCCAAATGCACCCATATGCAATGCAACAGAAAGGAGTAAGAGCATAATAAACAAGATAAAGCGTTAAGCACAAAACGCCCCCTCACAACAGTCCATAAGGACAAACCACCCCAAGCTCTCCCCGCAAGGCTGAAAACCTAGAGCTATCCAACGGCTTGGTAAAGATATCAGCCAACTGGTGGTCACTCTCCACAAACTGGAGCACTATGTCACCCTTCTCCACATGGTCTCGAAGGAAGTGATATCTGATATCAATGTGCTTGGTCCGAGAATGCTGCACTGGCTTCTTGGCAATGTTAATGGCAGAACTGTAATCACAAAAGAGTGGAACACTTGTCTATGGCTAACCCAAAGTCCCGCAAGGTCAAAACCATCCAAAGCACTTGGCTGCAGCAACTGGCGGCAGCAACGTACTCGACCTCTGTTGTGGACTGTGCAACACCGGACTGCTTCCCAGAGGACCAAGAAACTAGAGAAGTGCAAATGAATTGGCAGGTGCTAGAAGTGCTCTTCCTATCTATCCTACAACCAGCAAAGTCTGCATCCGAGTAGGCTCTCAAGGAAAGACAGGACGAGGAAGAGTACCAGATACCATAGTCAATGGTAGCTCGAAGGTACCGAAGGATGCGCTTCACCGCCTGGCGGTGAGAAACGCGAGGAGAGGCCTGAAACCGAGCGCACAGACACACGGAGAAGTGTATGTCTGGTCTCGTGGCAGTGAGGTACAAGAGGGAGCCAATCATACTGCGATACTCCTTCTGATCAACTGGCTCGCCGTCCTCATCTGGGTCAAGTGTGGCGGATGATGCCATGGGAGTTGACACTGGCTTGCTATCACTCATGTCAAAGCGTCTCAGGAGGTCACGAGTGTACTTGCCTTGATGCAAGAAAGTACCCTCCCGAGTCTGCTTGATCTGGAAGCCAAGGAAGAAGGTCAACTCACCCATCGTGCTCATCTCAAACTCGGTGCTCATGACATCCGAGAATTGTGAAACAAGAGTACGAGAAGAGCCGCCAAAGATGATGTCATCCATATAAATCTGGACGAGCAGAAGGTTAGTGCCATGCCTACGAATTAACAAGGTCTTATCTACCTTACCCATCTCAAACCCATGACTCAACAGATAGGATTTAAGCCTCTCATACCAAGCTCTAGGGGCCTGCTTAAGTCTATACAAGGCTTTGGAAAGCTTGTTGACATGGTTGGGTATTTGGGTTCTCGAAACCTAGAGGCTGTCTCACATAGACCTCTTCCTTAATAAACCCATTGAGGAAGGCACTCTTGACATCCATCTGGTAATGCTTGAAACCCTTAGAAGCTGCGAAAGCAAGCAAGATTCTAATGGCCTCAAGTCTAGCTACAGGGGCAAAGGTCTCCTCAAAATGTAGACCCTCAACCTGGGAGAAGCCTTGAGCTACCAGTCTAGCCTTGTTCCGAATGACAACCCCATCCTCACTCTGCTTGTTCTTGAACACCCACTTAGTCCCAATAATATTGTGACCTCGAGGGGGCTCAACAAGCGACTAGACCTTGTTTCTCTCGAAATTTTCTAAATCCTCATGCATGGCATTAACCCAAGACTCATTAGAAAGAGCATGACAAACGTCCTTGGGCTCGAATGTGGCAACAAAGGCAGAATGGAGACAGAAATATGACATGCCAGACTTTGAGCGTGTGACTCGCTCAAAGAGGTCTCCAATCATCTGCGCGGAAGGATGGTCCTTTTGGATATGTCGGGGAGGTCATGGATGAGATGAGGAAGTGACATCTACCTCATGAGCTAACGAGGTAGGAACAGAGCCACATACTCCAGAAGATATGGAAGGCATGGGCTGATCTCCTCGAGGTGCGGTGGAAGAAGCAAGCACGTCAAGGGGAGGAGGAACTGGATCGGGTAGACAACCCTCATCTCCATCCTCCTCATCGTCCACAAAGATGGGCTCGGACTACTCTAAAGAACCTGAGACGTCGGGCCTAGTCCCTGGACTGGCCTTGTCAAAGGTCACCTCACAGGTCTCTACCAACTTACTAGACTCGCAGTTCCAAACCCTATACGCCCGCGAAGAAGTCGAGTAACCTAGAAAGATCCCATCACAAGATCGTGACTCGAACTTATCTAGGTTCCCGGACATCAGAATGAAACACTTGCAACCAAACACACGAAAATGAGAGACACTGGGCTTTCGCCCGTATCTCAACTCATAAGAAGTGCGATGCAAGTGTGCTCTCAGAAAAACTCTGTTTGATACAAGGCACGCGGTAGCTATAGCCTCAGCCCAAAACTTCCTAGGTGTAGAATACTCATCAAGCATCGTCCTGGCCATCTCAACCAAGGTACGGTTCTTCCTCTCCACGACGCCATTTTGCTGTGGGACGTGCGGAGAAGAGAACTGGTGCTCTACACCTGTCTCATCGCAAAACCTCTCAAAGTAGGAATTCTTGAACTCCGTGCCATTGTCGCTGCGGATCGCTCGTAAGGCACCCGAAAGCTCAACAGAAAGCCTACTGAAAAGACCTCAAAAATGTATAAACGTCTCATCCTTCGAGGCTAAGAAAAACACCCAAGAGTACCTCGAGAAGTCATCGACCATGACAAGAACATACCACTTCCCTCCTGCTGACTGCGCTCGGGCTGGTCCAACTATGTCCATATGGAGCAGCTGTCCTGGTGCATCGGTCATAGTCACTGTGACCGGAGGGTGAGAAGCGGCAACCATCTTGCCGTGCCGGCATGGAGCGCAAACAAGATATTTGAGCATTTTGAGTTTAGGTAGACCACGAATGAGATCATGACCGCTAACTCAGGTCAAATGGTCAAATCCAATATGACCAAGTCTCCTATGCCAGAAAGTAAGGTCACGGGACTCAGAAGCAACTAAACACCGGAGAGGATCACCAGAAGACTCAGAAAAATCAGCATGAAAGATCCTCCCATAACGAGAAATCTCGCAAACCAGACTACCCGAAGAATCAAGAATTTTGCAAGCGTTTTTTTTAAAGCTCACCTCAAAACTGTCATCGGTAAGCTGAGAAACAGAAAGCAAATTATACTACAGCTTACTAACCAAGGCAACATCTTTTAAAATAAAAGACTCATTAATGCGCACTGTACCTTTGGCGATGACACGCCAGAAGAAGCATCTCCGAAGGTGATCGTCTCATCACGTGGAGCACGGGCTAGGGAAGAGAACCAACGAGAGTCTCCAGTCATATGATGAGAACAAACGGAGTCCACAAGCCAAACCTCTCCCTTTCCAGCCCAACGAGCCTCATCGGAGTCGGAATAGAGCTCGCTATCGCTGATCTCGCCCTCAAGGGCCATGAAGCACATGCCGAAGAAGTCGTCGCCACCCTTGGGTTCTTGATCACCCATCCTATCGTCGTCGCTCAATCCCTCCACCTCGCTGAGGTCGAGGTCGTCGAAGGCGGTGAAGACGCGGTGGAACAGCTTCTTGGCTTTGCCAAGGTTGCGGAACTTCTTCTTGCTTGGGCATGAGCTGGAGGCTTCTTGTTGTTGTTCTTGTCGATGTAGTCATTCTTTCTCACACCGCCATAGTCACCCTTGCCCTTCTCCAGCTTGGGGCAGTTCGCCCGAATATGGTTGGGGCCACCACACTCGAAGAAGATTATCGGCCCTCCTCTCTTTCTGTCCCTCACTCTTTTGTATGCGTGGGAAAACTTTCTGGCTAAAAGAGCGAGTTGGTTTTCAGGAAGCTGCTCTAGTTGATCATCGGCAATTTCACACGTAATGCAAGAGAGAATCCGAGTAAAGTCGAAGATCCGAGCGGTAGGATCGGTGACTAAGGCCATCGACTGCGACTTCGACCTACGAGAGACTATGTTAATCTCGTGAGTCTTGAGGTGTGAGTACAACGCATCAAGAGTCAGGGTTGAGAGATCCGTCGTGTCTTTAATTGTGGTCACCTTCATTTCCCAAACACGCAAATCAAGAGCAGAAAGTATCTGGCGAGCATTGTCCGAGTTGGGGTATGTGAGACCGACTGCTCGGAGGTTGCTCAGAATCTTATGAAATCTCGAAAAACACTCATCCAAGGACTCACCAGCGAGCATTTCAAACTTGTTGTAATCTCGCTTGAACTGGTCCTATCGAACCGTCTTGATCTGGGTGGTGCCCTCATGGTATGCATCGAGGGTCACCCAGATGTCGAAGGCCGACGTGAGATGAGAGATACGATCGAACTCACTTCTGCTCAGACCCTGAATTATGATGTTCCTCGCTTTAGCATTGATGTTCCCGGCCTCAACATCAACCATGTTTCCGGTATTGATGTTCTCATCGGCAGGAACGACATACCGGGTCTTGACCTTCCGCCAGATGGCGTAGCCTTGAGCCTGGATGTAGGTCTCCATTGGACTCTTCCAGAAGGGATAGTCGATCCCATCGAAGATCGGGGGCTTGGTCGAGTACTTGTCTGTCGCCATCGCTCTAGAGACCGGTTAAGATCTACGAATACTTGGCTGAGATTTTCAGACAAATTGAGGAATTCCAGACAGCAGAGAAATTTAAGATTTCCCTGTGGTTTTCTCAGCCCAGAAGAGCAAGACACCAAACAAAATAGCAAGGAGAACCTAAGGAATCAAGAGAATCCACCTCAAGAACAAGAATTGATGATTTTCACTAAAACCTGAAAATAGAATGGTGAATGAGGTAAAATCCCAAATTTCCCATCATTCACAAGTCCTTTGATCATGAGCTTTTGCTATCAGCTTAGCAATGTTCTCAAGACTTGAAAACCCAAATATCATGCCATCTTATGAAGGGAATCAGAAGATTCAAGCATCCCCTGCCATGAAACCCTAAAATTGAGGAACAGAGAGATTTTGACAAGGGCTTGAAAAATCACAGAAAACACTTAATCCTCAATCTGCTCTTGGGAATGGAATGGCCAAGGGGCCTTGAGGATCTCCCCATCACAGAGCAAACAAATGCTAACTAGAAGATCAAGAGATCAACCCAAACCATCAGGAGCACAGGAAAACAGAGAACTCAAATGAGAGCAAATATCAACCAAAAGCTGAAACAACTCAAGCCTATATTGATGCATAGAGAGGAATGATTATAAGAGTGCAAGAATTACATTCACTTCATCCCCATACATACTTGAGAATCAAGAACTCATCAACCCACTCACTCAGGATGAAGAGCACGAACAGGAAAATGCATATGAGACATAGCACACATTCCTGCTCTCTCACCAACTCTCAACTACTAAAGCACAAAGCAAAAAACAAACTTTCCGAAGCCATCAACCCCTCTCACAAGCCATAAAATATGCAGGAGACACTCCTTTTATAGCCTCCTACTAATGGGTTTGCAACATGCTTTGCCCATTAAGCTTTTTACGCTTTACCCACTAACTCAAATCCACTTCTTTTAGTGCAGCTTTGCGTATTTACCAAAACGCCCCTCCTGCACCTTCCGGGAAGCTTCCTCATTCCTTGTCATCCAAGCCTCGCAACCACCTCGAGTCCTCGCCGTCTTCGGCACACCTCGACCGCTTTGACCTCGGCACCGCCTATGCCTAGTCCGGTCATCCCGTGCCTCGCCACGACTCCACCTCGATGTCCTGTAGCCATCACAGACAAGAAACACATTACATAGCACCGCTCGAAACATGTAATCAACATTAGCATCAACAAATCGTACTCAAGTATGAAATTGCCCAAAAGACCGACCAGGAAGAAGAACAAGCGTCAAGACTATCTAGCCAAACCCTACCGCGCCATATGCTGACTAAGCACAAAACACACAAACCAAACTCAATCTTTCCAGAACACTCGTCAATTACTCATCACAAACATGGGGTCACAACCACATGGTCTCTCAATTTTCAGTGTAGTTTATTTATTGTTTGCTTCATGTTCTATTATCCTGTAGGTGCACTATATATTCAGTGTAGATTTCTATTGACTTGTTATTTCATGTGATGTTATTCTATACATTACTATAGAGTATCTTCTAGTTAGTACTTCAGTAAAAGATAATTTCATATTTGTCACAAATAGTCTTCAGATCAATCATGTTGTGGTGGCCTTATTATGATAATAGAGTGCAGTCAACACCTGAGAGTAATAAAATTTCATCTATGATATTCTGTTTATGTTTTATATACCCCATATTAAAATGCAATTTGACTGCTTCATAGATAGAAACTAAGTGAGTGCTAAGATGAATAATCCAGAGGTTTGTCAATCTCACAATAATTATTACCTAATTATCAATTTAAATATATATGCTTACTACTTTACTCCTCTAAGCGACATGGCATGATAATCAATCAAGTACATTCGATCTGAACAAACTCTTAGACATTCGAGGATGTCTCTCCACCTTAATGAAGAAGGTCATAGACTTGAAAGGAGAGTCTCACTATGGTGATATCGATTAATACATTGATACGGGGTCGCCCGATCTTCTCGACGTAGGATGGATACTCACGGGAGTCTTGATGAATCGTAATAATCCTCCAATGCCAATGCAAGGGACGAACACTCTTTAATCCGCCAAAACACACTCGTGTTGATTTCGCCGACCACCAAGCGAAGATCTATCGTGCACCCAATTCCCAACGGAAAGGCTGAATGATCTTGATTGAAGAGAACGCTCCTAATTCCCTATGGAACTTCGGCAGCAATGCTAAACTCGAACAAACTTTAGTAGATTGATTTTTCTCAAACGTGGTCTAAGCCCTAAAAGCTGCCATTACAAGGCTTATATAGCCCCTTGGGACGTCCATATGGCCCCCAAACCAATTACAACTCAACCCTATTGGTTTTAGATACGAACTCTCACAAAAAGGAAACTACAATTTTCACCCGTCATATTGTTTTGGTCATAACTTTTTATCCGTGATGAATTTGAATGTGGGACTAGATCCATTGCGTAGCCCTTGAAATTATCTTTCCAACGAGTACAAGAACACCTGAATCGGACTCTGTTTGTGAAAGTTATGGCCTTTTTAGTAACTGCCTGTCAGGCTGTCCCGAACCGAATCCGAGTTGAATCCTGAGTTGAATCCGAGTTTGAATTGGGTTGAGCACGTGGGAAGTCTGAATTTGGCTTGAAAATCTTATCCAAAAGTTGTAGTTTAAGTCCTTGGGCTCCTCCCTTTTGCTCTCCCACTGCATGGGCTTCTTTCCTCTCATGACTCGTGGCCAATTGGTCCTTCTCCACTTGATCTTCTGTTGCTTCAAACCTGAGAACACATAAAATATTTGCATTAGGTAGTACGCTATTCTCATCTAATGTAATAGAAGACTCTCTAAGAAACAAAAGCACCTGTTGTTGAAGTAGCTTAGCTCTTGCTCTTGTCATAGGACCTTTTGGAGCCTCATCACTAGCTTTGTCATGCACACTTGGAGTGGGTGAAGAATGTGTAATAGAGATGTCCTCATCATCCTCCCCCTCTTGAAAAGGAGTCGTCCCCGACTCTGTGCCATCTTGTCCAAAGAATGGTGATAAATCAGCAACATTAAAAGTAGTACTCACCCCGTAATCGTCTCCCGAAAGCTCTCTCTTGTATGCGTTGTCATTGATCTTGGCAAGTACTTTAAAAGGACCATCACCACGGGGCATCAATTTTGATTTACGCTTCTCCGGAAAGCGTTCTTTGCGAAGATGCACCCATACTAAGTCACCTGGTTCAAATAGCATTTTCTTTCTAACCTTGTTAGCTTTAGAAGCATAAGCACGTACCTTCTTTTCAATTACCTCTTTAGTCTTTTCATGGAGCTTTTTCACAAAATCAGCACGCTTAGAAGCCTCCATATTTGTACGTTCTTGTAATGGAAGTGGCATCAAGTCAAGTGGCGTGATTGGTTTAAAACCATACACCACCTCAAATGGACACAATTGAGTTGTAGAATGCACCGCCCGATTATATGCAAATTCAACATGCGGTAGGCAATCTTCCCACTCTTTCAAATTCTTTTTGATCATCGTCCGCAGCAGCATTGATAGTGTACGGTTCACCACCTCCGTCTGTCCATCTGTTTGTGGGTGACAAGTTGTTGAAAACAACAACTTTGTCCCAAGCTTGGCCCACAAAGTTTTCCAAAAGTACCTCATGAACTTGACGTCACGATCGGAAACAATAGTTCTTGGCATTCCATGCAACCTCACAATCTCCCTGAAAAACAAGTCAGCTACATGCGATGCATTGTCGCTCTTATGACAGGGAATAAAATGTGCCATTTTAGAAAACCGATCCACAACAACAAAGACTGAATCCCTCCCCCTCTTGGTCCTAGGTAATCCCAACACAAAATCCATGCTAATATCTTCCCAAGGAGCACTAGGAACTGGAAGTGGAGTGTACAAACCATGTGGATTGAGTTTTGACTTTGCTTTATGGCATGTAATGCATCTTTGAACAAATCTCTCGACATCGCGCCTCATCTTTAGCCAATAGAAGTGATCGGCCAACATCATGTATGTCTTCTCTCTTCCAAAGTGACCAATCAATCCTCCTGCATGAGACTCCTGCAATAGTAGCAAACGCACAGAAGAATCTGGAACACATAGTTTGTTCATACGAAAGAGAAAACCATCATGAACATGAAACTTATCCCACCCTTTCCCATCTTTGCAATTAGAATATGGTGCCGAAAAGTCATGATCAGAAGCATACAAATCTTTCAAACTCTCTAGCCCTGGAACCTTTACTTCCAATTGAGTGAAAAGCACATGTTTTCTAGACAATGCATCAGCTACCACATTTTCTTGCCTTTCTTGTATTTAACAACATATGGAAAAGTTTCAATGAATTCAACCCACTTAGCATGTCTACGGTTCAGTTTAGCTTGTCCTTTCAAATATTTCAATGCTTCATGATCAGAATGAATGACAAATTCTTTAGGCCAAAGATAATGTTGCCAAGTCTCTAATGCGCGCACAAGAGCATACAATTCTTTGTCATAAACAGGATAATTCAATTGTGCACCATGAAGTTTCTCACTAAAATATGCAACAGGTTTTCTTTCTTGCATCAAAACACCACCAATACCTATCCCACTAGCATCACATTCAATCTCAAAAGTTTTAGTGAAATCAGGTAAAACAAGCAATGGTGCTTCAGTCAAACATTTCTTCAATTCATCAAAAGCTTTGTCTTGTTTCCCTCCCCACTCAAAAGTGACTCCTTTTTTTGTTAATTCATTTAATGGGGCAGCAATGGTGCTAAAATCTTTCACAAAGTGGCGATAGAAGCTAGCAAGCCCATGGAAGCTACGAATTTGACTAACATTCACAGGAGTAGGCCAATTGCGAATAGCTTCAATTTTAGATTCATCAACTTCAATTCCATTAGCTGAAACAACATAGCCTAAGAACACCACTTTGTTTGTGCAAAAGGTACACTTCTCAAGGTTAGCATACAATTGTTCAGATCTTAGCACTTCTAGCACTTGCCTAACGTGTTCAACATGTTCTTCCAATGATCGGCTATATATCAAGATGTCATCAAAATATACTACCACGAATTTTCCAATGAAATGTCTCAAAACATGGTTCATTAATCGCATGAATGTACTAGGAGCATTAGATAATCCAAAAGGCATCACTAACCATTCATACAATCCAAATTTCGTTTTAAAAGCTATCTTCCACTCATCACCATGTTTCATTCTAATCTGATGATATCCGCTACGCAAATCAATCTTAGAAAAGATAGTAGAACCACTCAATTCATCAAGCATATCATCTAACCTAGGAATAGGATGACGATAACGAATGGTGATATTGTAGATAGCCCTACAGTCTACGCACATTCTCCATGTACCATCTTTCTTAGGAACAAGAATGACAGGAACGGCACAAGGACTAAGACTTTCGCGTACGTACCCTTTTTCCATGAGCGCTTGCACTTGCCGCTGAATTTCTTTTGTTTCCTCCAGATTTGTGCGATACGGCGGCCGGTTGGGAAGTGGAGCTCCTGGTACCAAGTCAATTTGATGTTCGATGCGATTTTTGGACACTGTTGGACCCTTGGACCCCGAAAATTCCGCTTTTGGCCCCCTGTACAAAAAAATTCCAAAATTGGACCCCTCTCCACCGCGCGATCACCTGCGCCGCCACTGTCCCCGCCGATCGCGTTGCGCCCGCCACCGCAGCGTCCGTTTCCGCGCGCGGCGAGCGTCACGCCCCGCCCGACCGCGCGTCTGCCCTGCGCGAGCGCGCGTTCGCTTTGCCGACCGCGCGATTCGTTTCCCGACCGCGTGACCGTTGATTTGACCGCGGGATTGATTCCCGACCGCGCGTCTGGCGAATCGGCGCCGAAAGAAGCGGCTTTTTTTTTGGGTTTTTTCACCCCAGCAGCACAAGTAACACACGCGTCATCACGTAGCTCGTATGGCCCCTCACTCATGGATGAATGCAGAGATAAAACCGAGCTTCATGCGTGGATGGACATCCAGGAAGCTCATTTGCTTTTTTTTGGAGTGAAGACCGAGCGAGCGCGAGGGAGGAACTGAAGAAAAGTGAGGAGCGAAAGCCGTAAGATTTCAGTTGTTTTCGTTTGGAATCAGCGGATTTGGCAAGTACAAAAGTTGTAGATCGTCTCGTGAGCTTCAAGAAGAGGTAAGTTTTGTGCCCGTGCAACTATCATTTTATGTATGTCATTAGCCTTTAATTAAGCAAACCATCTTGTGTTACTGTTATTTTATGCGAATCTTTTATACGCTATGTATGTATAGCAAATCATGCATATGTTAGGCATAATGTATTGTAGTGTATGTAGTGTTTTCCTTTGTAGTGAACATACGTACTGTAGAGTAGTTTCAGTTAGGTGGAAAATACGAATTTGTAGTGTGTAGATGTTGAGAAAATATATATTTATGTTAGAGCAATTGTAGGTGATAACAATAGTAGTAGGATTAGAAGCATATGATTAGTACGCTTAGGGAAGAACTACATACAGAGTCACGGTATGTGGTAAAAGAAATTAGAAATAAATTTGGTAGATTAGAAATAAAATATAATAGCAGTCATAGAAAGTTATAGTAGAGCTACATAAATACTATATTAAGTAAAAGTTAGAAAAGATTGTAGTGTAAATAATGTGTATGTGTTGAAAAAGTAAATATTTATGTTGGAGCATTTTTAGGTGGTAAATTTGTAGATTAGAGATAATTTGTATAATTAGTATGCTTAGTGAATGACCGTAGTATGGAAATAAAAATGATATGAATATTTAATTTGATGTATGGTACAATTTGAAAGTAAAATAGTTACAAATACATCGTAGATTTAGAAATACAAAACATATACTAATCGAAACTGTTAATTACATGGTACGATTGTTACATGCTGTGTACTAAAATGGTTGATTATGCACTTATGTTAGGTACGCAATGGCTGGCATTGAACAATTGATGGTGTTTTATGGGAGTGGTCTCGTACGTGATGGGCCGTATGGGGCGGACCTGTCAAATTGCGAGCGGACCGTGATCCGGGCACCCGGTCTGAGCGCCATGAGCTTGTCTGAGCTACGGAGGTGTGTCCGTTCAGCGTTCGATCGAGACCGCAAGGAAGAAGTTACGGATCGAGGCGCCTATGCCTCAATGGTGGATGACGGAAGGGGAGCATATGGCAACTCGAAGGTGACCAATGACGCGTCATGGGCGAACTACATGGAGGTCGTGCGCAACCCCGATGCTGCGATATATGGGAGGCCAATGGTGTATGTCGAGTTCGTGGAGAGGCGTAATCATCGTGCATGGTTGGTTCGGATGCGCGGTGGAGATGAAGTGGCCGGCGGTCATGAAGACCCTTCGCGGGAGAACATGTGGGCGAGGAAGTGGGTGATGAAGACGACGGAGGCGTGCGCAGAATTTCCAGCGCAACGAAGGTGTGCACGACAGTGGTGGGCCGCCCGTATTGGTGTCATGAGTATCTTGGGGACCGGGTGGAAGAAGAGGACAGCGAGGAGGATGAGGAGGTTGAGACAGCAGCTCGGAGAGGACGAGGACGGCGAAGGTGCAACCTGGGGGTGGTAGGTCGTGTTGTGACCACGGACGGTGCGTGACGTGTCGTCCCGGATCGACGACATCGCAGCGGCAGCCCTAGTTTTGCCACGAGCGGAGGAGGGAGAATGGGGTTCAGCGAGGCGCACTCTTTCGGGGCGCGCTTCCGTAATAAGAGTGCTGTCCAGCGAGCTATTGCTAGACATGCCGTCAACATAAGCCGGACGTGTCGGGTCCACAAGTCAAAGCCGACACGTCGTTGTGAAGTGTGTGGGCGGGTCGTGTGGTGGCAAAGTCCGTGCACAACGGTACAAGGGCGTTGGCACGGAGTTCGGATAACGGTGCTGCAAGATCACGCTTGCGAGCTTGCGGGCCATACATAGACACCGCAACATGACATCACGTTATGTTGCGGAGGTGGTCACGCACCTCGTCCAGCGGATGTGTCAATTACCCGAAGGTTCGATGGCGCAGATGCGAACGAGGCGGGCTACGGTGAGCTACAAGAAGGTGTGGCGCGCGGCGAAAGGTGCCGCACAAGTATGTATGGGGCGTTCGAGGAGGCGTGCGACCTGGTCCCAAGAATGCTGGATCAAATTGCACAATCAAACCGAGCACTTACATAAACAGCGAGAGGGTCCATCCTACGGAGGGCCCGAACTGTTTCATTCTTGACAGAGTGTTCGGGCCTTCCATCGAGCGATACAAGGGTTCGGTGGTGCCGTCCAGTGCTAACCGTAGATGGGGCGTTCCTATCCGGCAAGTACAAGGGCACTATCCTTACGCGATTGCAGCCGATGCAAATGACTAGTTACTCGATGGCATTTGCAATTGTGGAGAGCGAGAATACGAGATAGCGGCTTTGGTTTCTTTGCAATTTGAAGAATGCCGTAGTGCAAGACAGGCTCGAAGTGTGCCTTATCTCCGACCGCAATGCAGGCTTGATGTCTGTGTTGCGAACGTTGCAGGATGGGACGCAGGCCCCCGTCCCGTGGACTGATGTGAAGAACCGCTGGTGCATGAGGCATATTGCGCGAACTTCCACGAAGGTTCCGTAGCAAGGACCTCATGAAGATGTTCAAGAAGCTATGCATGCGAACCGAAGCGGAAGTTCGACGCCTTGCGGAGGCAGCTCGATCAAGAGGCTACGAAGCATGTGCATGCAGCAGCAGGGGCCGTGGAGGGGGGCTCCACAAGAGTCGGGGTATTCTCACAATGGGTTCAGTCCAATGCACCTGACTTGGAAATGTGGTCTTTGTTGCACGACACCGGTGGGGCGAGGTATGGGATCATGACAACCAACATGTCCGAGGTTTACAATGGTGTATTGAAGGGCGTCAGATCCCTGCCGATCACGGCAATTGTGGCCGAGACCTGGAACCGTACCGTCGGGTACTTTGTGAATAGAGCCAGGATGGCGCAGAAGCACGTTGAGGAAAACAAGCAATACTCTGAGGTCATGCAGGCCTTCATGGACAGGAAGATGGAGAAGGCTCGAACCCACATTGCTCAGCCCATTGATGGCTTAAGGAGGAAGTTTGAGGTCCGCCTAAGGCAGAAGTATGTCATGGGTCAAATTAGAGGGGAGCGCAAGCAGGTATGCACGATTGGTGATGAAGCATCTTGCAGCTGCAACAAGCCCCAGCTTCTGCACAAGCCATGCTCCCATGTGTACGCGGCATGCGCTGTATGGAACCAGGCGTCGACACAGTACATCTCCAAGTACTACGACATGCAGCACTTGTATGCAACCTGGAGTGCAGAGTTCCATTCCTACGGGGTAGACATGCACTACAGGGAATTATGGCCGGGGGAGATAAAGTGGGTGCCCAACGATGCACTGAAGCATGTTGGGCGTGGAAGACGACAAAGCCGTCGCATCCGCAACGACATGGATGAGAGCCGAGGGGATCGTGTTCGGTGCCCGGTGTAGGCTATGCAAGACCTTTGGCCACTCCTCGATCGATGCCCAACAGCCGCATCAAGCAACGCTCCGTAGTACCAACCACAATCCATATGTAATGTATTATTCAGAGGTGTACACTTAATTGTTGGCTCGATGGTGTAGCTATGTATTGCACATTACCATGTTATGTATATTTTCGCACATTCCATATGTTTCCTTGTCGTGTGGGTCATATTCGTGTGCACATTTTACGTATGTTTTTGTACATTCCGTACGTTTCCCTGTCATAACATTTGTTGTGAGTTATGTTGTTATTTGTTGCACATTTTGTTGTAATGTACACTAACTTGTTATCCTTCTTTGGCAGGACATGGCGTTCGAGCTGCTAGAGCCCCGTTGGGACGAGCACCACCGATGCCATGTGTGGTTGTCGGCACCCGCACAGGGGCCTCCTTGCTTCGTCCTTAGGGGCCCCCGAGAGAACTGGCGTCTCGACCCTCGGTACATCCCACTACTACGGGACACCGGTCTGCTGCCCATTGCCCGCATGTTGGATCTACCGCATGGGTTCCAGTACGATGCGCCACTGTTGTCAGCTCTCGTTGATCGATGGAGGCCGGAGACTCACACCTTCCACTTCCGGTGGGGGGAGATGACGGTTACGCTGCAGGACGTCACGATGATTACAGGTCTACCCCTCCGTGGTGCTGCTTTGGTGCCACCCGAAGGCGCAGATTGGAATGTCCGTCAGGTCACCGGTTCGGTCATGCGATCCGAGACAACGCAGCCGGGTGCCACATGCATGGCTTCGTCGCTTCATGACCTGTCCCGCAGACGCAGATGAGGTCGCGGTGCGGGCGCGCCGTTGCATACCGCTATATCTGTTCGGGCGTCTTGTTCCCTAGCACGACCGAGACTCCGTGCGGCCTAGCTACATACCGCTAGCGAGTCCTTGGCGGATGGTGGCCCGGTCGCAGCCACAGATAGCCGGGGATCAGCAGTGCTTAGCTCCACATACCGAGGCTTGTGTGACGCCTCGCAGCGTACCGCGGCCAGCGAGCCGATCCTAGCCGCCTGCTACCTTCTCCTTCAGTTGTGGTCATGGGAACACTTACCCGTTGGCAGGCCTGACTTTGGTCGTCGTGTGCACCCTTATGACCTCATCCCGCAGTTGTATGGTGGTGACGACCCCATTGATGCGCCCACATGGGTACACGTTGGACGCATGGTCAGTTGAGGTGGGCCAGGGAGAGACCGAGACGTGCGTACTCGGATTTCCACCAGAGGTTCGAGCTTCTGGCATTTGCCGACGTAGACTGGTGGCCATGGTCTCCACAGTTAATTGCGAACACGGCCCCCCACGGGTTGTCATACCGATCTGGCGAGATCGAGGTACCGATGACGACCGCCACTTGGTGTTCGCGATGGGTCGAGCCGTACAGCCCACACCGGGTCATGAGACAGTTCGGGCTGTACCAGCATGTCCCTCCCATGGCAGATTGCCCTCTTGCGGAGGAGTTCCACCGGTATGTCAGTACACCCCAAATTTAATTACTGCATTAGTGTCAATGTCGATGCATCGATTGTGTAATGTCTCAATGGACTTGCGGGCAATCGAGGAGAGGGCGAGCGATCAAGATCGGAGAGCCACACGGCGGGCGTGGGCGGACATGTGGTCTGACCATGCGCATACGATGGTTGTGGATGAGACACGGCCGTACGACCCTGACAAGACCCCGCGCCGCAGGGCATACCTTGACTGGTACGCTGCACGCACCGCCGTAGGCTTACTGCTGGGAGCCCCACGCCTCCACCTCATGCTGTTCACGGGCGGCTATACAGAAGGTCGCACCGTCATCTAGCGGCACGGTCGACGAGGCGATGCGAGTATCTTGTGTCATTACGCAATGCAGGATTACATTTGAACTGACTGTTTGTTTCACTGCAGTGGACCGGATACATCGTATCGACATCGAGGCTAATGAGGCTATACGACATAGGAAGTCCAATACTGAAGGCCGGTGGGTAGGCTATATGCGCAGCATCAGCGAAATGGCAAGGGGTACGATACGGGGCTTGAGTTGTGGTCGCCGAGATGACGTTGTTGCTACACGCGGTGGCGGACGTGGGCAGGGACCACCACCTCCCTCCGCGCCTCCGTCAGCACCAGGATCAGCACGGCCATCCTCGGCCTCCACGCGCTTCGGCCCAGCGGTTCGACAATTGGCAACTATTTGTTTGTGCACTCATTAACATTTATGTCTAACCACATCTTCGTCTTGCAGCAATTGCGACAGGATAGCACGCTGCTACGGAGGGCGACGTCATCACGGAGGTCGACATCGCCGCACGAACCAGAGGGGCCGTCCGAGAGTCGGCAAAGCTACGGTCGCTCGGCCTCCACGCGCTTCGGCCCGGCGGTTCGACAATTCGCAACTATTTGTTCATGCACTCATTTACCATTTATGTCTACGCACATGTTCGACTTGCAGCAATTGCAACAGGATAGCACGCAGCTACGGAGGGCGACGTCATCACGGAGGTCGTCATCGCCGCACGAACCAGAGGGGCTGTCCGAGAGTCGGCAAAGCTACGGTCGCTCGGCCTCCACGCGCTTCGGCCCGGCGGTTCGACAATTCGCAACTATTTGTTCATGCACTCATTTACCATTTATGTCTAACGACATGTTCGTCTTGCAGCAATTGCGACGGGATAGCACGTCGCAACGGGCATCGTCATCACGGAGGGCGACGGACGAGCGACCGCGCTCTCGGGGCGACGGGCCCCACCTGCATAAATACGACTCGCCGGACCAACCAGAGGGGCAGATGCCCTCGTATCTCCCGGGACAGGTGCAGACCAACCTATATGTCCGGGACAGGTGGGTTGTGCCGACCTATCAAGGCATGACATCGCACGAGTACATGGGGGACTTCCCGTCGACATCCTCATTTCACCAGCCACATACCCCGGTATGCACTAAACGTGTGTATTTCATTATGAACAATTTTTGTACTTTCCATTGTCTAATTCAGTTGTACCATCTAAGCGGGGCGTAGGCACCTCCTCCGATTGGGTGAGCTCTATGCTTTATGACCAGCCGTCGAATCGTCTGAGTTGTACCCACCGCGCCTCGGCCACACCCTCGCATACGATCTTCGCGATGCACCCCGCTCCCTAGTAGGTTCACCTTCTCAAAGGATCATATGCGCCATTTCTGGCGCGGCGGCGACGAGATGATGAATGAATTTTTAAATTGTGCTTTTGTAATATTTGTGATGTTTTTCAATTGCTTGATGGTTTGATGTTCAAAGATGGTTTCAGTATAAAAGGGTTGCTCTAAGTTCTTTGATTTAGTACGGCATACAACCAAGCGAGAGATGACAACACGGGGTAGCGGAGAAGACATAGCTTGACGACAACTTTTTGCCTTGTGATAACAACTCCACGTACATAACAAACAATCAATTCATCACATGCTTAACAACGTTGCACATTACATCGTTATGGAAAGAGGGCACAGAATATGAAGGTCACGAGAAAATGAAGGCGTCATGCACTTACAACACGAAACAACACATACATTGCACATACTGAGCAAATTTATGGAAAGTTCTACACCCAAAACATCAACACAACAGTCCCACTGCACAGCATCAACACATTCCGTACCTCGTGGCCTACATGCCAAACGAGCCTCGTGGCACCCACATGGAGAATCACGAGGGGCCGCCTCGGACGGGGCTGGCCATCGTGGTAGTGGCACGCACATATGCAGCTCGGGTTCGCGCAGCAACATGTGGGATCATAAGAGCTTCCTATGTTGACAACCTCCTCGTTTCCCCTCTCGCGTTGCATCTGTTGGCGGAGCTCATTGTTCTCCTCATTGAGAGTCTCCATTCGGTACTCCAAGTCCATTATTCGGTCCCATAAAGTACCCACATAACGGTCAATATACCGTTCATGAGGAGGGTCGATCCAGCGGGAGAAGTCGCATTTCGCCATCTGCGAAAAATGACAGTAAACATGGAGGGTCCATAAGCAATACAAAATGTACTATTAGTAATTTGTACCCCGGAGCGTGGGCATCGGAAGAAACGGCGTCCGCCATCGTTCGGCCCTTCCAGGACCTGCACGACCACGTACTCATTGTGTCTGCATTTCGGCCACGCTGGTTGCGCACGCCGGCTTGGTAGCAAGCGGTACTGTGGTCCGAACATCTCCCTCCTTTCCAAGGGAAGGTCTTCCTTCGGTGACCCATATCCGACTGGCCCCTCATCTTCCGCCATGGTATGTTCTTTGTTCGATTTACAGGGTTTTCTGGCTACAACTTCATGGGACCTCTACCGTGCTATTTATATCGAATGGCGGGACAAAAGATGGCTGCTTTGCCCAGAGACAAGACAAAAGCGCTCAGCTTTACTCGGTGAGATGACAACACAAGCCAGCTTTACGCAGTGATATGACAAATCGGGGCAGCTTTGCTCAGTTAGATGACAACACATGCCAGCTAAACTGCCTACATAAAGACTACGATCTGGAAAGCCTTCATACGAACATTTATTGCTACTCTGAAAAGCCTACATAGGAACATTTATTGCATGTAATAAAATTGTACGCAGCATGTTATGAAGTTTATTTCTATTCACATAAGGTTATTATCTCGTGTGTTCACATTCAATGATTCAGATAGCAAGTCATTTAACAATATTAACATACTCTTGGTACACTAATTCTTAGTAACATAAAAATATCACTTACCAATGTATATATCAAATAAAAAAGGGATTATCCGTACAAAAAATTCCATAAAAATTACCAACATATACGAGGAGAAGGCATCAGGCAAAGACAACACGAACAACTCATACATTTCACGTACATGACATGTAGCAAGTAGTACAACCACCAACACACCAACGAACACAAGAACTAAAATACAACACAACCGTACATAAAACATTACCAAAAGAGCTTGACGACAACATAGCATAAAACATTGCGAACATACATGAGGATAACCTCCAGCACTACAACTTGAGGATAACAATAAACACAAGAAACAAAATAGCACACAACATTAAATTTATCTTCCACTCTAGTCTGTCGAAACGATGCTGCATCCCGACGGGGTCGCAACCCCCCACGACAACTCTCTCGCGGCGAACACTGTCATTCCTATTTCCCATTTCATCCTCCCACACCCAGAATCGGCAACCACCATGAGCTTCCTGCGATTCCATGACAAGAAGATTTTTAAACATACCACCACGATTTGAATGAACCCGAAACAATATGACTCACCGAGTGATTGGGGCACTTGTAGTAGTGTCGCCCGGGATTCTTGGCCGTCTGTGATGTCCTACGTCTAACCACCAAGTTGCAATTTGGGCACATCACCGTGGGTGCCCATGAAGACGTGCTGAGCTGACTCATTGCCTAGTCTTGGGGAGTGAGCACGGAAAAAAAACTACACAGATTGTGAACAACTTACTCAGGAGGTGACTGATAACATGGCCAGGGAGTATGTGAGGGATGGCTCCGTTTTATAGGCTGTGTGGGGGGTAGCCTCACGCACAAAGACCACAGACAACACAAATCTTGACCCCACACCATGCTCAGTGAGGAGACAAAACATGCCGCTTTTGAGGTGACCTCACAAAAGGGCCAGCTTTGCTCGGTGACATGACAAAAGAGGTCGCTTTGCTCGGTGACTAGACAAAGCAGTCGACTTTTGCTCGGTGACTAGACAAAGCGGGCTCTTTGTTGAGCTACCGCCTACCGAGCTGCTTGATGACTCTGGCTAGGCCATTACGACATATACATATTAGGCTAATACTTTAACTTGGCAGAATGACGTGTGGTACAATTTTCTACGTACACGTAAGAGAGTGAATGCACAAATTCTGCGAGTCTTGAGGGACGAGCCTATCTCATCAATTATCCATTTTCAGTCCACGAGCTAGTGTCAAAGTCAATAAGTCATTCCTGAAAGTCCCAAGTGCAATGATACACATCACATTCAAAAGGCATTACATAAGAAAGCATAAAATGCAAACCGCGACGGATGTACATAATATTGACAATGAAATAAATTTTAATATTGGATCAAATAACACCTCTTACCGAATGAGGCCATCATCTTGGTTCCCGTGGCTTGAATAAGGAGGACATCATTTCTAGCTTGGGTGGTGAGTGTGCACCGATGCTCTGTATTTAGAGATAAGAGGCCATTGGCGAGAGCTAAACACCTAAACAATGCCAAAAGGCATGAGTATAGCCAATTCGTGATTACTAAAGAGAGCGATTGTCCTCGTGGGATGCCAAAAGATGCCGCTTTGGGCGGTGACATTACTAAAGAGAGCGATTGTCCTCAGTCAAATGACAAAAAGAGGCCAGCTTTGCTCAGTGAGATGACAAAACATGGCAGCTGTGCTCAGAGACATGACAAAACGGGGCAGCTTTGCTCAGTGAGATGACAACACATGCCAGCTTTGCGCGTGACATGATAAAGCGGGCAGCTTTCCTCGGAGACATGACAAAACGAGGCAGCTTTGCTCGGTGAGATGACAACGATGCGGCTTTGCGCAGATGACATGACAAAGCGGGCAGCTTTGCTCGGTGATATGACAAAAGAGGTCAGCTTTGCTCAGTGGGATGACAAAAGATGCGAGCTTTGGGCGGGGACAGTACTAAAGAGGGCAGCTGTGCTCAGTGACAAGACAACAAGAGGTCAGCTTTGCTCAGTGGGATGACAAAAGATGCCAGCTTTGGGCAGTGACATGACAAAACGGGGGCCTTTTTTCAGTGATATCGCAGCACTCCCATCTTTACTCACTCGCTCGACCACGCGGACCATCTTTACGTATGAGTAGAGACAAACGGCCCCTATAAATTGGTATGCATTCCATTTCCCAGCGAACATTGCACATCCAAACCCCATACTCCATCGCGCTTCCCTCACCCAACCGGGATGGACAAAGGCAAGAAGAAGCAATGGGACAAGATGGTGAAGGATTGGGAGGAGACCCGTGACATAGCACGGTCACCGCAGCCAGCGATGCCGCCGCGATGAGAAAATAAGGCGTCAGGCCCGAGTAGAACAAGCCCATCGTGCTACGATGAAAGGTCCCCAGGCGCCCGCGTAGCAACAACCCCATCCCGGGCGTCCCCACCGGCGTTCGCCACAACTACCACTGAGGGAGACACCTCCCTTTGTTGGTGTGGGGACGTGTGCAAGTTCTTCAAGTCTAAGCACCGCATCAGTCTAGGTATGCGGTACTGGGGTTGCGCAAACTACTCCAGTGACTACCCCAACCGCCGTTTTGACACCGCAACCTATCGGCAGCGTGCGACCACATGCACCATTTTCCCTACCTTTTCTCCTTCACAACACGCACTAACAATATCTCTCTTTATTTACAGTCTCGGAGCCCCTATGTGCCTACCGCAAATGGATCGATCTTGAGATCCACCACGAGGACCAATGGACCTCGACTTGAGGAGTGGAATGTCACAAAGGAGGAGTTGCTGGAGGAGGAGCGCCGCAAGCACGAGCACACCTGCGTATACAGCGCGAGCGCAAGCTCATCTTGAAGCGTGCACGCGTAGGGATCGGGAGGCTCGCGAGATGGAGCGCGAGAGAAAGAGGAAATGCGGCTAAGGCAAAAGAGGCCGCGGAGGAGTTCAACGCCGAGCGGGCAAGGAAGGGAAAGTGGCCCCGGTCCACACAGTAGGTCGTACGAGCAGTTGGGTGGGTTAGTCGCATATCATGCTATATGTTATGCATGTAATAAAAATCTACGCGGCATGTTACTCCCAACTGTATTATGAAATTTAATATCTAGTATTTTCGCATTCCATGATTCACGTAGCACCTCATTTAACAATATTAAATGTACCAAAATTTATGTATCGCATTCCATGTTACTCACCTTCACAATATCACTTACCACTTTATGTATCAGCCGTTCTACGGTCAATCTTTCCTACAAAAAATTTACCAAAATTTTTTATGCATCTACAACTTACAATGAACATAATCTTTTATTACAACTTTATCTGATTTTTATCCAGTTTATAACTACAAAATTGCCAAAACTGAAAACAATCACGGAGATTGCAAACCCTAAAAACACAGCAAACCTTAAAAGTCACTTACCACTATTTGTATCGATCATTCTACGGTCAATTGTTCCTAAAAAAATTTACCAAAATTTTATTGGCATCTACAAGTTATAATGAATATAAACTTTTATTACTACTTGGTCAGATTCTTTCCGAGTTTACATTTACAAAATTGACAAAACATACAAATAACATGGTGATTGCAAACCTAAAAACCATACGAAACCCTAAATATCACTTACCACTTTACGAAACGATCGTTCTATGATTAATCGTTTTTAAAAAAATTTATCCAAATTTTTTTTACATCTGCAACTAACAATGAACATAAATTATTATTGCAATTTTATCTATTTTTTTCTCAGTTTATAACTACAAAATTGCGAAACCATACAAATATTCACGAGTATTGCAGTCGGGGACATGCGGTCGGGGGAGCAAACGCGCGCTCGTGCGACCGCGGGACCGGGGACGCGCGCGGGCGGGGCGGGACGCGCGCGAGGGACGGCGTCTTGGCGCGAAGCGGGGCGCGCGCGGCGGGCGGTCGCGCGCTGGGCGAAGTCGCGCGCTCAGCGCCAGCGCCAGAGCGGTCGTCGCGGTCCCGACCGCACGACCGGCGACGTGGCGGCAGCGGAGAGCGCGGTGAGGAGGGGTATAGATTTGGAATTTATTTCAGAAGGGGGCCAAAAATGGAAATTGAATTGTTTAGGGGTCCAACAGTGTCCAAATTTCGTTCGATGCCTCGAATGGGTGGTAGACCAGCGGGTACCTCCTCCGGAAAAACATCCTCATAATCCTGTAATACTTGAGAAACCACGCTAGGAAGAGAGGTTAAGTCATTAGTAGAAAGCAAGACATCTTTATGCAGCAATACCAAATGCTCCAAAGTGGAATCATCTCTCATCGCTCTCAAATCAGATTTGGTGGCTATCATGACTAGCTTTGTCTCTCCCTCATCCTTTCTTTTTCAAATCAATTTTAGCTTGTGGCTCTCTCTCACCTTTTGTGGAATTGCATTCTTTTGCTCCTTCCCTTTCTCACTCTCTACTTTCACCTCAACTTTTTGCATGTTATCATGTATGATTTGAGAAGGAGTTAATGGTAGTAGCGTTATTTCCTTCTTACTGGTTAGTTCTACCATCATGAATAACAGAACGATCATATTGCCATGGCCTACCTAATGACAAGTGACATACTTCCATGGACACAACATCACATTCTACAGTATCACGATAAGAACCAATCTGAAAGCTAACATCAACAGTGTACCCAACATTCATGGAACCATCATTATTCAACCACTGAATTTGATATGGATGTGGGTGTTTCTTGTATTTTAATCCAAGTTTATGCAAAGTTCTTTGCTAGCTAGGTTGTGACAACTACCTCCATCAATAATAACTTTGCAACACTTACCATCTTTACTTACCTGAGCTTTTGTTTGGAAAAGGTTGCAGCGCTGTTCATGGTTGGATTTTGTTTGAACGCTCAACACCGAAGGGGTGCACACAAGGATAGGACCGGACTCAGGGTCACAATACCCATCCCTATGTGTTTCTTCTTCTCTTTCTTCCTCACGGCCATCCTCAAACGCTTTGAAAGTCAGCAAGGTGCTCTCCATCTTCTTCTGCAGAATCATATTCTCCATTCTCGATTACCAACATTACCTTGCTATTTGGGCAATCTTTTTGCATATGTCATGACCAAGACACTTCAAGCATTGGATGGAGCTACTCTTGGCGTAGAACCAACGAGAAGATGTTGAAGATGGGCGGGTCCTCTTTTTGGAAAGGAAGGAGTGGTATTCTTGACACTCGGGGCAGCACGTGCACTAGGAGTAAAACTTCCACTAGATTGGTTAGTTTTAAATGAATTGAAACGAGATGTGGTTTTACCTCCTGTAGGTGCTGTACGGGGAGTGTAGGAAGATGATTTTGACACCCTCATGTCTTGTTGTACTTGCCTCTCAGCCTTAGTGGCTTGATGTACCAACTCCACCATGTTGTTGTAGGGTTGAAATTCGACAATTCGCTTGATGGAAGTTTGCAAACCAGCAAGGAAACGAGCCATAGTTTGCTCTTCTTGTTCATAAACATTAGCCCTTATCATAGCCATTTCCATCTCTTTGTAGTACTCCTCAATCGTGAAACTCCCTTGCTTCAAATTCTGCAATTTATCAAAAAGATCACGTTTGTAATGTTTAGGAACAAACCTTGCCCTCATATGGTACTTCATCTCTTCCCATGTAGTGATGGGTGGCTCATTGTTTTCCATCCTTTGGTTTTGCACTTGTTCCCACCAAACCAAGGCATAATCATTGAATTCTAGTCCCGCCATATGGATTTTCTTTTCTTCAGAATAGTTGTGCAAGCGGTTCTGTCCACCTTGAGTTCCCAAGTGAGGTATTCTTCGGGCTCATGTGTACCTGAAAACGAAGGCATTGTAAATTTAAGCTTACCAAATTTCTCCTCGTGTGGTCGTTCTTCGCCATAACGATTACGGCGGTGGTAGCCATCATCGTAGTGCAGAAAGTCATCGTCGTCAATGTGAAGTGCTCCCCCACCACGGCCTCCATGTCCATGGCCCCTCCCCGGACCATGGAAGCCGCCCCCTGCACCTCTCCCAGGCGGGGGTGGACGGACGGCATTTGCCACCACGTGGTCTCGCCGTTGTTGTGCATCTTGGCCAGCTCGAGCAATGCCTGCTTCCTCATCTCGCGGAGGTATGCCACCCCCACGATGAACACTGCCTTCCTCTTGTGGTGGTCGAAGGGCGCACACCACGTCATTCACAATATTGGTACGTAGTACATTCATTTGTTGGTTCATCTCAATGCGCATGTCTTGTGTGGAGTTGTTGATCTCTGCCTTGAGTTGCTCCTCCAAGCAGAAGTAGTGGCAGCGAACTCATTGCGCAAAGTTCCCCTCAAAGCTTGGAATTGAAAACAAGTCACCGGGGAATTCACACCATGCTCCTCTCCCATGTTGTTGTCGTCTCCACCTGACATGGTTAGTAGCACGAAGAAGACACAAAACCACAAATATATGGGTAATATGTGAAGTCACTCAATCTCACTTTTCCTCAACCAAGTAAAGTTCTTCCTTTCTGAAGTGAATTGAGACAAAAAGAAACTTACACTTGGTGGTGGTTACAATAACAAGTGATGATCAAGCGGATTTAAAAGTGACTCACAATTGCACGGTAAAGGATATTTTGTGGAGCTTGGTTAGGAAGTATTTATCCTACACGATCTGAATTTCACGATGTTGTAAAATTAAGTAATAATCCAATCTAGGAAATATTGCCTATGTGCTGATCCAGAAGATATAAGTGAAATGTATGAACGCACACGCACAGGTCAATGTGACTCAATGCAACAAAGGATTGAGCTAGATGGAAACAAATAGGAACAATAGCTCGTTTGCATCAAGTACTAGGAGAGATGCTAGCCAATTGCAATAACAAGAACAGAGGGCACAAGATTGCTCAAATCACTCACCCAAATAGGAGCTAGAACCACTCACCCAATCAGCCTTCTCTCTCTCTTTTTTCCTCTCTTTTTTTTTGCTCACCTTTTTTTTCTTTTTTTTCTTTTTGCTACCTTGCCAATCACCCAAATATGTTCAACTCACTGTTCTGAGTCTATTAAGGTATATGGGTCACAAACTTTTGTGGAAGGTAAGGATATCTCTCTCTCTAAACTTTGAATTTTTTTTAATCGGCCGGAGTGGTGATGCACAAGCCCAATATTCAGCTATGAGTATTCAGGAGCAGCCCTCAATGCAATATCAATGACTAGTCTCAAGTATTCAAAGGATATAAGTGAAGCTCGTATGTGTGGTGTTTGGCCGTATGGTGTTCAAGGAAGCAAACTCGAACACTAACACCTCCTTAGAGTTGGTTTCGGATGGCAACTTGCAAACGGATTCGAAAGTGGATAGCTAGCCAAAACCGACTTGGATTCTAGAGTTGTACTCAGATTGATCTGAGAGGAGTTATGGATACGGACTCAACTTCAAGAGTAAATTGAATCTACCTTTTTTTGTTTTATGGGGACACAAGATCAAGTTACGCGAAGGAACACAAAGATCAACACGTAAACAAAATATCTAATGGATCAAGACTTAATAAAACTCACGAAAATAGCGATGCAAAACTAGGGTTTGGATTTTTTTGTGTTTTTGGTTTATGGACTATAGGACAGCAAGTAATAACTGAAATTTAAAGGGATAAGATCCTACCGAGTAAACCGCGCTCTGATACCAAGATGATACGGGGTCGCCCGATCTTCTCGACGTAGGATGGATACTCACGGGAGTCTTGATGAATCGTAATGATCCTCCAATGCCAATGCAAGGGGACGAACACTCTTTAATCCGCCAAAACACACTCGTGTTGATTTCGCCGACCACCAAGCGAAGATCTATCGTGCACCCAATTCCCAACGGAAAGGCTGAACGATCTTGATTGAAGAGAACGCTCCTAATTCCCTATGGAACTTCGGCAGCAATGCTAAACTCGAACAAACTTTAGTAGATTGATTTTTCTCAAACGTGGTCTAAGCCCAAAAGGCTGCCATTACAAGGCTTATATAGCCCCTTGAGACGTCCATATGGCCCCCAAACCAATTACAACTCAACCCTATTGGTTTTAGATACGAACTCTCACAAAAAGGAAACTACAGTTTTCACCCGTCATATTGTTTCGGTCATAACTTTTTATCCGTGAAGAATTTGAAGGTGGGACCAGATCAATTGCGTAGCCCTTGAAATTATCTTTCCAACGAGTACAAGAACACCTGAATCGGACTCTGTTTGTGAAAGTTATGGCCTTTTTAGTAACTGCCTGTCAGGCTGTCCCGAACCGAATCCGAGTTGAATCCTGAGTTGAATCCGAGTTTGAATTGGGTTGAGCACGTGGGAAGTCTGAATTTGGCTTGAAAATCTTATCCAAAACTTGTAGTTTAAGTCCTTGGGCTCCTCCCTTTTGCTCTCCCACTGCATGGGCTTCTTTCCTCTCATGACTCGTGGCCAATTGGTCCTTCTCCACTTGATCTTCTGTTGCTTCAAACCTGAGAATACATAAAATATTTGCATTAGGTAGTACGCTATTCTCATCTAATGTAATAGAAGACTCTCTAAGAAACAAAAGCACCTGTTGTTGAAGTAGCTTAGCTCTTGCTCTTGTCATAGGACCTTTTGGAGCCTCATCACTAGCTTTGTCATGCACACTTGGAGTGGGTGAAGAATGTGTAATAGAGATGTCCTCATCATACATGTTCAAACATTTGATTCAATTATAATTCATTCAATTTTAATTCACTTTGAGTTGTAATTCAATTGTAACTCTACCAATAATATATGAACATTCTTTTGTAATTGATTTTGAGTTGTAAATCACTTTGAGTTGTAATTCACTTATGTTTTATTTATCTATAATCTACTTGTTTTCAGATGGCATTACTAGCATTTCCTAAGGCTAGTCGATAAACAAAAAATATTTTAGCAATACAAAGAACTATCATAGACAGTTTCTAACAAAAAACCGTCTGTGATACGTAGACCATCACAGATAGTTTTTTGTATTAGCCACCTGTGATATGTCAAATATCACAAACGATTATTTTTAAAAAACCATTTATATTGTAACTTATCATAAACGGTTTGAGAGCCATCTGTGATAACACCTGTTATCATTGGTGCAATAAATCAAATAGTTAAGAAACTATCTCTAATGAGCGTTATGAACCATCTATGATGACCCCATGTGTGGCAGTGATAGAGTTTGAGTCAGCATAGCTAGGCCATGCATGCATTTGTTGCTTGTTTGGGCATGCATACCAGGGGCATGCCCTATTGTAACTTAGACTAGACATTACAATTTGATTGTAACTTAGACTAGACATTATGATTTGAGTTGAGAAATATACCAGAAAATCACCATGGTGTTGATGGCCATTGTTTGTGTTAGACCATGTGGTTAGGTCTAGAATATTTATGATGATAAATAATTGATAATGTTGCTTATTGATGTTATTTGAGACATGTGGCATGTGTAGACTCATGTCGGTCAAGTTGAAAAGAACTTATGTCGGGAAAAGATGTTGCTTTGATCTTTGCATATGTAGGGTAACTTGGAGGCGATCATGATCTACGACGAGAACCGATAGATGGCTTGGTGCAAAGTCATGGTCCAGAGGGTCAAGGATGCTAGAGGAGGTGATCGTGCTCGAGTTGGGGTGTGTGAAGATCAAAGATAGATGATATGCGTTGGAGCTACGGATGTGTCGTCCGGAGGTTATGACACGTGACAATTTTGGAAAGTCCAAAATTGGGTTGTATGACAAAAGTTAAAAAACTCATGTTATGTAAGGGTTTTGGGTCTTTTATTTGTTGAAATTAGATAAGAATCTGTTTGGACGCTAGACTATAAATAGAGATAAGGTTGGGGACCAACTCCAAGGTTGATAGATGCATTTTCATGCTAGGGTTTGAGGGGTGTTAGGAGGGCACTTTGTAGCCACAAATATGATTCAGCAATAAAATAATTAGATCTGATAAATTATCCAGAGCATCTCGGTTTCCTCATCTTGGTACAAGCGTTGTCAGGCGTCTCATTGCAATGGATGTCATCACTCGGTCATCTCTCTCTCTCTCCTCACGTCTTCAATTTTTTTATTTGCATGAACCAAGCTGAAAGCAACGTCTTTAATTTATTTTTAATCGCGTGAACCAGGCTGAAAGTGATAGCTTCAATTTATTTTTAATTGCAATTGAAAGTGTCGTGCAGCGCTCAGCTGTGACAAAAGCGATGTGCCTTTGTTTTTTATTCTGCTACAGTACTTGCTACACACCAGAGAGAAAAATATATTTTTACTTTGCTACCTTTTGTTTTTAGTTCTATTTGTGCTATGTTGGCTGGTTGGATAATCAGGAGACAGTAGATTTGAAGAAAAAGTTTCCACTGTGGATTGCAATCATTCACCCTCTCTGCTTGCCATCAACAATCCTACAAGTGGTATTAGAGCAAGTTGCAAGGGCATCAGATCGAGAAAGTTTTTCAGGTAAGCCACCCGTTTTTTGATGGATTGCTAAGGTCATTGGAAATGGGCTAATTGAAATAAAAGATGAGACTCATGAAACTGTGTTTAAATCTGCTGATTTAATGCAAAGTTCGTTGAATAATGCTGTAGGTGCTAGCTCATCATCTCAAAAGAATTATAATTATGTTAAATTTCATTGCACCTACTATGATAGAGATGGGCATTTGCATGAATTTTGTTTTAGGCATGCAACCTCTTTTGTTCCTAGAATTAATGTGAAAGCAAGGTTTTTATAGAACCTTTATGATGACTGTAAATTTGTTTCATGTGCTGAATTGGGATATAATTCAAATAATCAATGTTCTTTTTGGAGTTTTGATCACTGAGGCATTCAGTGATAAGTTGGCCACTTTTTGGGATGCTTCAACAGGTACAATGATTGCTAAAAACCCATCGCAACATTCTAGCACTTAACATATTGATCGTGTGGAAAAGGGTGATGTTGTTCTACATTTTGTTGAGTCCGATTTTCAAATTGCTGATATTCTCACTAAGCCACTTGATACTTCTTGGTTTATTCGTTTGCACAGTGAGATGGGAGCATGTCATCCAATGTGATTGTTTTGAGGGGAGTTTTTTTTATATATTATCGTAAAGGCTTGTTTTTATTTTTATTTCTAAGAATTTGAATTATTATTTAAGCCAATAATCACGAAACAAGTCATGATGTGTATTGTGAGCTTTCTTGATCATGATTTTATATGTGTAACTTAGCAAGGCCATAATTAGTTATTTATTATATTTTGTCTACTTGCACAAGCAATATGGCAAGGCTGAATTCTTTAGCTATGTTTTGACTAGAGTGATTACTTCTTGAGATGTGTCATATTTAAATACCTAGTTAAATCTTAATTCTACGTCAAGTCTAAGTTTGAGCTATTCTAGTTTTTTCTTGAATCACTTTTAGCATTTCTACAAAATACATGTGGCAAATTATGGTGAAATTGCTAATTTTGTATGCATCTCAACAATTCTTTTCCCACGAGATGACTTGTCATTACACTAGGTATGAACTTGGGGAGTTTTGTATAACCAAATTCATGAAATCTTAAGCTTTTTGGCTTGGCATGATCAAAAAGTAAGGCTTGAGATACTACAATTAATGAAATGTGATTCCAGTTGGCTCAAAAAGGTCATTATAAATGTGCTGAAGTTAATTTGGGGTGAAGCTCAGGAGGCCGTTATAGATGGCTCCCATTTTAGGATATGGTTTACTGAGACAAGCCATAAGCAAGTGTCAATAACAAAGTGATATGTGTTGAATTATGTAAATATATGTTAAGCTTTATGCTTCAGTTTGGTACTTGTGGCTCACTTAGTTCTTGGTTCTAACATCTAGATTTAAACTAATATTTTTAAATGGCTATCTTCTTTAGTGAGATCTTTAGGTTAACTGGTCATTTTTGTGAATGCCTGTCATATACATTAATTTGCTTAATCACCTTATAAGCTTCTTTTGGCTTGCTTTGTTATATATTCATTCTTATGATCGGGCAAGCTTTATAACAAAGTCAATTGGTTTAAATAATCTTCTAAGTTTACATGGTGTGTTTGTCTTTAAAAAAATTTGGATTAATGGTTCTTGGATGTGAGTTCTCTCTTTACTATTTCTTTCTTTCATGCATTCATGCTTACATTGCCAAATGGAGAGAGTTTTGGAAGAGATTTGTGGCTCAAAATGCTAAATGTTTTTCAGTATGCTTTGTGAGAGATTTGTGGCTTGTGGCTTAAAATGTCTTTTTGGCTTCAGTTCTTCACTTAGACCTATTTGAAGTCATGTTATCTTGAGGTCTTGTCAATGTATTCATCAAGGGGGAAATTGTTATACCATGTGGCTAGGTCTAGAATATTGTAATGATGAATAATTGATAATATTATTTATTGATGTTATTTAAGGTGTGTGGCGTGTGTAGATTCATGTTGGTCAATTTAAAAAGAACTTGTGTTGAGAAAGGATGTTGCTTTGGTCTTTGCATGTGTAAAGTAATTTGAGGTGATCATGGTGTACGGCGAGGACCGGAAGATGGCTTGATGCAAAGTCATGATCAAGGGGTTCAAGGATGCTGGAAGGCGATCGTGGTCTACGGTGAGGATCGGGAAATGGATCGGTGCAAAGTTATGGTCAAGAGGGTCAATGATTCTGGAGGAGACAGTCGTGCTCGAGTTGAGACGCGTAGATTATCAAAGTGGATGATGTGTGTTGAGCTACGGAGATGTGGTCTGGAGGCTAAGACACGTTACAATTTTGGAGTGTACAAAATTGGGTAGTGTGATAAAAGTTGAAAAACCTATTTATGTAAGTGTTTTGGGTCTCTTATTTATTGGAATTGGATAAAAACTTGTTTGGAGCCTATACTATAAATAGAGATGGGTTAAGAGGCTAACCCTAAGGCTAGGGTTTAAAGGCGTTAGAAGGTTACTTTATAGTCACAAACATGATCAATAATAAAAAAAAAGTTAGATCTAACAAATTATCCAAAACGTCTGGATTTCCTCATCTCTGTACGAGCGTCGTCAGGCTTCTCGCCGCAATGGAAGTCGCCGCTCGGTCATCTCTCCTCACATGTTCGATTTGTTTTTATGCGCGTGAACCAGGCTGAAAGTAACATCTTCATTTTTTTTTTAATCGCGTGAACCAGGCCGAAAGCGACAGTTTCAATTTATTTTTAATTGATGCAGTACATGTACTATATCTACAGTGTTTAGCCCCTAAAATGGTGGCTTAGAAGTACTTAGTTTTACCACTTAAATGCTAATGTAACCATTAAACTAGCCATCTCTTCCAAGTAATATAAGCATACGAAGTTATATTGGCTGCTGGGCTTTGCCGTTGCTCGTAAATTTACCATGATCATATACAAGAATGAGATAATTGTGCCAAACAAATGTAGCACCCGCACCAAAAAATATAAAATTTTGAGAATTTTAACTTGTGATTTAAGCTATTTGACTGGTGTGTACCAGTAAATATATAATATGTAATTTGGTCAAGCGTACGTCCAAAGGGACCCGTTCACCTCCATGATTCAGGCGTAACACACAAATTTTCTTCCTAATTGGACGGCTACAATTTGAAATCCATACAACCGTCGCACGAAAGGGCCCATTCACACCAAATACATCCACAAACCCGTGCAAAACTCACACCTAGGGGTCAACTTCAGCTGCAACGCCCTAGAAGCTGAGACGCAGAGAGCACGGCCGGTCAATGCAACACGAACCGCCGATCGAGCGCCGGGTTTATGCGGGCGTTCAGATGGTCTTTTACTTATGGTTTTTATTTTTATTTTTTTGGCATTTAGCTGAGAAAATGTCATGCTCAGAACGGGTTCTGGCTTCTGCAATAGAGAAGCTGAACTTATACATGAGGATACCCTGCTATCTATGTACACATGCATCTAGCATCGATCGGTCCTCAAGGATATATTTGCAGCATGCATGCTCTTCCACACGGTGTTGCCATGGACGTGCCCACTCGCAGAAACACAGGCAAACGCGCGCGGTGGAGAGAAGAGATGGAGAGAGAGAGAGACCTGGAGGGCAGGGAAAGGTGGACAGGCAGCAGCAGCCTGTGAAGTGAACAAAGGTCATATTTTTTTTGTTACAGTTGATAGTTTTTACCTATATTTTATGAGATAGAAACGGATGATAAAAATATTGATATAAACAGTATATATGATTTTAATCTCAGAAAACCGTTTGAAGAATCTATTTTAAAAAATTCAAATGAACTAAAAACAAAAAAAACCAAAAGCCTAAACAACTGAACTGAAGTTATGGTTGTCGATGAAATCGCCTATGCACAAGCTCCTGTTCCCAAACCACATGTATTGGTCTAGTCCGTGCCCAAGACATTATGGACTAGTTGGGTTGGTAACGAGAGCGAGCGAGAGCGGGTGCATGTGTGCGTGTGTTGCAACTTGCAACAGAGAGTCCGATGATAAAAACTTCCTCACTCTCACTCACCTTTTGGATGGGTTTGGTAACTTGTATGTCTTCAAGTAGTAATTCCTTTTTTAGAAAATTAATTCCTGGTATTTTCATGGATCAAAATGTCTGAAAACTATTTAAACTACTGCATGAAAATGATTTCAGTAGATATTCCTGTCAATAATGCTCTACATTAACAATAAAAGTTTATACGCCTTTGCTGACAGCTAATTATACAAGTAATAAATAGTCAAGCGTACTTGCTTGTACCTTACACAGCGCATACATTTTTTGGGGGGAGGAACCATGTACAATGTTATCTCTAGTAAAAAAAAAAAGTAGACCCTATTCATCGTCAATTGTATTTTACACAATATATGTAAGTATATACTATTTTTTAGTCCGCACATATGTACTTAAACCTTTTATTATCCGAGGCAACATTTTTCAGCTCCACCAACGATCCTATTAATTGTTTATTTCTCACATCCTCTCTTAGAAAAAGCAGTAGAAAATTTTGAGCTGAACTATACCATTAAAACTAAAATAATGATCAAGAAAGGCATGATTTTATTCCAACCACACATTAAATTATTTTTGCGGTCTAACTTATTGTTATTTCCATTTATAATAATATAGGGATAATTGATGGTTTGTCCCGTCTTTTATTGGCATCCGCTCATTTGCCCTATAGTTGATTTCAATTGATTATTTGTCTCATCTTTGCTGACTCATTAATCATTTGCCATTTTTAACAATTTTGCCCTTATCTTCCTCCTCCCTCCTCTTCTTTCCTTCTTTCTTCTTGCTTCAGCCATGGCTGGCCTAATCCGCCTCCGCCGTCGTTGCCGACCGATGTCGGAGTAGCTCGCTGAAGAAGTTGATGAAAAGGCCTTTGTCAACCTTACTCATGTAGAGATACCCAGAGAGGCCCGCATGAGGATGCTGTCATGCGCGGGGCCGCAGTCATCGCTAGTGACGGTGAGTATGTGGAGCGTGAGGTCGGTGACGAGACCATGAAAGTGTTAGGGACTTCGACTACGACCACTACGACTTCAACCACGGCCGCTACAACCACGGTCGCTTCGACCATATCAGTGACTATGGTCGTAGCAACTGTGGTCGTAGCGGCCGTAGCGGCTGTGGTCAAAGTGACTGTGGTCGAAGTTCCTAATACTTCCGTGGCCTCGTCGCCGACCTTACGCTCCGCATGCCCAACATTGTCGGCGATGGTTGTGGCCACGCGCACGACACCATTCTCATGCGGGCCTCTCATAAGATTAATGTGTACAATCAAATACCAAAAATTCTAGATTGTATCGCAGGGCATTGATCCCTCCATTGGATTTTTGTATAGTAGCAACATACTTGGTGAATGACCTACGTGATTTCAAAAAGTTAGCCTTAGTAATTACAAAGGAAGGATAGACTGCAATAGAGTTATATATGGAGGAAATATGTTTACCTGTCAATTAATTATTGGACAACCGTAAAGTCAGTTTTGGGGAATCGAGGTATATTACCTTGTTTTATTTTGGTATAATTAAAACTAGAATCCAGTGAAACATACATAAGTATGTCATCATGGTCATCAAACCTAAGTTCGTGTTGCTTATAAAGTACAAATCAACAAATATAGGCACTAGTGCAGCATTTACCCCTGATTGTAGGGTATAAGTATGAATTCCTTGTTGTGATGAGCCACCAATACCATCGTCAAGTAATCATCGATGAAGGATGCATCCCCCTTGATGATATGCATGGAGACCAAGTGTGAGTTGAGGAAACCTACTAATGATTTCATTAATCTGGCTTTAGTCACCATGTATCTATATATATACAAAAGCATGGAGTTAGATATAACATTTATCGGTATTACATGAATGTAGACCATGATTGTACACACTTACAGTATCCAACATCGAATGAGTGAGGCATCGAGGGTGTTGAGATTGAAGAGAAAGAACAAGTCCTCAAAGGTCACTGTGAAGACACAGTCATGAACCTCGTGTTGAAGATGATGCACCTTAAACTTGACGTTGGCATCTAATCCTCATTGTTTATCTGTCTTGTTGGCCTGTTCCATGTACTATGAATGCAATCTTTGGCAAGCGAAACCTAGGGTTAGGAGGCGCTCTTCTAGGACAAACAACAGGTCATCTAGCTTGAATTTCTAGGCCAACGGCAAGTAGGTGATATCATCATTCTTCGGTTTGCCCTTGCTGTCTCATTGTTTAGAGGTCAACTTCATGGTAATTGACTAGGCATGAGATGTAAATGCATGTGATTAATTGCGCCCTTGCCGCGTTGGTGCAAGTAATTTTAGTGCAGGTAACTCTGGTGCAAGTAACTCTGGTGTAGATCCCGTGAACTTGGCACTGGTGTAGGACTTTCCTGTGAAATTGACACAAATGCAGGAGCCTTTAGGCAAATATCTCTCTTGGGCCATTGAATGAATATTCCAATGGCTTGCCCTCGAGTCATGACTTCATCATTTGGAGGGGCATCTGCAGCGGGACTACCTCGAAATTAGCATGAGCATCGTCCACATTCACTTTGGCGAAACCTAGCGCTAGAGTTACACTGTGTACCAAGGCCCTAGCATCGGATGGATACGCTTGGCTCTAAGCAGGCTCGAAACATTTTTCCAATGCTTTCTGCTTTGCACGCCACGCCTTCGCGTAACTAATCTTGTACTTGAATTTCTTCTCGATAGCTACCACAATGTGCGTGGCCTCCATGTCTTTCTTCCCCACTATCTCTCCGCACATCAAATTGGCTATAAAGGCGGACGTTTAGTTACGATGCCTCGCCAAAACACTGCTGAGAATGCAAGAGTGTGGCTCCACCTTCGACACAATCCAGTGAGTCTCATACTTGGGTCTACATGCGTGCACCCTCCAAGGACAACTGGTCTGCTCGCACTTCACGGTGTACTACTCCTGGCTTGATTTCACGACCCGAAAAGTTCACTGCATTGAAAGGACCCACAGTTTGATGCATCCTGCAGCGATGCTTTGTCAGCAAACATTGAATGCAACCGAACCTCTGCCCATGACACTCCCACGGTGAGTCATGCTCATCATGTGCGGAAACACCCTCAGCATTAAACCGGTTTCACTCCTGCGGGACGGGAGTTTCATCCTTATTCGAACTGTTCTCATTGTCCTCCTGTATAGCTTCCTCTTCAACCCATGTCATCTGGTCATCGCACTCCATTTGCTGCAATATGTACTCAATGTGCTTCCTTTCATCGGCTTGTCCTGTTCCCTCTCCATGTACGGCATCGGTTTGGTCACTAGCAACTTTCTCCTCTTCGCCAACATGCGGGCTGCCCGAGCTGCTAGCACCTCTCGGAGCAAGGCCATTCACACGACCATGCACAGCTTCTAATGCGCATGGTTGCACAAGCAGCACACACTCGTATCCACGGCGCCGGCACCCTTGCACAAACCCCTTCTATGCAATAGTGTGCAGCAATATTCTCAACTCCTATCTGATATCCGTGGGGCACTAACTCCAAAGCCCTTGTACGACGGCACTGCACACCTTGGGATCCAACGAAAAACTCTAGGTCAGCCAATGCATCACATCTGAGATTCGAGCATTCTCGTCATCTGGGTGCACTAGAGTGGCTTGTGGAAAATCGTTCAAATCAACACCATTCAGACCTTCACGAACGGTTCTAGCACCGTAATGCACTCTCAATGTAGTGGGTATCGGCATTGCTGATGTCTGCCTGCATATATGTTTTAATTTTGCAACATGTCAAATCGCATCGCACAATACCAAAGTACTGACACACTGCAATTCACATTTCACCGATCGTTCGCATGTCATAACCCACTACAATAACCTCGTACTATGAACTTCCTATCGGTTTTTCCAACGTTTTTTCAACGTACTAACGACATTACATTCATTCGTATTTAATCATAAATATTACATATTATTTTTTTACATACCAAATTATTAAATTCTATCATAAAAATTTACTTAATTTTGTAATACATACAAATTTCTACGGACGATTAATTTGTACGTTACGGTGACTGAATTTTCTACAATTACAATTTCGTACACATGCTAATTTGCTAACGATGCTAATTTTGTAAAACTATGTTCGCTAATTTATACACAACTACACGCTTCTACGGCTGCTAATTTCCTAAAACTACATTAACTAAATTTTGTATACAAAAAATTTAACTATTTCTATCTACATCTATAATTTTCTATTAACACTAACAGTCATATACAATATTGCAAATACAAAAAAATATCTACAGTTGCTTCTTCCTCTCATCTCTGCTTCTACGCCTGCTAATTTCCTATAACTACGTTAACTAAATTTACTATACCAAAAATTGAATTATTTCTATCTAAATCTACAATTTTCTACTAACACTAACAGTAAATGAAAAATATACTGCATATATAATGTTACAAATAAAAAAATACCTGGATTTCATTCTTCCTCTCCTCCTCCTCTCCCTCTCCTTTTCTCTCTCCCTCTCCTCTCCTCTTGCCCCATCCTCTCCTTTTCTCTTCTCTCTTTTCTTCCTCTCCTCGGCTGAACGATCTTCTTCTCTGTGCTGAGTGAGGTGGCGGCGGTCGAGCACTCGGTTTTAACTCCCCCACCTAACGGTAGACGGATTGCCTGCGTGTCGCTTAGCGATTGGACGATTGGCTCTTGGGGCAATTGGAGCCTATTTCTGTAAAAAAAAATATTAACGTTGATATATTTCTGTTATTTTAAATAAAAAAATAGAATATTTGTAAAAAATCCTACTATTTAGCACGTCACAATCTTACCAAACTTGATTGCTCGCCGTTGTCACTCGCGACAAGGCAGCTGGTGAGCACGGGGCCCGGCCCGAGCAGTCAAACGCCAGATCCTTCTCTCTCGCCCCGGCGGTTGCCACCACACCACCAAGTCTGTGGTCGTCTCTCCAGCAGCGAACCAACCACACCACCAAGCGCAGCCATGCCGCCTCCGGCGGCCGTCGACCCCGGCAGCGGCTACTGCGCTGCCACCGGGACCTTCCACAGCCTCCGCGCCCCCGTCCCGCTACCGTCCCCCTCCCTGCCGCTCTCCTTCCCGGCCTTCGCCTTCTCCCTCCTCCCCTCCCCGCTCCCCTCCCGTCCCGCGCTCCTCGACTCCGCCACCGGCGAGGCCGTCCCCTTCCCCGCCTTCCTCGCCCAGGTCCGCGCCCTCGCCGCGGCACTCCGCGCGCACCTCCGCATCTCCCAAGGCGACGTCGCCTTCGTCCTCGCGCCCCCCAGCCTCCACGTCCCCGTGCTCTACTACGCGCTTATGTCCGTCGGCGCCGTCGTCTCCCCCGCCAACCCGGCACTCACCGCACGAGAAATCACCTGCCTTGTCGCGCTCTCCAACCCCTCCGTCGCCTTCTCCGTCGAGGGCACGGCCGCCAAGCTCCCTCCCGGCCTCAGCAGCGTCCTCCTCGACTCCCCGAGATTCCTATCTTTCTTGCAAGGACCCGACGATGCCTTTATCACGGAGACGGCTGTGATTTACCAGTCGGACCCGGCGGCGATACTGTACTCGTCCGGCACCACCGGGCGCGCCAAGGCGGCCTTGCTGACACACGGCAACCTCTTGACCTTGGGCGCCATGCCTGCGACGCCGACTGCCGCGGTGCTGATGCCGACCGTGCCGCTCTTCCACGTCTACGGGTTCGTGTGCTGCCTCAGGGCGGCGCTAGAGGCGCAGACGCTGGTGCTGTACACGGCGAGGAAGTTTGACGCCAGGGGGGTGCTGGGCGCGGTGGGGAGGTTTCGGGTGACACGGCTCGCGCTGGCGCCGCCTGCGCTGTTGGCCATTGTGCGAGCGGCTGAAGAGGACGAGAGTGTGATTGCCGGCGCGGCAACACTGGAGGCGGTGCTCTGCGGCGGCGCGTCCGTCGCGGCAGAGCTCATACGGCGGTTCTCGCACAAATTTCCCCACGTCCTTGTTGCACAGGTCGGCTTTGCTGCGACTACTTCATATGTGATTTTGACTTTTAACAGCAAAAGAAGCATTTAGAGTCTGCGTTGTTGAGAAATTGTTCCTAATTGGTGATACAATCATTCGACGACTGCGCCTTACAATTATCTTGATCATAAAAGCAGAACCGTTGGGATAATTTATGTTCCTGTTATCCTTTAAAATCAAGGTGTTCTTTCTATGGCTACTAATGGGCTCATTTTTCATTTCCAAAAGGGATATGGGCTGACGGAGACTTCATCTGGTTTCTGCCGTGCTATTGGTGTAGAAGAAACTCTACGAACTGGATCAGTGGGGCGTCTTTCATGGGGCGCTGAAGCGAAGATTGTTGATCCTGCAACAGGGGATGCTCTTCCTCCGGGTGTGCCAGGCGAGCTTTGGGTCCGAGGACCTTTTGTAATGAAAGGTATGACTGCCATCATGCATTTAGGAAACATTAGGCTACCAATCCATTTTGTTCATATCAGCAATCGTGCTACTTTGCTACAACATTGTTTTGATAGCTTTTGTTCAAGTGGATCCAGAGTGTACTCAGATATGTATGCACACACTGAATTCATCTTATATATTGATTTAGACTTTGGAGATAAAAAGGCATCTTCTTTGTGGTCCCATTTCTTCATTTTAGTGAAAGCATGATATATCAGAGCTAATTTGTCTTGTAAGTTATATTCATCGTGGCCATTTCTTCATTTTAGTGAAAGCATGATGTATCGGAAACAATTATTATCTTGTACAATTGGTACGGAGGCTGCAAGGTAGACAATAATTTTAGGGAAGGAAAAGTATTTAGCATTGGACCAATGTAATTATCCATGACTGCTCTTTGAGAGAGAGAAAGATGCTAGCTAAGCCTTCTATTTAATTTCGCAACTTCGCTTTTACGTAAGAAAGTTGGAAAGTAAGCATATTGCTGTGATCGTTTTGGTTTCAGCTTTTAACTTCCGGTTTATTTTTCATTATTCATAAATTTTGTTTTTTTCTGAACTTTTGGCTTTTTGTTGAACTTTTTTGCCGGTTCTTTTTTTCCCGTATTTGTTTGTATTATACCTAATGGGCTAACATATTTTTTTATATTTTTAAATTTTTTTAAAATTTAATTATGCTAAATAAGTCTCTGTCAGCTACAGTGCTTTTCAGCACCAAAAATAAGCCCAAATGATCACCATATGCTGATCTGCTGACTGTACCATAGGCCTTGTTAGCTTTGTGTTTCTATCACCTTAATGGTTCGCACAAACATATACTAATACTCCATCTCTTTGGAAACATTACCATAGGTTACCTAAATGATAAGGAATCCACCTCCGTGATTTTGGATTCTGAAGGGTGGTTGAGAACTGGGGATCTTTGTACTATTGACAAAGATGGATTCCTCTACGTTATTGATCGGCTGAAAGAGATTATTAAGTACAAGGGGTACCAGGTACCTACTACTATGGTAGATTTGCTAATTGGCACTTCATGATCTTGCAGGCCATGCATTGGTAATGTAAATTTTCATCTTCACTGGTGGCATTTGTTTATCGTAGGTTGCTCCTGCAGAACTGGAGCACCTGCTTCAAACTCACCCAGATATTGTTGAAGCAGCTGTTGTCCCGTAAGTATACATCACGACATGCAACAAATCTGCTGCTAATCAGCTCTTTAAAACTTCAGTCATGAAAGCACCATGTTAACCGTTCCTCATACAGATACTCTGATGATCAGGCTGGTGAGTTGCCGGTAGCATTTGTCGTAAAACGCTCCGAGAGCAACTTGCATGAGGCGCTGATCAAAGAATTTGTGACTAAACAGGTATGAGCTTCAACATAGCTATTTCAGGGACTGTGCAGTGTATCAATGGCTCTAGCTAAAGCTTGTCATTTGGCGTGCAGGTTGTGCATTATAAGCGGATACACCGTGTTTTCTTTGTGGGTTCCATACCAAAAAATGCCGCGGGTAAGATCTTGCGGAAGGACTTGGTGAAGTTAGCACTGCACCAGAATAGCTCCAAACTGTAATGTGTGTATTTGGACAGCATTAAGTCAGTGCCATTGAAGATGGTTGCAATGTCGCCTTAATTGTACAAAAAAAAAGTATATGATGATTAATAGTACGGTGGTATTAATGCCTAGGGTTGTCAACGGATCGAATACGAATCGAGTATCTGGAAACAAATGCGGGATAAAACGGATAATAAAGATATGATTGACACTCTGAGTGTATCGAATACGAATCGAATAGTCCGGATGTAGATACCAGATAAAACAGGAAATCTGGATCTAATTGACACTCCAATGGTGCCACAAATTGGGCACCAATTGTTAGCAACACTGCATATACAATTATAAAAGAACATTATATTAATATTTGGTTTCATCGATGTATGCATTGTCTATAATATACTTTAGAAGTAATCATAGAGATGATTGTTTATAATCTTTTGAAATATATGTTATTGTCCTTTGAATAAATATCTTTCGTATTGATCATCAAATATATGACTTGTCCGTGGAACACTTTAGTCATATTTTGATATCATTCTAAATTATTCCTAATATTATATTATTATGTGGGACAATTATGATTTATAAGTCACCATATGCATTGATTGATGATCATATTTCACGGATCATGGGGATAGCAAATTAATAATATGGACACATGTTAAAGAACATGACATCGGATTGTCCCACCTTGAGATATTATTGAGATTGTTATGTTATATGTCATCAGTTCGTCTCAAGTAATGATCATGTATAATCCTCATACTTGATATCAGTATAGTTTCCTACATGTATAATAGTGCATTTAGGGGTTACCAAACACTACTCTGTAATTGGGTAGTTATAAAGATAGCTTTTGGGTACGCAATGAAACATATAAAGGAATATAACAAGCCGGATATGTGATTTGGCCTTCCTACATAACATGAGAGATATCGCTAGACCTCTTGATGTGGTTGGATTGTATGGCTATGCCACGAGTGGTAAAAGAGCCGACCACGTGAAGTTATCCATCATTAGATCGAAAAAAGATTGAACAATCTTTAGATGACATGTTTCTCACCTCGAGTTCAATAAGGTATCATGAGGCAAAAGGAGAATACGTAAACAGGTTGTTTAGTCTGACCAAATATGAACTGGTCGTATGGTTATACTGATTGGTCATGAGTTGGTCAGACATATCACAAACTGGTCATATAGGGATGCGAACCGATCATAACCTGATACGAACTAGTCATAAGGAGGTATAAATTGATCGTGGGTGACAAAGACCTGGTTGCAGATCATATTGCGTAAGATTAGTACACTTTGATCTTTGTGTATACTTAGGGGTTGATATGTCCTGTTAGGGACCGCTATGACCAGTGTTTGGATAGGTATTTCCGAGTTACAGCCAAGTATATATGAATCTACAGAGTCACATACTTAACGAGTTGGAACAATAAAGGCTCAGATGATAGACTTCAAGTAGGATATGATTTCTACTCGTATTGGATAAGAATCTGGTTAGAAGCTCTCTGAGTGCGGATATGATCTATACTCATGATGGATAAGGATCTAGTTAGAGGCTCTATTTCAAGGGGTTCATTGGGTTATGGGAAGAGAGAGAGAGAGAGATCGCACTATCCACCAAAACCCTAGCTGCCTCCTTTCAAACACCCTACTGTGCGCGGTAGTGTTAGCACTTTGGCGCACGGCGTTCTATCTCTGGATATGTGGACTTTGGTAGAGACTCTTCTGTGGCTTGGAGCTAATCAGAACGATCCAAGGAGAAGACAATCGACTTGTGCAGATTAATTACCGCTAGAGGACGATCGACTTCCGAGGATCATTTTTCAAACGTTGGACGATCGACTATTTCTACTGCACCAATGTGCGCTACATTGATCCAAGTTGCTTCAACTCTTCTTCTGCTACACTACGCGTTTAATAGTGATGATGTATACTCATATAACTTGTTAGTTATTTTTACGGGTAAACAGTAGGAGAGGCTCTTACTGCACTATATTAAATAAATATACAAAAAGGAAGAAAGCGAGAAAAAGAGAGGAGGAGAAGAAACAAAAAAACAAAAAACAAGAAAATCAGAGAGAGCTAATGCAAGCGGTAAGGATAGGTTTGAAGGCCGGCTTGACTCTAATAAGCAGCAAAGAAGCCTCCAATTTGAGCCGAGCAAGCCAATCCATGAGATTGTAATGCTGTTGTTGGAAGATAAGCTCATTTCTTGTTTTCCAAATGACCCAAGCTGCCACTATGAACTTCTCCATGAAAAGCTGCCTTGAGAAAGCTGATTTTATATTTAAAACTCTCGTTGGGCTGTCTGGATCTGCGTCCCATAGAAACCCAATCGTAGTCCAACATTGCAGGGAGAAGACCACTCAAAGAAAAGATGGTTGTTGGTCTCGACGACTTGTGCATTGCACAGAACACAATTTATATTGCCATCAGTATTGAAGTTCTTCTGTCTTACCATATCCTTAGTGTTGAGTCTTTCTTTTAGAAGGAGCCACACAAAAACCCTTGTGCTTCATAAGGCATCTATTCTTCTAGAAGAGCGGGAAGACCGGTGAGGTGTTTAGTTGTTTAAAATGGTAAGTATACCATTTTTGTGAAGAGTAGTAGGAGTTCCCCCAAATATAAGTCCAGTGGTTAGAGGTGTCTTTGTTGATCACCACTTCCTCTTTAAGATGTAGAAGCTGGAGATATTATCGATAGGCTTGCTCTCAAAGGAGCAAATGGTATATACTGTGGGGCTCATCCAGTTGCATGTAATCTTTAACTGAAATATCTTGATCCGAAGCAGAAGAGTACAATTTGGAAATTTTGAGCAAAGGAGATTTCCGTTCCAGCAATCTTTCCAGAATAGAATGTCCTGACCATTTCCCAGCTTCCCCATTGCTATGCCTCTGAACTGATTGATGTCTTTCATAATGTCTCTCCACCAAAAGGTTCCACAAGTGTTCGCCGCATGGGGAACCAAATTCGAGTAGTATTTGCACTAGATCAACCTAACCTAGGGAACCTCCATTCTTCCATAGAATTTATATAAGTGATTCAAGAGCAGTCCTTCATTAAGAGCTTGAAGGTTGAGGACTCCCAATCCTCCTTTATTCTTGGGCTTGCAGACTTTCTCCCAAGCTACCAGAGAATTGCAGCGACCTTGCAGGTCCTTGGAACCTCTGCAAAGGCAATGTCGTCGAGCATTATCTATGTGGTCTATCACCTTCTTGGGCAATTGAAGCAGACACATGTGGTATATGGATTGGAGGGAAAGGACTGCATTGGCAATAGTTAATCTTCCTCCATAAGACAATAAGCTCGTGGTGCTGGCAAGTCATCTTTCTACCCTATCCACAAGAGGTAAAAAGTCATTCACCTTTGGTCTTGTCGTTCCCACTGAAAGTCCAAGGTAGGTAAAAGGAATAGATACGATTTTGCATCCAAAAGCTCCTGCTAGATTGCCACTTTGTCGAGGGAAACATTGATGGGAATCAAGACCGACTTCTGAAGATTCACTTCGAGACTGGTAGAGTCTAGGAAAGTCTGAAGTAGTCCTCTTATGCAAAGGAGCTACCTAGAGCATGCCGGTAGTATAAGTAAATTGTTATCTGCATATTGAACTATCGGATAATCTTCATTTTCGAGTGGTGGTATCAGAAACTTGAGGAGATCTCTTCTGGCTGCTTCATTGATAATGGACTGGAGAAGATCTGCCTGAAGGACAAATAAGAGTGGCGACAATGGATTACCCTATCTTACCCCTCTTGCACCGAAAGACACTTCGAGGTACCCCATTTGTGAGGACTGAAGAGTGACTGGATGAGACTATATTTGCAATCCATGAAATCCATTTGTCAGGGAAACGTTTTGCTGTCATCATTACCTTGATTGCTTCATGTTCGATTATGTTAAATGCCTTTTCAAAGTCCAATTTAAGGATTAGTATTCCTTTTTTACTCTGCTTGCATTGATGAATGTATTTGAAGGCCTAGGCAAGGCAATCTTGAATTGTTCTCGTCCTGATGAAGCCATACTAATTAGCATGAACAAGGCTAACAATAACCTTCTGTAGTCTATTAGCTAGAATCTGTGAGGAGCTTTAGGACCGAGTTTAACAAAGAGATTAGCCTATAATCATTCAAGGATTCCGAGTTCAACTTCTTCGTGACAAGAGTGATAAAACAGCCATTGATGCTTCGATATTAACCTTGTTATTGAAGAAATCCTAGCATAGTAAGTAGAAATCTTGTCAAATGATATTCCCACACTTGCGGATGAAGAGGCCATTAAACCCATCCACTCCAGGGGCTTTGTCTTTTGATAGCATATTGACAATATCACCAATCTCTGTTTGGGAATTGTCTGTCGCCAATTCTTCCAGTTGGCATAGGGCTTGCATTAGGTCACTAAAATTAAAGAACATTGTAGGATGAGTTGTTGTTCCCATTCTTTGTTTGAAGGAATTCCAGATGGCCGCTGCCTTATCCTGATGAGAGTAGACTATTGTAATATCCCAAAAATTTGAATTTGAGCACGCGTAGCCTTTGAATTATTTGGAGGGAATTTTCTTGAAATTTGGAATTTTGATGGTGTTTCCTTAAATTTTGGTGGAGGTTCCAATAATTGAAGAAATTCATGAAAAATAAAAACAACATTAGTAAGCCATAAAGAAAATATGGAAATATTGGATACCTAAAATTTTAAATCCAAATCTGAAAAGATGATCCATCATAAGGAGGGAGAAACTTGAATTAAAATATAAGATTCCATTTTGGGCATAGTAGTGTAAATAACAATAAAGGTAAATGAATAAAATACAAACACACACACACACACATACATACAAATTTGTGCATATGCAAGGATGAGCTCAACAATGAGGAAATAGAAATATGAAAAGTAAGTAAGACAGCAAAATGAACAAAATATAAAATGTATATACATACACACAAGATTATACATGAATAAATGTGTAAATAAAATAAAATAAAATAAAATAAAAATAAAAAGGGCAGAGTCTTCGGCCTGGCCCATCTCCCCCTCCCGCCTCCTTCCTCCTGCATCGGCCGAAGCCACGCCGTCGCAGCTAGCCTCCGCTCATCGCGCCCCTACCGACTCCACCAGACACTGCCGTCGCCAACAATCTTCACAGCCCGCCCATAGTTTCACCATGCCGTCACATCACCCCGGCCCGCGCATCCACAGGAAACCACCGCCGCCCACCGTTTCCTTCGCCCCGTCGCGTTGCCCGGCCACACGGCACAAAGCTGCGAGTGCCAGCACTGAGAGTTCACGCGCGAATCACACGAAATCCCACCGCAGCCGCTGCCCTGCCACTGCCACCTGCCACCGATGCGATCGCACGGCCGTCGCCCGTTGCTAGCCTCGCCCCGCTGCCTATAAAAGCCATACAGCCTCCCATCCACATCGCCCAACTCCACTCTCCCTCCCACCCAAAGCAATTGGCCTTCCGTTCTCCACAGCCCGTCGGCGACTTCGTCTTCCCCAAAGCCGGCCGAAGCAATCACCATCGATTGGAGCCACCTCGGACCAATTCCGCCGAGCCAGAGCCTCTTGGGAGCCCCACAACATCATCCCCACCATCAGCCGGACTTCCTGCAGCCCGAGCCGAGCCCGCACCATGCTCCTTCTCTGCTTGTCGTCGCCGCCCCCAAGCCGTGCCGACCCCCGAGGTAGACTCATACCGCCGCCTAGATGCTCCCCTAGCATTTAATTAAACTTTAATGATCCAATGGAACTGAAACCATGATTTTTGCATCTCATTTGAATTTTTGGTGAGATTTTGTTTGGTTTGCTAATTTTTATCCAAATTTTCGTGCATTGGAAAATAGCGTATGAGGCCTAGAAGGTAGAAGCCGAAGCAAACTTTGACGGTCAAGACCAAGACTCTGGTGATCAAGGCTAGTCGATACTTTGATCATATTTGAACCTACATTTATGCAAATTTAATTCCATTTCAAACTATCAACTTGCATGCTGTTATTTTACGTGTCAAATTACGATAAATTTCAAGTTGCTAGTTATACACCCATTATTGCACTTGTTAATATTACTCTCCTTGAAACCCTCGGATATATGAGCCTTGTCACCCTAGTAAAATTATAATGTTATAACTTTCGAAAATAAGTCCACAACTATTCGCTATGCTTAGTGTTGCTTAGATATTCTGGGGCATCCAAAAATGCCTCAAAATATTACCTTTAAAAAACTATGAGGAACTGATTTGGAAGGTTATGGCGGAAATGTTTGGCATATTTGCTGAGGATATTTTATGTTCCCAAAAACCCCAACTTGCTTATTGTTGGATCGAAATTGGCAACAGAGGGGGGGGGGTGAATGTTGATTTTAAAAATTTTACCCTCAAAGTATCCACTAGGTCCTCCTCTCCAGTAGCTACGTAAGCTATGAAAAAGATATCAATTGCTCCCTAGAAACTTGACTAACAGAGAGAGAAAACTAGGGAATTAAAATGTAAACATGACAAGAATTGCACAGGCTGAAAAGGGGAGGCCGGTCAGACTGCAAGCATCAGGCCGGTCTGACCGCACTGGGCCACACCGGTCTGACCGGCCCTGTAAGCCCGGTCTGACCGCCGGTATAGCTCTGGTCAGACTGGCCCTCGGGCACAGCAGCCTGTAACTTTTTCAAAGAAGAGTGAAATCTTCTCAAACTTGGAATTTTCAATCTTTTTTCTTTTCTCCTTCACCCAAAAGGTCAAGAACATGACCAAAATACCATTGGGTTCTCTGGAAGCCAAAAATTTCAACTGGAGAATGAAGAATCAAGATTCTTGACTAAAATCTGAAATTTTTGCAAATTATGGGCTAGAACCCAAATAACTCATGATTCTTGGGTCCTTGGCTCAAGGGACTTTGCAATTAGATCAGCACCAATCTCAAGACTTGAAAACCAAATTTTTGTGCTATCTCATGAAGAGAAATCAAGGGGCCAAAGTTCCTCTGTTCCCAAACCCTAGAAAATCAAGAACAGGGGAAAAGATGATGAAGCTTTGAGAAATCACAAGAACCATTGAATCCTTCTCTTGTTCTTGAAAATGGAATGCCCAAGGGACCTTGAATTGCTTCCCATCTCAGAGCAATCAAGAATCAACCAAGAGAACAAGGATTCAACTCAAAAATACAAAAAAACAAAGAAGGGACAGAGAAACTGCAGAAACTGAAATTCATCACAGAGAAGGCCAAAAGATGAGAATAGCCAACAAAATCATCCTTGTATTGATAGAGAGGAAGAACGATGAATGATTACACAGGGATTACAATCATCTCCTCACATCAAGAACTCAAGAAATGCTCTCATCTCTCAAACTCACGAAGGAGAAAGGAGTAACAGGCAAAGCAACCTCTCATGCACTCTCACTCACTCCCAACAACTAAAACCCAAAGCAAAAAGCCTCTAACCCCTCTCACAAGCCATACAACATGCAGGAAACACTCCTCCTTTTATACCCTCTCTTAATGGGTTCACCACATGTTTTGCCTATTAAGCTTTTTCGCTTTACCCAATAACTCTAGTGCTTTGTCCACAATCCCTTTAGTGTAGCTTTGCGTATTCACCAAAACGCCCCTCATGCACATTCCGGGAAGCTTCCTCATTCCTTGTCTTCCAAGCCTTGTAGCCACCTCGATTCCTCGCCGTCTTCGGCACACCTCGACCGTTCTGACCTCGGCACCGCCTGCGCCTAGTCCAGTCATCCCGTGCCTCGCCACGACTTCGCCTTGACGTCCTACAGGCATCACAGACAAGAAACACATTACATAGCATCGCTTGAAACATGTAATCTCAATTAGCATCAATGAATCGTACTTAAGCATGAAATGGCCCAAAACCCGTCGAATCAAGAGAATAGGCATCATAAGCGCTTCGACCAAGTTTGACCAAATCCGACCGAATCCGATTGCACCGTGCAACGATATGGTCCAAACCACACAAACCAAACTCGACTTTTCTAAAACGGATGTCAATTACTCATCACACACACGGGGTCACCTCCACATGGTCTATCAATCTCCCCCTTGATGAGTATATTGACAAACACAGAAAAAACGTAAAGTTGAGTTTGAAAATGAAAGAGAGTCAAACATGGTCCTAAAAGAAATCAAAGAAGCTTATGACCATGTCGACAAAGAGAATACTACAGCAACAAAAGAAAGAGCAAATTGTTCTCCAAAGCTCCAGAAGGTTCCCAAATGGCTTTTTCTCCGCTATTCTCCCCCTTTTGGCAATAGAATCATCAAGGATGCAAAAGAGAGAATAAGACATGATATTGGATGGAATGGTTGAATATTATTTACTTTAAGCATGATGAGCCATGAAGATTATCCATAATGACCTTGAAGTATTACATCAAGCCAAATAAGAATGCTAACAAGATCATGACAAAACATGTATAATCAAGCTAATCCAAATAAGTCACAATCTGAAAATTAGTCGAATTCCTTAGTATGTCAAGTCAACCATGAGTATAGTCTAGCTAAAGGTATCCAAAGATGATGCAGGCCATGTCAATAATCTAAGTGGAACCAAGAAGCTAGTATTGAGGCAATTTAGAGTGCTACAAGTTCAAGAATGAGACATTTGTTTAAGTACTTGATCTTTGTGTAATTAAGCAAATTTAGCACAATTGACATATTTTTCTTTAGAAATCTTATGGTCGTTTCCAACCAAACTTTTGTTTAGTCATGTGCTAGATCTCAAGCCTTATGCGACCACTCCAAGCAAGACGCTTAAGAAGATAGTCTTGGTCAATCAAAACTCTCCCTGAGTTCATGCCTAGTGCAATGGCAAGCAGTCTCATGAGAAAGAATTTGTGAGATCAGTTTTTTCATACAAAAGAGATCTTTTTGGTTTCTTAAACGGGTGTACTAACTCATGCTTCATCAAGAGACTAGTATAACTCAATCTAAAGCTCAACAAAGATTCAAGATTCAACTCAGCCTATTTGACATGGCATGAATCATAAGAGGATCACTAAAGACAGACTAATCTCAAGAGCTAACATGTCATGATTTTAATTCAAGTTGCGCATTTTTAATCAACATATCATGGCAAAGACTTGACTGCACATATAAAGTCATGATATATCTAGCAAATAAGCACAGATTATGGCAAGATGTAATGCATTGTAAACATGTCATAAAGGATAATAATCAAGACTCCATGTAGTTATATTACAATGCAGAGTGACATACAAGAAAATCTAGCTCCCCCTCAACATATGATGCAACTTTAGTTCAAGTTGAGTTATGACAATATTAAGATCTAAGCTCCCAAATGAACTCCCCCTGAACCAAAGCAATAAAAACGAGAAGTTGGCAAGAGAATCAGAAGAGGCAGTTCTTAAAGCATAGATAAGATATAGTGGATACTATGGCTCAGACTGACTCTCATCTACCCTATATGACTCTAGAACTATCAGCTGATCATCTAACATACTAAAGAACAAACACGTACCGTGTCTACCCGAAGGTGGCCCAACCCTCACTAGAACCTATAAGAAGTAAGTGAGCTCAACTTAGTGAGAAGTGAAGCAGCTAATAAGCAGCATCCTAGAATCACAAGATGAGAGGAAGAAGTCTAAACAACTAGACAAGAGAAACACTCTAATCTATGCTGGAAGGACTAACCCTAATGCACCTATATGCAATGCAACAGGAAAGAGTAAGAGCATAATAAACAAGATAAAACATGAAGCGCAAAACTCCCCCTCACAACAGTCCATAAGGACAGACCACCCCAAGCTCTCCCTGTAGAGCTAAAAACCTAGAGCTATCCAAACGCTTGGTAAAGATATCAGCCAACTGGTGGTCACTCTCCACAAACTGGAACACTATATCACCCTTCTCCACATGGTCTCTAAGGAAGTGATATCTGATATCAATATGCTTAGTCCAAGAATGCTGCACTGGGTTCTTGGCAATGTTAATGGCAGAAGTGTTATCACAAAAGAGTGGAACACTGTCTATAACTAACCCAAAGTCCCGCAGAGTCGAGACCATCCAAAGTACCGATCGCAAAGAATCGGCGGCAAGAACATACTCGCCTCTGCGGTGGATCAGCAACCCTGCATCGCTTCCTAGAAGACCAAGAAACAAGTGAAGTGCCAATGAATTGGTAGGTGCCAGAAGTGCTCTTCCTATCTATCCTACAGCCAGCAAAGTCTGCATCCGAGTAGGCTCTCAAGGAAAGATAGGACGAGGAAGAGTATCAGATACCATAGTCAATGGTAGCTCGAAGGTACCGAAGGATGCGCTTCACCGCCTGGCGATGAGACACGCGAGGAGAAGCCTGAAAGCGAGCACACAGACACACGGAGAAGTGTATGTCCAGCCTCGAGGTAGTGAGGTACAAGATGGAGCCAATCATGCTGCGATACTCTTTCTGATCAACTGGCTCGCCGTCCTCATCTGGGTCAAGAGAAGCTGTGGATGCAATGGGAGTTGACACTGGCTTGCCATCACTCATGTCAAACCGTCTCAGGAGGTCACGAGTGTACTTGCCCTGATGCAAGAAGGTACCCTCCCACGTCTGCTTGATCTGGAAGCCAAGGAAGAAGGTCAACTCGCCCATTATACTCATCTCAAACTCGGTGCTCATGACATCCGAGAACTGTGAAACAAGAGTACGAGAAGAGCCGCCAAAGATGATGTCATCCACATAAATCAGGACGAGCAGAAGATCAGTGCCATGCCTACGAATGAACAAGATCTTATCCACTTTACCCATCTCAAAACCATGGCTCAACAAATAGGACTTAAGCCTCTCATACCAAGCTCTAGGGGCCTGCTTAACTCCATACAAGGCTTTGGAAAGCTTGTAGACATGGTTTGGGTATTTGGGGTTCTCGAAACCTGGAGGCTGTCTCACATAGACCTCTTGCTCAATGAACCCATTGAGGAAGGCACTCTTGATATCCATCTGGTAAAGCTTGAAACCCTTAAAAGCTGCGAAAGCAAGCAGGATTCTAATAGCCTCAAGTCTAGCTACAAGGGGCAAAGGTCTCCTCAAAGTCTAGACCCTCAACCTGGGAGAAGCCCTGAGCTACCAGTCTAGCCTTGTTCCGAATGACGACCCCATCCTCACTCCGCTTGTTCTTGAACACCCACTTAGTCCCAATGACATTGTGATCTCGAGGAGGCTCAACAAGCGACCAGACCTTGTTTCTCTCGAAATTTTCTAACTCCTCATGCATGGCATTAACCCAAGACTCATCAGAAAGAGCATGATTAACATCTTTGGGCTCAAAGGTGGCAACAAAGGCAGAATGGAGACAGAAATGTGACATGCCAGACTTTGAGTGTGCGACTCGCTCAAAGAGGTCTCCAATCATCTGCTCGGAAGGATGGTCTTTCTGGATATGTCGGGGAGGTCCTGGATGAGATGAAGAAGTGGCCTCTACCTCATGAGCTAATGAGGTAGGAATAGAGCCACTAGCTCCAGAGGAAGCAGAAGGCATGGGCTGATCATCTAGAGGTGCAACGGAAGAAGGCACCTCAAGGGAAGGATGAGGAACTGGATCGGGTAGACAACCCTCATATCCATCCTCTTCATCATCCACAAAGATGGTCTCGGACTACTCTAAAGAGCCTGAGATATCGGGCCTAGTCCTTGGACTGACCTCGTCGAAGGTCACCTCACAGGTCTCTACCAACTTATTAGACTCGCAGTTCCAGACCCTATACGCCCGCGAAGAAGTTGAGTAGCCTAGAAAGATACCATCACAAGAGCGTGACTCGAACTTATCTAGGTTCCCTGACTTCAAAATGAAACACTTGCAACCAAACACACGAAAACGAGAGACACTGGGCTTTCGCCCATATCTCAGCTCATAGGAAGTGCGATGCAAGTGTGTCTGAAGAAAAACTCTGTTCGAAACATGGCACGCGGTCGCTATAGCCTCAGCCCAAAACTTCCTAGGTGTAGAATACTCATCAAGCATCGTCCTGGCCATCTCGACCAAGGTACGGTTCTTCCTCTCCATGACGCCATTCTGCTGTGGGAGGTGCGGAGAAGAGAACTGGTGCTCTACACCTGTCTCATCGTAGAACCTCTCAAAGTAGGAATTCTTGAACTCTGTGCCATTGTCACTTTGGATCGCTCGTAAGGCACCCGGGAGCTCAACAGAAAGCCTACTAAAAAGACCTCGAAAATGTGTAAACATCTCATCCTTCGAGACTAAGAAAAACACCCAAGAGAACCTCGAGAAGTCATCGACCACAACAAGAACATACCACTTCCCTCCTACTGACTGCACTCAGGCTAGTCCAACTGTGTCCATATGGAGCAGCTGTCCTGGTGCATCGGTCATAGTCACTGTGACCGGAGGGTGAGAAGCGGCAACCATCTTGCCGTGCCGGCAAGGAGCGCAAACAATATCTTTGACCATCTTGAGTTTCGGCAGACCACGAATGAGATCGTGGCCGCTAACTCGGGTCAAACGGTCAAATCCAATATGACCAAGTCTCCTATGCCAGAAGGTAAGGTCACGGGACTCAGACGCAACTAAACACCGGAGAGGATCACCGGAAGACTCAAAAAAATCAGCACAAAAGATCCTCCCATAACGAGAAATCCTGCAAACCAGACTACCCGAAGAATCAAGAATTTTGCAAGCGTTTTTCTTAAAACTCACCTCAAAACCGTCATCGATAAGCCGAGAAACAGAAAGCAAATTATACTGCAGCTTACTAACTAAGGCAACTTCTTTCAAAATAAAAGACTCATTAATGCGCACTGTACCTTTGGCGATGACGCGCCCAGACGAAGCGTCTCCGAAGGTGATCGTCTCATCACCTGGAGCACGAGCTAGAGAAGAGAACCAACGAGAGTCTCCGGTCATGTGTCGAGAACAACCGGAGTCAACGAGCCAAACCTCTCTCTTCGCTGCCCAGCGAACCCGAGTCAACAAGAGAGTAAAGTCTCAGTACTGGGGTAAATCAAGAGTGATTTTGGCACCCAATACTGAGTAACATGTCGAGTAGAAGAAGTAGCCACACACGACTAACCTCTAACTACCCTACGCTCTCTGTCGCTCAACAAGCCAAAAGGTCTGTGTGCAGACCTGAAGCTGTTGCTGGGCTTGACTGCTATGGAGGAGCGAGTCAAGACACCAGCAACATGCTGATCACGCCGCGGGTAGCTATCTCGACGGGGGAATTGAGATCTACCCTCAGGACGGCGGATATCACTAGCAGAGGCAAACTGAGGATGAAAATCAGAGACACCGGAAAATCCAAGTCCTCGATACTGCCTAAAACCCTAAGAGAGATCAACCCTAGACTTCGTGTTGGTCTTAGGTGCACTCATGGTCTGGGGCTGACCCTGAATACTCCTAAGATCGCGAACACGATCTCTTCGCGCAATCTTGGTGCGCCTGAAGCATCGCTTGACCGAGTGTCCATCCTTCTGACAGAAGGTGCAATGATACTTTACCTTCTGAAAGGTAGAAGTAGCATGATGAGGCTTCGCCTTCTGAGAGGCCGAAGCAACAGGTGGAATCACCTTGCTGTCAGAATTCCCTTGGACAAAGCCCGCTGACTTAAATTGAACTTTCTCAGTTCTGGGCTTGACCTCGATCACACCTGCGGCTGTGGGTCTGAGCACGGCAGGTGGATGCTTTCTAACATCCTCAAGAAAATTATATCCTAGACCTTGATTGAATTTGCAAATCTTGGACTGGTTTAGAATAAGATTTAGCTTCTTCTTGCCTCCTACAAACCTCTCAAGAGTGTTCATAAGATACTGACACTCCCGAAAGAGAGAGGTGCAAGAAGAGCAAGGGGAAGAAGAGACAGTAGCAGGAGAAGAGGAAGAACCAACAGCAGAAGAAGGAATGACATGTGCACGCACAGCCGCCTAAACATTGAGGTCTTCGCAAGGACTAGAAGGGACAACCCTACCTCTACCTGTTTGGTCATCGTGCCTAAGCGTCTCTACTCCTTTGGGCTTCTCCCCCACCGAGGCAATCACATCACAATCAGTTGATGACTTCACTAGAAGATCCTTAGTTAGCTTCACATATTTTTCATTCAAAGCAACGAGTTCAAGTTTTAGTTTTTCACAACTAATGCATGGTGAGCTAACAGGGTCCTTAGTCGCATACTGAGCCAATTTGTTGTTATGATCAACCATTTCTTGGAATTGCTTAGAAACAGACTCAAGCTCAAGGGTTAATTTTGGACAATTGGTGCAAGAGAAATAGGCTCAAGTAATGAAGCATGCAACTCATCAATTTTATGATCTGCCCTTTTTAAGTTCAATTTCAAATTATTGCAATTTTCACAAGACTCGGGCAGATCAAGGAGCATGGTATAAAGACCTCTAAACGCATTGTCTTTATCCTCACATGAGGTGCAAGATGTAGTCTCAACAACAGTAGATGAAGGAGTAACAATCCTACTCATCTCTAGTTCAGCCAAAAGACTAACATTCTCCGCCTTAAGCATGTCAAGCTCATAAGACAAACTATCATGAGAGGTCCTTAATTCTCCATGTCATCAATCAGGATAGAGCATGTATCACATTCGTCATGGGAGGAAGCAGATATAAATGAAGTAAGCTCCCGTGATAATCTATCTACTTCCTTCTCCAACTCACTACACCTAGCCCTAGACCTAGCATGGAATTTCCCTAGCTTAAGAAAAGCATCATTAAGCTGGTCATAGGAGGGGTATACCTCATCGGAGTCGGAATAGAGCTCGCTGTCGCTGATCTCACCCTCAAGGGCCATGAAGCACATGCCGGAGAAGTCGTCGCCGCCCTTGGGGTCTTGCTCGTCCGTCCCATCATCGTCGCTCCACCCCTCCACCTCGCTGAGGTCGAGGTCGTCGAAGGCGGTGGCATGAGCTGGGGGCTTCTTGTTGCGGTTCTTATCGATGTAGTCATTCTTGCTCATGCCGCTGTAGTCATTCTTGCCCTTCCCCAGCTTAGGGCAATTCGCCCGAATGTGGTTGGAGCCACCACACTCGAAGCAAATGATCGGGCCACTCCTCTTTCAATCCCTCACCCTCTTGTACGCGTGGGAAAACTTTCTTGCTAGAAGGGCTAACTGATCCTCTGGTAGCTGCTCTAACTGATCACCAGTTATGTCACAGAGAGCAGCTAGAGAGAATCCACAAATCGACTCGGAAGAAGGTCCAGAAACCAAACTGGGATCGGTGACTAAGGCCATCGACTGCGATTTCGACCTACGAGAGACTATGTCAATCTCGTGAGTCTTGAGGCGTGAGTACAACACGTCAAGAGTCAAGGTCGAGAGATCGGTGGTGTCCTTGATGGTAGTCACCTTCATCTCCCAAACACGCAAATCAAGAGCTACAAGCATCTGTCGAGCATTGTCCTGTCGTCACATCACCCCAGCCCGCGCATCCACGGGAAACTGCCACCACCCACCATTTCCTTCGCCCCGTCACGTCACCCGGCTATGCGGCCCAGCAGGCGCGGCGCAAAGCTGTGAGTGATAGCACTGAGAGGTCACGCGCGACGTGACCGTCGCCCGTTGCCAGCCTCGCCCCACCGACTATAAAAGCTGTACGGCCTCCCATCCACATCGCCCAACTCCACTCTTCCTCCCACCCAAAGCAATTGTCCTTCCGTTCTCCACAAGCCCGTCGGCGACTTTGTCTTCCCCAAAGCCGGCCGAAGCAATCGCCGTCAATTGGAGCCACCTCGGACCAATTTCGCCGAGCCAGAGCCTCTTGGGAGCCCCGCAACATCATCCCCACCGTCAGCCGGACTTCCTGTAGCTTAAGCTGAGCCCGTGCCATGCTCCTTCTCCGCTTGTCTCCACTGCTTGCCGCTGGATCACCGCCGCCGCCCCCAAGCCGCGCCGACCCCCGAGGTGACTCATGGCGCCGCCTAGAGGCTCCCCTAGCATTTAATTAAACTGTAATGATGTATATCACCGAGCTCACCCCCTCCCCTGTTCCGCCGCCGCCCATGGTCGCCGCCACCACCAAATTGGCCGACGGTACCGAGCCGAGGCATGGGCGTGGCCAGAAGCAACCCATTTTGCCAATTCTCATGGCCGGCTGCCGCTTCCTCCGCCGGCGGCAAGCCCACCGTGGTTCGGCCGGGGGAAGAAGCCCCGTGATTACTGTTCAAACATAATTAATGTTAATGATGGTACTTAATGATTAATGATGATACTTAATGCTAATGAGTAGTTAAGGCTACAGCTCACTGACATGTGGACTCGGCCTTTAATTAAACAGAAACTGGACCCCACCTATCATTGACACAGAGTAAAGAAAATAAAAATAAAAGAAAAATTTTAAAATCGGATGTGGGTCCCACTTGTCAGAGTTTTATTGTTTTCAGATTTAATTAGACTGAGAACTTTAAAAGGGCATAACTTATTCATTTTAACTCCAATTGAATAAAACAAATTTATAAATTCATCTAAATTCAAGAACTATCCAATGGAACTGAAACCATGATTTTTGAAGCTCATTTCAATTTTTGGTGAGATTTTGTTTGGTTTTCTAATTTTTATCCAAATTTTCGCGCATTGGAAAATAGCGTACGAGGCCCAGGAGGTAGAAGCCGAAGCCGAAGCAAACTTTGACGGTCAAGACCAAGACTCTGGTGATCAAGGCGAGTCAATACTTTGATCATATTTGTACCTACATTTATGCAAATTTAATTCCGTTTCAAACTATCAACTTGCATGCTGTTATTTTACGTGTCAAATTATGATCAATTTCAAGTTGCTAGTTACACACCCATTATTACACTTATTAATATTACTCTCCTTGAAACCCTCGAATATATGAGCCTTGTCACCCTAGTAAAATTATAATGTTATAACTTTCAAAAATAAGTCCATCCGGAAAATAATTTAGCAATTATATCCAATATATGCAAATCAGCAACACAAACTTGGTAACCAAATCGAGAAACAAGTATACAAAGCATAGTATCTGCTGAAACTTGACTGGCCTGGCCAATTGTAGGATATTGGACTCTTTTATCTACATACACTGCAAATCAACGCACAACCAAAATTATCTGTATCAAAATGAATATATCTCTACACAAGTCTTGAATAAAGATTCAGAAGTGTAAATTCTGAAACGAATAAGGGCTAAGATCATCCAAACAGTGTTATCAAACTTCGGGTCTACTGATTCTGTCGGTACTGCGTATCAGATATCTGCAAGTACCAATAAATTGTTCCGTCATAGAAATGAACCAATCAATGCACTTCAGGATAATGATCAATATAAATATCCACAGCTGAAAAAGGAATTGCAAAGGACTAATGCAATTCCATCCAATGGGCAGAGAAGCTTAGGTGCCACAAATATCCCTTCTAACAATCACAGCCAATAGTGCAAATAAGAAACTTCTTTAAGAAAGATCATAATTGATTTGTTGTTTAGTCAAAAAGGAAGTGAAAAGGACCACAAATAGTGCAAGGAAAGAACAATGAACCTGCCTCATCTGGTTCTGATTATACAGCCACCAATAGATGGAAATTGCAATGGATGATAGCACTGTTTGTAAAGAAAAAGTATCGAGATGCAACTAACAAATAAATAAACTTGATGAGGGCAATCAGTAATCTCAGGGGACAATCCTTCTAGTATTGGTGGATGCACATCCTACATTACATAAGTAAAAGATTTTATGTAGTATGCACTCATAAGGGAATGAATAGTTACCTTTGAAGATGTAAGAAGAGAAGAGAAACAGCTCCATGTAATCAACCTGAAAATTGCGAAACAGTGCAGGCATGAGCTGGAGATCGTAATATGGCAGGGCACATGTGAGTAGCTGAATAACAGTACAACTAACACTCCAGATATCCGATGTGGCACAAACACCAGACATTTCGATGATGTAATGCAGAAAAAGTGGTGAACAAAAGTCGTAGCATAACTGATGTAATTTTAAAATAAAATTTTGGATAGCAAGAGATGCACTCTATAGGAATTTTGATCGACGGCTATAACTGCTAAGCATTACCATCTTGCAAGAGTAACTCTTCCAGAACCCAAAAAAGAGAAGATGAATGGCGCAAATCTGTATCAATACTTTTTTAAGCCAGTGGTTTTCTCTAAAAAAAGTGATAGCTCAACTTGATGAATTGACGCTAAACTAATAGCTGTGATATTCATATTAATGCTTCAAATTTGATTTTCACAGCCCCATGGAACACGACAACCTCTTTAAGACATCTAACAGTAAAAGACTAACAAAACTAAGTTCAGAAGGTACTCCAATATATCAGTGCACCAAATGGCCTAACAAATAATTCAGCAGGAACAAACAGATATGAAGACAGGTAGCAAACCTCGGGGGCCATCCAGTATGGAGTTCCAACAACTGAATGTGTGTTGATATCAGCTTCAGTTAATTTAGTAGCAACTCAAAAATCAGGAAGAGGTTGAGATCTTCCAAAATTATCGGCCGGCCGATGTACAGCCAGCAACGATGCGTAGGACCGAGGCGAGAAAAGGCCTAAACCCAAATTCATAATCAAAACAATATCCAGGCGGACGATATTCGCAGTATGTACATGCCAAATAGATCAATCTAGAATGCATTCATCAGATTCAATTTCTACCTCTACTCATGAACGATACAGTCTGATTATACACTTGGACACTATAACAAACGTAGGGACAGAAGAATGATTTGCAGATACCTCTCGCCTGAGCTCCTTGTCCACGCCTTCGCCATTCCTACAGTCCTCCTGATATGTCACCAAGTAGCACTACAATTTTGGTTAGTGCTTGCAGTTCTATGCACAATGTTCAAGAAGATTTGAATACCAATTCTGAGGTTTCTAATGTGCACAAAATACATATTTGGAAAGCTAATAAAGTCTCCTTTCCAACGAATCAAACATCATTGATTGAAGTTTCCAACATAAAGTTATGGCAATTTTATTGAATGCTGCACGAGCTGTTCGGAGAGACGCGCGAGATTTGCCAAACATAAAGAGTCCGAGTGTTACAATACAAGTAAGGGTAAAATCCAACCACATCATGGCTTTCCAAAGGTTGAGAAGGATTCCTTTTCAGGTTACAAACAGAATTGGAAGCCCCTTGGACAAGAAAACAAAACATATAAAGATTTGAATCCGGTTCGGACTCGGTTCGGGACAGCTGACAAGATCGATACTAAAACGTCGATACTAAAACGTCTATAACTTTCACAAACGGAGTCTGATTTGGACGTTCTTGTACTCGTTGGAAAGGTATTTGAAGCCGTATGCGTGATGGTGTTGGGTTTGCTCAGTGTGTTGCCGTGGATGATGGAATTGGGCGGATAAAAATTTCTATCCCATCATTTAATGGTAAAGCTGAACTGGAGAAGTATTTGGAGTGGGAGATGCGTGTTGAACAAATTTTTGACAGCCATCACTATACTGAGTATAAGAAGATTCGTTTGGCGACAATTGAGTTCACCGGATATGCTCTTGCTTGGTGGAATCAATTGTGTCGCGTAGGAGCTCATCTGGATACTTGGGTACAATTGAGGAATATTTTGAGACGGTGTTTTGTCCTTACACATTACACTAGGACCTTGTACAACCGGCTACAACAACTACGTCAAGGTAATTCTAGTGTTGATGAGTATTATAAAGAGATGGAGATGTTAATAATCCGTACAGGAACAAAGGAGCATGATGAGGATACTATGGTACGTTTCTTTAATGGGTTGAATGAGAATGTGCAAGATATGGTGGAGATGGTCCATTACTACAACGTCCAAGACTTAGTGCATGAAGCTGAACGTGCTGAACAATAATTGAAGCGCAAATAAGCCAAGGATGGACATGCCAACACTCAAACAAACCCATGGAGGTGTCCATCACAGCAAGGCGATGATGTTGGTTCACACTCCAAGGTGGCGACATCAAGCCATTCAAATGGGGCTCTTCCAAAGGAGATAAGCAGCAGAGGTAAAGAAGCAACTAAAACTGATTCTAGTTTGCTTTCTAATGCTCGTGCTAGAGAAATTGAGTATTTCAAGTGCAAGAGAAGAGGTCATATGATGCATGATTGTCCAAATCAACGAAGAGTGCTTCTCACTAAAGATGGCTATGCTTCAACAAGTTCTAGTAGTGATTCTGAAAGTGAAAAATATGACGATTCCAAGGAGGATGTTGTCTATTGTGATCCAGAATTGAATAGAGTTATTCTTTTGGTCCGAAAGGTGCAAAGTAAAGAAACTGAAACAAAAGGACAGCGGTGGAGTGTTCTCCAAGCGGAGTGGAAGATCAAGGATAAATCATGCAAGTTGATCATAATGGTGGAAGTGATACCAATGTGATTAACAAAGATTTGGTGTACGCTTTAGGGCTATCCACGTGGAGGCATCCTCAACTACATCATGTGGAGTGGCTACACAACTCCGGAAGGCTAAATATAACTCACAAGGTGCGGGTTCCGTTTGTTGTTGGTGATTATGTTGACAAGGTGGATTGCGGCGTAGTTCCAATGGATGCATATGGGTTATTGTTGAGAAGACCATGGCAATATGATCGCAATGCTACGCATGAGGGCCGGTCCAACACATACACTTTTGTATATGGGGGAAAAAGCATGTGCTAAAACCAAAATTGGAGGGTGCTATTCATGTTGATGAAGAAATTACAGCCAAGAAGAGGCAAGCTCCTAAAATTAACCCAAAGCCGAGGACGGCTTTGGTTCAAGGAGGGGAGGATGATGTGGCACCAAGTAGCACTACAATTTTGGTTAGTGCTTGTAGTTCTGTGCACAATGTTCAAGAAGCTTTGAATGCCAATTTTGAGGTTTCTAATGTGCACAAAATACATGTTTGGAAAGCTAATGAAGTCTACTTTCCAACGAATCAAACGTCACTTGATTTGTTGCTTCCTACACAAAATTATGGCAATTTCATTGGATGTTGCACGAGTTGTCCGGAGAGACACGCGAGACTTGCGAAATATAAAGAGTCCGAGTATTGCAATGCATGTAAGGGTAAAATTTGACCACACCATGGCTTTCTAAAGATTGAGAAGGATTCCTTTTCAGGTTCCAAACGGATTTGGAAGCCCCTTAAACAAGAAAACAAAACATATAAAGATTTGAATCTGGTTCAGACTCGGTTTGGGACAGTTGGCAAGACCGATACTAAAACGTCCATAACTTTCACAAACAGAGTATGATTTGGACGTTCTTGTACTCGTTGGAAAGCTATTTCGAAGCCCCATACAATGGATAAGGTGCTAGCCACGAAATCCTCATAGTCACGTCACAAATTGAGAGAGAATCCGGTGATAGTAGTTTAGATATTTCCTTTTTAGTTCGTGTTGGAGTTTGTGAGTTTTAGTCAAGGCGATGCATTATGCACCAATATAAGGCCAGGGCCTTAGCCCCATTGTGACTGAGTCTTTATATTGAGAAATAGAAACTAGAAAATCACCATGGTTTGATGGCCATTGTTGGTGTGTTCTTGAGATTTCCATCGAGGAATTGCTCTTGGTGAGTTGAATCCAATTGTGGTGTTGGATTCTACTTGCTGAAACTTCGGTTTCTCTACCCTTCATTCACGTTTTGGGTTTATAAGAACCTTAGAACAAGGAGGGGATCCAACAAAGCGTATCGTGAAAGATCATGGTCAAAGCAACGTAGTTCAGGTAGCTTGCTAGGTAGATCCGCATCACCTTCTCCAGCCCTACACACGCTTCAAGCTCTAAAAACAACACGCAGCAGGGGCGAAACAACCAAAATCAAGTGATTAGCCTAGCCCACACCCCAGATCCGATCAAATCCGATCAACATAGCAAAAATGGCACAGGATATAAAACCAACCTGTCCCGTAGTCCAGGAAGGCGTCCCCGAGCCGGCTCTCGCACGAGCGGATCATGGACCAAGGAAGCGCCCAGAGAAGCAGAAGTAGGAGGCTAGAGGCACAGGAATCATAAAAGCTAAAGCCAAACAAATCAATTAATCGAGAAAAGTAATAGAGAGAAGTAGGATTAGAGGGGGAAGAGAAAGATGAGGAAGAGGGAAACCAATATTTTCCGAGGGAGGAAAGGAGGTGGCTATGGACCTGGCTAGGGCAAGCGGGGGAAATCAGAGGGGGAGTTGGAGGTAAGTTGGGCGTCGTTGGCCAGCGTTAGGAGGCTGGAGGTGCTAGAGAGGCGATCGGGCTGGGGAGCCGGCCGGAGGCGCAGGGAGGCGAGCAGGTCGAGCGGGCCGAGCAAGCTAACACCGGTAGTCAGGTGACAAGGCATAGGAGAACCGAGTGTCCTTAGTAGCTGGAGCAGCGCTGAGCGACGGTGGCTAGGGCGGCAACGAGGTTGAAGGGGAGGAGATGAGAGGCGTGGGTGAGGGCGAGGGCGCGGGTGAAGGAAATGCGCTGAGGCGGCGGGCTCTGTGAGAGGAATAGAGTGGGCTAGGGCATGGACCGTGCGACGCGTAGGTGGACAGGCAGATTTGGCCAGCGGAATGATCGGACGAGCAATATTTTGTAGGGATAGGATGGAATTTCAAGAAAGACCAAGGGGCTTTTCGCAAAACTGATTACGTGGCGCGCTGGCTGCCCGACAATCCTGCCAGTTTTAAGGATTTCAATTATTAGCTATGAAGATGATAGGTAATTGGATCACTGAAGAGTCCAATTGCGTCAAATGAACACTGAAGATGCACGTGGTATCATGGAAATTTTCGTAATACCCAAGGTAGAAGATAATTCCTTTTTGAGATAAGAGGAGCTCTGGCTAGAACATATGCATCAGTATGCCAATATATTGTTTAAAATCCTACCGCTCCAACCTTATTCTATTCCAACAAAATCCGATGCTTTACTAGTTTTTTTAAAGTAGATGCTTTACTAGTTGAACTACAGTGTGTAATGGCACACTACACGCTTGGCTCATCCACTCATGTACTCTTGTATCGCTCATGGCCTCATGCATAGCCCATAGAGCATCCCAACAAAGTTCCAAGGGCATATGGGTACCCGAGATGTTTTTAAAATCAGGCAAAAGAAAATTATAGCAAGCACGAGAGAAGCAAAGAATCTTTCAGCCCGACGAAATTAAAATCTCCCTGCATGTGGAAGCACCAGCAGGAACTGTACCCGGTACCGGTCAGCACCATATGCGAGCTGACAGGTGTAATCTCTCAAACCTGAGTTCCAACTATTGCACAAGAGAAAGCCACGTAAGCATATTCTTCCCTAGCTGAATTCCAATTCAATGAACACAATGCACAGAAACGACAGACAATAAGAATCAAAACATACTACAATCTACGACCTACTGCAAATCCCGCGCAAAAAGTACTACATATTTCTAGCAAACAATAAAAATAAAATAGGCAAGTTGATTTGTCTTCGATTGAGGTGCTTAGTTGGCTACAATGCTCTATATAAGTATTTCATTCTCTCTTTTTTGTGATTACAAAAAAGAAACACACACATGAGTACATTCATACATCTAAAAAAAACGGAAGATGAAGATAACTTCGTCACCTCACAATATTCCTATTAAAGTGCACTCCTATACGCGTAATAGGTGGGCACATGATTTAAACTTAATGGATACAGTCATACACCTATAAATCTATCACTCCACCAAAAGATGGTTCCTATAAAAGCACTTTTTTAGTTATTAATACAATAAAATTTCCCATACTACATCTTGTATTAACGCAACAACATGCGGGGTTGAATCCTAGTTTTAAATCACGTGTCACCAACGATCCGTGATCCAGTATACTTTTGTATGGGAATATATCAAATAAGAACCTTTTTGACATAATAGAAATTATTGGAATGTAGCAAAAAACGCAGGAATAGAAAAATTTGCAGGAATTATATGTCACATAGCGAAATCCTAAACGAATCGAAAACACAGGCATTGCTCACAAGTATGTTAAGATGGATGGAGCCTATTTCGATTAGAATAGTGTAACATCCTAGTTTTTGAGACCCTGAATATAAATAATTAAATTTTTGTTTTTGAAACATTGATAAATTTTCCTGAGCTTTTTCTATTTTTGAAAAGCTTTCCCCATTTTCAGAAATCAACAAATAAATTTTCCAAATTAAAAAATATTAAAAATGTAGAGATATTTTATTTAAGTTTAAAATAATTCAAAGCATACATGCGAATTTTTTTGGAATTTTTTAATGTCCTTTTACTAATTTTAATAATGGAAAAATATTTTTGGATATGTTAATCTCAAATCAATTTACTTTCACAAAACTCTTCTAGGCCGAATCTAAGCCTCGGCTCAGCACTTGCGAAAATCGAAGCCCAACTCAGGCCAACACTGTGGCCTTCTCGAAACCATCAACTCTAGCCCTGTTCTTTTTCAGCTTTTAGCTTCTGCTTTTGACTTTTTTTTTACATTAACTAGTTTTTAAATAGAGTGTCTTTTCAAGATAGGATCTAATAGTTAATTGTAGTACATACTATACCGACTTCATTTATATCGGTAAAAACCGCACGTGAGTTTCTGTTATGCTGTAATCTCTCGCATGAACAACCCAAAAACCATAAGCCACAGCCAAAAGCCATAAGCCTCAGCCAGAGCCAGAAAGAACATGCCCTCTATTAGATTTTGCCTTTAGATTAAAGTTTAAATAAATTCTCAACTAACTGTACCAACACGCTATGTCTATGTCAAGATTTGCAATCTTAGCGTGACAAGTAAAACACAATATAAAACACAAGAGAGGAAAGCACAATGACACATGATCTTTTCATCGTGGTGCTCAGAAATTTGCTAGCCTCCCTTAATCCACGTTGACGTAAGCCCAAATAATCCGTCTGTGAATTAAGCCAAACACTTCAATCTACTACTTGCAGCCTTTCCCCCCCTGAGCTTCTTGAGAAAATTATCAGACCACCATGCGTCCATGCCTTCTAGGTATCGATAAACACCAAGAGTAATGATGAGGACATCCTTTCCATGCATACAACCATGCCGACTCCATATCAAACTGAAACTATGATACAAGGACCAATGACTAGAGCGCGAGCACGCCGCTAACCATCGGTGAATGCGTTCCTAAGTTTGCATACAAATGTTTCAAAGAATGGAATACTACTTAATTCTTGTGATGATTTAATTGTCCTTAGGAACCATGGGAAGAACCACATGAGCTCAAGTATAGAAGTGGAACCGTCAAGCGCAAACCAAGTCCTGTTCACGAGTTTGACTCGGATTCGGCCTTGTTGACAACGCCTACTTCAAACGGCCGTAACTTTTGATCCAGAAGGTTTCTCGGGGCCCATGAGTACTTGTTGGAAAGCTCTTGAAGTCTACTTTCAGATGGATCCGGCCTCACCTCCAAATTCCATCCGAGTCGACCAGAAACTGCAAAACAATTCACGTCGCTTTTCCAGTCCGAGTCAAAGTGGGCCTTGGGCCTTGTAATTCGAGTCCTATTCGGCTTCCTTGTGTTTTGGCCGACCCTCCACCTTCCGTGACCCTTAAATAGGCAGCCACACCCTCTTCTAGGGTTTGGGTTTTGTTTAGACTAAGTTAGCTTTTGCTGCTTTGCCTTGTACTCGCGCGTGTCGGCTAGACCGCCCGAATACTTGTCTTCGGAACCCCACCGTTTCTCTGTTTTGGATTGAATCTTACATCGTTATTTGCAATTGAGTTGCTGTTCATCTTGTTCTTGCTTGTTCTTCGATTGCTTGCAGGAAGAAGAACCTCGTGGTTAGGTTGATCGTGCGCCGACAAGGTCACGAACAATCTCTGAGTTGGTGTATCGATCGCTAAGGCGCAACGTCCCCTGGATGGTTGTAGTCGGTCGTCAACGCCATCTCTTTCCCCAATCGAATCTACCACTCTCATCGAAAGATCGGGACCCTAGTGCTATCGGTTGGTATCGAGCTCAAGGTTGATCGGTGAGAGATCTTATCTAGTCTTTGCAATTTTTACCTCACATCCGTAAAACCAAAAAAATAGCGGATCGATCTATTCCCAAAATCCAAACAATTTGAGCCTTTATCTATTGCTGCATAGTCCTTGTTTGTTGAGTCTTCGTTGCATCGTCGTGTCCTTTGCTGGTCTTAGTGTCTAGTTCCTTTAGAGTTTCGAGTTCTGCTCACGTTTTGGACTCACCGCTGCGATTAGATCCGAATCACATAGGAGGGCAAAAAAAAAAAGAGGAGGACTCGGTTTCTGCCCTAATTGGTATTGGTGTAGGGCACGAATTCGGATTCAACTACATCGTGTGTGAAAAAAAAGAGAAAAGAAGGAACAGGCAGCCGCATCTAGAAGAGCCGCGGCATAAAAAAAAAAAAAAAAAGAAGAAAAAAAAACAGAGGAGAGAGAAATAGCTAACTTTTGCATACGACCTCCGATTGAGGCGATTCTTGATCCGTTGGAAAGGAAATCGGAAGATAGAGTGAAAAAAAACTGGAGATTTCAGATCCGCGTAAGCTACCAGGCACATACGCGGCAGCTTCGACCCCAAAAAACGTCGTTTAGGGCCTCAAAACGGGCCCGCAAACCGAGGAAAAATCAAGTTTCTCAGAATTCGCTCAAAATTGACAGAGCCCTTCTGCACGTGATTCTAAGGTACCCTGTGAAGACGGCACCCTTTTCGAGCTCCGAACTCCGTGTGCAACGCCATCTAGTTTCTTTCGCACGGTGTGTCTCGTTTGTGTTCTAGGCTCGCGTCTCTAGTACGGTCTAGCTTAGGACCAGCACGGTGCCGTCGTTGAGCGATCATTCAACTTGCTTTGACTAATGTGGTTCTAGTTATCCTTTGTTCACTCTCGGCCCACCTATAGCTCCACAGATTTGGCTACCACCTCACGGGGACTAGCGACCAAGGCGATACACCCAATTTCCGGAGATATTGTCTTGACTTGTCGGCTGCCATCACCTCCGCTCGTTGTGGTAAGAACTTGTAAGAGCTTGACGAACAGGTTGAGAGTGTGCGACTTGATTTAACCACATCCCAGAGTTGTGAGGGTATAACTGCAGTTTTATTATTTTTATCTTCTTGGTTTGTTTCTTGTGTTCTTCTAACAATGTCGAGAACCGGAGGACTGCGGGCAGCGCAACATTCCCCTCGGACTAGGGCATCATACAACACTTTGAGCGCCAAATGAAGCTGCACATGAAGGACTTGATGAGGATGTACGGGTCACCAACGAACGCCTTGGCCAATTGGAGGTCGTGCAGATCGACACCAACACTACGCTTGCAACATTGGAGGCTTCCGTTGGCACCATCAACACCTCACTTGCTGAGATTTTGAGACGCCTTGATGAGAGGGCCGTGCATCTCCCGCTGCACCGACTCGGCGTACTCGTGCCAACATTGGTGTCTTGGGCAGCGGGGTGGACGAAAATGGTGGAGACGATTATGCGGTGACACCGAGATTGATGATGATGAGGACGCCACCGTCAACGCCAACCACGCCGGCCGAGGTGCGTGACAATGATGAATCGCTTGGTAAGATTAAATTCACTATGCCACTTTTTGATGGAAAATATAACCCGATGCTTATATCACTTGGGAATTGGTGTTGATCGAAATTTGCTTGTCATGCATTCCCGAAAACAAAAGGGTTAGGGCTGCTACTAGTGAGTTTATGATTTTGCGTCTGCTTGGTGGAGTGAATATTCTAAGAAAAATCCTTTCACCATACCACAAACTTGGGATGCATTAAAAAGAATCATGCGAGCTAGATTTGTTCCCTCATATTATGCACGTGATTTGTTACATAAGTTGCAACAATTGAGGCAAGGTAGTAAAAGCGTAGAGGAATATTTTCAAGAATTGCAAACAGGCATGCTGCGTTGTGACTTAGAGGAAATCGAGGAAGCCGCTATGGCTAGGTTTATGGGTGGTTTGAATCGGAAATTCAGGATATCTTAGCTTACAAGGAATATAATTCTATCACTCGTTTATTTCATCTTGCTTGTAAAGCTGAAAGAGAAGTCTGAGGACGACGCGCGAGCACTAGGACTAACGTTTCGCAGTCGTGGAAACATTTGGTCTCAACGTGCATCTGCCGCACCATCAAGCCAACCCCCTGCACCTTCTTCCTCCAACAGCAAGCAACGGTTGTCATCATCAAATTCGGCATCTCGGGCATCCGAAGCAACAAAGGGGGCAGCCCAAGCCCATGCAAAGAGCTCTTCGTCCGTTGCATCTACGGGACGAACAAGGGATATCCAATGTCATCAATGCAAGGGGTATGGCCATGTGAGGAGTGAGTGCCCAACCAAGCGTGTTCTGATTGTGAGAGATGATGGTGGGTATTCTTCTGCTAGTGATTTGGATGAGGATACATATGCTATGCTTGCAGTGACCATGCGGTAGTGGGAAGGAGCAAGAAGAAGAGCACATTGGTGCTGAAGATGCAGAGCGCTATGAGAGCCTCATTGTGCAGCGTGTGTTGAGTGCACAAATGGAGAGGGCGGAGCAAAATCAGCGGCACATCCTTTTCCAAACAAAGTGCGTCGTGAAGGAACGTTCATGCCGAGTGATAATTGATGGAGGAGCTGCAACAACTTGGTGAGCTCCGATATGGTGGAGAAGCTTGCGTTGAACACCAAACCTCACCCACACCCTTACTACATTCAATGGTTCAATAACAGCGGCAAGGTGAAGGTAACACGAATGGTGAGAGTAAATTTTGCTATTGGTTCTTATCACGATGTTGTAGAATGCGATGTTGTCCCTATGCAAGCATGCTCTATGTTTATTAGGTAGACCGTGGCAATATGATAAAGATTCACTGCATCATGGTAAGACAAACCAATATTCTTTTGTGCATCATGACAAGAAAATTGTGTTACATCCTATGTCTCCTGAAGCTATTTTCAAAGATGAGATTGCTAGAGCTAGTAGAGAGAAAAATCGAAGCATAATAGGAGTGAAAATCAGATTGTTGCAAGTGAACTTGAGCAACATAAAAGAAAAACTCTAAATCTGTTCATGAGAATAAAACTGAGATTAAATTGAAAGGTGCATGTTTTCTTGCTACTAAGTCTGATGTGAATGAGCTGGATGCTAGTACTTCTATTTGCTATGCCTTACTTTGCAAACAAGCTTTATTTTCATTTGAGGAGGTACCTTCTTCGTGCCTCCTGCTGTCACTAATCTTTGCAGGAGTACATGGATGTCTTTCCAAAGGACGTGCCACGGGGCTACCACCAAGTCGAGGATTGAGCACCAGATTGATTTGATTCCGGGCATCTTTGCCCAATCGTGCGCCATACAGACCAATCCGAAGAAACTAAGGAGATTCAGCGTCAAGTTCAAGAATTGCTTGATAAAGGTTATGTGCGTGAGTCTCTTAGCCCTTGTGCTGTTCCGGTAATTTTAGTGCCTAAGAAAGATGGATCATGGCGTATGTGTGTGGACTGTAGAGCGATCAATAACATTACCATTAGATATCGTCACCCTATTCCTAGGTTAGATGATATGCTTGATGAATTAAGTGGCTCTATTGTCTTCTCTAAAGTTGATTTGCGTAGTGGGTACCACCAAATTCGCATGAAATTGGGAGATGAATGGAAAACAGCATTTAAAACTAAGTTCGGTTTGTATGAGTGGTTAGTAATGCCATTTGGTTTAACTAATGCACCTAGCACATTCATGAGATTAATGAACGAGGTTTTGCGTGCTTTCATTGGTAAATTTATAGTGGTCTATTTTGATGATATATTGATATATAGCAGATCACTAGAGGAACACCTTTGCCATTTACGTGCTGTTTTTGATGCTTTACGTAATGCACGTTTATTTGGTAACGTTGAGAAGTGCACATTTTGCACGGATCGAGTCTCTTTTCTTGGCTATGTTGTTACTCCACGGGGCATAGAAGTTGATCAAGCCAAGGTTGAGGCAATACAGAGTTGGCCGACTCCTAAAACGGTCACGCAGTGCAAAGTTTTCTAGGACTTGCTGGATTCTATCGTCGTTTTGTGAAGGATTTCAGCACCATCGCTGCACCATTGAATGAGCTCACTAAAAGGGGTGCCGTTTACTTGGGGAATGCACAGAAGACGCCTTCAACACATTGAAAGATAAGTTAACACATGCACCATTACTCCAACTTCCAGATTTTAGTAAGACTTTTGAGCTAGAATGTGATGCTAGTGGAATTGGATTGGGTGGTGTCTTTGTTGCAAGAAGGTAAACCTGTGGCATACTTTAGTGAAAAATTAAGTGGGCCTAGTTTGAACTATTCTACTTATGATAAGGAATTATATGCTCTAGTTCGAACTTTAGAGACATGGCAACATTATTTATGGCCCAAAGAATTTGTCATTCATTCGATCATGAGTCATTAAAGCATATTAGAAGTCAAGCAAAATTGAACCGTAGGCATGCAAAGTGGGTTGAATTCATAGAGTCTTTTCCTTATGTCATAAAACACAAAAAGGGAAAGGAGAATGTTATTGCTGATGCATTGTCTAGGAGATATACCATGCTCTCACAACTTGACTTCAAAATTTTTGGATTGGAAACAATTAAGGAGCATTATGTTCATGATGATGACTTTAAAGACGTGTTGCTGAATTGCCAAGAGGGAAAAACGTGGAATAAATTTGTTCTAAATGATGGATTTGTGTTTAGAGCTAACAAACTATGCATTCCAGCTAGCTCCGTTCGTTTGTTGTTGTTACAGAAGCGCATGGAGGTGGGCTGATGGGGCATTTTGGAGCGAAGAAGACGGAAGACATACTTGGTAGTCATTTCTTTTGGCCAAAGATGAGACGTGATGTGGAACGTTTTGTTGCTCGCTGCACTACGTGTCAAAAGGCTAAGTCACGACTTAATCCTCACGGTTTGTATATGCCTCTACCTGTTCCTAGTGTGCCTTGGGAAGATATTTCTATGGACTTTGTTTTAGGACTGCCTAGGACAAAGAAGGGAGGGATAGCATATTTGTTGTTGTGGATAGATTTTCTAAGATGGCACACTTCATACCATGTCATAAAAGTGATGATGCTTCCAATATTGCTGATTTGTTCTTTCATGAAGTTGTTCGTTTGCATGGTGTGCCAAATACAATAGTTTCCGATCGTGACACTAAATTCCTTAGCCATTTTTGGAGAACTTTATGGGCTAAATTGGGGACTAAGCTGTTATTTTCGACTACGTGTCATCCCCAAACTGATGGGCAAACTGAAGTTGTGAATAGAACTTTATCTACCATGCTTAGGGCTGTTTTGAAAAAGAACATTAAAGTGTGGGAAGAATGCTTGCCTCATATTGAATTTGCTTATAATCGTTCGCTGCATTCTACTACAAAGTTGTGCCCTTTTGAGATTGTCTATGGCTTTGTGCCTCGTGCTCCTATTGATTTGCTACCACTTGCATCTTCGGAGAAGTTAAATTTTGATGCTAAACATCGTGCTGACTTGATGTTGAAATTGCATGAGACAACCAAAGAAAATATTGAACGCATGAATGCTAAATATAAACTTGCTGGTAGTAAAGGAAGGAGGCATTTAACTTTTCAACCGGGTGATTTAGTTTGGTTGCATTTGAGAAAAGAAAGATTTCCTGAATTGAGGAGGTCTAAGTTGATGCCTAGAGCTGATGGTCCTTTCAAAGTGTTGGAAAAGATTAATGACAATGCATATAAACTTGAGTTGCCTGCAGATTTTGGGGTTAGTCCCACCTTTAACATTGCAGATTTGAAGCCATACTTGGGAGAAGAAGATGAGCTTGAGTCGCGGACGACTCAAATGCAAGAAGGGAGGATGATGAGGACATCCTTTCCATGCATACAACCATGCCGACTCTATATCAAACTGAAACTATGATACAAGGACCAATGACTAGAGCGCGAGCACGCCTCGCTAACCATCAGGTGAATGCGTTCCTAAGTTTGCATACAAATGTTTCAAAGAATGGAATACTACTTAATTCTTGTGATGATTTAATTGTCCTTAGGAACCATGGGAAGAACCACATGAGCTCAAGTATAGAAGTGGAACCGTCAAGCGCAAACCAAGTCCTGTTCACGAGTTTGACTCGGATTCGGCCTTGTTGACAACGCCTACTTCAAACGGCCGTAACTTTTGATCCAGAAGGTTTCTCGGGGCCCATGAGTACTTGTTGGAAAGCTCTTGAAGTCTACTTTCAGATGGATCCGGCCTCACCTCCAAATTCCATCCGAGTCGACCAGAAACTGCAAAACAATTCACGTCGCTTTTCCAGTCCGAGTCAAAGTGGGCCTTGGGCCTTGTAATTCGAGTCCTATTCGGCTTCCTTGTGTTTTGGCCGACCCTCCACCTTCCGTGACCCTTAAATAGGCAGCCGCACCCTCTTCTAGGGTTTGGGTTTTGTTTAGACTAAGTTAGCTTTTGCTGCTTTGCCTTGTACTCGCGCGTGTCGGCTAGACCGCCCGAATACTTGTCTTCGGAACCCCACCGTTTCTCTGTTTTGGATTGAATCTTACATCGTTATTTGCAATTGAGTTGCTGTTCATCTTGTTCTTGCTTGTTCTTCGATTGCTTGCAGGAAGAAGAACCCTCGTGGTTAGGTTGATCGTGCGCCGACAAGGTCACGAACAATCTCTGGAGTTGGTGTATCGATCGCTAAGGCGCAACGTCCCTGGATGGTTGTAGTCGGGTCGTCAACGTCATCTCTTTCCCCAATCGAATCTACCACTCTCATCGAAAGATCGGGACCCCTAGTGCTATCAAGTAATAAACCAAGACGCTCGCTTGACTCTTGCCTAGTACAACACATACACAAGTAGATACACAATCTACCTAGATGCAACAGATGCAACTAGCCTTGTTCACAAGGTGCAACACATACACAATTGAATAGAGAGACTTGCACTAACTCAAGAGATTGAAATGGGAAGCATCAACCTTGATATCAACCAGCCACAAGGGGTATATATATAGTACCCGTTGGGCCTGAAATGAGCATTTTCGGCAAGGGACCAGCCATATTGCCAACTAATGGCTGGTCAGACCAGCCTCATGTTCCAACGGCTATAAAACAAGTAGTTAAACACATGTTCGGTCAGAATATCCCCGATAGACTCCGATTACACCAGCCGTCAGACCAGGTGATCAAACCGCCAACTAAAGGACAGTCGGATTATTCGAGGCAGTCAAACCGGCCTTACAAGGATAGCCAAACCGGCCTTACAAGGACAGACAAATGAAATACTTGCAAAATCGGTCACAAATTTTGACTCCGATATCATAGTTGAGTGATCATAGACTCTATGAAAAGCTTATTCAGAGCGCTATACAACTCACCTATTTGTATAATCTCAAACATATTAGATCAATGTAGAAAACACAATAACTCCAAAGAATCACCGCCATGATCCAAGTCCAAGGATAAGAAAAACACAACAATTTGCGAAACAAATTTGCAAACTTAGTATTATGCCATAAATAGGAGTATGGACTTCAACTATTTATAAAACACATTTGGAAACTATAATCATATGTTATAAGGATTAGATGTATGAGGCTCAACTATTTGCAAAATACATTTGCAAATAATAGCATTATACATAAGAGAGATAGAACAAGTGGGATTGAGCTAGAACAAAGGATGCCCATCTCACCTGGCATCCTTTATCGTTATGGGCTTCAGCTCCTTCGTGAGCATAGCCCTAATCCTCGTTGTTGACCATAGTTGACTCTAAGCGACCCTACACATCAAAAGATAAAGAAATCATTTTTAGGCACAAGTTCTTCATAGCTTGACTCACATTTTAGCAACAACATATCTCATGCACCCTATAAACACTGACCTAGGTCACCAAATTATCCTATGACTCAAATTTCCCAAAATCATCCATTTTTGCAAGCTGTCAAGAAAATATACAAGTTTATAAATTCCAAATTTTCACTCATCGAAAATAACAATTGTTCATCACAACAAAACTATGGACCTTCTCACATGATCCTTCAATCTCCCCCTTAATGAACTATTGACAATTTCACAAAAATGCAATTTGGAGGTGGTTTTAGACAATAGAAATGGGAATTTGCAAATAGAGCTCAAAATGGTCACAAGAAGCATGCAAAGGCTAGAAATGACCATATGAGACAGAAATGGACCGAAGCTACTGAAAATGGCAATTTTCCACAAAAAGCTTCAAATCCACTAAATGAATTGGGAAATCCCACTCTAGATCCATATGAAAGAACTATTGTTCTATTTGACCATGGTCATGGTGAGAAGAGATCAAAAGATCAAGAGAATAACAAAAAAAACATTAAAGCTCCAACTTAGCAAGGCTTTGCATGAAAAATGCCAAATCATGCTTTAAGAATGCATTTTTACTAATCTTTATCCCATTTGACAATGGAATTATTAACATGCATGGAAGAATATAGAGTATATGATGAGGACATGACACCTATGGATACAACCATATTTGTTATGCTTGTTGTCCCAATTACAAGAGCTCCTACGCATCGCTTAAATTATCAGGTGAGCTCATTTCAAATAGGTTTTACTTTGCTTGATAAAGAACTTATGATATTACATAATGTGGTTTTGTTGTATTTGTTATCATATACCGAGATTTATGATCAAGATCATACAATACATGAGGCTACACATATGTTAAAACCGAGGATGGTTTTCTGTCAAGAAGGGGAGAATGATGTGACCACGCCACAAACACATACGAAAGGTGAATTCGTAGGTTTTACTTTGCTTGATAAAGAACTTATGATATTACATAATGATGGTTTGTTGTGTTTGTTATCATATACCGAGATTTATGATCAAGATCATGTAATACGTGAGGCTATATATATGTTAAAACCGAGGACGGTTTTCTGTCAAGAAGGGGAGAATGATGTGACCACGCCACAAACACATATGATGTGACCGCACCCAATATCAAGATTGAACTAAAGGTGAATTCGTTTCTTTAGCCTCAACATATTTTAAATGAGAATATTATGCTACCTAATGATGAAAATATATATTTTGATAGCACCACGTCACTTTTACACCAATTCAAGCAAGAGTTCAAGATGGACACGTTTTGGAATCCAATTCGGCCTCCAGATCAATTCGGATTCAGCCTGACAGGCCCAACTTCAAATGTGCATAACTTTCACATATGAAGTCCGTTTGAGGTCCATGAGTATTTGTTGGAAAGATTTTCTCATCCTCTTTCCAATGGATCTGATATCACCTCTAAATTCCTTCTGTATGCACCGCAATCATCAAAAGAGTCCGTGTTAGGCACGTATTGGAATCATATTCGGATTTGCTGCAATGGTGCAAGTTTAAACGGACGTAACTTTCTTATACGGACTCCGTTTGGGACGTTCTTGGACTTGATGGAAAGCTTATCAAGTCTACTTTCTAAAGGATTCAACCCCATCTTCAAATTTATCCGAGCCGGCCGCAATCATCAAACGAGTCCGCGTTGGTCACGTACTAGAATCGGATTCGGACTGCTGCAATGTGCAAGTTTAAACGGATGTAACTTTCTCATACAGACTCCGTTTGGGACGTTCTTGGACTTGATAGAAATTTTATCAAGTCTACTTTCTAAAGGATTCAACTCCATCTTCAAATTCTATCCGAGCGGGCCGCAATCATCAAAGGAGTCCGCGTTGGTTTCTAAGTCTGAGTCAAAAGGGTGCTGCGCCACCTCCACTTGGGCCTTTGGGCCTTGTAACCCTAGGGGCGTGCACCTTGCCGCCACCCCTGGTCATTCTCTCTATATAAGAGCCGCCATCTCCTCAGTTAGGACTTGGATTTCGTTAAGTTCAGGTTTAGCCATTATGCAAACTTTTGTTCTTCAGTTGTGTCGGACGACCACCTGTCAAGATAGCCTTCGAAATCCCACCTTTTAAACTCAATTTATATATTTGCAATTCCAGATTGCTTGTTATCTTATTCTTGCGTGTTCTTCGGTTGCATGCAGGAATAGACCTTCGTGGTTAGGTCAACCACGTTCTTAGCACGGTTGATAATAACTTGAAGTGTAGTTCAGCGATTGCTAAGGCGCAAGCGACGTCGTTCGGTTGTAGTCGGATCGCAAGGGTCATCTCCACCAAAATCGAAGTTACCCTCCTATCGGAAGATCGAGACACCATCGTCTCATCGGTTGGTATCAGAGCTCCAGTTGACCGGTAGGAATTTCTTGTATCCCTAGTTAATAGATTGATTTTTGTTTCTATAGTCCAGAAAAATTGCCCCACAAAAAAGAGTTAATTCCCACAGTCCAAACCCTATTGTGCCTTTCAATATGTTAGTTTTGGTTTGTTAAATTGAATTTGTGTCCGTCTTAGCATTGTCTAGTTGATGGTCATATCTTTGTTCCTATAAAAATGCAAACAAAAAAAATTCCCCCACCACAAACCCTAATTCCAATTTCGGCTGATTTTTTCTTTCTCTGCAGCCGCCACTAAAAACGCTATAACTTTTGATTCCGTGATCCTTTTTGCATGAGACTACTGTCATTAGATTCATAACTTCATTATCTATCTTCCTGCAAAAGTTCGCTTCAATCCAGTAAGGCAGCAAAAAGATATCTGCGGTGCAAGTTGACCTAAAATTCCAGATTGAATGTGCAACAGTCGGCAATTGCGAATGTTTTACGAATTTTTTGGTTGGTTTATAGAACATGGCCCCAAAACAAAAGTTGTATAAAAAGACGCCAAGAAACGGAGAAAAAAATAATCATTGAAAAATAGGCAATAAAAGAAAAGTTATGGCCGAAATACCGACGTGCTGTCCAGTGGACAGAAATCTTCAATTTTCAAGTTTGGGGTCAATCCTTGTGTTCTTCAATTCCAAATTTCATTCGATTGAATTATCTTGTATTTACCACTCCCATACATTGCCATACACTTATTTTAAGCCTTCTTCCATCTTTCGTTGATCAACAACATAGGCTAAGTGCTAGATACGAACTATAATTCAATTCTGTGCATTTTCTGAAATTAATTGATTGTTTTCCTTTGCTACAAAATACATAACCTATCCAAGCTCCACTTTTCTACTAACCGAACAGGTCTCGCTGTACCTTACAATCGCTTTACTCATCACTTGAGTTAGATTTATCACGAACTAGCCACCGGTTGCACCACCTGTTTGCTTTGGTAAGAACTCGTAAGAATTTGGTAAGAGCTCGAGAGATGCGTGACTTGATTTGAGCCTCCATATCCTAGTAGTTGATAGGAACATTTACTTGTGATTTGTTTCCTTGTTTTCTACTAACAATGATAGGCTTGAAAAAATGGGTAGATTATAATGTCATCGCGGGCAGATTTGAACTCGAAAGGAAACAATTACCAGTATATATCTTGCCACTCACCGCTGAGAGTACGTCGTCGGACTACTTCTTGTGGGTTACTATGTTGCATAGCTACTTTGAAAGATAGGATCTTGATCCTGTCGAGAAGATGAGCATGTCAAGGATGGCGCTAATTGGTGATGTTCAACATTGGTGGTCGAATCTCGAGTTCCACTACATATACACATGGGAGGAGATGAAAAAGAAATTGCGACATCGTTTTGTACCTCCGGCACCCACGGTCACAAGCAAGGTGCAACCTGAGGTAACTGAAAATGTTGATATTGTTTTGGCTCCTACTCCATATACAGATACCACCGAGATACTTGAAGAGGTGAAGGATGATCTGGTGCATCTTATGCCATTAGAGGAGAAGTTTGAGGTACCTAAAGTATCTGATGAGGACGATAATGACAAAGGTACTGATTTGGTACTACAACAAGACATAGAGCAACCTTGTGAGTATATACCTGCTGTAGTGCAATCTTTTGATATACCTTGTGTTGACTTGAATTAACCATGTGCTGATCTAAATTCTCATAATTTTGCACATGTCGAATTAATTACACATAAGGAAGTATTTGATAGAATATCCCCTGCTGATGCATTGTGCTATATCATACTTAATGAGGCCGTTAGTTTGGATTGTGCTATGGAGAAAGTTTCTGAACTTGCATGTTCAAAATTCTTGTTTAGTGCATACACCCCTAGGTATAAGTTTAATTTGATTGGAGATTATGGTGTAGAAAATCAATTTCTTGTATATCGAATATGCATAACTTGTGATCACATGGATGAATTGTAGCTTGTTGTTTTGAACAACTCTTGTATGCTCAATCTTGTTCATTATGAAAGAAAAATAAAATTTAGTGATCATTCAATGCTTATGTGTTCTTCTCTTGTTGAACCATCTAAGATTGACAATCTGAATAATGATATTGATGTATGGAAGAACTTGCAAATCTTTTCACCCTTACTAGATGAATTTGCTATTGCTCAATTGAAATCTGATTATATGGATAAACTTTGTTTGATTCCAAAAGTTCTAGCTTTGCCCATATGTGCCACCACAATAAGTTTACAACTTCAAAGATTTGAATTGCATAAATGCTTCACTTACATTTGCAAAACAAGTTACAATAATTACTGTGTGAGAAATTTTGATTTGTTCATTAACATATATGATTACTTTTGGGTTAATAATACAATGAGATTTTATGATTGCTGCCGTGTTATAACATTAATTGTGCAACAACGAAGAACTGTTAAAACGGATGACATATACATATACCATGCATACACCTTAGCTTCTTTGTTACCATACTTTCAGTTTATCAAAAGCCGAGGACGGCTTTGTTTTCAAGAAAGGGAGGATGATGAGGACATGACCCCTATGGATACAACCATATTTGCTATGCTTGTTGTCCCAATTACAAGAGCTCCTACGCATCGCTTAAATTATCAGGTGAGCTTATTTCAAAGAGGTTTTACTTTGCTTGATAAAGAACTTATGATATTACATAATGAGGGTTTGTTGCGTTTGTTATCATATACCGAGATTTATGATCAAGATTATACAATACGTGAGGCTACACATATGTTAAAACCGAGGACGGTTTTCTATCAAGAAGGGGAGGATGATATGACCACACCACAAACACATACAACAATAGTGCCCAATATGAAGATTGAACTAAAGGTGAATTCATTTCTTTAGCCTCAACATATTTTAAATGAGAATATGATGCTACCTAATGATGAAAATATATATTTTAACAGCACCACGTCACTTTTACACCAATTCAAGCAAGAGTTCAAGATGGACCTTCTATCAAGATAGCCTTCGAAATCCCACCTTTTGAACTCAATTTATATATTTGCAATTTCAGATTGCTTGTTATCTTGTTCTTGCGTGTTCTTCGGTTGCATGCAGGAATGGACCTTCGTGGTCAGGTCAACCGCGTTCTTGGCACGGTTGATAACAACTTGGAGTGTGGTTCAGCGATTACTAAGGCGCAAGTGACGTCGTTCGGTTGTAGTCGTTTCGCAAGGGTCATCTCCACCAAAATCGAAGTTACCCTCATATCGGAAGATCGGGACACCATCGCCTCATCAGTATAATAAAATGAAGTGGTTATATTTTATTTATTTTAGCATTAGGAGCCATGAAAATTATCCAAAATGACTCTACAAGTTTTGCTCCAAGCCATATTAAGTGAAGTAGCTATTCTAGATCATGGCAAACTATACATAGAAATCCTAAAGCCAAATGGGCAATAATCTGAAATTAAATAGATCTTTATGTAATACCCCAAATTGCATAAAGGGAAACATTAGAGGTAAATAAAGGGGAGAGTATAGTTTTGCCGTCAGACCCATCGATTTTTAGAGTATCGATTTAGTGTCGCTCGCAGAGGTTCCCAGACCACCCCAGGACAGTCGGCACCGTCTAGAGAGCCGAGTAGCGCCCTCAGAGGTTCCCAGACCGCCTAGGGGTAGTCGGCACCATCTCGCGACATAGGTTTTCTTCATCCGGCAATTCTAACCTTACCTTTCACTGTATTACCGCTGCAGTAAAAGAAATCCCAAAACCAGCACAGTATTGGACCAAAATGCCCTTGAGCAATCAATTGCTTGGGAAAGGAAGGGAAGGGCATGCCAGTCATTTCGACGCAAAGGGCAGCCCAACCAAGCCCTTAATAAGCCAGCACACCGTAGCAAGCCTTATCTGCTCACCTCTTTTCTCAGTTAGGATAAGAACAAAGCCAGTAGAAGCACACTCTCCACTCCTCACTGCCAAACCGAGAGTAGCCACAGAGAGCAAGCCCCAAACTCAGGCATGACCACACTCCCAAAGCTCACCACCGAGGGGAAGTAAGGGAAAGGAAAATGGAGTAGGGGAGGGTGGGAGGTTAGGGAAGGCCGACGTCGTGCGGCCGACGTCCACGGCGACCGCAAGCCGCCAAGGACCGCCGGAGCCACGTCGAGCCCAACCGGGACCAGGAGGAGGTGAGAAGGGCCAACGGAGCCGCAAGGAGGGCGTTGTCTTCTCCACGGCCATCGTCATCACCTTCTCACTCCCCCACCCAACCGAGCCGAGCGAGGTACGATTCCCCCATCCATGTGTGAAAAAAAAATAAAGTAGGTGGTAGAGGGGGAGACCTCCCTGGTAGAGGTGGCCGGCCGGCGAGGCGCCGCGGCCAGCGGAGCCTGAGGCCATTAGGGGGAAGGTTGAGCACCGACCTGTGCCCGCGCAGGGGGTCGGCGGCCTGGGGCCGGACTCGCTACGTGCCGTCGCGCCGCCCGACGCCGTGCTTGGAGGCGCTGCGAGGGAGAGAGGGGAACGTGGAGAGGAGGAGATGGGGACGACGCGCCGTGCGCCGCCGCCTAGAGAGGGGGCCTTCCGCCCGGCCGTGCGCGCAGAGAGAGGGAGGGAGCCGGTGGAGTCGCCGGCGGCGGGCCAAGTGCCAGCGCCGCCGAGAGCCGCCGCGCCGCCCCTGGGAAGGCCATTTGGCCGGTTAGAGTAGAGAGAGAGGGCGTTTTGGGGGAGGAGCAGGCCCATCCGGCCGAATGGGGATAGAGGAGAGAGAGAGCCAGGGGGAGGAAGAGAAAAAGGAAGAGGAGGGTAGGTGAAAAAAAAGAAAAGAAAGAAAGGGAAGAGAAGGAAAGAAAAGAGAAAAGAAAAGAGGAGAAAAAGAAAAAAAAGGGGGGTTTGGCGCCTGCGTGTCGGGACCTTGACCCCGTACATTCTACGCTCGAGTCGAGTCAGCGCGTAGGATCGTTGCTATTCATTTAAGCTTTGGATTTTTGTTTTGTCGTTGAGTCGGGGTGACATGTACGCAGGTGGAGTTCCCGGGTCGGAGCCATCCACGCGTCATCCCCGAGGCTAACCAGGCAAGTGCTTTGTAAAGCGGTGAATTCGGATAGTGATTTCGGTTAGATTGAATGATAATGCATGGCTTACCATATTGGGGTAAGTTAAATATTTTGAAATGCATATTGTGAAGTGACAAATGAGGATGATTGAGACATGCCATGTTGATATGCATAAAGGATCTTGCATTGCATGCATGTCATGAAAAGAGCATGAGTTGGTCCACGTTGAGTGGACGCTCCACGGGAGTGGAGTTGAGGTCCCCGTATGAGAGTACGGGCTACTGAGGTCCCCGTATGAAACAGGACGGGCTTGAGGTCCCCGCATGAAATAGGGCGGGCTTGGGTGAGCATCGACGGGTGCTCACTCTGCTATACCGGTATAGACTAAAGAGTTGGGAAAGAGACGCATGAGCATGTGCATGTGCATGATGAATAGTTCATCCGAACGTAGAATGGTTAAATGGAAAAGTGGATAAGGAAACGGGAATGATTATGGTCTAATGAATCAACCTGTTATTTGCTGTTTGCTTGTACTTGCTGAGTCGGTGGACTCAGCCTTGCTTTGTTGATGTTTTTTTAGGTGACCGTTGAGGACGACAGGGGGGCGGGATTAGCACATGAATGATTGGCACGAACCAGTAGCACTTTTGGATCACCTTTTGTTAGTGTACTTTAGCTTTTACTAAGCTAGAGTATCCACTAGAAATGCTATGATGTGTCTAAACGCAGCATAATAAATAAATTAGTGTTGGTTTTAAATTCTTCTCCTGTGTTGTTATGGTAAGAGTTGCAGAGGGGGTAGCATCTTGGCCCAGGGAGTGGGCGGGGTGCTACACTTTAGTATATCAAATTGCTCAATATCATAATTTAGCCAAAGGTACCCATAAATTGAGTCAAGCCATATTAATAAACTAAATGGAACCAAGAAGCTGCAATTGAGTCAATTTAGAGTGCAATAAGTTCAATTTTGAATTATTATGTTCAAACACTTGGAATTAAGCAAATTTAGCACTAGGAATTGAGCCATATTTTTAGTTATCTTACAAAGCAAGTCCTGTACTAGGAACCATCCACAACTGCTACCTCCTAAGCTTCAACTATTTTTCACAATTTTTGTTTTCTTAGTCATGTGTTAGATCTCAAGCTATGCTACGACCATCCCAAGCAATAAGCTTAAGAGAGTAGTCTAGATCATCCAAAACTCCCTTGAGTTCAAGTCTAGTGCAATGGCCAGCCGTCTCATGAGAAAGAATTGGTGAGATTAGTTTATTTGCACAAAAGAGATCATTTTTTTACACTTTTTGACTTAGTTCAAGAACAAAGAGCTAATACTAACTCGTGACTCAACAAAGAATTAGCATAACTCAATCTAAAAATTAATTTAGGTTCAAAATTCAACTTAGTCTATTTAACATGGCATAAATCATAAGAGGATCATTAGAGCAAAACCAATCACAAGATTCAACAAGGCATGATTTAATTCAAGTTTTTTACATTTAAAAAACTAGCACGGCAAAAGCTAAGCTACACATAGATGAACATGATAAATCTAGCAAACTAGCACAAGACATGGCAGGATATAGAGTAAGATATCATATCACATATGGATATTATAATGCACATTGCTGAATTTAAAATGCAATATGATACAATGGATACAAAAGAATCAAACTCCTCAAAACAGGTCAAAAGGACTAATAACCCCTAACTCTCCTTGCAAATAAGCAAAACAGGAAGAATCAAGAGCCTTAGTAAAAATATCTGCAACCTGCTGCTCAGATTCTACAAAATGAAGCACAACATCACCCTTTTCTACATGGTCTCTAAGGAAATGGTACCTAATGTCAATGTGCTTGGTCTTACAGTGTTGCACTAGGTTTTTGGCAAAGTTTATGGTGCTAATGTTGTCACAGAAAAGAAGAACACTATCTAAAGCCAACCTATAGTCCCACAGAGTATATAAGATCCAAAACACCTAAGAACAACTACTAGCTACAGCTACATACTCTGCCTCAGTAGTGGACTGTGCAATAGAGGACTGCTTCCTAGATGACCAAGAGATAAAAGATGTGCTTAAAAAATGACAAGTGCTAGGAGTACTCTTCCTATCTACTCTACATCCCGCAAAATTAGCTTTAGAAAAAGCCCAAATAGAGAGTGCAAAATTAGAAGAATACCAGAGTCCAAAGTCAAGAGTGTTATGAAGGTACCTTAATATGGGACGCTCTACTTAACAATGAGAGGCATGAGAGGAAGCCTAAAATCAAGCGTATAGACACACAACAAACTGTATGTTCGACCTTGATGCTGTGAGGTAGAGTAGGGAGCCGATCATGCTATGGTACTCCTTTTGATCCATGGGTTCTCCATCCTCATTAGGATTCAGTATGATAGAAGTGGCAATGGGAGTAGACATTGGCTTACTGCTTCCCATGTCGAAGCACCGAAGAAGGTTCTTTATGTACTTGCTTTGATGAATGAAGGTCTCTTCTTTTAGTTGCTTGACTTGAAGTCCACGGAAAAAAGTCAGCTTGCCTATCATACTCATCTCGAATTCCCTACTCATAGAATCTGAAAATTTGGATACCAAAGTAAGAAAGCACTACCATTCTTGAGAGTGAATAAGGTTTTATCTACTATTCCCATTTTGAAATAATTCTTAAGCAAAAAAATTTTAAACCCACATACCAAGCTCTAGAGGCTTGCTTCAATCCATACAAGGCTTTGGAGAGCTTACAACCATAGTTTAGCAACTTGGGATTTTCAAAGCCAAATAGTTGCTTAACATAGACCTCTTCTTCTATAAAACATTAAGAAAAGCTCTCTTGACATCTATTTGAAAAAGTGCCCTTAGATGTCACAAATGCTAGCAATAAGTGAATAACTTCTAATCTAGGTACAGGAGCAAAGGTCTCTTTAAAGTCTAAGCTCTATACCTGGCAATACCCTTGAGGTACAAGCCTAGCCTGGTTGCGAACTAACAAACAATCCTCATTTTTCTTATTTTTGAAAATCTATTTTTTTTCTAATTTTATTATGATTAGATAGAGGTTCAACTAAGGTCCAGACTTGGTTTCTTTCAAAATTTTTAATTTCTTCATGCATGGTATTGACCTAAGAAGAATCAAATAAAGCATAGGTAATATCTCGGGGTTCCAAAAACACAACAAAAGCAGAATGTGCACGAGAATTTGGAGAGATAAACCTGGAGCGAATAACTCACTCATGGAAATCCCCAATGATCTGCTCTGGAGGGTATCATCGTTGAATATGAAGAGGAGATCCTGGTGCAGACATGGTCTCTACCTCATGGGCTGTGGACGTCAGAGCAAAGCCACTCAAAGCACCGGTGAAGGTGGGACGAGGCTGCTCTTCTAAAGTTAGAGAAGTAGAAGCAGACTCTCCAACCAACTTAGGAGTAACTAGAGGATGGAATGGATCCTCATCCTCTGTGTTAGAGTTGTCATCAATGATGATAATCTCTCTATCACCTCGTACCTATGTACCTGCACCGTCAGGTCTAGTACTAGGACTAGTCTCATCAAAAGTAACTTCACAAGTCTAAACAATTTTGTTAGTATCCAAATTAAATACACGATAGACACGAGAATGAGTAGGATATCTAAGGAAAATATCATCATAACATCTTGATTCAAATTTATCTAGGTTGTCATGTTTAAGAATGAAACACTTGCAACTAAAAATCTTAAAACGAGAGACATATGATCAAATCTAAGCTCAAAAGAAGTCTTACATATAGCCGATATCAAGAAAACCCTATTGGACACACAACAAGCGGTAGAGATCACCTCAGCCCAAAACCTCATAGTGCTTATCTAGCGTAGTTCTAACCATCTTTACAAGGGTTCTATTCTTTCTTTCTATAACTTCATTCTGTTGGGGGACTCTAAATGAGGAAAACTAGTGCTCTAATCCTCTCTTAGTGCAGAAAGTGGCAAAGGATGAGTTCTTGAATTCTATGCCATTATCACTCCTAATGGCTCTCAAGGCTCCTGAGAAATCAACTACTAGTCTAAGAGCCAACTCTCTGAAGTAGCTAGGGGTGGAAAAATAGCTTGAGGCTCGTGGCTCGGCTCGAGCTCGTTACGAGCCGAGCCGGCTCGGCTCGAGCTCGTTAAATTTCGAGCCGAGCCAAGCCTCCTTCCTGGCTCGTGAAAAACGAGCCGAGCTCGAGCTGCTCGCGAGCCAGCTCACGAGCCATTTGGCTCGCGCCTCCCGTCCGTCTCCCCACTCTTGCGGTCCTGCCTGCCTCCCTCCAGTCCCCAGATTCCCCACTGCCTTCGCAGTTCGCCCTTCGCCTCCTCCCCCACCTCCTCTCCCTCTCCAATTCCCTCTCCCCATCCCCCTCCGCCGCCACCACGACCCCCACCTCCAGCGCCGTGGCCTCCCCGTTCACCTCCACCACCACCAGCTCGACCTCCGCCTCCTCCCCACCTCCCCTCCTCTCCTCTCCTTCCGCCGCCATGACCCCACCTCCAGGCGCCGCCTCACCTCTCACCTCCACGGCTCCACCACTCGTCTCCGCCTCCTCCCCCACCTCCCGGTCCTCCCCTCTCTCTCCCTCTCCCTCCGCCCGTCCGCTGCCATGACCTCTCCCACTTCAAGCCAAAATGGCTTGAACTGGCTCGTTCAAGCCAAAAAGCTCGTTCAAGCCATTTTGGCTTGAATTGGCCCGTTCAAGCCATTTTGGCTCGTCCCGTGCGGTTGCGTGCAATTGATTTCTCTCATTTACGGTGTTGCATGTTTGGTGCGGAAGTTCTGTGGACTTTGCGCAGCATCAAATCGCATCTTGGCTTGGCAACTCGGTGAGTATTCATTTGTGAAGATTGGGTTTTGTATCTCCGATTATCTCTCCAGTGATATCCCAGTATTCCCCGGATAATTGACATACAGATGTATGCTATGCTATTTATCTCTGCTGTGCTGCTCTCTGTTATGTGCTCTCTGTTATGCTATACTGATAATTGACATACAGACTGTATCTGCTTTTTGGCTCGGTCGGGCTCGCGAGCTGGCTCGAGCCGCCAGTCGAGCCGAGCCAAGCCTCCCGCATAGCTCGTTTCCAAAACGAGCCGAGCCGAGCCGAGCCGCATCTTTGACCGAGCTCGGCCGAGCCTGGCTCGAGCCGGCTCGGCTCGGCTCGTTTCCAGCCCTAGAAGTAGCCAAAGGTCTTATCCTTAGAAACCAGAAAATATACCCAAAAATACCTAGAGTAGTCATCTACAATACACCCAAAAATACACCCAAAAGCACATACCACTTCCCTTCTGTAGTCTGGACTCTAGAAGGACTAATTATATCTACAGGGTGTGAACACTAGATTTCTAGCCTCTTAAGCGTAGGCAGTCCTTTAATCAGGTTCTTGTTACTAACTCTAATCAAGTGGTCGAAGCCTTTGTGTCCAAGCCTATGATGCCATAACACTAAGTCATGAGAGTCAGAAGCCACAAGACACTTAGGGCTAGAGATAGAAGAGATACCAAAATTAGCACTAAACATCCTCTCAAACCTAGAGATCCTAAACACAAGCTCACGGGGAGTATAAAACTCTACACTCACCACTTTTGGACCTTATTTCTACACCCTCATCAAGAAGTTAGGAAATAGATAGCAGATTATACCTCCGCTTACTTACCAAAGCGATGTCCTTGAGCATAAAGTTGCTGTTGACACGTACTGTGCCCTTGTCACGGTCTTAGTAGAAGTATCCCCAAACATAATAACTCGTTGCCGGATGCACGTGTGAGGAAGGAGAACCATCTAGAATCTTCGATCATGTGTCGAGAACACCCAAGTCAATAAGACACATGTCCTCCTTCGTCACACGCCGGACCTCGTTGGGACACTACTCTTGGCCATGAAGCACATGTCGTTGAAGTCATGGGCCTTCTTCTTGCCTTGGGAGTCATGCCCATCATCTTCTATCACTGAGTCCACATTGCTCATGTCGACATTCTTAAGAGTGTCAAGGACCCGATTAACAAACTTGCGATAGTTAAGCTTTTTGACCTTCATGTCTCAAACTTGTGGATGCCTCTGAATGTCCTTTTTCTCTTTGGCCTTCAGCTTAGGGCACTTGGTCCAAATGTGGTTTGGCTCACCACACTCAAAGCAAGTGACATTCTCAGGTAGTTTCTCTAGCTACTCATCGCTCAAGGAGTGCAAAGAGGATAGGTAAAATCCAGATGATCCAAAACCCAAAGAATCAAAACAGCCACTCTAAGAAGGGTTAACCACTAAAACCATCGACTCCGTCTTGGGGAGATACGAGATGAAGTCAATCTTATGCATCTTCAACCTCGAGTAGAGCTTATCCATGATAAGCTCACTCATGATAGTGTTGTCATTGATGAAAGGTATCTTCATCCCCCGAACTCTTACATCAAGAGCACCCAAGAGCTGGCGTGCATCTCAGACTCAAAAAATACATGGCCAACAGCATGCAAATCATAGATGATCTTTGAAATTTTTTCTCATAACTCATTTCAAAGATTCACTGAGCCTTTGCTCAATCTTTAAGTACTTTTTCTTGAGTTGGTTCTGTCTCACATTCTTGATCACAATAGAGCCTAACGAGAGGGTTTGGACCAATATTCCGATGAGAATGACAACTATGATTGATTGATATGCATCGACAATAGGGCTACTTAACCGAAACGATCAAGTCTGTCATACAATCGCTACAGCACACTCTTGTCATTACCAACTATGCTTAACATAGATGATCTTTCTTGCAAGCAATTGATAATCAAGAAAGAAATAAGCATGATCTGAATTTGTGAATGAAATATGAAGTTTCATTGAACAATGAAGAGGCCTGAAGTCGCCCTAGTTAGTCTAGCCGACACAAGTACATAACCGATATTTTCTCAATGAAAAACAAACTAAACAAGTCTGGACCCTAAAAGTGGCATCCCTAATAGTTTTTGAGGGGCTAGGGATGTGGGGAGCATGTCCGTGAGGGTGGAAAAACATCCCACTAGAACTCCCCAGTTGGGTTTAAATTGTTTTATGGATTACGATGTGCTCAACTAGAGTTTTGAGGTTGAACTAGAATCATTGGAAAATAGGATGTTATATGCTTTCCAAAAAGTCTAAGATTACCTCATTTGGACTCCGTATGCATATTCTAAGCTCGTTTGAAGTCAACACTATCTCTGGAGGCCAAACTGGATTATAGAACATGCCAATCTTTTATTCTTAGTTGTCCTGACCTTAAAGTGATGTGGTGACCTTCAATGTTCATCCCAAGTGTGTCCATGACTCTATGTTCCTCTCCTTGGTCCTTGCCCATTTTCCTAAGCACAATCATATCACATGCATCAAGCAGCAACCCATTCTTAGAAGCTAAATTAAAAAACCCTAGGAACGAGCTTACCTAATAATTCAACTGTCGTGCACACGCTCTCATCATAGTTCCTTACCTAGCATCTTGTGGATGAGTGTTGTGTGTATCCAAAGAAGTGATGTCCTCATCATCCTCCCCTCTTGAATTGGAGTCGTCCTCGACTTAAGCTCATCATCTTCTTCTAGGTATGGCATCAAGTTAGACTTTCTCAATTATGAAAATCTATATTTTCTCAAATGCAACCAAATAAGATCACTAGGTTCAAAAATTATTTTCTTTCTACCTTTAGTACTAGCAACCCTATATTTCTCATTCATGCGCTCTATATTTTCTTTTATGGTTTCATGCAACTTAAGAACAAATTTGGCATGTTTCTTAGCATCTAGATTACCCTCTCCGAAGATGGTAGAGGTAACAAATCAATTAGAGCGCAAGGGTTATAGCCATATACTACCTAAAAAGGGCTTGTCTTTGTGGTTGAATGAAGCGAGCGATTGTAGGCAAACTCCACGTGAGATAGATATTTTTCACAAATCTTCAAGTTCTTCAAAACAACCCTCAACATTGTTGACAAGGTACGGTTAACGACTTCAGTTTATCCATCTATTTGGGGATGACAGTTAAAAATAGTAGCTTCATCCCAAGTTTTCCGTAATGTATCCTCCAAAAGTGACTTAGAAACTTTGTGTCATGATCTAAAACACTTGTCTTTGGCAGACCATGTAGTCAAATAATCTCCCTGAAAAATAAATTAGCAATATGTGTAGCATCATCGCCCTTATGATAAGAAATAAAATGTGACATCTTAGAAAACCTATCTACTACAACAAAAATACTATCCCTCCCTATCTTTGTCCTAAGCAATCCTTAAACAAAATCCATAGAAATATCCTCATAGTGAACACTAAGAATAGGAAGAGGCATGTATAAGCCATGTGGATTCAGTCGTGACTTAGCTTTTTGGCATGTAGTGCATCGCGAAACATAGTGCTTGACATTGCGCCTCATCCTTGGCCAATAGAAGTGTTCAACAAGGATGTCCTCTGTCTTTTTAATGCTAAAGTGTCCTATTAAACCTCCTCCATATGCCTCCTGTAATAACAAAAGACGAATGGAGGTAGCTGGAATACATAGCTTATTAGCTCTAAATAAGAAACCATCATTAAAAACAAATTTGTTCCTAATTTTAACATTTTTATGATTGGACAGGGCATCTTTTAATTCATCATCAAAAGCATATAAATCTTTTATTGTCTCTAAGCCTAAAATTCTACAATGAAGTTGAGACAACAAAGTATACCGTCTAGACAAAACATCAACAATCATATTTTTTTTCATTTCTTGTGTTTAATAAATTCAACCCAATGTGCATGTCTACGGTTCAGTTTAGATTGACTTCTAATATGCTTCAAAGATTCATAATTAGAATCTATAACAAAAATTCTTTGGGCCATAAATAATCTTTCCATATTTCTAAACTTTGAACTAGAGCATAAAATTCTTTATCATAATTTGAGTAGTTCAAACTAAACTCACTCAATTTCTCACTGAAATAAGCAACATGTTTACCTTCTGGTATCAACACACCACCAATTCCATTTCCACTGGCATCACACTCAAGTTCAGAAGTCTTACCAAAGTCAAGAAGTTGGAACAATGGTGCATTTATGAGCATTTCTTTGAGAAGATTGAAAACTTCTTCTTGCACTTGTCCCCATTTAAAAGGAACACTTTTATTCATCAATTCATTAAGTGGTGTGACGATGGTGCTAAAATCCTTCACAAAGCGATGATAGAATCCAGCAAGTTCATGAAAACTCTGCAATTCTTTATAACTTCAATCTTGGCTTCATCCACCTCAATTCCCTGTGGAGTAACAACATAGCTAAGAAACAAACTTGATTGGTGCAAAAGGGACACTTTTTGAGGTTACCAAACAAACGGGCATCTCTCAAAGCAATAAAAACTCGTAAGTGTTTAAGATGTTCATCAAGTGACTTACTGTAAATTAATATATCATCAAAGTAAACTATCATAAATTTACCAATGAAAGCACGTAAAACTTTGTTCATTAATCTCATGAAATTGCTAGGTGCATTAGTTAAACCAAAAGGCATCACTAGCCACTCATTTAACTCGAACTTAGTTTTAAATGCAGTCTTCTATTCATCTCCAAGTTTCAACTAATTTGGGTGTATCCACTATGCAAGTCAACTTTAGAGAAAATAGTAGAGCCACTCAATTCATCAAGCATATCATTTAACCTAGGAATAGGATGACAATATCTAATAGTGATCCATCATTCTTAGGAACTAAAATCACAGGAACAACACAAGTATTACGGCTTTCACGTACGTACCCTTTGTCAAGCAAGTCTTGCACATGATGTTGAATTTCCTTAGTCTCCTTCGGATTAGTCTTATATGGTGCATGGTTTGGCAAAGAAGATCTTGGGATCAAGTCAATTTCATGCTCAATTCCACTAACAGGTGGTAGCTCTGGGGGTATTTCAGCTGGAAACATATCATTAAACTCCTGCGAAAGGTTAGTGACAACAGGAGGAAAAAATGCAGACAAATTCTCATGTAAAAATAAAGCATCTTTTTAAAAGCAAGGCATAGCAAATGGAATTTTATACTTCCAAGTCATTGAAATTACATTTAGTAGCCAATAGAACATTACCTTTCAATTTAATTTTATTCTTTCTAGCATTTGATTCTATTGCTTATTTCTTTTTAGTTGGAAAGCATTTTTTAGTTACTATCTGATTCTCACTTTTAGCATTCTTCTTTTTCTCACATTTAGATCGTTCAATTTCATCTTTAATAATGGTTTCAGAAGACATTGGATGTAAAATAATTTTCTTACCCTTATGAATGAGAGTATACTGATTAGTTCTACGGTGATGTGTGGAATCCTTATCAACTGCCATGGTCTACCTAAAAGTAAGGAGCATGCTTGCATAGGTATGAAATCACAATCAATATAATCATGATATGAACCAAGCAAAAATTATACTCTCACAGTTTTAATTACCTCCAATTTACCATATGAGTTGAACCATTAGATTTAGTAAGGACATGGATGAGGACTTGTGGTCAATCCAAACTTCTTGACCATCTCCAAGCTAGCTAAGTTGTTGCAACTTCCTCTATCAATGATGACACAACACAAACGTTCCTTGTTGATGAACTTGGTTTGAAACAAATTGTGTCATTAGTCCTATTTAGCACTCTCCATTTATACGCTAAGCACATGCTTCACTATAAGGTTCATGTACTTGTTTGAAGGTTCAGCACTCAGGTGTTCTTCTTGTTTATCACTAGTGTCAATCTCATCACCTGCATGATCATTTGCAACAAAGTGTATATTCTTCATCAATTTTACTAGCTAAAGTGTAGTCACCATTTTCTCTCACAATAAGAGCTCATTGACTTGGGCACTCTGTCATGAAAATGCCCAAACCCTTTGCACTTGTGACATTGGATGTCCCTTGTACGTCTAGTGGAAGTGTAGATAGAAAGGGTGCCCTTACTATTTTGGCACTTTGATTGGAGAAATAAGAGCTCCAAAATGACTCCTTATTCTCATGTGTCGCCCATGTAATTCCCTTTCAGCTTTGCAAGTAAGATGAAATAAACGGGTGACAGAATTGTATTCCTTATAGTCAAGTATATCCTGAATTTCCTGGTTAAGCCCTCCCAAAATTCTAGCCATTTTAGCTTCTTCAGTTTCTTCAAAACCACAACGCAATAAATCAATTTGCAATTCATGATAATATTCCTCTATTGACCTATTGCCTTATTTTAAGCATTGCAATTTATTTAACATGTCACGTGAAAAGTATGAAGGCACAAATTTAGCTTTTATGACTCTTTTCAAAGCATCTCAAGTTCTAAGTACATGTTGTAGTGTACATTTTCCCTCCACCAAATTGTTGCAAAATAAGTGAATTCACTAGTAACAACCCTAACTCTTTTATTATCAGGAAAATCATGGCATGCAAAATTTTCATTGTTGTGTTTACAGACCAAACAGAGAGAGAGAGTATGGTAGTGGAGAGTTAGGTGAGCAATGGGCTAGGGTCCCCATGGCCTGTGTTGTATATACATATCCACATGGGGAGTGCTTTTACAATTATACCCTTACATCCAAGCATCCCCCTCAGGGGCACTTATGTCATTATACATGTCCTATTCTGGGCCTTACACCCCTCTAGCAGGCCTGCTGGGCTTAGGTGGGGGCCACCCCTACGACAGAAGCCTCTCATGGTGAAGGGCTTCATGGGCCGAAGCCATGTTGCCGAGCCCCTTGGCCCCCTCCGTCCCTACGGCCTGTGAGCTTTCCCAATGTTTTGGTGGAGCCTTATTGCCTGGTGTAGTGTCTGCCCCGCCGCGAGAGTATAGCGCTAGGCGGGTTGGTGGAGCCATACTCGTACGTAGAGCCCTTCAGTGGCGGGTGCGAAGTCGAAGTCGAGATCGACACCGAAATCGAAGTTGAGGTCGAGGTCAAAGTCGAAGTCGGGGTTGAGGCCGAAGTCGAAGTTGAGGCCGAAGTTGAAGTCGAGGTCGAGGTTGAAGTCGAAGTCAGAGTCGAGGTCAAGGCCGAAGTCGTGCCCGTGTTGGCGGGGCGGCCTGGTTGCCCAAGCCACACCCGGCCGTGAGTTCCTTGGGCAGCGGGGCCGAAGTCGTAGCGGAGGCAGACCTCGCGCCAATGGCTTTTCCTGGGCGCGAGGTTGGTGTGGCTCTGCGGTCCGGTAGTGCGCCTTAATGACTCCTAGAATCGCGCCAACCCCTGAGCTGGCAGGAGCAGGCTGCTGCAGCCATACGTGCTTTTCCACCCGGGGTGTACACGCGGCGGGTCATGATTGGCGCGTCATGGGCTGTCAGCGGTCGCACAACCGCGGCCGTTCGCCCCTTCCCTAGAAAGGCGGGGCACGTGGCGGGGTGCTATGGGCGCATCGTGCGCCGTCTGCCCACCTACCAACGCGCGCCCCTAGTTGCCAGCAGTTGCGTTTCCCGATTGTGGGTAGATGAACCGCTGAGCTCCCGCTGGTTGCGCTGCACTGGTGGAGGGGAGAGGGGGGATTGAGCCAGCTTTATAAGGCATCACCATCGGCACGAGGACGCTCCTTCGCGTTGGTCGTTCTAACCCGTCTTTTTTCTTCTGCTGCCCGCGCTCCTGCTGCTTTAACGCCCTATCTCAGAGAGGAATGGCCTGTCACGACGATCCCGCTCGCCGGCTCAGCGACAGCACCTCGTCCAATCGGTACGATCTATCGCCTCCCCCAGGGGAGTACTCGCTGGTGGTGCGAGGAGGGCGCACATCAACAAGTGGTGGGACGCCATTGAACACTCGGGAGGCTGCTGCTCCTATGTGTTGGGGCGAAGTCGCGCTACTGAAGAGATGTTCCGGAGGCTCGTCTGGGAGGGGAAGATCGAGGAACGTGACGGGGCTCGCTTACCCGGCCCCACCGAGACTGAACCGTGGCCGGCGGAGACGGAGGCTATTGTCTTTGTCGCATTCTTTGATGCCGGACTGCGGATGCCCTCGACAGTCTTCGTCGGCAAGGTCTTGCGGGCTTACGAGTTGGAGCTGGCGCAGCTGACCCCCAGTGCGATAGTCCGCCTGGCTGTCTTCACTTGGGCGCTGCGAACAGAAGGACGTCGTCCCAGTGCGAGCCTGTTCGCTATTCTGCACGATGCGCGCTGCCTGCCGAAGAAACTCGAGGGGGAGCGAAATCAAACTTCGACAGCGTCAACTTCGTGCTGAGAAAGCAGTGTGCGGGGCTCTTCCCTGCGTTGGCCGCGCGAGGGAAGTGGGAGTCCGGTTGGATGCGTCGATGGTTTTACTACCACGTGACGAGTACGAGCGGTTTGTTGTGCCGGGGGCAGCCGATATCATTCAACAGCTCGCCAGATGTGCAGCCAATGGCCGACGACGCACAGAAGGCACGAAGGCTCGTCGGTATCGCCCGTCGGTTCAACATGCGTGACCTTGCCGAAGAGTTCACCATGTACGGGGCGGCACCGCTCTCCGGTCGGTGGCAGCATGAGGTACAGGGCAGTATCCAGAGGGATGGCATCCGCCCAACCGTGTTCTGCCTTCTAAGACCCTCCGCTCCTTGTAAATCCTTCAACCGTTGGATGTGCGCGCGTTTACATAGTCGCGTGATTTCTTATGGATAATGCTCCATTTTGTCTGCAGTGCCCAGGCTAGAAGATGCAGAGCGCGTAGTCGTTGCACTACTTGGGCCATACACGGCCAAGGAGCACAAGCTGCGCGAGGTCGCGACCGCCTCGGCGAAACAGGGGCGGATAAACCGGGTGTGCGAGGTCATGGGGATTAGCGTACCTGAGCGCGCGGTACCGGTGGAGGCCCCTGGTCGCCGTGATGGCGACAGCAAAGTGGAGGCCACCATACCCAGCCCGCCAGTCGTGCCGATGGGAGGTGTGAACAAAACGGGGGGCACGGTTGGCACCAGGTCCGAACCCGTCGGTTCGAGGGGAACGTTGCCCCTAATGAGGGCTTAGACAGTGATGAGGTGACGGGCCTCGGTGCTGTTGACCCTAGGGACGAGGTGGCGCCGCCTGCGACGGCCAGCGAGGGTCTGTCGCCCGCGATCGGGCGGCCGAGAAGCGTTGCCGCGTCCCGAGGCAAGGCGCCCGGCATGATCGCCTCGCTGCGAGGGGCGGTCGGGTAGCCGCCGCGTCACCGGGTTCTTGGTGCCCTGCGAGGAGGTCGGCGAGGCTGGAGGAGGAAGCGTCGCTCCTCGGGCCGACGAAGCCCCCTGCCTTGTACGGAGGCAGCGCGAACACCCCCCGGTACCTTGGTAGAGGGTGTCGAAGGTAGGCACGATTCCTTTTCCCCTCGTGACTTCATGAAACTCTCTCCGATTTGCTCGCTCATTCCGCCGTCGACCTCAGGCGATACGAGGTCTCCCGGACGCGGTCAAGGATCGAGCAATGGAGGTACATGTGAAGTCGCCGACCTTGTTACGCAGGGCGTGGCGTGGATGTCCGGTGCTGCAGAGGCCGCTGGGCCGAGGCCCGTCATCTCCGATTTCATCCCGCGATCGGAGATGCTTCGTGTTCTTAATCAGGCAGTGGAGCGGGTCGGCGACAGCTTGGATGTGCCGGCGCTGGCGATGTGGGGGGAGACCTTCTGGTGCTCGCGTTGGGCACCTCAGAGATAAGGGTAAGTGGTTTACGGCCTGTGCCGCTGTCTGAGGTCCTTCTAACTTGCGCAGTCTTTCCTAGACTCTTGCCCTCAGCCAAGCCTTGGACGAGACTCGCGTTTGCGAGCGGAGGGCGCTGCAGAGCGAGCTTCGTGCTGCGGACGAGGCTCACGCTGCCAAGGACGAGCAGATCTGCACGCTGGAGGTAGAAAAGGTGCTGATGGCTTCCGACGTGGAGGACGCCGTGGTGGCGGCGCGACGCGCCGCGGAGGAGGCCCAGCGCATTGCGACGGAGGAGCGCACTGCCTTTCTTCAGCAAATTTCTGCACTGGAGGAGGAGAAGGCCCAACTCACCGTCTCCCTTGCGGAGAGGACCCAGGCCCTGGATAATGCATCCATGGCGGCGTGGAGGGCGATGGAGTCATTGGAAGGAGCCCTCTGGGACCTTGTCGTTGACATACCAGAAGTCACGCATGGCCCCGAGAATCTGACGCAGACGCTTGGGCGGATCGAAGAGGGCTCGGGCCTCGCTCACCGTGGTGCCAAGGCCTTCGGCGATCACTGCGCTTCATGGGTGCCTCCTTCGCCCTCGCCTTGCTTCGCGCCCGGGGATGCGAACATGTCGGCGAGTTGAATCAGCTGGATCTGCCGGCTGAGCTCGGGGTGATGTCTTACACCATCCGCTTCACCCAACTAGCTGTACAGAATTTCTATAACCGAATCTGGGGCTATGTCGGGGAGGACGCAGCCAAGATCGCGGTGCCGCGAACTCCACGTAAAGGGGGGACCTCCTCCGGTGGCTTGAGGAAGTTCCTCGGCGCAATGGAGACGGCGCAGATTGAGTGTGATGCCGGGGTTGGGTGTGTGTTGCATCATGTACAGCTATTTGTATGGTTGCTTCGCAACCTGCCCTTTTATATGAATGAAGCAGTGCCTGCCCCATATCAGCTCGTCGTTTCATGCCCCTGTTCTAGGCGGTTGGCACGTAGGATCCTAGTCGAAGTAGACGCGCGACCGCTCCGTCCCCTACCTTTCGAAGAGGTGGCAGCGGAGCTGGCGCCTAGTCGAAGTAGACAATGCGCGAGCGCTCCGCCCCTACATTTGGAAGTGGTGGCAGCAGAGCTGGTGCCTAGTCGAAGTAGATGCCACGCGAGCGCTCCGTCCCCTACCTTTCGAAGTGGTGGCAGCAGAGCTGGCGCCTAGTCGAAGTAGACGCACGAGCGCTCCGTCCCCTACCTTTTGATGTGGTGGCAGCGGAACTGGTGCCTAGTCGAAGTAGACGCGCGAGCGCTCCGTCCCCTACCTTTTGAAGTGGTGGCAGCGGAGCTGGTGCCTAGTCGAAGTAGACGCACGAGCGCTCTGTCCCCTACCGTTCGAAGTGGTGGCAGCGGAGCTGGCGCCTAGTCGAAGTAGACGCTTATTAGAGCTTGAGGCGCGTGGGAACTTCAACCACATCTTATTTATACTCCGGGGAGTACGCGCATGGGCAGTGCCTGCACGTGCGCGAGGATCTCTGCGTCTTGTTTAGACTCAGTAGAGTGCGCAGGGACAATATCCGCGTCTTATTTATACTCCGTAGAGTGCGCACGGAGGTAAGCCTTGACGTTGCATCTTCTTTATACTCTGTAGAGTGCGTGCGGAGGCGGACCTCGATGCTACATCTTATTTAGACTCCGTAGACTGCGCATGGGGGCAAGCCTCCGCGCGTTGTGGGCGGTGAGGGTGCGTGCGGAGGCGAACCTCAATGCTACGTCTTATTTATGCTCCGTAGAGTGCGTGCGGAGGCGGAGCTCAACGCTACGTCTTATTTAGAGTCCGTAGATTGCGCGCGGAGGCAAGCATTGCAGGCGGTGAGGATGCGTGCGAAGACGGACCTCAACGCTACGTCTTATTTATACTCCGTAAAGTGCGTGCGGAGGCGAACTTCTGCACGCTTTTGCAGGAAATAGGGCAGCTTTTTGCAAACGGCGAACTTTATTGAATCCCCGTTTGCGCGGGTGAGCGATTACAAAAGATGAGGTACTGAGCGCTTGGGGGCGGGAACGGCCGCAACTGTCGTTGCCCGGTGACGAGGCGGCACACGGTTGGAGTCTCTAGTGCTGGAGCAGTCCGCGCAGGAGCCTGGTGAGGTGCCTCCCGAAGCCGCCAAGGATCCTCGCACTTGCACACTCGGCCTAGGCGTAGTACCGCCGCAGTCTGTCTACGTTCCATGTATGGCGAAGCGCCTGCCCTTCCAATGTGGCGAGGCGGTATGCTCCCTTCTGAAGGGCTTCCGTGACAATGTATGGGCCTTCTCATTTGGACTCCATCTTGCCTACCGTCTCCGCATGGAGTGAAATCTTGAGGACGAGGTCCCCGGCTGGAATTCTCGCGGGTATATGGAACGACCACGAGCGCGCACCATCTGTCGCGCATACTTTATGACGTGCTGGGTTGCACTTGCCCGATCTCCATCAAGGAGGTCCAGGGACAATTGGCGCTCTTCTTCCGGTGCCTGGACGAGGACCCTTCTCGAGCGGGCCTTTATTTCGTCGGGCGTTACCGCCTTGTCACCAAAGAGGAGCTTGAATGGCGTGAACCCCGTCGGGCGTGTCACCATTGTGCGGAGGGACCAGAGGACGCTGTGGAGCTTGCACGGCCACTTGCCCTTTGGCAGCCCGATAAGGCGCTTCTTGACCGCAGCGGAGATGGCGCCGTTCGCCCGCTCTACCGCTCTGTTGGACTGCGGGTATCCAACCGAGGCGAACCGGAGCGTGATGCCCATGCTGTCACAGAATTCTTTGGATGGGCAGCGTCGAATGCAAGCCGTTATCGACGGTGACCTCCCTGGGCACGCCAAAGCGGCATATGATGTTCTGCTAGAGGAAGCGCTGCATGGCTACCGAGGTGATCTTGGCCAGAGCTACCACCTCCAGCCACCTTGAGAAATATTCCAAAGTGATCACTACAAACGGCAGGTCGCCTGGAGCCCGAGGAAGCGGTCCCACGACGTCGACGCCCCATCATGCCAGCGGCCATACCGGAGGTATGGGATTGAGGCTTGTCGGGGGCCTGCGACTGGCCCGTCCCATCCATTGGCAACCTTGACACCAGCGCATGAGATCTTGGGCGTCGGCAACGGCTGTCGGCCAGTAAAAACCTTGCCTAAACGCCTTGCCGACTAGCGATCTCGGTGCGAGATGCGAGCCGCAGAGTCCCGCGTGAATTTCTGCAAGGAGTTGCTTTCCTTCTTCACGTGAAAGGCACCGCAGAAGCAGTGCGCAGACTCCTTTTTTGTAAAGCACCCCATCGAGCACCTGGAAGGACCTAGCATGGTGCTATAAGCGCCGGATCTCGACAGGGTCGTCCGGCTCCGTGATGCCCTCCAAAAAAGTAGAAATGGGTTCTCGCCAGTCACCCTGCCGGGTGATCTAGTGGACGAGGGCTGCGTCGCGGTTGTCCTGCGCGATGGCTGCCGCTGGCAGGACTTCGTAAAATGCCCCCTTGGGAGTTGGGAGCTGCTGGCTGGCGGCCTTCGCGAGGACATCGGCTTGCTCATTGTCCGCCCGAGGGATGGATTTCACCGTGACGCCCAAAAAAATGCCGCTCCTTTGCTCTTACGGCTGCCAGGTACTTGGCTAGCTCTGAGTCCTTGGCCTGGTATGACTTGTCCACATGGCCCGCCACCAGTCGTGAGTCGGTGCGGAAAAGGACGCGCCGCGCACCCAACGCTTTGAACTTCGTGAGGCCAAAGAGTAACGCCTCGTACTCAGTCGTGTTGTTGGTGGCGGGAAATAAGAGGCACGCCGAGTACAGCAGGCAGTGTCCCTCAGGTGTGGTAACGACTACGCCGACGCCCGCGCCCGCAACGCCATAGGCTCCATCCGTGTTGAGCATCCACACCGGGTCTTCTGGCTGTTGGACAGGGTGAGTTGGGGGTCCACTCCGCGAGGAAGTCCGCCAGAACCTGGGACTTGATCGCCATTCGGGAGGCGTATGTTAGGGAGAAAGGGGCGAGCTCGGCTGCCCATTTGCCAATTCGCCCTGTGGACTCCTTGTTGTGCAGCATCTCCGCCAGGGGGAACGAGGATGGCACCATGATTGGATGGGCCAGGAAATAATGTCAGAGTTTTCTCGAGGCCATGACCAGTGCGTAGGCGAGCTTCTTGAGCTCCGTATACCGCGTCTTGGCGCCCTAAAGGGCTTCGGAGACGAAGTACATGGGGCGTTGCAGAACGCCCTCCTCGAGGACAGGGATGGCGCTGACCACAGTCGCGGAGGCAGCGAGGTAGAGTAGGAGGGGAGCCTCTGGTGTTGGGGCAACCAGAGTGGAAAGGCTTGCCAGGTGTTTTTTGAGGTCATCGAAGGCCTTTGCGCAATCATCATCCCAATAAAACCCGTCGCAACCGTGGAGAGTCTTGAAAAATGGCAAGCCCCGCTCCGCTGCCCTAGACAGGAAGTGACTCAAAGCCGCCATGCGGCCGGCCAGCCTCTAGACCTCCCTCGTCGTCTTGGGTGGTTCCATGCCAAGGATGGCGTCGACCTTGTCGGGGTTCGCCTGGATGCCTCGTCCGAACACGAGGAAGCCCAAGAGCATGCCCGCTTGCATGCCAAAAACACACTTGTCTGGGTTGAGCTTGATGCCCGCCTTCCTGAGGTTGTCGAAGGTCTCCTGGAGATCCTGACCATGGAAGGCGATCTGTTTGGTTTTTACTACCACGTCGTCGACGTAAGCCTCCACGTTCCTTCCGAGCTGGCGGCTAACGCCAGCGCGACGAGGCGGGTGAAGGTTGCACCCGTGTTCTTCAAACCGAAGGGCATCCTAACGAAGCAGAAGGTCCCAACCGGCGTAATGAAGCTGGTTTTATCCTCGTCGTCCTTGGCCATGTAGATCTGGTGGTAGCCGGAGTAGGCGTCCAGGAAGCTCATGAGCTCACACCCCGCAGTGGTGTCGGCCAGTTGATCTATGCGCGGCAAAGGGTAATCGTCCTTTGGGCATGCCTTGTTGAGAGCGGTGAAGTTGATGCACATACGCCAGGCGCCGCTGGCTTTCTTGACTAACACCAGGTTGGCGAGCCAGTCCAGATGCTGGACTTCGCGAATAACTCCAGCTTGGAGAAGCTTCGCTACCTCCACCTTGGCCGCTTGCTGCCAGTCCATGGACATACGGCAAAGCTTCTGCTTGACCGGCTTGGCGAGCAAGTTTTGCTCCACCTCCGGGGGGAGACCTTCGCTGATGGACACGAATTGCCCTTCCGCTTGGAGAGGCACCCATTTGACCCCGCCCTCCGGGCGGGGCTTAGGTGTCCATCCGGGAGCGGATGGCGTGTCCGCCTTGGACTTGTCGATGAGGACGTGCACCTTGCGGTGCGGACTCCTGGTGCCGGCTTCGACACGTCTAGCGAGGTCCTGGTCATCGAAGATGGTGATGACACCCTGCGGGCCTGGGAGCTTCATACACAAGAAGGCGTGGTGCGGGTCCGCCTCGAAGGAATTAATGGCGGGTCGGCCCATATGGCGTTGTATGAGTGCGTGTTGTCTACGACTTCAAAGACGATGTCCTCACTTCTGGCATTGTCGGCCTGGCACAAGGAGACTCGGAGACGTACCTGACCCAATGCCCTCAGTGGTTGGCCTCCGAAACCTTGGAGATGGGTCTCCGATGCTCCCAAGTGACTCCGAGGTATCCCCATGCGATCGAGGGCCTCCGCAAACAAGATATTTGCGGAGCTTCCTCCATCGATGAGGGTGCGCCTGACATCGCGACCTGCAATGTCGGCCTGGATGACTAAGGGATCTTGATGGGGGAACTCCACGCCCTGGGCATCGGCTGGCGTAAAGGTGATGTTACAGTGCGGCATCCCCGGGGGTGGTTGCGCCAAGGAGGTTCTCGACGAGGAGCTTCTGGAAATGACGCTAACGATGCGGTGTTGGGTCCCTGCCGGGACCCTAGCTCGCGGGGGGCTTCCTTGCGGTTGCTGCACGTGGGCTACTGTAGAGATCGGCGCTTCCAAGGCCCGAGCTCGGGTAGTCGCTTGCTGTAGCGCCATAACTATGGTGCATGCCCGCGTGATGTGGTCACCATAGCCATGCACCTCGCACCATCTGTCGTAATCCAGGATTTCCTGCTCCGCGCGCGGTCTCTCGTCGCGGTTTCCTCCGCGTCCCCCTCCCGAGCGCGGGGCGAGATAGGTTTTCGGGGAACGCCTTGTGTGGTGAGGACGTGACGAGCCTTTTGGGACTTGCGCCTGCCGCTTGATGAGTTCTTGTGCGCCCCAGCGTCAACGCGCTCAGGAGCGTCTCCCACGGATGCTTGCTTGTGTTTTGTTCTCAAGTCGTCCTTCGCGCTTCCTTTTTGCGATAATTCCTCCGCCTGGGCGGGGTCGGGCGTACTCTTCCATTTTGTCGAAGAGCTTCGCCACCGACTTGACTGGCTTCCGCGCATTGTATTTGGCAAGCGGCCCCGGGCGAAGACCCTGTATCGCTGCATTGATGATGGTTGTTTCGTTGACATCCTTGACCTGGCAGCGTACCTTCGCGAAGCGTTTGAAGTAGTCGCGAAGCTTCTCCGAGGGTTTTTGCTTGACGGCAAAGAGCTGATCCGTGTCGACACGCTCGACGTAGTTTCCTTGGAAGTTGTTGTAGAGGTGGTCACGGGTCTACTCCCAGGCGTAGATGGAGTCTAGCTTGATGGTGAAAAACCAAGAAAGCGCTACTCCCTGCAATGCGAGAGGAAGTCCCTTCGCTTTTGTAATGTCGTCTCCGCCAGCGGCTTCGATAGCGGTCTCGTATACGCGCACGAACTCTCGAGGGTCCGTGTCGCCTTTGTACGGCTTGATGGCACTGGGGAACTTGAAGTCCTCCGGCCACGCCGCCTGCTGCAAACCTGCAGAAAGCGGAGACTCTGGGTCCACATATCGCAGCGGGACATGTCTGGACGCGGGGGCGTCGCGGCTATCCACCCTATCCGGCGCGGGCCCCAATACGACCACCGGTGGGGCCTGCTGGCTCTGAGCCTCTTGCATATCCTGCACGGCCCCACGGAGATCCGCCAACTCTCGTTGTAGCGTGCAGAGGGTTGTCAGCAAGGCGTTGTCCCCGTGGCGTGGCCGGGCCGCCGGCGCACTGACGCCCGCCGTGGCGGCGGCGACCACGATCTGCACTCCTGGGCTGCCTGCCGTGGTGGCGTAGTGGACGCCGAGGTCGATGACGGGGTCGTGCGCCGCGGTGGTGGTGGCGGGGTCGAGCGTCGCGGCGGTGGTGGCGGGGTCGAATGTCGCGTCGTGAACACCGGTGTTCGTGACCGTCACACCCGCATCGCCACCCACGCCTACCACTGCCAACGCCGAAGCCCTGGTATTGACGTGAGATTCCGCCGCTCCCACCTTCTTCTTCGGCGCTGACGATGAAGCTTTCTTTGGTGCCATCCTTCTTCGGATCTGGAGGCTTGCTCTTGTCCTCCCCACGGACGGCGCCAACTGTTGTGGTTACAGACCAAACAGAGAGAGAGAGTATGGTAGTAGAGAGTTAGGTGAGCAATGGGCTAGGGTTTTACCCTGTGGCCTATGTTGTATATATATATCCACATGGGGGAGTGCTTTTATAATTATACCCTTACATCCAAGCATCCCCCTCAGGGGCACTTATGTCATTACACATGTCCTATTCTGGGCCTTACACCCCCTCTAGCAGGCCTGCTGGGCTTAGGTGGGGGCCACCACTACGACATTCATCTAATTGTAATTCCCAATCAAGATAAGCTTCAGAGTCATATCTACCAGCAAATGGGGGAATTGTAAACTTGAGTTTAGTAAATGCATCATCATCACATACCTTCCTTTGTAACCTACCCATACCTTATCGATTTTGCCTGAGTCGATGACGGTCGTGGTCATCGGGGCCATCAACTTCAGTGTCGGCATGATAGTTGTTTTCTTCGACATCATCATCCTCATCCGCCGAAGAGTGAGGGGGAACAGAGCACGTCAAGCAGCTAGTGGTGGTGGACGTTGCTCAATGTTCTCAACTCTGTTATTATGGTGGTGAGGGTGTCACTGAGCTGATCAAACACGTTGTAGATCTATTCCATTCTCTTGTTGATCTGATGGTTGAAGTATTGCACAAGCATCCTTTTGCGAGGAGTGAGTGGTCTGGCACTCTCAAGTCAGAAGATTGGTCATCATTCTTGCCACCATGTTTGAATTTTGTGAATATACCATTGTTAGTAAAATACAAAAAGCTCACAAGAAAAATTGTTAGCTCCCTATCAACTACTAGGTATTGTCGGCTACAAAAGTCTCACACTCTCAAGCTCTTATGAAATGCTTACAAAATTCTTACCAAGCAAAGTAGGTGGTACAACTAGTGGCTGGTTCGTGGTAACTTGACTAGAGTGATGAGTATAGCGATTGTTAATATGTTGAGACCTGTTTGGTTAGTAGTATGTGGAACTTAGATAGGCAATATATAAGTAGCAAAGAAATGGCAATATTCAATTCCAGAATCGCACTAGTTGAACAATAGTCCAATGTACTAGCCTAAATTGCTGGCACAAACTAGTACTTGACCGTAGTTCAACAAGCAAATACTAGACGACATAAGGGTTACATAAAGAGAGCCCAAAATCTGAAAATAAACAATGCTATAAAATTCTCTTCTTTTTTTTACCTTTTTTAACTTGAGCAGCTCTTTTCTTTTTGCACTTGCCTTTTCTTCTTTTTTATATCTTGTGCAGCTTTATCCCCTTTTTTTGCACTTGCCTCTTTTTTCCTTTTTTTAGAGCAACATGAATATTAAGCTCACTAAAATATGATCTAGAAACAAAGATTACACAATCTGGAATGAAGGAAAACTCGAACTAGATGGTGAAAGGTTGCCAAAAACGGATGCTGAAAGTTCAGAGGCTTTGAGGCCCTAATAGAGCTTTTTGGTGCCTCGCATGTAACATTTTTGTTAGCTTTCCAATGAGCCAAAGAACATATAATCTGAGTTTTTATACAAAAGTTATGGCTATTTTAGTGAACGCTACATGAAACTATCCTGAACTCAGCCCCCCCCCCCCCAAAATAGAACCTGAACACAATTCTGTCCTATGTGATTTGGCCAACCAAGAAGAAATGAAAACCGATTGGATCCCTAACTCCTCACGATCTGTTGGTGCAGACACAAACCCTAACCCTTTCCAAACTCGGCAGCAAAGAGCAACTGCAGCAAGGGAGGGAGTATACCCTTGATCTAACCTTTTTTATTTTTGGATGCAATACCCAAAACTAAAATTAAAGCACTAGACTCAGACCAGCAACTAGAACTTAACGATGGATGAAAATTCAACACAGTAAAACAAAAACTGAAATTGCAAAGGCAGAAATAGGGTTTGGTTTTGGTGATTTTTGACGAACGTAATATTTTTGTGGGGCAACTTTCTGGTTATAGGTATGAAAAACATATCTAAAACAGGAATCTCACTGGGCAATCTATGCTTTGATACCAACTGATGAGAGGATTTGGCCTGATCTTTACCCAAATCCTTCATTTCGAATTCTTATTCTAGGTAAGAACTCACCTCCTTTATATCTTACATGGTTCCAATGATATTCAGATCATCTACATATACTGAGATTACACAAAATCCATTCTGGGATCGTCGTATAAATACACAGGGATAATCCTCATTGTTTGTGTAGCCTTACTTGCATAGAAAGTCGCTTAAGCGATTATACCACATTCTGCCTGATTGCTTAAGTCTATACAATTATTTTCTGGGTTTCACACTGTACATGTCTCTATTTGCTCTGTCTTGGTTCAGGACAGGGATGCCTTCAAACAACTTCATGTAAATGTCCAAATCCAGGTTTCCATAAATGTATGCAGTTACCACATGTATTAACTTCATTTCTATGTTCAGGTTTACTGCCATCGAGATTAAATATCTGAAGGTAATACCACCCATGAATGGGAAAAGGTTTCTTCATAATCAACTCTTGGATGTTGAGTGAAATATTGTTCAACAAGCCTTACTTTATATCTTACAATTTCATTTTTCTCATTTCTTTTTCGAATAAATACACACTTATGCTCTACGGGGTGCACATGGGGATGCGTGCAGCTTACAGGCCCAAACACCTCTCTTTTGTTCAGAGATAATAATTCAGTTTTTATTGCCTTTTTCCAATCTTCTCAATCTGATTTTTTTACATTCAGCGAGTGATGTAGGCTCTGGATCAAGATCGATGATTGTGATAATTTTCTTTGTAAAATAAATGTCAACATTGGCTGTTTTCCTATTCATGGATCCTCCTGTGTGCACATACTTTATAACTATTGCATCATGGGTTGATTCTTCTAGTGCTTCTACTTGCTCACCGCTCCTTCCAGTTACGGGGGCAAGTCCCTTTAGTTTTTTAGCTCTGATCTGTGCGCACACATCCATGTTGATTTCTCCCTCCATGGGAATGTTCAAATCTGGCATGCCTTTTTTCTGAAGGTGCCATACTAGTGCCAAGTCTCAACTGGGTCCCCTTCTGGATTTGGGAAACTTCAGTGATTGGCTGTGTTAAGTCCTTCTTATTCTTTTTCACCAGGCGTCCCCGGCTATTTGGGATTCGAGGGGCCAGAGTTCTCATCCTTTTATTTTGATGCCTCGGGCAGATTCGGGATTTCAATTTTCTTGGGATACCTTCAATTTTCTTAGTCGATATTTCAACCCTCTCTAAGAAAAGACTCAAATATTATTAATAATCATCGAGTACGACTTTATGGTCAAGCTTACAATAGACTAGCGGGCATGCACATGTGAAAATCCAAAAGGCGCAATGACCAATCGACATGCCCACAAAGCTATCTCAAGAAGTCGTTTGTAACAAAGATGCAATATAGTATGCAAGGCTTACCAATGGAAGGTGAAAGGTTAATTTGCATAAAGCGGCATTTGAAAATACAATAAATAGATTGAAGGCGCATTTGAAGTAAAACAATAATAAATAATAATCAAAGGAATTGAAGTAACCACTTATGAATCTCCCATCCATAAGCTAAACTAACCACTTATGGACCTCCCATCCACAAGTTAAACCAACAGTGAATTAACCATCCACTATCCGAAGCTTTTTAGAAATAACTATACCTCGTGTGAAATCACCGAGCATTGTCCATGACCGAGGACGCGGCTATTCGAAGAGTTTTACACTCTGCAGAGGTTGCACAACTGTACCCACACGATGTGATAATCCTCACGTTAAAGATAATCACAACAAGGCTTTTACAATGATCCATCTCTACCTGATCCCACTCGCTAAGGTTTCGCCGTCGAGTAGGGTAACCCCCTAGTCGATAATTGCCCCTCTTGCGCCACACAACATCGTAGTAAAACCAAAGTGGAGACTTCACAAATTATTATGCCAGTCTATCCCATACTAGACATGTGGTTTGCAGTAAGGCTCGGATCAATGGCGCACAAAGTTAAGTCCTTAGGAATTACCCGGCGAAACTTCCACATCCCACGAAGTGAATCCACACTTCCCTTTCTTGCATCGATCATTCGCCCAAGTGAAAACCAATTTTGTATAACCACCGCCAATGACGCACCAACGTCCACGGCACAAATTTTATAACAGTGGCACCAACCACGATTCAATATCTCATTAAGTCAAATTAATTAATCACATGTAATGATGAACCCTTTCGCAAGAATAAGCAAGGCTAAGCATTCTAATCGTATCAACCCAATGTGACAAATAACATAGCATCACTAATAAAATTCCCAACCTAAGGTGACAATAGCATCAAGGTATTCCAAAATATCAAGGAGGAAATAACCAATTGGGACGATAACTACCAATACAAGGGTTTGAATAAAAATAGCGATGCAAGATAATTTAAAACAAAATAATTAAATAATAGATTGCAAACTGGGTTCAACATGATCAAAGGACACGACTTGCCTTGGCCTTGCTCAGTTAGGAATTCTTGATCTTCAAATCTTGCTTCAACTCCTTCGAGCGCGATCTAACGGAGAGAGAACGAGACGCGAACAGAAGAAATAAAATTCAAATAAACTCCAAAAACTGCAAAACCAGAACTAAAAGATAGAGCTCAATTTTAGACGAATTTAGGAAGAAGAATCGGGTCAATCGGAGTTCGGACGAAGGAGAACGAGCGATCTAAAGTTTGCCGGGGCGAGAAAAGGCTGGAAATTCACAGATGTTACTGTTCATCCGAGAGCAATTCTTTTGGCGAGAAGGCTAGCGCTGGCGAGAGGAGTCATGGGAGATGAATCTAACTAGCAAAATGGGTTGTTAGGAACCTAAGGCACATATAGGAAGCGACGGCACGCCAAACGGAGTACGTTGACGGCTCGGGCGGCTTCAACGACATGGGTAGGAGAGAGGAATAAAATCCGGGCACAGGACATGGAGAAGTAGGGTGAGCACGGGCTAGAACGCAGCTTGGCGAAGCTAGGAAAATTATCGGCTCGGCCAGAAACCCACCGGAGATGGCGCAATCGACGTTCGAACGACGTCGGGAAGGGAAAAGGAAAAACTTAATATCTTGGTGCTCGGTAAACGAAATCTAAAACCACTTGGAGGGTAGCTACCTGGGATGGTTTGGCACAAAGTGACGCGAACGGATTGGTGAAAACACCACCGGACAGATGGGGGACACAAGATGCCATTGACGGACATGGCGAGGTTTGGAGGCAAAAATTTGTGGAGGCTTTCTGGGGAAAAGGAAGTGAGCACGGCGTAGAACGCGACGAGACAAGACTAGGAAAAATTACGGCAAGGGCTAAAGCTTACCGGAGGCGACGAATCGACGTCGAGAAGCGCTCTTGACCTAGATTGGGGAAAACTCGATTCCGGGAGATTGGCTGCACCAAAACCAAATTAACTTGGCAAGAAGGTAGATTGGACATGAAGGCACAATGTGACGCGAAAGGATCACGGAGAAACTCACCGAATAGCTCGAGACACGACGAGCAAATTCGGGACCGGAGGGGCTCGGTGCCGACGGCGTCCTGGGCTTTGGGGGGACTTGGCACGGCTTGGGATGGGTTTAGAGGAGCCAAGGGGTCGTATTTATAGGCTTGGAAGAGGTAGAAACCGACTCCAATTCGCGGATTTCGGTTTAGAGTCCGTTTCAGAAAATTGGAGATAAAAGGCAAACGGATGAACGAAACGGAAAGAGACCAGTTGGGATGGATTCCTTGCGTAATTTGGCACAACTTTCCTTTGGGAAGACATTGAGATAAAGTCCGGATTGAAAGTTATGAAGAGAGAGAAAACAGGAAAGAACTGTACACAGAGCAGAGGAATCGATCGGGTCTCTGCGCCGGGAAGAAGACGGATGAACAGTACCGCGCGGTACTGTTCATTCTCTCTCTAATTTCTTTTTTTGGAAATTCCAAATTGAGCTCAAACAAACTCCGAAAAATTTCAGAAAATACAGAAAAATTTCTTGTGACACAAGGAACACAACTAAAATAGTTTGGGCAAATATTAAGGTTTAATTTAATCATATTAAATCTTTTAATTAATGAAAATTCCAATTAAGCTTTAATTAATTTCAGAAAATCCAAATGGTGAATTTTAGTTTAAAAGCTTCAAAAAGGCTCTGAAAATCAGGATGTTACAAACCTCCCCCCTTAAACGGAATCTCGGCCCGAGATTCGTGCTCACTAAAGAATAGGTTACAGTGCGACTTCGAGGCACGTGGTTGAGGCTCCCCTGCAACGCTTTGAGGTATTTGGCTTCCTTGAATTGACGATGTTCCACGGCTTGCTCCTGGAGAAAAGGTCTTGGCAGTGCACTCCCAAGTTTGAAAGGAATGGGCGAGATTGCTCGATGCTTCGCGGGGTTCCTGGTCCAACCATCTTCTTTGCTCAAGAGAAACACTACTTGATCTCCTCCAGCGAAAGGTAAGGGGAAAAGCATAGGTAAGACTTGAGGTTGAACTTGGACAACTTTATTCGGGTTAGTTGCTCGACACTTCCAAAACTCGAGGGTTTTAAAGATAAGTGGAAAAGCATAGATGAGAGGTAAACTCGTCTAAGGGGATATTCTAATGGCAACCTAAACTAAACAAACACTTAGCGAAAAAGGCTAACAAAGAAAACGGGAAATAACACCAATAAAAGATTGACGTGATTGCAATATAATGCTTTTAAGGGCAAAATTTGCAGCTCACATCACACGCAATCGCAAGAAAAAGCAAAACGGTCTACGATGCTAAAACTATAACAAGGTTCAAATCTAATGGCTCTAATCTTCACGGAAATCTCCAATCTTGTCTTGACATATTGGGCGCTTCACGATCCAAACTTCATAGCACAACTTGAAGAATTCCACGCTAACTTTCACTTTGATGGAGGGACACTCGAGACATCTATGGACATTATAGAGATAAGAAGTCAAATTGAGTTTCAAAACAAGTTCTCGAGAGGAGACGAGGAGCAAGAGTCCTAAGAATGAGGTAAGAATCAAGAATTACTAGTCAATCATTTGGTTGATTTGATTTTGAAAGTAGATTTTGAAATTGGCTAAACGACCATTCTAACCATGGCTTGTCCTACGATCGATATAGCTCGATACCATCTCTCAGAGAGACCCGAATATACAAATCCGGACTCTCTGGTATTCTGCACTAGTCGAGGATCACGCTAGTGCACACAGTATAAACAAAGATGAAATATCGAACATATCACGATTTACTAAGAAAAGACTCAAATATTATTAATAATCATCGAGTACGACTTTATGGTCAAGCTTACAATAGACTAGCCCAAGGGCTTAACACAAACTAGCAATGGAAAATCCAAAAGAAAGCGCAATGACCAATCGACATGCCCACAAAGCTATCGAGTGGAGAACGGCCTAATCCGCGAAGACGTCAAGTACTCTCCTTCGGAACCTCCTGCCGGTGATACTCCTCCTCCTCAATCGAGCAACAGGGCATAAAGCCGTGAGTACATTGGTACTCAAAGCAAGTCGTTTGTAACAAAGATGCAATATAGTATGCAAGGCTTACCAATGGAAGGTTTGAAAGGTTAATTTGCATAAAACGGCATTTGAAAATACAATAAATAGATTGAAGCGCATTTGAAGTAAAACAATAATAAATAATAATCAAAGGAATTGAAGTAACCACTTATGAATCTCCCATCCATAAGCTAAACTAACCACTTATGGACCTCCCATCCACAAGTTAAACCAACGATGAATTAACCATCCACTATCCAAGCTTTTAGAAATAACTATACCTCGTGTGAAATCACCGAGCATTGTCCATGACCGAGGACGCGGCTATTCGAAGAGTTTTACACTCTGCAGAGGTTGCACAATGTACCCACACGATGTGATAATCCTCACGTTAAAGATAATCACAACAAGGCTTTTACAATGATCCATCTCTACCGATCCCACTCGCTAAGGTTTCGCCGAGTCGAGTAGGGTAACCCCTAGTCGATAATTGCCCCTCTTGCGCCACACAACATCGATGAGTAAAACCAAAGTGGAGACTTCACAAATTATTATGCCAGGTCTATCCCATACTAGACATGTGGTTTGCACGGTAAGGCTCAGATCAATGGCGCACAAAGTTAAGTCCTTAGGAATTACCCGGGCGAAACTTCCACATCCCACGAAGTGAATCCACACTTCCCCCTGTATCGCACGATCATTCGCCCAAGTGAAAACCAATTTTGTATAACCACCGCCAATGACGCACCAACGTCACGGCACAAATTTTATAACAGTGGCACCAACCACGATTCAATATCTCATTAAGTCAAATTAATTAATCACATGTAATGATGAACCCTTTCGCAAGAATAAGCAAGGCTAAGCATTCTAATCGTACCAACCCAATGTGACAAATAACATAGCATCACTAATAAAATTCCCAACCTAAGGTGACAATAGCATCAAGGTATTCCAAAATATCAAGGAGGAAATAACCAATTGGGACGATAACTACCAATACAAGGGTTTGAATAAAAATAGCGATGCAAGATAATTTAAAACAAAATAATTAAATAATAGATTGCAAACTGGGTTCAACATGATCAAAGGACACGACTTGCCTTGGCCTTGCTCAGTTAGGAATTCTTGATCTTCAAATCTTGCTTCAACTCCTTCAACGCGCGATCTAACGGGAGAGAGAACGAGACGAACAGAAGAAATAAAATTCAAATAAACTCCAAAAACTGCAAAACCAGAACTAAAAGATAGAGCTCAATTTTAGACGAATTTAGGAAGAAGAATCGGGTCAATCGGAGTTCGGACGAAGGAGAACGAGCGATCTAAAGTTTGCCGGGCGAAAAGGCTGGAAATTCACAGATGTTACTGTTCATCCGAGAGCAATTCTTTTGGCGAGAAGGCTAGCGCTGGCGAGGAGTCATGGGAGATGAATCTAACTAGCAAAATGGGTTGTTAGGAACCTAAGGCACATATAGGAAGCGACGGCACGCCAAACGGAGTGCGTTGACGGCTCGGGCGGCTTCAACGACATGGGTAGGAGAGAGGAATAAAATCCGGGCACAGGACATGGAGAAGTAGGGTGAGCACGGGCTAGAACGCAGCTTGGCGAAGCTAGGAAAATTATCGGCTCGGCCAGAAACCCACCGGAGATGGCGCAATCGACGTTCGAACGACGTCGGAAGGGAAAGGAAAAACTTAATATCTTGGTGCTCGGTAAACGAAATCTAAAACCACTTGGAGGGTAGCTACCTGGGATGGTTTGGCACAAAGTGACGCGAACGGATTGGTGAAAACACCACCGGACAGATGGGGGACACAAGATGCCATTGACGGACATGGCGAGGTTTGGAGGCGAAAATTTGTGGAGGCTTTCTGGGAAAAGGAAGTGAGCACGGCGTAGAACGCGACGAGACAAGACTAGGAAAATTACGGCAAGGGCTAAAGCTTACCGGAGGCGACGAATCGACGTCGAGAAGCGCTCTTGACCTAGATTGGGAAAACTCGATTCCGGGAGATTGGCTGCACCAAAACCAAATTAACTTGGCAAGAAGGTAGATTGGACATGAAGGCACAATGTGACGCGAAAGGATCACGGAGAAACTCACCGAATAGCTCGAGACACGACGAGCAAATTCGGGACCGGAGGGGCTCGGTGCCGACGGCGTCCTGGGCTTTGGGGGGACTTGGCACGGCTTGGGATGGGTTTAGAGGAGCCAAGGGGTCGTATTTATAGGCTTGGAAGAGGTAGAAACCGACTCCAATTCGCGGATTTCGGTTTAGAGTCCGTTTCAGAAAATTGGAGATAAAAGGCAAACGGATGAACGAAACGGAAAGAGACCAGTTGGGATGGATTCCTTGCGTAATTTGGCACAACTTTCCTTTTGGGAAGACATTGAGATAAAGTCCGGATTGAAAGTTATGAAGAGAGAGGAAAACAGGAAAGAACTGTACACAGAGCAGAGGAATCGATCGGGTCTCTGCGCCGGGAAGAAGACGGATGAACAGTACCGCGCGGTACTGTTCATTCTCTCTCCTAATTTCTTTTTTTTTTTGGAAATTCCAAATTGAGCTCAAACAAACTCCGAAAAATTTCAGAAAATACAGAAAAATTTCTTGTGACACAAGGAACACAACTAAAATAGTTTGGGCAAATATTAAGGTTTAATTTAATCATATTAAATCTTTTTAATTAATGAAAATTCCAATTAAGCTTTAATTAATTTCAGAAAAATCCAAATGGTGAATTTTAGTTTAAAAGCTTCAAAAAGGCTCTGAAAATCAGGATGTTACAGGGTCATCCTTTTTAAATCACTAAAGTGGTTAGGTAGTTGGTTTGCTTATGCTTGCAAGTCAACGATCTTTTGGGCTTCTCTATTTGCTTCATTAGTGCACGGGTCATCTGCATGGATTCCCGTGGCTTGCCACATAATTTCCTAACATTTTTCATCTAGGGGTTGATTTCTTCCCCGTAATGTCGGGAAACTATCCTCATCAAATATACTATCAGCGAAATGGGCTATATTCAGATCTCCTATCATGGGTTCCGAATACATGATTATGGATGTTGTTTCGTAACCAACGTATATCCTAGACTTTTGGAGAGGGCCCATTGTAGTACGCTATGGAGGGGGTATAGGTACATTGTAACATCCCAAAATTTGGATGTTCGAAAATATAGGATTTAAAAAAAACTTTTTCTTCTATTCTGTTGATGTTCTAATTTCTTTTGAATATTTATTTGAAATTTTCTGAGTTTCGTTCTATGCAAATTAATAATAAAGAATAATCCCAAGTGCAAATAATGATCATGTAAATAATAAAAATGGAAAATCACATTACAGACCATGAATTCAAAATACCAAAATCTTGAATTCAAATTCAAGTCAATAAAATGAAACCAAGAGAATATTAGAATATGTCTCTAAATGATTAAACCAAAAATTCCCTCTATTAATTTAATTACCCTACAAAACCCAGGGTTGGATATTCAAAATTATATATATATATATATAAAATTTAGAACAAAATAATATCAAAATCAAAATCCAAGGGAAAACCAAATAAAATTGAAAATAGAGGAATATTAGATTTTGTATCTAGATATTTGAACTAAGATTTGAATTGAAAATTCAAAAATTGAAATCAGTAATCTTAAATATGAAATAGAAATCCAAAATTCAAGATTTGCTAAAGCTTTTCATTTTTTCTCATTCTTTTCCCTCTTTCTCTCTCTTCCTCTCTCTTTCTCCTTTGCCGCGGGCCTGGCATCCCCTCTCCTTTTTATTTTTCTTCTTCATCATGTTCCTTTGTTCCTCCCTCCTCTATCTTCTCCGTCTTCCTACTGCGCTCGTCATCCCGACCGCCCAGCCCTGCTCTCCCTGTGTGCCTGTCACCTCCGCGTCAACTGGGTCGCCTTCTTCACATTTCCAAACTACTCCCGTCACCTACATCGCATCACGACATGCCCTGCGTGCACACGTCACCCGGCCTACGCCGCTTGCGTCAACCGCAGTCGTCGCCGCCCCATCCCGGCCACTGCACCCCGGTCAATGGTAGCAGTGCCTCTCCTTCAGCTATAAAGGGACCTTGGTTCTCCCTATTGCTCCCTGCACCTCATTACCTGTCCCTTTCTCCTCTCTTCTTCCATGGTTCGGCCAAGCTCAAGTAATGGCCGTCGGTTCCCTTCGTCGTTCCGGCCACCATGGCGGGTCTTCCCCAAATTGAGTGTGTCACAGTGTGTCCCTGCTCCCCATCAGCCTCCCCTCTGAGCTAATTGGGTTTTCGCGCACCGAAGCTCACCATCGCTGCTTCTTACCCAAAACTGGCCATCGCTGCCTCCACCGCTGCCATCTTGTCCTCGGCTGACCTCACTTTGATTCTTCACTGTGGGAGCAGCTCCTCGACATCTCGAAGCGCCCCAAACTACCGGCCGACACCCTCCGCCGCCCGAGCCCCCCTCCACGGTGACCTGACCGCGCCGCCAGCTCGCCATGGACCTTCTCCGGCTTGGCCAACTGTACGGTGAGGTTTCTAGCCCCTTCCTCTAGCCCATGCTCCCCCTATCTTTCCTTCTCTTACACCACGGTGCCATCGTCCCATGCCCACCTCGCTGCCGCTTCAGCCAACATGCCGCCACCCCTAGCTTCCCTAACCTCCTAGCAACCCATTTTTCAGGTCACCATTGCCGCTCTGACTGCCACTTGCCGCTACCAGGACAGCTCTGCGTCGGCGCCACCATTATCTGTTTTGAGCTCAGTCCCTGCGTTTACTTCTTGTAAATTAACCCCCCCCTTTGTATCACAAAATGGCCGCCGCCCAGTTGGCTAGCCGGGGAAAGTCTCACGCGCGAGGTGCAGGTTCGAACCCCCGCTCTACACATTCCTTTTTACTTTTATTTTTTGTTTTTATTAACCCATTTCAATTAAAGGAAAAATTAGAAATTAATCCATGGAAGCTAATAAATTTGATTAGGATGTAAATAAGATCATATATGAATAATTAATGTACCTTGATTATTTATTTTAAATCCAATTATTAATTTAAGGGCATTAATAAAAGATGGCTTTGGTTAAATGTCCAAATTTAATAAAGATCCCAATTAAAAATACATCCAAGTTAATGTTAAGGGAAATAAATTGGATATTATGTTTAACTATAAATGCAAGGTTTTAAATTAAAGATTACGCTTAATTATAATTAAAATATATGCCCTAACATTTAACATGCCGCCATTAAATAAATCTCAGTGGTAGATTTAATTAAATAACAATATTGAAATATGACCCTGTATAAAAAGCTCAGCCCCAGATAAATAAATTTAAACTAAAGCTATGCCTAACAATAACTAAAGTGTACATAAAATATTAATGGTGCCAAATCCGAAGGGAATCTTTAATTAAAGATCATGTTGGCACGTCTATTGAAATCCCGAGGTCATCGGTAATTAAAATAATCTCATTTAATTGCATAAGCAAGGTAATATTAGGACCCCATAAAATACTACCTCCCAAATTGCTAGAAATATAAACTCTAAGGTTAATTTGACGCACCTTGTGTGTCGAACTCATGCCCTAAATCTTAAATATTAACATCCAACAAATAGTGCTCAGTACCGCAACCAAACTCTTACAATTGCCCTTAAGTCTAGCCTAATTCATGGAACTTCCTAAATAAATATAAAAATAATAAAAGAAGTTATTAAATAAAAGATCGATCCATGATATTCTAAAAGTCAGATATACCTAGCCATCCTCAAATCTGAAGCAGAATATTCCTGTGAATATTCTTTTATCATGAACCCTCCTTGGCATCCATCTCAATGAATTCTTGTAGGATTGGATATGGCAACAGAGGGGGGTGAATGGTGCCTCTTTAAAAAATTAGCCCTCAAAAGTATCCACGAATGAAACTCCTCTCCGGTAACTATGAGAAGCTATGAAGGAGAAGATTCATGCTCTCTGGAACCTCAAACCTACCAAAAAAAAGGGGACAAGAAATAACAGGGAGGAACCAAAAACTGAAAAATTACAGCTGCTAAAAGACCTGGCCGGTTAGACCGCCATATAGGGGCCGTCTAATCGCTCCTTGAGGGCCGGTCTGACCGCCTCCTATGGACCGGTCTGACCGCCCATGGAGTTCCGGTCTGACCGCCACGGCAGCCGGTCTGACCACCTTGGAAGGTCCGGTCTGACCGCTAAGGGGGGACCGGTCTGACCGGCCCTCGAGCAGACAGAGGCAAAATTCAGCAGACGAATGACAGCAAAACTGAAATTTCAGAGTCTGGCCGAAATTAAGGAAATTAGTGGAATGGTTCTGTTTTCCTCAAGCCAAAAGATCAAGAACAAGTTTTAAATAGCATTGAGACCTTAAGAAACAAATTAATTCATTCCAAAAGCAAGGAATCAAGATTTATGCTGAAATATGAAAATGAGTAGATGGAGATGGTAAATTTCAGATTTCTCATGATTTATCCATCCTTTGCTTAAGAACTCTTTCAAATAGATTAGCAATGAACTCAGGACTTACAAACATAAATCTCAAGGCATCTCCTGAAGGGAATTCAAGAGAACCAAAGTTCCCCTGACATGAAACCCTAGTTTGCACAAACAGAGGAATTCTTGCGAAGGACTCGGAAGGCATAGAAATAAATGATTCTTCCATTTGCTCTTGGGAATGGAATGGCCAAATGGCCATGAGGGTTTTCCCATCACAGAGCAACCCAAAAAAGCAAGAATCAAACAAGAACTCTCCTCCAAACCTCAAGAACAGAACAACCAGCAGAGGAAACAAACTGAGATGAAAATCCAACACAGAGAGAAATAGAGAGGTCCAAGGCACTCAATTGGATTCATTTCACTTGAAGGATTACATAGGAGTCCCCATGAATGATTCATACAGAGTAATGATTATACATGGAGAAATACGCCCTACACACTACATGCTTGAGAAGGGAATCTCATGTAGACACACAGAGCATACTCCCATGACAATCTCCTTAATTTCTCCATATCACCAACAAAGCAGAGCATGTATCACATTCGTCACGGGAGGGAGCAGATATAAGTGAAGTAAGCTCCCATGACAATCTATCTACTTCCTTCTCCAACTCGCTACACTTAGTTCTAGATCTAGCATGAAATTTTTCTAGCTTAAGAAAAGCATCATTAAGCTGATCATAAGAGGGGTATACCTCGTCGGAGTCAGAGTAGAGCTCGTTGTTGCTCACTTCACCCTCAAGGGCCATGAAGTACATGCCGAAGAAGTCGTCACCACCCTTGGGGTCTTGCTCGTCCTTCCCATCATCGTCACTCCACCCCTCCACCTCGGTGAGGTCGAGGTCGTCGAAGGCGGTGAGGACGTGATGGAACAGCTTCTTGGCTTTGCCAACGTTGCGGAACTTCTTCTCTTTGCTTGGCGGATTCTTGTTGCGGTTCTTGTCGGTGTAGACGTTCTTGCTCGAACCGCTGAAGTCATTTTTGCCCTCCAGCTTGGGGCAGTTTGCCCGAATGTGGTTGGGGCCACCACACTCGAAGCAAATCACACGTCGTCCTCCTCTCTTTCTCTCTAACTCTCTTATATGCATGAGAAAACTTTTGGGCTAAGAGGGCTAGTTGGTTTTCCGGAAGCTGCTCTAGATGATCATCATCAATTTCACACAGAGCAGCTAAGGAAAAACCCGAAAGAGTGTCAACAAAAGAACCAGAGGCAGGACTGGGATCAGTGACCAAGGCCATCGATTGTGACTTCGACTTACGAGAGACAATGTCAATCTCGTGAGTCTTGAGGCGTGAATACAACGCATCAAGAGTCAAAGTCAAGAGGTCCGTGGTGTCCTTAATGGTGGTCACTTTCATCTCCCACACACGCAAGTCCAAGGCCGCAAGCATCTGACGAGCGTTGTCCGAGTCGGGGTATGTGAGACCAACCGCTCGGAGGTTGCTCAAGATCTTGTGGAATCTCGCAAAGCATTCATCCAAGGACTCTCCAGCGAGCATTTCAAACTTGTTGTAATCTCGCTTGAATTGGTCCTGTCGAATCGTCTTAATTTGGGTGGTGCCCTCATGGTAAGCATCGAGGGTCTCCCAAATGTCGAAGGCCGACGAAAGATGAGAAATGCGATCAAACTCATTTCGGCTCAAACCTTGGATGATGATGTTCCTTGCCTTAGCATTCGCCTCAACATCAGCCATGTTTCCGGCATTGATGTTCTCATCGACAGGAATAGCAAAGCGAACCTTGACTTTGCGCCAAATCGCATAGCCCTGAGCCTGAATATATGTCTACATCCGACTCTTCTAAAAGGGATAGTCGATCCCATCGAAGATTGGGGGCTTGGTGGAATACTTATCGGTTGCCATGGCTCACAGACCGGTTAAAAATCTATCAAGAAGAGCTAACCGGCTCTGATACCAATTGTAGGATCGGATATAGCAACAGAGGGGGTGAATGGTGCCTCTTTAAAACATTAGCCCCCAAAAGTATCCACGAATGAAACTCCTCTCCGGTAGCTATGAGAAGCTATGAAGGAGAAGATTCATGCTCTCTGGAACCTCAAACCTACCAAAGAAAAAACATGACAAGAAATAACCGGGAGGAACCAAAAACTAAAAAATTACAGCTGCTAAAAGACCTGGCCGGTCAGACCGCCATATGGGGGCCGGTCTGACCGCCTCCTATGGACCGGTCTAACCGCCCATGGAGTTCCGGTCTGACCGCCTTGGCAGGTCCGATCTGACCACCAAGGGGGACGGTCTGACCGGCCCTCGAGCAGATAGAGGCAAAATTCAGTGAGACGGTTGACAGCAAAACTGAAATTTCAGAGTCTGGCCGAAATCAAGAAAATTAGTGGAATGGTTCTGTTTTCCTCAAGCCAAAAGATCAAGAACAAGTTTTAAATAGCATTGAGACCTTAAAAAACAAATTAATTCATTCCAAAAGCAAGGAATCAAGATTTATGCTGAAATCTGAAAATTGAGTAGATGGAGATGGTAAATTTCAGATTTCTCATGACTTATCCATCCTTTGCTTAAGAACTCTTGCAAATAGATTAGCAATGAACTCAGGACTTGCAAACATAAATCTCAAGCCATCTCCTAAAGGGAATTCAAGAGAACCAAAGTTCCCCTGACATGAAACCCTAGTTTTGCACAAACAGAGGAATTCTTGCGAAGGACTCAGAAGGCACAGAAATAAATGATTCTTCCATTTGCTCTTGGGAATGGAATGGCCAAATGGCCTTAAGGGTTTTCCCATCACAGAGCAACCCAAAACGCAAGAATCAAACAAGAACTCTCCTCCAAACCTCAAGAATAGAACAACCAGTAGAAGAAACAAACTGAGATGAAAATCCAACACAGAGAGAAATAGAGAGGTCCAAGGCGCTCAAATGGATTCATTTCACTTGTACCCCCATGAATGATTCATACAGAGGAATGATTATACATGGAGAAATACGCCCTACTCACTACATGCTTGAGAAGGGAATCTCACGTACACACACAGAGCATACTCCTGCTCACTCTCATTTCTCTCTACAACTGAATACACTGGAATGCCTACTCACTTGCTTGACATTGCTGCCTCCCCATCTCCACATATAAGAAGGCAAGAGCTCCCACTCCAAATGGCAAATCAAGAAGTGTCATACTACCTCCACTCTCCACCTCTCACACACATATGAGGCAAAAGGAGGTCAAACCAGATTTTGGAGGGAAATCACCTCCTCCACTCATTTGCTTGAGTCGATTTACCAAATTGCCCCTCAAGCACCTTCCCGGAAGCTTCCGCATCCAGTACCTTGACCGTCTGGACCTTGACTCCTCCCTGAGTCTAGTCCGGTGCGCTTATTGCCACGACCGCACCCAAAGATCGACCGTCGGACCTCAACTCCTCCTCGAGTCTAGTCTGATCCACTCACCGCTGCCGTCGTGTCCACCCGACACCGACCGAGACCTCCGACTCCACCTGAGTCTAGTCCTGGTCTGTTCCGTCACGCATGACCGCAACCGACCTCCAAACCATCTGGACCTCCGACTCCTCCCTGAGCCTAGTCCCGGTTCACTCGTCATCGCTCGTCATGTCCGTCGCCGGTAGCTCCAGCTCCGGTTCCTCATCTCCCAACTTGCAACCACCTCACCAGCCTTGTTCATCTTCGGCATCACTGACCGTCTGGACCTCAACACCTCCTGTGCCTAGTCCCGATCCTCCTCGCCTCACCATGACCTAGCTCCGAAGTTCTGCAGTCACACAGACAAGTAAACCGTCATATAGCACCGCACAAAACAGCATAATCAACATAAGCACAAGTAAAGGTACTCAACCCTAGAATACCCAAAATAAACTCAAACTCACTAAACCAACCGTCAATTACTCATCACCAACATGGGGATACCTCCATATGGTCTCTCAATTCCCTTCTACTAATCATCGCTTTGCTCCAACCCTTTTTGACTCCAACTCCACGCCCCATCGACCTTGTCTCGAATCACCCAAATCACCCATTAACTCATAATAAGGCTAAATTGAGTTTATTTGGACCTTTTGATTTATTTGCATTTATTTGGATTCATTTGTTTAGCGCATAATTAGAAATTGGAGTCCTAAAGATTCATTGGATCAAGCAAAACCAAGATCCAGATAAAGACGAAGACCAGGAACTCAAGACCCTCGAATGAGAAAGCTTTGAGTGAGCTCAAGACCGCGGTAAACCGCGCAATCTGCAAATTACTTTTGTTTAAATTATTAAAATGCATGTTGTTATTTCATATGCAAATATATGTTTGTTTTAAGATTCTAATTATATGCCCATTACTTGACTTGTTAGTATTACACCTCCTTTGAAACATTTGAACCTTGTCACCCTAGCAAAATTATAATAGTAAACTTTCAAAAATAAGTCCATAATTATACGCCATGCTTAGTACTGCCTAGATAATCGAGGGCACCAAAATGCCCCAAGCATCACTTTTAATCATGAGAAACTGATTTGGGAAGTCATTAGTGAGAATGGTTAGTATATTTTGACATGGATATGTTATGCTCCCAAAAACAGCAACTTTCTTAAATATCTGGGTGGATGGTTCGGGGGTGTGGTGCAGTAGTGCACAAGAGTGTGGTTAGTGGTAGAACTGCCCTGATAACCCTAAGGACCAAATCTTGTGATGACCTCCTAGTGTACAACAGCACAACCACAAGCTAACAAATTGTAAGCAGGGATAACTAATTTGTGTTGCGCTAGCGTGGTTACGTGAATGTGTGCACACGTGCAAAGGGAAGGATGGTCTCATCCCCGCCTCTGCCCGTGATGGCTCAAGAGGGACCCTGATAGCACTAGCGGTCCCGATCTTTCGATGAAAGTGGTAGATTCGATTGGAGAAGGAGATGATGTTGACGACCTGACTACAACCATCCAAGGACATTGCACCTTAGCGATCGATACACCAACTCCAGAGGTTGTTGTGACCTTGTCGGAGCACAATCAACCTAACTATGAGGGTACTTGTTCTTGCAAGCAATCGAAGAACAGGCAAGAACAAGATGAACAACAACTCAATTGTGAATAAACGATGTAGGTTACAATCGAAAAAGGAAAAACGGTGGGGTTACGAAGGCAAGTATTCAGACAGTGTTGCCGACACGCGTGAGTACAAGGCAAAGTAGCAAAAGCTAACTTAGTCTATCAAAACCCAAACCCTAGAAGAGGGTGCGGCTGCCTGTTTAAGAGACACGGGAGGTGGAGGGTCGGCCAAAACACATGGAAGCCAAACAGGACTCGATTACTAGGCCCAAGACCCACTTTGACTCGGACTGGAAAAGTGATGCGACTTGTTTGGCAGTTTCTGATCGGCTCGGATGGAGTTTGGAGGTGAGACTAGATCCATCTGAAAATAGACTCCAAGTGCTGTCCAGAGAGTACTCACGGGCCTCAAGAAACCTTCTGGATCAAAAGTTATGGCCGTTTGAAGTAGACGCTGTTATGAAGGCCGAATCTGAGTCGAACTCGCGAACAGGACTTGGATTGCGCTTGACGGTTCCACTTCTACACTTGAGCTCGTGTGGTTCTTCCCCATGGTTCCTAAGGACGATTAAATCATCGCAAGAATTAAGTAGTATTCCATTCTTTGAACTGTGAATAGTCTAAACCACACGTGAATTTCTATTACTTCATATTCTCTCTCACGAATAGTTTAAAAACCATAAACTACGACTAAAAACCATAACCCATAGCTATAAACAACAGGTCTATATATGTTCCTCACCCGAAGTGCTCTGCTCGCCCCATAGCACTCAGGGGTTTTGGGGATCTATGAGAGGAAGGTTGCCAAGGACCACCTGGCCTCCCTGGTGTCTTCTGTTACAAATGTGGGCAATATTTTAATTCCAAATTTTATGAGGAGACAAATACAATAAACTAGTGATGCAAAACTTAGTACTAACAGCAGGCTACTCATCATACTTTAGAAAATACTCAAGAAAATATAGTAACAAAGTCGTACGTGCTCGCTTGACGCAGTGCAGAACGTAGATGACGCAGTGCAGGAGCGGTCGCGCGAATGCGCTGCCCAGAAACCTTATTGCCGCCCCATGCAGGTACTCTCTACGGCAATGGTTCGGAGATAACCGCTCTCCCTCCTTCCAGGTGCACGCCGAGAAGAAAGGTTGGCGAAGTTCAGACGGCGCAGTACAACAGCACAAATTGGCAGAAGTAAGATATGCTGGCAGTGAGAGATTCTGACCTCTATACCTTGGATGTCTCCAGGTATATAAAGATATGCAAATTACTCTCTAGTAACTGCCCCATTGAACTGAAATAATTCACTGCTAACTGCTCACTGCTCAATAATTCACTGGTAACTGATAATATTTAACCAATGATTTACCCACGGGTAACTGCATGTCATCAAAACCCAATTAAGCCTCAAATTCAAAAGTTTGAATCTCATTCAAACAGAGAGAGTGAGGTGCAGGGTTCAGCAAAAAATAAAGACGGACTTGGTCTGCCAAGTGGCGCGCCACGTCACGTCACGGTCGCGCATTGCAAGCCACAAGTCACATGATTTTCACGCGAAAATACACGAATACGCGCGCGTGTGCGTGCGCGTGTGTGTAGGGATGGCAATCGGGTGCGACGGGTACGGGTAGTGCTCGCCCATACCTGTACCCGTGACCCCAATTTATGCCCACGGGTATACCCGCGAAGGACGACGGGTGAAAAACCTCGCCTATACCCGTCGCCCGTGGGCATACCAGTTTACCCGCGAACTGAGAGTCACCATATGAGAATTGAAAAAGTTTATAACAATCAATAGCAATTAGAGATATGGAAAAGTTTATAACAATCAATAGTAATTAGAGATATTGCGATGACTGCGCCACTTGTCAATCTATATCGCGGGTAAACGGGCAGGACGGGTACGGGTAGAGCTTACTCATACCCGTGCTCGTTTACCCGACGGTTAGAGTGTTCCTCTATTTTCATACCCGTAGGCAAAGAAAATATCACATACCCGGCTCCATTAAGGTATTTACCCACGGGTATACGGGTATAATTGTCATCCCTATGTGTGTGTGACTAGACAGAACCCTCATCATACCATCTTTATCCATATTCAAGAAGTGGTGAGCACTCCACCTTATAAATCGGTCTTTCTCACCTTTTCCTTAGCAATATAGTACTAAACTATATATACTTTGCAATTAAGAAAATGGCCATAAATAAATGGCCAATTTTCTAACATCTTCCTCTACCCTGATCCGCTGCTCGGTGATGAATTGGTGTTAGTCATGGCACGGTGAGGTTCCTTCAGTATGGTGTGCCATGAAACAGTGGATCTGGGCAAGATCCGCTAGAGGGGAAGGATGGCTTTGGATCTGTGCAAGAGAGGGCTGATGCGCTCGCCCACACGACCGTCGTCCACGTCATCCCCACCCGCATCCCCGCCGGCCTGGTAACGGTGCGAGGGAGGCGGTGGTGAGGATGGCGGTGCAGGCCACATCTACGTCTTCTTCGCCTCCTGGTCCTTGCACCGTTGTCTCATCCGTCGTTAGTGCAATGGCGGTGCATCAGCTGCACGCGCGACAGTGGCGTCGGCGGAGCAGAGGGCTGACACCCCACGCCACTTCATCTCTACCAGTTCTTTCCGTCGTCTTCTCACACAGCTTTGCCATTCTTCCCACTTCCCAGCCCAATGTCATGATGTATGGTAAGGCAATGCTTAGCATAATATTTTATTCGTTCTATATTTTTGCATTTATCTATCTCTTTACTGCTACGATCTGGTTGGTGACATTGTGAAATCTGTGATCAGTTTGGGGAGCTAGAAGGCAACTAGGGTGTCAAGAGCTGGAATCCGTGCATCAGAGCTGTGGCACAGCAAGAACATATCCAACGGTGGTGTCGATGACACTGCCTCACCGAGTGACCATTAGCTGCGGCCTTCTCCCCTTCTTACCCCTTCCCAATGTTTGCATTTGTTAGATGGGAATACAATTAGGAGATGGATTTCCTTTAGTAATTTGTTAGATGGGAAATTGGTCACGTTTGCTTCCTCCCTTTCTCCTGTGGTGAGTCCATGTTTATTAATTCTATATAATTTTTATGTTCTACATTTTGTGATCTGCTTCTTCTACAATTTGGTATGCAACATGTGGAAACCGTGATCAATTTGGGAGGCTGAAAATTGCCATTCATAGAAGGTGTTACCCTTTGCTTACTGACCATTTATTGGGGCATTGTTCAATTGTATGCATGCGTGAAGAACTGCAAGTATATTGTTGTTAGAGTAAATTGCACTTTGCACCAGGTAGTATGCCCCTTGTTTCACTTTGCACTAGATTTAAGCAATACTTTCACTTTGCACCGCACTAGCCTAACCAATGTTACATTTTGCACCAGGTTTAAGCTAGTAGCATGGCCATCTTGATCTCTCCATCTCAGGCATCTTGGTGTGCTAGTAGTAGGTGAGCGTCATCGGTTGTGCGCACGTGCACAACAAACTCAAGATAGTCATGTTACTAGTTTAAACCTAGTGTAAAGTGCAACAATAGTCAAACTAGGGTGGTGCAAAGTGAAAGTATTGCTTAAACCTGATGCAAAGTGAAACAATAGACACAATACCTGGTGCAAAGTGCAATTTACTCTTGTTATTTTCTTATTGACATAGCTACTTAATTGCATATTGGAGTTTCAGAGTGAGAGGAAACTAAATGATTGCATGTTCACGTTGCAGGGACTGGGTTATCTTTAGGCCTTTTATTACACCTGCAATTTTAATGTTCTTTTAGTTGTCAGCTTTGGTTTGCCTGTTAGGGAATGGGCTAATGTTTGCACACTGATTAGGCCTATTGCATTTACAGATATGTTTCTGTGGAAAAGGGAATAAATAACTATATTTACTTTGCTTTCCAATTTTACAAGGACTCATTGACTACCTAGCGAACAGAGATAGCAAGAGCTTATGTATCAAAGATTTAGACTCTGGTTGTTTTCGATTTAGCTATGCCTCATTGTCGATATATATAAATTGTCAGTGGATGAAGTCTGAATGGTTATTGGGCTTGAGATGTGGATCGTGCCAGTTATTTTACTGTAAGAAACTGAAACGGTAATCTCAATTTTAAATATCGTTGTCCTTTTGTTTTTCTTATTTAAGTCTACTTGCTAAAGGTGATGTAATTTCTTTCACCAAAATAACTCCTGCTAGCAGTTTATTCTTATGAATACATCCTAATGTGTTTTGTGTAGTCTTCTCTGTAAAATTATCTGAACTTGCTGCTAGTTATTTGCTCAGATACACAAACATATTGGTGGCCCAAGGCCCTTTGTCTCTGTTAAGTTCATTTCAATAATTGGACATCTTCCAGTTTTGTATTTTTGGTTCTTTAATATTCCTTTCACTCTGAAGTTTTTCTTCCATTTTGTAACATAAGATGTGTTGATGGGAAAGTACATATGAGATAGGTATATGTTTAGCCTACCTTATACTTCTCACTTTGCAAGATTACATGAAATGTCACTCGAACCGATTTTTTTCTGCTTTTACAGCTGCAAGGAATTGATTTTTTGCTGCTCTTGCACCTGCAAAGAATTGTTGTATCTGCTGGCCTTCGGTTAATCCCTGCATCATTCGATGCCATAGTGATGTGAGTTCACCCTTTGTTTTTCATTTGTGATTAGTATTTTGTTTAACTTGATCGATCAAGTAGAAGGGTGATCCTCATGTCACCATGTGTAAATGGTAGGAAACTTGTTTCAGTGTACTCAGTTATGACGAAAACAAAAGGATAAATAGGATTACTCTCTTTTCACCAGAGAGCTGCTTGGTGGTGTTATTATATCGCCTTTAACTTGGATTTTGGATATGTTGTACATAATGAAGCTGTAGGGCTGTAAATGTAGTTCATTTAGCCGACTGCTTCCCTGTGCTTCTATCTCTGGAGATTCACGTGATACAAATACAGATCATTTAACATGAGGGTGAGTTTGTATCATGAGATTCAAGTTTTTGTCCTACATCACTTGAACTAGTTTGAGTGATATCCATCTTAGATATATAGTTTGAGACGTATTTCTCATGATTATTTTTTGCGTGCTGTGTTTGAAGCTATTGAACGTGTGAAAAGGTAGGACTACAGATTTATTGGGCTGGATTAACTACTCCTTAAGCAAGCATGGGTAGAAAAGTTCTGAAAAAGAACCATGCAAAGTGAATCGGTTCCTTTCATCTTCTGGCATTCATAGTTCTATACAGCATTGGTATTTTAGGTTTGCCATCTCATTGTATTGGCTCAGAGTTAATGGATGTCCACTGTTTGCTCTCAGATTGTTCATGTATGTGACATATATCACTGTAGATGCACAACAACAGGTGTTCATGCCAATGGATTTTAAAGTTGGTTTTGCTTTCCTGTTACTTTCGTTCTTATGATCTGTTTGTACTTGGGAGTGCTGGATAACTTTTCCTTTGTTGGACGCATTTCTTTATTTCGTTAGTAGCAAACTAATGGGGTGTTTGGTTTGACGATTTCTTTATTGTTTACTACCCTAAGCCACACACACACACACCAGCAATCACGAAAACGTGAGTTCAATACCCACCTCCACGGCTGTGCTTTCCTTCCTCGGCGTCGCCATTGTTGCAACTGCTCTGCCTTCTCAGCTTCTCCTCTTAACTGCCGTCGCCACATATCCATCCTTCCTCACGGCTAATCCCGTTTCTATCCGTACAACTCACCTCGAAGTTTGTTGTCCATGAAGCCGATCGTCGCAGGAAAGGATCAACTACACAGATTGAAGGCAAAGTGGTGCAGTCACAGACTACTCACAGGCGCTCGCAAGAGGGTCAGGGCAAAGGAAAAGGCGGAGCTGACCTATAGGAAAGGCGTGGTGCTAGGCGAGGCTGCTTCGACTACGACATTGCCGTCTTCTGACGAGGCCTTTTGTGCTTGATACATGTTCGACGAAAAGCTTCTAGCAGCTTCCCTGGTTCTCATACTATTTGCCGATTAACGTTACAAGATTTCATTTCATAGCAATTCCTACTAGACCTGTGGACGTCAACCGGATATCATATGAGCCACAACCTCGGATGCAGCGTCACCACTCACCACCAGCCAAGCTTCCACCTCACAATCACTCTTCTGGTCAAATAATAGGAACCACAGTTTTTGCCACATGAATAGTAGCCTCATTACATTACCTCGGCTTCCACTCCTATTCTCAATTGGTAACCTTTTTGTATTTTGTCTGCTCTTGAAGTTAGATAGCAAAATTAATCTGATTTTGTTAAGAAATTCGTTAGGAAAGCAACATCCTTCGAATCTTGAAGCCTACTGGTTAATTAGCAGGAAATTTTCTCTTGATTCTTCCTTCTGAGATTCTATCTAAGATATTGGGATTTGCATCCGTTAATTACATGTTTGTGAGCAATTGTCCTAGAAAAGAAAATTATTGGAGAAGGGCTTTTGGAATGTGATGATGTTAGTATTTGTTTTTTTTTTTTTGGCTTTGTTATGCAAGTAGTTTTAATCAAAATATGTGAGGTTAAGCTTCCGATCCTTATTTTCAAATATCTTTCTTAGTAGATTGACAAAATAGAGGTACCTCACTAGATGTCAATAGGAGAGCAACATGTCAACAGGTACAAATGATCCGTTTCATGAACAATATAATTAATAGGTGAGGAGTGATTCCATGCTTTTCCTCTATAGCATTTTGCACTAATCTTGATGTATTCAAGAGGTAAGTAGCTACAATCACCCTTGGATGTGCATCAACATTAATGCAATTCACTATACATTTGGTGCATTGAAGCATCTCCTTAAGAATTACAGGGGAACTAGGAGGTAAAATCTCCATTCTGGTCGTAGGTCTGCATTCCTGTTATCCATGTGTGAGTCTGAATTCTGAAAATGTTCAATAATAATTAAATAGTTAAGTCCCTATAGTTTTCTCATAAAGTATCCTATTTAATCCTGCTAGATACCAAGACCCTAAGGCCCATAACCCGACACTGAATTCATTTGGTCTCTCTTTTTTATTCATGTTCTTGATGATATTCAGATAAATTCCTTTTTTAGACATGTTTTTGGTTAAGACAAGAGATTTTCTTGACTTCGGGCAATCACAAATTGAGGACTTGGGAAGTAAAATCACAGTAATTATTTCAGCTCCAAGTTTTCTTGGAAGATTGCTTATTCTGTGGTAGGAAGGATTCCCCATTTTCTCGAGGTTTTGGCTTTGGACTTATCGTGTAGCTGTTGGATTAACTTGGTGAATTAGCAACAGGCAGACCTGTAAATTTGTTATTTTGGTTGACTTATATGACAAAGCAGAATTTATTTTTGAGGCTGCAGTTTATCAGCAAAATTAGCTGTTGCCTTAAAGAAGCTTGTGTTTGATATTTTTTTGAGGTCAACACCATATGGTTAACTATTTCTTTTATTATAGAATATGAAGGTGGTTGGCAGAACCGCATCTTCAAAGCGATATGGCAAGGTAGTGGGAGAGAATTCTATGATTCTTGAAATTCGGCAGCACCAATTGTGATATCCATGATTTTTGTTAGTTAGCAACTAACGAAATAACGTGAGTTCAAAATTTGTGGTATCATTTACATGGCAACATATCTTATATACTTAAGTTTGAGGTGTACTAACGGTGCATTTCAATTAAAAAAGTCATGAAAAATTCTGAGAAAATTTCTATATATACTTCTAAACTTATTTTAACTATGTATAAAATTTTAAGTTCAAATTTATTATATGTTAACAACAACAAAAAAGAAAAATCTAACAAGTGTTGAGAGTTCAAATTTGTCAGTGTTGTGGCTACAGACCAAACAGAGAGAGAGGGTATGGTAGTGGAGAGTTAGGTGAGCAAGTGCTTAGGGTTTCCCCCATGGCCGGTATCGTATATATATACCCACATGGGGAGTGTTTTTACAATAGTACCCTTACATTTGAGTATTCCCTCAGGGGTACTTTTGTCATTATACATGTCCCATTTTGGGCCTTACAACCTTCTAACAGGCCTGCTGGGTTTAGGTGGGGGCTACCTCTACAATAGGAGCCTCTCATGGTGAAGGGCTTCACGGGCCGAAACCATGCTACCGAGCCCTTTGGCCCCCTCTGTCCCTGCGGCCTGTGAGCTTCTTTAACGCTTGGTGGAGCCTATTGCTTGATGTAGTATTCGCCCCGCCGCGAAGGCACATCACCGAGCGAGTTGGCGAAGTCGTCCTTGCCCCGGGGTCCTCCAGCGGCGGGGTCAAAGTCGGAGTCGAAGTTGGAGTCGGGGGCGGGGCGAGGTCAGACACCTTCGGCGGGCCTACTGGCGAAGTGTGGCCACGACCTGGTTGCCCAGGCCCCCCCATCGCAGGTTGCTTGGGCGGCGGAGTCGAAGCCAGGGCGGAGACAAACCTTGCTTTATGGTAGTGCGCTTTAATGGCAGTGAGTTGTGCCGACCTCTGAATTGTCAGGAGCAGGCTGCTGCCGCCGTACGCGCTATCCTAGCAGGAGGGATACGTGGCGGGCCGCGATTCACGTGTCGTGGCCTGCCAGTGGTCGCCGGGCCCTGGTCATGCCCCCAAAGTGGGACGCGTGGCGGGACGCGTCGATCGGTTTGCATTCGCGCCTCTTTGCCGGTGGCGGCTGCGTTCCTCTATCGTGGAAACCGGACCACCAGGTGACTGCCAGTTGCAGCCCCATCGATTGGGATGTCGCCGGTTGACGTTCCATCGGCTTGGTGACTCCCCACTGGGCGAGGGCAGGTATAAATACATCCGTATCATGGCTTGTTGCGTCCCCATCCCCGGTTGCTCATCTTGTTTCTGTGCGCGGTAATCTTCTCATGAGTAGGCCTACTTTTGTTCATCTGCGTCTGATGATTGCGTCTACTGACGGTGATATCACCGAGCGTTGATGAACAAAAGGCGGCCTGGTTGTGAGAACACGTCAAAACTTCTGTGGATCGGCTGCTGCGCACCCCGACTGTGTTGGGCGCAGGATTGTACCCCTATTGGCCGGGGCGAGACGTCGCGCAAACTTCGGGGTCGCAGTGGTTTCCCGCGACATTGTGCGGGCTTAGGGCCGCAGACCTGTGGCGGCGTAGCGTAGCGAGGTGTCCCCTCGTGGGGATGGGCCCGTGACCGAAGCCGGGGTCTCACTGCTGAAGCTGAGACTCCGTCGGAGTCGTTGAGGTTGATTGTCCACTACTGCCTTGCTGATCTCAACAGCCGCGCCGTCACGCGCCGGAAGATTGCTGCGCCATGCGGCCTGTACTTATCCTTTGGGGGAGGAGTAGACACGTGGCGGTGCGCTATTGGCGCGTCGTGTGGTGTCAGGCCTTTGCACGACTGCGGTCGTGAGGCGACCACGACGCCTCGGCTTCGATCGTGGGGAGGCGGACGGTTCGCCTCCCGTCGGTTATGCTTACCGGCGGTGCTGGAGGTGAAAGGGCTTTAAATACCCCTATGGCACCACCTCTGTGCCTCCTTCGTATGCTTCTTGGTCCTTCCCATCTCCTGCTCTTCCTGGCTTCTTTGCTGCCGTGCTGCCCCCACCGTTTCCCAAGTCCCGGATAGCGATGGCGCGTGGTGAAGAACTCGCCCAGGCGGTTGGTGACATCGTCTCTCCCGCCGGTCCTCGTCGCTCGAGGTGGAGTACACACTCGAGAAGCGTGGTTCGACGGCGGCAGACAAATGGTGGGTGGCGACGGACAAGATGGAGGGTCCGAGCTCCCACGTCTTGGGCCCCACGCTTGTGACGGAGGAGACAATTTGCACATTGCTGTGCGAGGGGAAGCTTTCCGACCGCCGGGAGGTGCGACTAACTGCCGCCGACGAGACCGAGCCACAGCCAAGGAAGTCAGAAGCGATCGTCTTCGTCGCCTATTTTGAAGCCGGGCTCCGTATCCCGGCCGCCATGATCGTCGGCGACGTTCTGCGGACCTTCGGACTGGAGCTGGCACAGCTGACCCCGAACGCGCTGGCTCGCCTTGCTGTATACAGCTGGGCCCTGCGTACGGAGGCTTGCTGGCCCAGCGCGTCAATGTTCGCATTCCTCCACAATGCACGGTGCTAGCCAAAAGAGCGGAAAGACGGGACGTTTTCCAACTTCGGCAGTGTCAACTTAGTCCTACGGTCGTCGTGCGGGAAGATCTTCCCCGCCAACTCAGCCCGGGCGAAGTGGGAGCCGAACTGGATGAGGCAGTGGTTTTACCACCGCGTGGCAAGCAGTAGCGGCCTTGAATGCTCGGGCGGGCCGATGGCGTTTAACACCACACCCAGCGTATCAATCGACACCGAGGACAAGCGAAGGGCGCGAAAGCTCGTGGGATCGCCGCCCGCTTCAACATGCGCAACCTCGCCAAGGAGTTCGTTATGTACGGCATAGCGCCACTTGCCTATGAGTGGCGCCTCCCGACTGGGAAACTTCGGGACGACAATGTCCGTCCGTCCGTGACTTCGCTACCAGCGCCCTCCGGCCCTCGAAAGTCTCGGCCACGTCCTTTCTGTCGTTTCTGCCCGTTGTGCCGTTTTTAACCTTGAGTCTTGTCGCATATAGGAATTCGCCTGGATTACGCGGAGCGCGCGGTGAGCGTGTTCCTTGGGCCGTATACGGCCAGGGAGCACGAGCTGCGCACAGCTACAACTGCGGAGGCGGAGCTAGGGCGGATAAACCGCGTGTGCGAGGTCGTGGGTATTCGCGTGCCGAAGCGTGCCCCTCCGGCCCCGAGTCAGCCCCGACACCCGGAGGATGATGCCAAAGGGAAAAAGGTGTCGTATCGCGGGAAGACTCGGGCTTCTACGGCCGCGCCCGGTGTGGTGGCTGCCGTTGTTCCCGTCGACGCGGCAGACGCTGAGTCTGATTCAGCGAAGTATGCCAATTCAGACCTGGAGACGGGCGCGGATGACGAGGGCGAGGGGTCTGTGGGTGGCGTCGGGGACCGAGAATGCGCCATGGACAATCAGGAGGGGGAACCTTCGCCGCCCGCGACGGTCGCTGATATGGGGCTAACATCCGCTGGCGGCCCCGGGACGGAGTCCTTATCTGCGGCGCCGACAATGTCGGATCTGGCCCTCCTGGGAGCTAGTAGAGCGGAGCTTCCGCCCACGCTGGTTGCCAAGGTGGAGCTGCTCCCCGCGGAGGTTACTAGAATAGGGCCCCCGCCCGCAAGCATTGCTGCTGTGGAGCCCCCTCCTGCCGCAGCTGCCAAGGCGGGGCCCTTGCCTTCTTCCCCCAAGGCGAAGCGGCCACGCCTACGATCCCCTCCTCACCGGACTTCGAGGGGGTTCCCCGTGGCGGCTAGTGTTGGGAGCTTGTGGGACTCCGACTCCGACACCGAACCCCCCAGGTCCAGCATCCCCCCAGCCCCTTCCCAGGCCACAGCGGCCGGGGCGCTAGCGTTAGACTCGGTCACGGAGACTCCCCGGCCCCGAGGGCCGACGTCATCCGAGGGCACTGGCGTCCCTGTTATCCCGTTCGAGGCTGGGGGGATGACCCGGCGAAGTCCTCCGGTTGCCACCGAGGGTAGGCTATCTTGGATGCAATTTGGTATAGCTTTGCATTGTTCTCGTAAGAATAACTTGTGTGCCTCTTTTCAGCGGCACTCATCCCGGAGGACAGGCGATTTTCGGGGCGCGAGGACGTTCCTTTGAGAGGGGCATCTGACACTCCTGAAACTGCCTTCGCGGACGCCACACGCCCAAGCTTAGTGGACTTCGCCCCTCAACCGAAGGTGCTGGGAGCATGGCGCGGGGTTGCAAGTGACGCGGCCGCAAGTATTGATCAGCAGGCGCTGCTAACCTACGGGGTGGAGCGCCTTGGAGACGCACTTGAGGTGTCAGGAGTGAGAGTAGATATCTGACCTTGCAACTATGTGTGGCCATTAAAAGTTTGCTGACTTATTTTATCGTACAGACCCTCGTCCTGGCCCAGGCGTTGCAGGCAGCTCATGCCGCGAGCGGGGGGCGCTAGAGGGGCGGGTGCGGGCCGCCGAAGAGGCTCTGCGCGCAGCCGAGGGGACGCACTCCGCCAAGGACGACTGCATCCGCCGCTTAGAGGCAGAGTGCGCGGAGGCAATGTCGCACGCCGAGGCGCTCGTGGCAGCGGCGTAGCTGTCAGCCACAGAGGCGGCGCGAGAAGAGGCTGCGGAGGAGCGGAATGGCCTGCTCCAGCAGATCGCTGCCCTGGAGAAGAAGAAGGGCCAACTCGTCGCGTCTCTTGCGGAGCGGGACTGGACTCTAGGCGATACCTCGGTGGCTGCGTGGGATGCCATGTTCACCCGAGGAGCTGTTGCGAACGCTTCGACGGATCGGGGATGCAGCCAACCTTGCACGCAACGCCGCGACGTCGTTCGGCAACCATTGCTCTTATGTGACGTCGTGCCTGCTGTGCGCGCTCCTGCAGCTCTGGGGCTGCTAACACATCGACGGGCTAGCCGACACTCAACTGGAGATGCCGGCCGAGGCGGGGGTGATGCCCTGCACCGTGCGTGCCGTTCATCACACGTGCGGGTTTTCCACGAGAGGATTTGGGAGTACATCGGGCAAGCTGCAGCAAAGGTCGAGCTACGGCGGACCATGCGCAATGAGGAGAACCTCGGCCAGTGGCTGGACGAAGTCCCGCGGCGTGACGAAGGTGGTGCCGAGGCCGCAGGGGGTGACGCGAACTGATATGACCACGCCACAAATACATACGACAATAGCGTCCAATATCAAGATTGAACTAAAGGTGAATTCGTTTCTTGAGCCTCAACATATTTTAAATGAGAATATGATGTTACCTAATAATGAAAATATATATTTTTACAGCACCACGTCACTTTTACACCAATTCAAAAGAGTCCTTGTTGGACCCGTACTGGAATCAGATTCGGACTGCTGCAATGGTGCAAGTTTAAACGGACGTAACTTTCTCATACGGACTTCGTTTGGAACGTTCTTGGACTTGATGAAAAGCTTATCAAGTCCACTTTCGAAAGGATTCAACCCCATCTTCAAATTCTATCCGAGACAGCCGCAATCATCAAAAGGGTCCGTGTTGGTCACGTACTGGAATCAGATTCGGACTGCTGCAATGGTGCAAGTTGAAACGAACGTAACTTTCTCATACGGACTCCGTTTGAGACGTTCGTGTACTTCATGGAAAGCTTATGAAGTCTACTTTCCAACAGATCCAACCTCATCTTCATATTCCACCTGAGCCGGCCGCAATCATCAAAACAATCCACATTGGTTTTTGAGTCCGAGTCAAAAGGGTGCTGCGCCACCACCAATTGGGCCCATGGGCCTTGTAACCCTAGAGCATGCACTTTGGACGCCCCTCCTGGTTGTTCTCCCTATAAAGGAGCTGCCACCTCCCTTGTTAGGACTTAGGTTTTGTTTAGATCAGTTTAGCCCCTTGTGCAAACTCCACGTTCTCTTGTGTCGGCTAGACCAGCAAATTCGTGTTACAGAACCTCAACTATCCTTGTGCGACTTTTATATCTAGCAAGTTTCAGGTTGCTCACTATCCTTGTTCTTGCGTGTTCTTCGGTTGCATGCAGGAATAGACCTTCGTGGTCAGGTCAACCGCGTTCTTGGCACGGTTGATAACATCTTGGGGTTGGTTCAGCGATTGCTAAGGCGCAAGCGTCGTCGTACGGTTGTAGTCGGATCGCAAGAGTCACCTCCGCCAAAATCGATAGTTATCATCCTATCGGAAGATCGGGACCCCATCGCCTCATCAAGTGGTATCAGAGCTTCAGTTGACCGGTAGGAATTTCTTGTATCCCTAGTTAGTAGATTGATTTTTATTTCCCATAGTCCAGAAAAATTGCCCCACAAAAAGAGTTAATTTCCGTTGTCCAAACCCCGTTGTGCCTTTCAATCCGTTAGTTTTGGTTTGCTAAATTGAATTTGTGTTCGTTTTAGCTTTGTCTAGTTGCTGGTCATATCTTTGTTCCAACAAAAAACCAAACAAAAAAAATTCCCCCACCCCAAACCCTAATTCCAATTTCAGCTGATCTTTCCTTTCTCTGCAGCCGCCACCAAAAACACCATAACTTTTGATTCCCAGATTATTTTTGAGTGGGACCACCGCCATTAGATTCAAAACTTCATTGTCCATCTATCTGTAAAATTTCACGTCATTCCAGAAAGGCAGTTAAGAGATATATGCGATGCAAGTTGACCAAAAATTCCAGATTGAATCTGCAACAGCCGACACTTGTGAATTTTGTGCGAATTTCGGGGTCCGTTTCCAGAACTTGACCCCAAAACAAAAGTTGTAGAAAAAGCCGTCGTAAAAAAGTGAAAAAAAGAATCATTGAAAAAAAAGGCAACTGAAAAAAGTTACGGCCGAAATACCGACGTGTTGTCCAGTGGACAGAAATCTTCAGTTTCCAAGTTTTGGGTCAATCCTTGTGTTCTTCAATTCCAGATTGCATTCGTTTGATTTATCTTGTATTTACCACTCCCATACATTGTCATACACTTATTTTAGCCTCCTTCCATCTTTGGTTGATCAGCAACATAGGCTAAGTGCTAGATACGAACTATAATTCAATTCTGTGCAATTTCTGAAATTAATTGATTGTTTTCCTTTGCTACAAAATACATAGCCTATCTAAGCTCCACTTTTCTACTAACCAAACAGGTCTCGCTGTACCTTGCAATCGCTTTACTCATCACTTGAGTTAGATTTATCACGAACCAGCCACCGGTTGCACCAACTGTTTGCTTTGGTAAGAACTCGTAAGAATTTGGTAAGAGCTTGAGAGATGCGTGACTTGATTTGAGCCTCCATATCCTAGTAGTTGATAGGAACATTTACTTGTGATTTGTTTCCTTGTTTTCTACTAACAATGACAGGTTTATAGGTAGATTATGATGTTATCGCGGGCAGATTTGAACTCGAAGGGAAACAATTACCAGTACATATCTTGCCACTCACCGCTGAGAGTACGTCATCGGAGTACTTCTTTTGGGTTGGTATGATGGATAACTACTTGAAAAGACAAGATCTTGATCCTGTTGAGAAGATGAGCCTGGCAAGGACGGCGCTGATTGGTGATGTTCAACATTGGTGGTCAAATCTCGAGTACCACTACATATACACATGGGAGCAGATGAAAAAGAAATTGCAACATTGTTTTGTACCTCCAGCACCCACGGTCACAAAGCGAGGTGCAACCTGAGGTAACTGAAAATGTTGATATTATTTTGGTTCCTACTCCATCTACAGATATCACCGAGATACTTGAAGAGGTGAAGGATGATCTGGTGCATCTTATGCCATTAGTGGAGAAGTTTGAGGTATCTACAGTATCTGATGAGGATGAAAACGACAAAGGTACTGATTTGGTGCTACAACAAGACATAGAGCAACCTTGTGAGTATGTACCTACTGTAGTGCAATCTTTTGATATTCCTTGTGTTGACTTGAACGAATCATGTGTTGATCTAAATTCGCATAATTTTGCACATGTCGAATTAATTACACATAAGGAAGTATTTGATAGAATATCCCCTGCTGATGCATTGTGCTATATCATGCTTAATGAGGCCGTTAGTTTGGATTGTGCTATGGAGAAAGTCTCTGAAATTGCATGTTCAAAATTCTTGTTTAGTGCCAACACTCCTGGGTATAAGTTTAATTTGATTGGAGATTATGGTGTAGAAAACCAATTTCTTGTATATCGAATATGCATAACTTGTGATCACATGAATGAATTGAAGCTTGCTGTTTTGGACAATTCGTGTGTGTTGAATCTTGTTCAATATGAGAGGGAAGTAAAATTTAGTATTTATCCAATGCCTATGTGTTCATCTCTTTTTGCACTATCTGGTATGGACAATCTGAATAAAGATGATGAATTATGAAAGAACTTACAAATCTTTTCACCCTTGCTAGATAAATTTGCTAATGCTCAATTGAGATACGATTACATAGATCAATTTTGCTTGACTCCAAAAGTTGTAGCTTTGCCCATATGTGCCACCACTGCAAGTTTACAACTTGAGAGATTTGAATTACATAAATGCTTCACTTACAATTGCAGAACTAGTTGCTTCACTTACAATTGCAAAACTAGTTGCAATAATTGCTGTGTGAGAAATTTTGATTTGCTCATTAACATATATGATTACTCTTGGGTTAATAATACAATGAGCTTTTATGATCACTGTGGTTTTATAACATTAATTGTGGAACAACGGAGAACTACTAAAACGGATGATATATACATATACCATGCATACACCTTGGCTTCTTTGTTACCCTATTTTCAGCTTATCAAAGGCCGAGGACGGCTTTGTTTGCAAGAAGGGGAGGATGATGAGAACATGTACTCTATGGATACAACCATATTTCCTATGTTTGTTGTTCCAATTACAATAACTCCTACGCATCACTTAAATTATCAGATGAGTTCATTTCAAACAGGTTTCAATTTGTTTGACAAAGAACTTATGATATTACATAATGAGAGTTTGTTGCGTTTGTTATCATATACCGAGATTTACGATCAAGATCATGCAATACGTGAGGCTACACATACGTTAAAACCGAGGACGGTTTCCTGTCAAGAAGGGGAGGATGATGTGACCACGCCACAAACACATACGACAATAGCGTCCAATATCAAGATTGAACTAAAGGTGAATTCGTTTCTTGAGCCTCAACATATTTTAAATAAGAATATGATGCTACCTAATAATGAAAATATATATTTTTACAGCACCACGTCACTTTTACACCAATTCAAAAGAGTCCTTGTTGGACCCGTACTGGAATCAGATTCGGACTGCTGCAATGGTGCAAGTTTAAACGGACGTAACTTTCTCATACGAACTCCGTTTGGAACGTTCTTGGACTTGATGAAAAGCTTATCAAGTCCACTTTCGAAAGGATTCAACCCCATCTTCAAATTCTATCCGAGACAACCGCAATCATCAAAAGAGTCCGTGTTGGTCACGTACTGGAATCAGATTCGGACTGCTGCAATGGTGCAAGTTGAAACGAATGTAACTTTCTCATACAGACTCCGTTTGAGACGTTATTGTACTTCATGGAAAGCTTATGAAGTCTAATTTCCAACAAATCCAACCTCATCTTCAAATTCCACCCGAGCCGGCTGCAATCATCAAAACAATCCACATTGGTTTTTGAGTCCGAGTCAAAAGGGTGCTGCGCCACCACCAATTGGGCCCATGGGCCTTGTAACCCTAGAGCATGCACTTTGGACGCCCCTCCTGGTTGTTCTCCCTATAAAGGAGCCGCCACCTCCCTTGTTAGGACTTGGATTTTGTTGAGTTTAGGTTTAGCTATTATGCAAACTTCTGTTCTTCAGTTGTGTCGGACGACCACCTGTCAAGACAGCCTTCGGAATCCCACCTTTTGATTTCAATATCAATATTTGCAATTTCAGATTGCTTGTTATCTTGTTCTTGCGTGTTCTTCGATTGCATGCAGGAATAGACCTTTGTGGTTAGGTCAACCGCGTTCTTGGCACGGTTGATAACAACTTGGAGTGTGGTTCAGCGATTGCTAAGGCGCAAGTGACGTCGTTCGGTTGTAGTCGGGTCGCAAGGGTCGCCTCCGCCAAAATCGATAGTTATCATCCTATCGGAAGATCGGGACCCCATCGCCTCATCACGAACCCACAGGTGTGACGCCAGGGTTCTCGCGTGTTGGCGTGCGTTGTAATACACATGCCCTTTCCTTGTAAATAAAGTAGAAGTTGCCACCATGTTCTGACCAGCGTGTGCCTGTGTCCTGAACAGCTACCCGACAGGGACCAGCTGCTAGTTTCTGACCTTGTGACCCAACGGCGTCTTCGGCGCTGGCAGAGAGCCGAAGAGTCGGTGGATTTCTGGCGCCCGGGTCCTTCGGGCGAGGATTTGGCGCGAACACGGGTTAAGGAGGAGCCTGCCAAATAGCGGCTGCGAGCGCCCGAGGATGCTTGTATACTTACTTTTGCTGCACTCTATTTGCAAACGTCCTGCGACAAATACCGTAGAAGTTGCTTTGGTTGAATTGTGTCGCCTGCATCCCCGTCCTCTCTTGCGACCATGTTGTCCCTCAGTAGGCACGCAAGGTTATACTTCGCGCCTGCCTGTACGCTAAGTAGACTCTCGCGCGCCTCGCACCATTTCGAGGTGGTGTGAGTGAAGCTGGCGCCTAATCGAAGTAGACACGCAAGAGCTCAGCTCTTAGCCGAAGTAGACGCGCGAGTGCTCCGTCCCCTACCTTTCGAAGGGGTGGCAGCAGAGCTGGCGCTTAATCGAAGTAGCCGTACGAGCGCTCCGTCCCCTACCTCTCGAAGGGGTGGCAGTGGAGCTGGCGCCTAGTCGAAGTAGACACGCGAGCGCTCAGCGCCTAGTCGAAGTAGACACCCGAGCGCTCAGCGCCTAGTCGAAGTAGACACGCGAGCGCTCAGCGCCTAGTCAAAGTAGACGCGCGAGGGCTCCGTCCCCTACCTTTCGAAGGGGTAGCAGCAGAGCTGGCGCCTAATCGGCAGACGCGTGGCGCCCGCCCCTACCTCTCGGGGTGGCAGCGGCCGGTGCCTAGTCGGCAACGCACGAGCGCCAGCGCCTAGCCGGCAGAGACGCGCAGTGCTCCATCCCTACCTTCGAAGGGTGGCGCGAGCTGGCGCCTAATTGAAGTAGACGTGCGAGCCGCCTAATCGGCGTAGACGCGCGAGCACTCCGCCCCTACCTCTCGGGGTGGCGCTGCCGGTGCCTAGTCAAAGTAGACGACGAGCGCCAGCGCCTAGCCGGTAGACGCGTGAGTGCTCCATCCCTACCTTTCGAAGGGTGGCGCGAGCCGGCGCCTGTCGGCAGACGCGCGAGCGCTTCGTCCCCTACCTCTCGAAGGGGTGGCAGCGGAGCTGGCGCCTAGTCAAAGTAGACGCACGAGCACTCCGTCCCCTACCTTTCGAAGGGGTGGCAGCGGAGTTGACGCCTAATCGAAGTAGACGCACGAGCGCTCCGTCCCCTACCTCTCGAAGGGGTGGCAGCGGAGCTGGCGCCTAGTCGAAGTAGACGCGCGAGCGCTCCATCCCCTACCTCTCAACGGGGTGGTAGCGGAGCTGGCGCCTAGTCGAAGTAGACGCGCGAGCGCTCCATCTCCTACTCTCGAAGGGGTGGCAGCGGAGCTGGTGCCTAGTCGAAGTAGACACGCGAGCGCTTAGCGCGTGCCGGAGTAGACACGCGAGGGCTCTGTCCCCTACCTTTCGAAGGGTGGCAGCGAGCCGCGTCTGGTCGGCGACGCGCGAGCGCTCCGTCCCCTACCTCTCGACAGGGTGGCAGTGAAGCTGGCGCTTAGTCGAAGTAGACGCGTGAGCACTCCTTGCCCTACTCCCGGCGGGTGGCGCGAGCCGGCGCCTGGTCGGCGTAGACGCGCGAGCGCTCCGCCCCTACTCGGTGGTGGCGCGAGCGGGCGCTAGTCAAAGTAGACGCACGAGCGCCGACGCCAGCCGGCGTAGACGCGTGCGAGGGCTCCGCCCCTACCTTCGGCGGGTGGCGCGAGCCGGCGCCAATCGGCGAAACGCGCGAGCGCTCCGTCCCCTACCTCTCGAAGGGGTGGCAGCGGAGTTGGTGCCTAGTCGAAGTAGACGCGTGAGCGCTCCGTCCCGTACCTCTTGAAGGGGTGACAACGGAGCTGGCGCCTAGTCGAAGTAGACGCGCGTGAGGACAACGGCTATGTGCCCAGCTTGTGCTCCACAGGGTGCGTGTGGGGGCAGGTCCTTGTTGGGCCTTATCAGTACCCCATGGAATGCGCGCAAAGGCGTACTTCTGCGGCGTTGGATGTCCGCTCCGTGGGATGCATGTGAAGGCAAGCGTCTGTTGCATCTTCTGCTCGCCTCGCGGGGGGCGTGCGGAGGCAAGCCTCTGGTGCGCCTCGTTTATACTCCGTAGAGCGCGTGCGGAGGCAGACCTCAACGCTACGGCTTATTTATACTCCGTAGAGCGCGTGCGGAGGCGGACCTCGACGCTACACCTTATTTATACTCCATAGAGTGCGTGCGGAGGCGGACCTCGACGCTACGTCTTATTTATACTCCGTAGAGTGCGTGCGGAGGCGGATCTCGACGCTACGTCTTATTTGTACTTCGTAAAGTGCGTGCGGAGGCAGACCTCGACGCTACGTCTTATTTATACTCCGTTGAGTGCGCGCGGAGGTGGACCTCGACGCTTGTAAGAGCCCAGATATTAATATCCGGATTCCTCTGTGATTCCACCACACTATTTCCTGGATCAATAGATAGTGCTCACAGATTACAGTTCTGAATATCAAAATACATATAATGTGGAAGCGTAATTAAAATAATAGACTTACTCATGGGCCGCATAGGCCGAAATCATAAAATTGCAGCAGCGGAAGAATGAAGCACACAGGTGGGACCTTCAGGACATGCCCACAGGCAGCCAACTGGAGGTGCGCGACCTAGCCCTTGACATCTTCATCTTCTCTGCTAGCTTGTCCAATCTTGTTGCTGAGGCGAGGTGATTTGATTCCTGATTCTGTATTTTGTCGCAAAAGCGAGCGTGAGCACTCCGACCCTGTGCTCTGCGAGCCAATACTCAGAATGCAAATAAATAGTATGCATGGCTAAACAAAGGAGAGGCTCGGGTTATTTTATTTGCCATAAAACGTGTTTAGTAGCATTTCTATTATTATATCATATTGTTATTTTTGTGACCTAAAGACTCCTCACCGCAAATGACATCATTGACTTAATCCACCAAAGATTCACGCTCTTTATTAACTGCTGTCTAAGACTCCCAACAGCGATTGCCATAATTGACTTAATCCACCGAAATTACCTTCCTTTATTGAGTGCTCTCTAAACTCCAAACAACATGTGTCATCCTCTATTCAATCCACCGATCATATTCTTTCTGTATTGGTTGCTGTCTAAAACTCCAAACAGCGAATATCATCATTTATATAATCCACCAATCATGCCCTCATTGCGGCCTAAGACTCCAAGCAGTGAGAGTCATCCTTTATTTAGATCCACCAATATCTTTTGTATTCTAAAATCCAATCTTGTGGTTGCTAATCATCAACTCTTCATTTCTAAATTCTAATGACTATCCAACATAATTGCTTTTAAATCCACCGAAATCCTTCGTATCGGGACTCCCTAATAATTCAATCCTTTTGCTATTGATCCAAAACCATAATTTGTTCTCCCAATAATTAATCGTATTTTCTACTATCTATTTCTAACTAACTCACTAGTATACATCCCCAAGAATATTAATGATCAAGTCTACGACTCACTAGTATACATCCACCAAGAATATCAATGATTAAGTCTACGACTCGCTAGGATACATCCACTAAGAATATCATTGATCAAGATTATAATCCAATAATTGTTATCATTCCTCCAATATTCCTAGAAATTTAATTCATCCATCTAGTATTTGATCCAATCCTGTTAATCCCATTACTGCCATCATCTTCCAAGAATTTTATATTAGTTATCAGTGTTGTAATCCCGCAATTACCTTTGCATCCCTAATACTCCAAAAATCACTTAAATCATCTATCTAACCTATATACTCATTTAGACTCCACCAAATTACTTCTCCCAGATCCCACACTATCATTTCCTTTTTATAATCGACCTGAGTCCACCAATATCTGTATGTTTTTACCACAAACTTCCATCTCCTTTACTCATGACCCTGTTTATTCCACCCACATTTTATTTTGTAAGAATAGAAATGCCACTATTTGAAATACAATACATAAAATTTCCTGAGACCTAGCAGCTTTGGCACAAAACATAATGTTCAAGGAATATTAACATGATTTTCCATACATATGGCATCACACCATATGCCTAATAACACCATAATTTTGCCATACATATGGCATCACACCGTATAACATCTTTCAGCGTTATAGCCGCTTAACTTACCACTGGGACGACACCCAAGACAACTCAAATCAGGGCCTTTCTCTGCCCTCCACTTTACCACTCCCATTCACAGAGTTTTTGAAATAGAACTATATTTGGTTAAGTTCCCATGTCCGCCCTTGACCGTGGACACGGCTATTCGAATAGTTTTGACTTTGCAGAGTTTGCACACTTTACCCACAAGAGACAATCTGCTCGTTGCCCCACATGATTCCTTAGCCACGTGGTTGAGTAGACCGTCACAGTGACTTTTCAAAGTATCTAGCCCCTTTTGTCATCTCACCTTATGGGAACCTGCCCACTTGCGGTGGGTCCCATCTATGCACGGGATGTAACCACGTCTACTAGCGAAGACACAGGCTCCACTTCCAGCAACGCTAGTACGGCTAGTTACCTCACCCTCCAACTCGGTGTCCCTTTAGGCCTCCCATTGCCCTTTGCGTATCCACTTCCATCCACTACCAGTGAGATGAGTCCGGGGGTTTCGATAAATTTACTTAGCCAAGTTGTACTTTACAGACTTGTGGTTGCACTTGTTTAACACAGGAGGTCATGACAAGATTCAGTCCTTAAGGTTATCTGGGCGGTTCTACCACAAACCACACTCTCGTGCACCCCTGCACCATACCCCCGAACCATCCGCCCAGATAAATAAGCAATTTGAGGTTTTTGGGAGTAAAATTAATCATATCCAACATATACCAGTCATTACCACCATGACTGTCCAACCAATTTTTCCCATGATTACAAGTGATGCTTAGGTGCTTTCGCGCCAATGAGTATCTAAACATTACTAAGCATGGCATATAATTACGGACTTATTTTCGAAAGGTTACTACTATAATTTTGCTAGGGCGACAAGGTTCTCATTTTCAAATATTCCAAAGGAGGGGCAATATTAATCAAGTTAAATAATAGGAATTTAACTAGAATTCTAAATTACACATGGATTTGCATATAAATTAACAGCATGCAATTTGATAATTTAAACAAAAGTAATTTGCAGAAAATGTAGGTTCAACATGATCAAAGTATTGACTCGCCTGGCGCGGTTTACCGCGGACTTGAGCTCGCACAAAGTTGTCTTATGCAATCTTCCGGACCCCAGTTTCTTCCGGACTCCTGGTCTTCATCGATCTCGGTCTCGCTTGATCCGTAGAATCTTCCGGGCCCCAGTTTCTAATTACGCGGCAATTGACTGAATTCAAATAAAAGCAAATAACTCAAAAAGTCCAAATAAATCCAAACACTTTAAATACCCGATTTAATTTAAATTATATATTTATTACGACTTGGGAATAGAAGGATGATTCAGATTAGCGTGCCATGAATACAACGGTAGCTGGATTTAACTAGGGGAATGAGTTGTCTGAAAAACTTTATTGTGAGAGAAAATTTTAGGATAAAGAGGATTCAACAAAATAACATTTTCAGGCATTTATTCATTCTGGAAAAAGGTAATAGCCATACATGGCCGATTAGGGAAAGGCGATGTTCGATATGTTATTTGATAACTCTCTCATCATTGTTTTACATTTATCAAGAAAGTTCTATGGGTCAGGCAGGACTTACGGATCGATAAAAGAGTTCAACAAAGATAGTAAGAAGGGGCAAAACTTCGTGATTTCAAGATGTGGAGGTTTTACAGGGGAGGGGTATAATTTCAAATGCTCGGCATCGTTTTGATATTTCATGCGGCATTATTTATCTAGGATTGCAACTGCCAATTTAATGACTCAATACTTGTAATAACTTAATTAAAGTATGGAGTTAATCATTTAATCAATTATTTTGATGGACTAGATTGGTTATTTTACTAATTACCCATTCTATTTTTCATAGTCGAACTTTTATTAAGTGAGTGAATCATGAGTTAACGGGGATTGCCTCAATGGAGTTAATCCTTTAATTATTTCCAACTATTACCTTTGAACTCTGAGATAATGTTGGAGACTCGGATATGAGGCAAGGGCTATTTTAGGCACAATAAGAGAGATGACATGATTTTAGAGATGAGCATCTCCTGGTCAACATTTTATGTGGCACAACCTTGTTAAATTTATTGGCTTAGTATGTATAAATAGGTTTAGGTCGATGGATGAAAGATAGTGTTTAGACCACTTGAGCTTCCGATAGGAGATGATGTTAAGATTCGATTTACTTGATCATTGATTTTGAGAGTATTAAAATCATCTATATAAAGCCTTAAATATGAGACTTTAACTGTCTAGGATCAACTTCTATTACCTCTAATTCACGAAAGATGACCTTACAATTAAATTAACATATTCGATTTCTAACATCAATCTCCAGTGAATCCCTAGATTTTCTTATTATTTGGAAATAGAGCATGCATTCTTTTGTGTTAGTCTTACACAAGAATTTATATGTTAGTTTGTTACCTTTTTATTATCAAGAAATTTAATAAAGATAAGTTTATAAGTTAAGTCCCCATTACAATTTGCACTAATTCCTCATTCCCTCTACTTACAAAACACAGTTCACTGCCCTGCTCAAATGAGAGAGTTTTAGATACCAATTTAGGAGTGGAAGAGCACACTGCTGCGCGTGAGTTTTTGGCCAAGCTTTTAGTCGGACCCACCACACAGAGACAGAGGCGCAAGGGAAGAGCCGCTCGGCTGACTGAACAGAGCAGGGGGCAAAGACAAGGAAGACAGGGGAGAGGGAAAAGCCGAGCATTGCAGCGGCGACGCCGGTGGGAGACGACCTGGGAGGCGACGGCGACCAATAAAATGGGTCGTCCAGCCGGCGAGGGACCCCAGGGAGGCGGTGGCTGTGGTAGGGAAGGGGCCACAGCAAACCGATGGCAATGGAAGGCGACCGGGGAAGGGGAGCCGGATGGGGCGCCGGTGGCCGGAGAGGAAGGAGCATGGAATGGAGCGAGCACGAGCACGAGTAGAGGGCGAGGAGCTCACCTGAGCGACCGAACCGGCCGGAGTGAGGCTGCAGCGGACCGGCGATGAGCACAGGCAACGGCACGAGGAGACGACCGTGGCGGGGTCGCGTCGGCAGGGGAGAGCGCAGGCCATCGACGTGGGAAGCCTTGGGGTGCCAAGGAGGTGCTCTCACCGCGTGGAATCGCCCCGGAGCCGACCAAGGTGGAGGCGGCAATGGAGAGGGCGGTGGCCGGCCGGAAAGGGGGAAAACACGTGGGCGACTAGCTTGGGCAGCGGATTCCCAATTACTCGCGAATGGGGGCAGCGGGCGGCAGGGGGCGCGCCGTGACGCGGGCGATTTGTGGCGTGTTCGCTGGAGGTGGCCGGGACGAGGTGAGGCGGCGGCGGCTCTCGGTGGAGGGGGAAGAAGGGGGGGCAAGAGGGAAAAGGTAGAGGGCGGCTCGGGGTCTTATAGTCGAACACGCGCGCGCGAGAGGGGCAGAGCCAGGGCAGGGAGCGCGGTGTTGGCGGAGGACCGGGCGGAGCGGGGAGGTCCGGCGCGGGGCTCGGCGCGCGGAAGCGACAGTCGAGCGGCGCGTGCAGCGGGAAATGATGGCGAGGCCACGCACGATGTGAAAGAGGCGATGCGGGCAAGTGCGCAGTGACGGTGGTACAGTGAGGGGCAGGGCTAGCTGAGTAGGCGTGCTGAAGAAGACGACGTGGAGCGAGCGTCGCCACGAGGGAGAGGAAAAAGAAATGGAGCTTCGGCTTGGAGAGGAGAGTGTGTGCGGGAAGGCGAGAAGAAAAAGAGGAGGTGGGGCTGGGCTGGCCGGCCTGGCTTCATCTCTCTCTCTCTCTCTCTCTTTTTATTTTTGTAATTCATTGCTATTTGTTTTATGCATACACATACATGTATATTTACATATATATTTTCTTTATTTCTATTCTTGTACAGATTCATTTTTATATTTTTGCTCACTAGGTCTTTTGTATACATGTTTGTATGTGTTTTATTTATTTATTTTTGTTGCCCTCTTATAATACTATTTTCCATATGAAATTTTATACTTCAATTTAAATCTCGCCCTCCTTATGTTGAAATATATTTTCAGCTTTTGAATTCAAGATTATAGATTTCTTTTACTTCCACATTTTCTTTTATGGCATTTTTAATTCTAGTCTTATTATTATTATCATCATCATCATTATTTTTGAAACCTTCTTCAAAACTTAAGAAGCACCTTAAAAATCCAAATTTCAAGAAAATACTTTGCACAAATAATTCAAAAGCTTTCATTTTTAAAATTCAAATTTTTGGGATGTTACAACGCTACGTCTTATTTATACTCCGTAAAGTGCACGCGGAGGCGGACCTCGACGCTACGTCTTATTTATACTCCGTACAGTGCGCGCGGAGGCGTCCCCCCACGCGTCTTTGTTTACACTTATACCCGCGTTTTTGTTCACGGAGAGTGTGCATGCGAACGCGTGCCTTTGTTTATACTCATACCCGCGTTTTTGTTCACAGAGAGTGCGCGTGCGAATGCGTGTCTTTGTTTATACTCATACCCGCGTTTTTGTTCACGGAGAGTGCGTGCGCGAGCGTGTGTCTTTGTTTATACTCATACCCGCATTTTTGTTCACGGAGAGTGCGCGCGAACGCGTGTCTTTATTTATACTCATACTCGCGTTTTTGTTCACAGAGAGTGCGCGCGTGAACGCGTGTCTTTGAGGGAAACCAGACAAGTTTGCAAACGGTGAACTTTATTGAATTCCCGTTTACGCGGGTGAGCGATTACAAAAGACGACGTACTGACCACTGATCACTCGAGGGCGGGAACGGCCGCGACTGTCGTTGCTTAGGTGACGAGGCGGTGCACAGTAGGAGCCTCTACTGCTGGGGCAACCCACGTGGAGGCCTGGCGAGGTGCTTCTCGAAGCCGCCGAAGATCCTCGCGCTTGTATATCCGGTCTAGGTGTTCCGTTGGGCGTCGTGGTGCGGACCTCTGGTGCCGAGCTCTATGCGCCGAGCCACGTCCTGGTCGCCGTGGATGGTGATGATGGCCTGCGGTCCGGGGAGCTTCATACATAAGTAGCCGTGGTGTGGGACCGCCTCGAAAGTGTTTAGGGTTGGTCGCCCCAATATGGCGTTGTAAGGGTACAAGATATCGACGATGTCGAAGGTGACGTCCGTGCTCCTCACGTTGTCATCTCGGCCAAAGGAGGCCTGCAGGCATATCTGGCCCAACGCCCGTAGGGGCTGACCCCCGAAGCCCTGTAGTGGGATTTCCGAGGGGCCCAACCGACTTCGGGGGATCCCCATCTGGTCAAAGGCCGTCGCAAACAAGATGTTCGTGGAGCTTCCTCCATCAATCAGGACGCGCCTTATGTCGCATCCTGCGATGGCGACCTGGACGATCAGGGGGTCTTGGTGGGAGAACTCCACACCTTCGGCATCGGCGGGCGTGAAGGTGATCTCATGCTGCGCCCAGTCCGGTGGTGCCTGCGCCGGTATGCCGCCACGTGGTGTAGCCTCCTCGCATAAGCCTTCTGCTGCCGCGCCGAACCGAACTCCAGCGACGAGCCCCCGGAGATGACGTTTATGACCCTTGCGCTGGGTTCCCTCTAGGGCTTGTAGCTGTAAGAGGCCCTCCTGAGGTTGCTGTATGTGAGCCTGAATCCGCAGGGGGGCCTTCCTGGGGCTGCATCCCTTGATCCTGGATACGCATGGGGCCTTCCAGGGGCTGCTGGACGTGGGCCACGACAGGCGGGCGCGTCTCAAGGTTTCTGTCCCTGGTGACGCTTTGCCGAAGTGCTGCAATGGTGGTGCACGCACGCCTGTCGTGGCTACCACGACCATGGAGCTCGCACCACTGCTCGTGGTGCTGGTCGTCGTACTCTCCGCGGGCTTTACCGTCGCGGCCTTGACCGCGCCCGTGCCCTCGGCCCCGGTGTCCCCTGCCGCCACGGCCAACGGAGGTGTTATCTTTGGAGCCACCCTCGATGTCAAAGACATAACAGCCTCTCCGAGACTTCTGCTGGCCGTGTTTGGACTTGTGGCCCAACGAGTCCTTGTGGTGGGCATCATTGCGCTCGGAGGCGTCCTTCACTGGCTCCTGCTTGCGCTTACCTTTCGAGGAGCCTTCCCTCGGCGAGCCTTCATTCTTCGTCGCGCCCTCCGCCTGATTAGTATCGGAGTCGTCGCCCTGTCGCCGCCGCGCGTCCTCCTCCGCTCGGCGTACTCTTCGATCTTGTCGAAGAGCTTCGTCACCGTCTTGATTGGCTTCTGCGCGTTGTACTCGGCCAGCGACCCCGGGCGAAGACCCTGTACTGCTGCATTGATGATGATTGCCTCATTGACATCTTTGACCTGGCAGCGTACCTTTGCAAAGCGCTTGAAGTAGTCTCAAAGCTTCTCCGACATAGTTTCCTTGGAAATTGTTATAGAGCCGGTCGCGGATCTGCTCCCACGTGTAGATGGAGTTTGGCTTGATGGTGAAGAACCAAGAAAGCGCCACTCCCTGTAGCACGAGGGGGAGCCCTTTTGCCTTCGTGGTGTCGTCTCCGCCGGCGGCTTTGATGGCGGTCTCGTACACACGCACGAACTCCTGCGGGTCCGTGTCGCCTTTGTACGACTCGATGGCACTCGGGTCCACGCGTCGCAGCGAGACGCGGCTGGACGTGGGGGCGTTGCGGCTGTCCGCCCGCTCCGGCGTGGGTTCCGGCGTGATTACCGGCGGAGTTTGCTGGCTCCGAGCCTCTTGCATATCCCGCACGGCCCCGCGGAGATCCGCTAACTCTCGCTGGAATGCGTTGAGGGCCGCCAGCAGGGCGTTCTCCATTGCAGGTGTGCCCGGGGCAACCGGAGCGCCTGGTTGCACAACAGGAACAGCGGCGATCACGGCCTGCACTCCTGGACTGCCTGTCGCGGTGACGTGATGGACTCCGGAGTCGATGACGAGACCCGCGTTGCCGCCGGAACCGCCCACCGTTCCTGCGCCGGGTGGGGGAACGGTCGCCGTGCCAGCGTGGGCACCAGCACTGTCGCCCCCGGCCACCCGATCGACGCTGCCAGCGATTGTCGCGGTGTTCGCGGCGGGGTTACCTGCCACACGTGGGGCGGTCTCGACCGTCGTGGCGGCGGCGGGGTCGATTGTCGTGGCGGTGGTGGCGGGGTCGGTCGTCTCAGCGGTGGTGGCGGGGTCGAGCGTCGTGTCGTGAACGCCGATGTTCGTGACCGTCACGCCTGCATCGCCGCCCACACCTGCGACTGCCGACGCCGAAGCCCTGGTGTTGACACGAGGTTCCGTCGCGCCCGCCTTCTTCTTCGCCGCCGACGATGAAGCTTTCTTTGGTGCCATCCTTCTTCGGATCTTGAGGCTTGCTCTTCGTCCTCCCCACGGACGGCGCCAACTGTTATGGCTACAAACCAAACAGAGAGAGAGTATGGTAGTGGAGAGTTAGGTGAGCAAGTGTTTAGGGTTCCCCCATGGCCGGTATCATATATATATACCCACATGGGGAGTGTTTTTACAATAGTACCCTTACATTTGAGTATTCCCTTAGGGGTACTTTTGTCATTATACATGTCCCATTTTGGGCCTTACAATCTTCTAACAGGCCTGCTGAGCTTAGATGGGGGCCACCCCTACAACAATCAGAATTTTCTCTTTTTTGCTGCTCGTAACATAGAATGAATTTTAATATACATTTTATACATAGGTGGATTAAACCATGAAATATTTGTAGAAATTTTCTTCAAATTTTTTGTGACTTTTTTTCAATTGAAGTGCACCCTAAGCTTAAGAGCATAAGATTATTGCCCATTTACATGATTGTTGCAAAGCACAGGCATCTACCAGTAATCGTAAATTGCATATAAATCAGTGATAATGCTAAAATTGCATGTAAATCAGTGATAATGCTAAGTATGCCAATCAATTGCATGGTTGCCACTGTATTTTATGAGACGGTAATGGCTGCCTTAGCGGCCCTATTATACGTTCCTTTACTTTACGTATGCTCTTGGTCCTTGCCCAACTAACGCCTCAATACTTCCGTACCGTATAAAGTCGCGTTCCTCAAATAATGCATTGTTCCTCCGCTTCCGATCAAAGCAAAAACGCGCTTCGAAATGCGCGGGGCGTTTTAGTAACTAATAAAAGCCACACTGGCTTACGGAATTTAACATCTTGCCCAAGTTTCCACTTAAATCTAGTACACCACCAACAATAGAGCTTACCGATAAATCAAGTGAAGGATGCGAACCGAAGATTTTCGTAGACAAGTGGGTCACACAGAAGCATCACAAAATATTTAACTTTGCTATAGCCATAGTACACAGAAATATGATGCATGGTAGCGCTCACCACTTGTGTTCATCTAACTAAAACAGATACTATCAATGGTAAAACAATAAAATTCATGTGCCACAATCATTACATCCAAGAAGGTGAGAAAGAACCACCACGAAATAATCTGGTTAGATTCACTGAATTAGAACTATGTGCACAGACTTATTCAGCTTGGTCGACTTTCATGGCTTCAACGGAGTCCAGCATTTCTCTTAACTTTTGTCTCCTTTCTTTCGCCAAACTAATGCCCTCCTGCAGAAATTATCGGTCGTTAGTTCTTTTGGAACATCCTTTCCAAACCATCTTTAGTCCATGACCACATGATATCAGAATTTGCAGGATCAAATACAATTAACAACAATTAACTAAAATATTCGTCATAGAATTTGATAAAAGCGTAACAAAAGGAGCCAACTCTCAGAAAACCCAATCAAATGTTATCACGACATGAAAAGTTGAAAACCCCTTAATTTCTAACTTCTATTATCTCAGCTGTCATTTGACCTCAATCAAATACTATCTAATGATAATATCTTTTTTATCAAATACATTGCTGCAATACCTAAAAAGCACGCAAAAAAATCTCCCTTGTATATTCCATGAAACATTTTAGTAAGCAGATATTAACAGACCTTAATAATCGCCATGGATGTCACTTCACCTCCAGGCTTTTGTATTGACACTAGGCGGTCTGAAGAACCTAGAACAATAGTCACGGAGGTATCTATTATTGATTCTTCTTCAGCTGTTGGATCCGCCAGGACATTATCTTTGTGTAGTGCACACGTAAGGGAAAATGGAATGTCCCTAAGATTAAGCTTTCTCTTTTCTCTGTTTACCAATTCATATTTGGTTTTGCCTTCATTGCCTCCAACGGTAAATACTCTTCCATCATCACCAACAGATACTAGAGGAATTTCCACTGTGAATAAAACATATTATCAGCAGCGAAAGAATAACCACATCACCGACAGCTGTTAACATGAGCATAGTGGAGATGTATAGAAGCAAACTTATTTAGAGAACAAAAAAAAAGAATAAATGAGCTTTGAGAATTTGGCCAATAAATAAAATACTATTGCCTCCCTCAACTTTTAATGTCAAATATAACAAACCTACCTTGCCCAAGTGAATGTTTTGACCAAATAAACGTAACCATGAACCATAAGTTCTCTAGCGGAAACCGAAAAGCAAACACAAATTTCTTAACTGCCATATACTTGGATAGCCTACGCCAACCTGTTTAAGACAAAAGGTTTTGTTGTTGTTGTCGTCGTCGTCATATACTTGGATACAGTTCAAGAGTGCTGCATGACCTCCAAATAACTGGTAAAGAAACCAATATAGAAAAAGAAAAATAATTTTTTAACTAGGGTGTTGTCACCCCTTGCATGGCTAGGGATCAAACCCAGGACCACATGCTCATGCACCCCTGCACTCCACCCAGAACTCATCCAGGTCACCCTAACTGCAATGAGTCTCTGACTTTTTTTTTCATTTGTCCATTCTGAGGGAGTGTCATCTCCAATTGAAGTTTTTCCTTCAAAAGAACTTTATGGCCTAAGAAGTTAGATAACTGGTATATGGTTGTGACCATGTAGCCATACATATGCATCCACTTGCTGGCACAAACATATTATAATTAAGTCAAATCATGACTTGGTGCCTTGCTGAAGCTTCACTTGGACTCGAATAGACAAATAGAAAATCAACAATCACACACTACAATTTACACTATTGTGTTTTTTTATGGTTCTCATCATACATTATCTCAAAGGAGCTATAACTATGTAGCACGGATACGTCGACTCGACACGACACGACACCGACACGGGAATTCGCCGTTTTCCCAAAAAGACCGATACGGCGACACGGCTATATATATTTAAATAATAAATTATATATATATATATATATATATATATATATATATATATATATATATATATATATATATATATATATGTGTGTGTGTGTGTGTGTGTGTGTGTGTGTGTGTGTGTGTGTGTGTGTGTGTGTGTGTGTGTATATATATATATATATATATATATATGTATTATTTTATATGTTTCCACACGGCTTACTAGCATTCAAGGAACAATGCTTGAGTATGGATCAAATGATTACTAGGACTATTCCAAGCACTACACTTAGGGCAGAATTCCTTAGGATTTCTGCTTCACCCATAATAACAAAATTCCTTGGCTACATGCTTCTGATGTGCCAAGAAGCAGAGGGGCTAAATGCTGAAGTACTGAACAGAGAAGGGGGAGATGATACTTCGGTGGCGCGCATGGATGAATCCGGCGGCAAGTGGGGATGAAGCCAGCAGCGCTTGGGGAGGAAGCCGACAGGTGGCGCTTGGGGAAGAAGCCGGTGGAGCTTGGTGAGGAATCTGGCAGCGCGCGGGGACGAATCCGGCGGCGCATGGGGAAGAAGCCGGCGGCGCTTGGGGAGGAAGCCGACGGGCGGCGCTTGGCGAGGAAGCCGGCGGCGCGCGAGGACGAATCGGCGACGCGCGGGACGAATCCAATGACGAGCGAGGAAAAGCCGCGGCGCGCTGGGGGAAGCCGACGGCGGCGGCGAGGTGCGGAGCGGCGGCGTCGAGGAAGCCGACGGCAGCGGCCGATGCGGACAAGCGGCGCAAAGACGAGGCCAATGGGGAATAACGCGCGGCGCTCGTGCGTCGCGTAGGGTTAAAACACGCACGGCGGCGTGCGTTATGGGCTGGCTGGCCGTGTCTGGGCGGGCGGTGTGTCGAGCCGAGTCCGATTCATGTATTTAATGTGTCCGACACGTGTCGAGAATTTTACTAATTAAAATTAATTCTAAAATCGGCCGATACGTCTCCGACACGTGTCGAAGACGTGTCCGTGTCGTATCCGTGTCGGACACGGATACAGCTGTTTTGCGAAGTGTCCGTGCTACATAGGCTATAAACTTTCTAACTTATAAAGCAACCCGTACAATATTTAGATGATTAACCAATCAACAATATCATGGCCAGATATGACTACAGGATGTATCTACACTTAATAAGTACATGTGTCAATTGTAATATACACAAAGAATGGAAAGGGGAAATTAAATCAATAATAGAATTCATACTTCGTTGATGTAGTAACTGCTACAAGATTACTATAGCATATTGATACTTCCAATTGTAGGGTAATGAAATAGTGAAAGGATATCAAGTCAATTAAAACAGTGGGGAAAAAATAATGAACATACAATGTGTAAATGCAGCCACCGCTGAAATCAATGCAGCATCGAACAGAGATCCATCAGCATTCAAACAATAGACATCCTGTAAAACTAAAATGTCAAGAGAAGAACAGAACACGTGCTTTTTGCAAACTTATTTAGGATTGGCAACATCTCCACTTATTTTTACGTCATTGCGTGTACACTGTACAAGCCCACATGACACATGCACGTGCAGTGTAGGGATCTAGTGAGAACAACCTATTTGGTGTAATCATGTGAACCTACCAGAAATGAATCTCAAATTACGATCAAAATTCAGAAAAGAAAAGGTACAGGTAGGCACTACAATCATCCACTATCATATGAACTATTAAGTTCTAACTTGATCGGCACAGTAACAAGAGACAGAAATAGTATTTTGTATCTTTCTCTCATTTTTGTTTACTTTTTATTATGTTTTGTCTTATATTGTTTGTTCCAATAGAGTGACCTCAAGGTTATTAAGTCGTAAAGTCGAGTCGAGTCGCCAAGGGGGTGACTTGGGCGACTAGTTGACTCCCCAGAGTCAGGTTTACAATTGTCACAGTCATAATAAAGAAGTAAGCTAGGATTATTATACTAATACTACAACCAAAATAGCACGTGTGGTGTGCAATGAGGATCTAGGATTATTGAGTCACTGGTATTAAGTCTCGGTCGGGCCGAGCCTCTCTAGTGGACCTCAAACTTACTGATCCAGTGGGTCAGCTCCTAGTCGTGCGGCTGGACATGGCCGGCTAGTCGTGATTAGTAGCTGACTAGTCGTCCAGCTGCTCGACTAGTCGCTCCAGTCGAGTTGTCCTCTCTAGTTGTCCGTCATGTACCGACTGGACGACTAGTCGTCGATTAGTCGACAACTTAATAACACTGGTACTGACCTTGCCCCATCTTGTTCCAATGTAGTAATGTTTTGTCCCATTTGGTCTAATCTAGGTTTGACACATTGATTGTTGTAACCTCAAGAAATTAGGTTATAACATCATAAGGAAACGATATAGCATACACGTATTTGTACTCCAGGATGAGTAAACATGATAAGGGAAAGGACATAGTATACTAAGCAAGACGGTCTCTAAGACCTGGCCCTGTACATATCAACACATATCCTCAGACTCTCGCCTACAATCATGCCAGTTTGGGACCACCATGATCTATTGAGGAGAACTAGTGTTGACCCTGAGTGAGCGAGCCCTTGCTCAATGTTCATCTTATTCAACTTCACTATCATGTGAAGCCATTAACGGAAATGCCTGGTCAAGGACACTGTTCCATTCTATCTACACTGAGAAGCCATCAATGGTAAAATCAGAGATGTATTACCAAGTATGCTAACCAAGAAGCTTTTCCACTGATCAAACAGAGCTCCTTCAAATTTATCATCCCAGAGCTGCATAAGATGATAAAGCAAAGTTACCTCAGTATATGACATACAAGAAAAGGGATGTATAGGTGTTACAGAAAAATAATAAGTGGAGAAACTAGGTGATGGAGCAGACCAAATCCACAGGCACACCGCTTGCTGTTCTATCACTTTCATTCAAAATGATCGAACAATCAACAATTCAACAGATATTATTAAGCAGTGATAAAATGTAAATTAATCCCCTGACCTTTCAATTCACAGAAAAAAATCCATGAAAAGTAATTCTTTAACTAGCTATCCTATATCAAGAATCATACACCAAACTTCCCTTACTTGGCTAGCTAAAAAGAGAATCAAGGGAAGATTATTTAAATTGTGTTCATTTATGTTTCACGTTACTACTATGCCCATTAAAAAGAATGTCTCGACCAAAATAACCCTCCCCACTATCTAAAGCCCAACTACTCCATCATAATGGACTAGCATGATTTGCTGGGGGGTGATCAATTAAATTCAATCCTGCAGAACACAATCATCCATCCATTCATTCAGTCAGACGTGAAGATGCGCAAGAAATGGGCCAACAGCAAGACAAAAGAAACCTCATGAGGACATCCTCCAGAGCCTTGGAGATGACAGGCGTCGCCTCTGCCGGCCGTCCTGGCCTCACGAGCGGGGAGCAGATAGGTGGCATGTGGAATTCCACAGCTGCAGGAACACCACACCAGAACACAAACAAGATAAGTTAGCCACCTTACACAAAGCAAAAGCACCACCAGCAGCGATAGGAGAGCAACGGCACACGAACCGACAGATCCTTCGTCGGGGGACTCTGCAGGGGGCGACATCACCTCGAGCTTGATTGACGCGAGCATGGCCTGCGGCAACAGAGACGGAGGCATTTCGTCAAATAGGTGGCGTACAACGCCAAAATGGGGACGGAACTGGAGAGGGTTGTGAGAGTGGACGGGTTGCGTACGGTGTCGCCGAGGCGGACGAGGGCCGAGCCGTGGGCGGAGGAGACGGCGCCGAGGGCTACGGTGGTGGGGCGGGCCTCGTCGGGACGGCGGGCGTCGGGGCGGACGGACTCGCGAAGGTGGCGCTCGAGGAACGCAAGCGGGAAGAGGCGGCGGTACGCCTCCACCTCCATCTCGCCCGCGAGCCCGCCGGCCGCCATCGCGTAGGTCTCCGCCGCCATCTCACGGTCGGTAAGGGTCGCGGCCTGGCTTTGTCGGGAAGGGGGTTTGGTTTCTGTTGAGGGCCGCGGCTAACTAGGGTTTAGGCCTTGGAAATGGCACTCTACAATTGCTTTATTATTTTATTATTTTTAAATTTTCAACGATGAGCAAAGTCTTTATTCGATTTTCAACTCAGAACTCTGAAGCCGTTTTATTTGAGATCTCAAACTAATGAAATCGTTCATTTTACATTCTCAACCAAAACTAGATTTATTTTGATTTGACGTGACATCGATCCCAGTAAGCAAGTCTGCATCGACGTGGCATCCTAATCCACAACAACAAATAAACAAAAGTAAGTAGTATTTGTGGGCCTATCGGTCCCACATGTCATATGTCAACAAGTTAAAAAAAATATGGAGAAGCCCACTTCATAATATGAACCACCTTAATTTCATGTGCCTGTGAGCGATGTGGGCTGTCATAAAATTGGGAGAATTTGATATATGCCACTCATTAATGCATGTTTTAGAGATATATCCTCATTTGCTTTTATGAAACATGCCACAACAAAGTGAAGTTGTTTTGAAATATGCCATCATGGAGGATTAAAGTCTATTTTTCTTAAATACGCACCTTATATCACCTTTTGTATTTTTGTATGGTCCAAAATATCCTCGATTCTTGCCAAATCAAATCGTGGCTCCACCCTATTCCCAACTTTGTATCTCGACCGAACCATCTGTTTGCATCATACCCTTTTCGTGCGCAACCATGCAGGCGAGGTAGAACGGCAACCTCAGGGCGACGAGCGTGGCAACTTGCACGGCAACAAGTGCGACAAAATGGGGAAAATGTAGCTATGTACAAAGCTCCATGATCACCTCCATCTCCAAATGGTTGGCGACGGCAGACTGGAGGGAGGGTGCGGTAACTATAGTCGGAAAGGAGGTGGAGATCGTGGAGAGCATGAGCACTGAATCTCCATGGCAGATGGGAGGGAGGGTACGCCGCCCCTCGCCATGAAGGTCAGCGCCTATACCTTGCCTTCATGGTGGCTCAAGGTCGCTACTTGGGAGCATTGCCTCTCGTCATGGAGGTCGTTGCCCTTGTTACTTCCATCTCGCCCACTATGGTGCCATCATCTAAGGTTCCATAGGGATCGGGTGTCAGAGGTGGCGACGGGAACTAGAAGGCAGAGGCAATGGGAGCGGCAGCGAGAACCAAAGGGCAAAAGCAGCGTGATGAGGACATCCTTTCCATGGATACAACCGTGCCAACTCCAAAACAAGCTCAACAAACTGAAACTATGATACAAGGACCAATGACTCGAGCGTGAGCACGTCAACTTAACCATCAGGTGAATACGTTCCTAGGTTTGCATACAAATGTTTCAAAGAATGGAACACTACTTAATTCTTGTGATGATTTAATCGTCCTTAGGAACCATGGGGAAGAACCACGCGAGCTCAAGTATAGAAATGGAACTGTCAAGCGCAGTCCAAGTCCTGTTCGCGAGTTCGACTCAGATTTGGCCTTCGTAACAGCGTCTACTTCAAACAGCCATAACTTTTAATCCAGAAGGTTTCTCGGGGCCCGTGAGTACTCTTTAGAAAACTCTTGGAGTCTACTTTCAAATGGATCTGGTCTCACCTCCAAACTCCATCTGAGCCGATCAAAAACTACTAAACAAGTTGCATCACTTTTCCAGTCCAAGTCAAAGTGGGCCTTGGGCCTTGTAATCGAGTCCTGTTCGGCTTCCATGTGTTTTGGCCGCCCTCCTCCTCCCATGTCTCTTAAATAGGCAGCCGCACCCTCTTCTAGGGTTTGGGTTTTGATAGACTAAGTTAGTTTTTGTTACTTCGCCTTGTACTCGCGCGTGTCAGCAAGACCGTCCGAATACTTGTTTTCGGAACCCTGCCGTTTTTCCTTTCCCGATTGAAACCTACATCGTTTATTCGCAATTGAGTTATTGTCCATCTTGTTCTTGCCTGTTCTTCGATTGCTTGCAGGAACAAGTACTCTCGTGGTTAGGTTGATTGTGCTCTAACAAGGTCACAAACAACCTCTGGAGTTGGTGTATCGATTGCTAAGGCGCAATGTCCTTGGATGGTTATAGTCGGGTCGTCAACGTCATCTCCTTCTCCAATCGAATCTACCACTTTCATCGAAAGATCGGGACCGCTAGTGCTATCACAGCGGGAACCAGAGGCAGCGGTGCAAGTCAGAAGGGAGCCAGAGGAGGCGACGGTGCCCAGATCAAATCATGGCAGAGGCCAAAATCTAAAACAAGGGGATCGAATGGTGTAGTTGTACCTGTGGAGTTAGATGGGCCGAGGGTATTTTGGTCCGTACAAAAATATGGATCAGATAATAGGAGCGTATTAGGAGAAAATAGCATTTAATCCTCCATAATGGCATCTATCGTAACAATCTCAATTAGCGGTGGCATATGGCATATCTCTAAAACATGCGCTAAGAAGTGGCATATATCAAATTTTTCCAAAAAGTAAGCATGATTAGTATGAGATGTAGGGGTACACAGTGTTCATTGCTCACCCGTACACTAGAAACTGAGAAATCATGATGGTTCATTGCTCTTCGTCAACGAGAGCAACGCAACTGCATGCCACCGTCCTTCACCTCCGAAGGTCTCTAAAGTTGAAGATTAACATGGTCTGCCCCTAGAGTTGCAAATTGTGCTACTATAGGTCATTTCATTTTAACTTAGTAAACATTTGAAGACAACGTGGAGTGTTATGTGACGCCATCTAGCATCAATTAGGGCTCTCCAACATAAGATCTATATAGGACAAGAGATGACATGGTAGAGAGTTAAGGAAGAGAGAGAAGAATGTAGTGTCACGTATGGACATCACATCGGTACACAATCCAACATCAAGAAACAATAAAATCTTGCATTGGGGGAGAGTAGTGTCTTTGTATTGATTGGGAAGGAAGAGAGGGGGAGAGAGAAACATGGAGAAGGTGTCAATTTATTGATTGGGCCCACTGGTAAACTTTTATGTATTGCGTAAGTAATATTTATAGTTGTTTCTAAATGATATAGAGATTATAGGCATAAAACACAATAATGTCTTTCATTAGGAATGACCTTACGTATCTTCTTTTAACTAGCACCTCATCACTTTTACGCTGCATTTAGTTCAGAATTAACACGTGATTGGGGTTTGATCCGCCAAATCCCCATGGAGGTCAGACCATCACCCATCTGCCAGTCAGACCATCGACCCTATGGCGATGAGGCCGACTAAACCCTGATAGCACAAACTGAAAGCTGAATTTTTTGAAACTTTTGCAAAATCTATATTCAACTCAACTAAAGTACCAATTGTTTATCACAAACATATACTAACCTTGTACATGGTCTCTCATTGCGATATTCACATTCTTTTTATATATTTTTTCGACTAAAACTTGAATCAATATATGCAGATAGAATTTTGGAAGCTATATATTGCTAAAAATACACATAATGTCTATAAATTAATATCTAAAGTCATATTTGCAAATAAAAGATTGTATGTAAACCACAATTTTAATCCCCACAGGGTTCAAGTCTCCAGCAGGGTTCAAAATCCCGGCGGTTATCGGCTGGTAATCACCGGTTACCGTTTTTACCGGTGGAGACCGGCAACCGAAAAAACCGGCCAGTATCAATTTTTGATTTTTGAATTTTGGCCGATTTTTTCCGGGTTTTCCGGTTACCGGTTTCAAAACATCTCAAAATTCAAATTTTGATTTTCAAATTGAGACTGATTTTTACGGTTTTCCATGTGCCGATTACCGCCTTCTATCACATCGCCGGCGAGGATTTCTTCCGTTCCGATTTTTGGAACCTTGGTCCCCAGTGGGGATGGGGATGAAGCCAGTCCCTCCCCTTTGTCGGGCCTAGGCCCGAGCCCTAGGCACCCCCTAGCCATCTCCCGCCCTATTGCCACCCCTACTATGTAGCAAGACCAGTAAAATACTACAAAATGGATCCTTATTTAGTTTTACATTTGGAACAGTATTTATGTGGTTGAGGCCCTTGAGGGCCTTGAGATATGCAAGCTTCGCCTTAGATCCAGCACCTCCCCAGCTTCACCAAGGCATATTACTGGTATTACAGGTAACAGTTTTAAGTGTAAAGGTATTGTTGAGTATCTGGAGCGTATTCACATCCTAACCGTCCCACACTCCGCATCGAGATATTGGTAACGAAGCACTATAGGTAGCATAACGAAGAGGAAGTGCTTGATGAGTGCAAGGACCACAATATAGCTTCCCAGCTCATTTTATTTAATTTTCTTTGTTTTCTTTGTCCATTAACTATATGCATTCTATTGTTCCATTTGACTGAAAAAGTTATCTTCATCCCATCTGAATGTTCTACACAAGAAGTTGCCCGCTCTATAGGTACAGGACCACAGCATCATTCACAGGGGGCATTTAGATGCAGCATGCGCTGATTTGGCATGGAACAATACTTGATAATCACAATACAGTTGCAACCGTTAGTATACATGGAAAAAATGAAGTCAGTTCCGAATGTGTTTTGCTATTTTTCTTGTTGACGGTACTCAGTGGATCGCCAAGTATGCTTCCATTTCTTGACGAGAATAGCTAGGCAAGCACGAATTTCTTCCAGAAAAGCCTTCAACTGCCCGGAAGGATGTTCACTAGGCATCTGTGTCATTTCTTGCCTTTTCGTGGGGGAGAGCGCTCTCGAGCTGCCTGGATTTTACTATCCACATCAGATTGCTTAATATCCGTAGCTGTTATTGCCAAGCTCACTTGCTTGTTCTCCAGAGGTTCAGAATCTTTCGATGCACTCGAACTGCCACTGCAATGAGATACTTGAGGTTACTAATGTATCCAGCACAATATTTTGCTAGTTAGAAAGGCAACATATCATATGCACTCAAATTTGTGGTGCACATATCGTGCACCCCAACTAAAAAAGTCACGAAAAATTTTAAAAAAATTTCTATATATATTTCATGGTTTACTCACCTATGTATACAATTTCAAATTTAAATTTGTTCTATATTAAGAGCAGCAAAAAAAAAAAAAGAAAATTCCGACAAATTTGAACTCTAAATCATTATGAGATTTTCTTTTTTTGTTACTGCTAACATATAATGAATGTGAACTTGAAATTTTATAGATAGTTAAAATAAGTTTGGAAGTATCTATAGAAATTTTTTCAGAATCTTTTATAACTTTTTTAGTTAGGATGTATGATGAGTACACCACAAGCTTAAATGTATAGGATATGTTGTCCGCTAGAAATAATCATTGTGAATCCATCAATTCCATATCTTAATTTGTTTATGTCCAATTTCCCAAGCTTCTTCAAGACAGGTTTAACCCAAGCCAGCTCGACCGCACAAACATTGCTCATGAAAGGGCGGGTAGTATTTATTAGCTCATGATAGACAACATACACAGGCAATTTCCCATATTCATTACCTTCCAGTACGGATGATGGATGCACCTGCAAAAAAAAAATTGCACTTAGCAAGCTGCAAATGGGGTTTACGCAAACAGATTTGCAAATTACACCATGCGGTCAAAACCAAAAGATACAGTTCTCCACAAGGAACTTAGATATGTCACTGCAAATGATGCGAACCTAGTTCACATTCTTGAACTCTTGTTGCATGAGACAAAACTATTCTTCACAGATAATTTTCCGAGTATCTTTACTACTGTTTCCAAAATGGCACAACAACAAACTGTATGTGCCCCAGACCAAGCATACCAAGCATCTCTAAGAAACAGTTCAAGTAGCAACTGGCAATTCCACTAGCTTCTTTGTCCAGTCAAAAGATCACAAAAGAGAAATACCAGTTGTTACCTTTGTTAAGGATAGAATAGGAAATAGAATAGGATTGTTATTTGTTCCCTTATATGCCTTAGTATTCTTTATCTATACATGGCATATTCCTCTGTATATCCCCCTTTTACTCTCTATATATATTGTCCTTTGGGCCTATATACATAATATTCATAACATGGTATTAGAGCTTAGGTTAAACCCTAACCTTGATCTACTTCCGCTCTAGCCGCCGCTGCTCGGGCCACCTCTGCTCGTGCCGCTGCCACTCGGGTCACCTCTGCCCATGCCGCCGCCGCCGCTCCTGCAGCACCTCAGACCGTGCCGCCGCCGCCACTCCTGCAGCACCTCAGCCCATGCCGCCGCCTAGGCTGTCTTCATCCGAGCCGCCGCCGCCGCCGCTGCCCAGCAGTCGCCCAGATCGGCACTCCCAATACTGATCCGAAGCCGTCACCACCGCCGCCTGGGCCGCCGTTGCCCGAGCCGCCGCCAGATCCGTCGCCACCCGGGTCGCCATCGCCCGAGCCACCATCTGATCTGGCCAGATCGGCATCTCCATGCCGATCTGTCGTCGCCGAGCTGCTGCTCCGCCGGCTGCCTCTCCGTCGCTCCATTGGCAGCCACTCCTCCACGCACCTTACGGCTGCTACCGCTCGGCATACGAGCATGCGCCCGAGAGCCGCCAACGCCGTGGGCCGCCTGAAGCCGCCACCGAGCCGCCGCCAGTCCGCACCGGCCGCCGCTCCTTCAGCCACCGCTCTCTGCTGGTTTCTGCTTCCGTGAATGAGCCAGTGAGTGAGTGACTGGGTTTTAAAGTTTTGTAAAAAAAGAAAAAAGAAAAAAAAATTAACGTTGTTCTGACCGCAGCGCCGTCCAGCACCACTTACCGATGGCTTCCGTTCCATCTACTGCGATCCCATTCTCGGGAACAAAGCTTCATGGAACGAACTATAGGTTATGGTCTTCCCTCATGGAGATCGCGCTTGATGGTCTCCGCCTTTGAGGACATGTTACCGGTGCACATCCTTCTCCGCCACCACCGGTTCAACCTCCTCCTAGGTAGTCTACTTCTGCACCTCCTGGAGCAGATGAGGCTGCTAAGAAGAAGGCAGAGGCTGATGCTACTGTTGACGCCGCTGATAAGACATTTCAGTATGCCATTGACGCTTTCGAGCACTGGTGTGCTGATGAGGCCCGTGTTCGTGCCATCCTTGTGGTCAGCATCGACGACTCCATTCAGCCAGATATTGTTGGTCTGCAGTCTACTCGACAGATCTGGGAGTACTTGCGTGAGAGATACCAGCAGAGCAGTGATGCTCAGTTCTTTTCGCTTCAGCATGAGTTGGAGATGCTTCGCCAAGGAGATTCTTCCGTTGACGACTTCTTCCGAGCTCTAGCTAGTCTCTGGCAACAGCTAGATGAGCTGGCTTCTCCACTGTGCCAGGAGTGCCACAATGTTCAGAAGGCGGATCATGATCACCTTCGTCTTTATGATTTCGTCTGCCGTCTTCGCTCAGAGTTTGAGTGTGTCAGAGCTCAACTGCTGAGCCGCTCACCACGACCGTCACCGATGCTCTTTCGACACTTCAAGCTGAGGAGCTTCGTCTCGGGTTAGCAGCACAGTCCATTCCGATTGTGCTTGCTGCTCCTTCTTCGACTGCACCGACGGTTCTGTTACGACTACGGTCCCTTCCCAGCTGCCTGTTTCTGCTCTTACTTTTGCACCAACTGGAGTTCAATGCAACTACTGCAAGAACTTCGGACATGACTACCAGAGTTGTGTGGTGCAGAAAAAGCGAAATAAGGCGCGTGGGATTGGATGATCCAAGGGGGGGCAGGAGGCCCTTCCTTCACAGGAGGACAGACCAGCTCATCAGGATCTCAGTGAGGTGACTCTGTTCAGTAGCTTTGCCAGGCTCTACTTCAGCAACTCTCTCACAGCTCTGTGGGTTCTGCCAGTCTAGCTCAAACATCTCCCTCAGGTACCTCTTGGATTCTAGATTCTGGTGCCGCTTTCCACATGACACCGGATTCCACATCTCTCACTTCAGTAGGACCTCCTACCCTTCCTATCTCTGTACAGACTGCTGATGGTACTTCCTTGTCTATTAGCTGTCAGGGCACTCTTTTTGTCCACTGATTTTTCTGTTCCAACTGTTTCCCATGTTCCCTACTAACCATACAGCTTTTTTCAGTGGGACAGCTCACTGATCTTGGTTGTAGGGTTGGTTTTGACTCTCACACATGTTCCGTTCAGGATCGATAAACAGGGACGATACTTAGGATTGGCCGACACTGTAGGGATCGTCAGAGTCTCTACATTATCGACTGTCTTCATCTTCCGTCCACTTCAGTTGCTCCTACCACATCTTCAGCTGCTCCTACCACGTCTCCTGCCACGTCTACCTCCACCGCCACTGCTGCCACCACCCCTGGAGTTTTTGCGCAGTGGCATCACCGTTTAGGTCACCTGTGTGGGTCCTGTCTTCCGTCATTAGTTCGTCAGGGTGTCCTTGGACGTGTTACTGTTGACACGTCCATGTTTTGTTGAGGTTATAAGCTGGGCAAGCAGCTACAACTTTCTTATCACTCTTGTGAGTCCTTATCTTCTCGTCCTTTTGATTTACTTCATTCAGATGTATGGGGACCTGCGCCTATTATCTCCAAAGGCGGGCATAAATTCTATGTTTTCATTGATGATTATTCCCATTTTACTTGACTTTTCCCTATGTCTAATCATAGTCAATTTCTTGCGATCTATCGTAGCTTTGCCATGATGGTTCGTACTCAGTTTGAGTCCTCTATTCGTACCTTTCGCTATGATTCTGCTGGCGAGTACTATTCTAGTGCGTTCAAACAATTTCTTTCTGAGCAGGGAACTCTTTATCAGTCTTCTTGTTCTCGTGCCCATGCTCAGAATGGGGTTGCTGAACGCAAGCATCGTCATCTGATTGAGACTGCTCGCGCCCTTCTTCTTGCCTCTCATGTTCCACCACAGTTCTGGGCTGAGGCTGTTTCAACGGCTGCATATCTCATTAATATACAGCCTTCCACTGCTCTTAAGGATATCAGTTCTATAGAGCGTCTCTACTCTAGAGCCCCCCAGTACAGTCATCTTCTTGTTTTTGGCTGCACCTGTTTTGTCCTGCTGCCGCCTTGTGAGTGCACTAAACTGATAGCCCAGTCAGTCGAGTGTGTGTTTCTTGGGTACAGTTCTGAGCATAAGGGTTATCGCTGCTATGATCCTTCTACTCGATGGATTAGAATCTCACGAGATGTTGTCTTTGACGAATCTCGACCTTTCTTCTATCGAGATTCGGCTCCTTACACTGCTTCCACCATCGAGACGATCTCCTGGTTGTCTCTCCCTGACTCCTCACCCATTTCCCCCCTTTCCCAGCCTTCTGTACCTTCACCTCCTGTGTTGTCTCCTGCAGCACCGCCTCTTGCTCCTATGGCGCCACCGTCTCGTTTCTCTGGGGTGCACCACTCTAGACATCCTCGTACTTCACCAGATCCCTCTCCTGGTCTCTTGCCGACACCGACGTCTGATTCATCTGATGATGCTCCTTGTTATGCCCTTCGTGACAGAGTAACCATTTGACCTCCTGATCGTCTTGGTTTTACTTCGATAGCTCATGCTCTTTCTGTCACTGAGCCTAGTTCTTATCGTGAGGCTGCTTCTCATTCTGAGTGGCAGCTCACTATGGTAGAGAAGCTTGATGCGCTTCACCGTACGGAGACTTAGGATATTGTACCGACACCTGTGCATGCTCGTCCTATCACGTGCAAGTGGGTGTACAAGATTAAGACCAGGTCTGGTGGTACTATTGAGCGCTACAAGGCTCATCTTGTGGCTCGTGACTTTCAGCAGGAGTATGATCGTGATTACGATGAGACGTTTGCCCATGTTGCTCATATGACCACTATTCGCACTCTTATTACGGTTGTTTCTGTTCGTCGGTGGTCTATCTCTCAGCTGGATGTTAAGAATGCCTTTCTTAATGGCGTCTTGTATGAGGAGGTTTACATGCAGCGACCACTCGAGTATTCTGTTCCAGATGGCCATGTCTGTCATCTTCGTCGTGCTCTTTATGGTCTAAAACAGGCTCCTCGTGCCTAGTTTGCGCGTTTTACGTCAGTGATCACCGCTGTCGGTTTCACTGTCAGTGCCCATGACCCAGCTCTATTTATCCATGTCTCACCTCGAGGTAGGACACTACTTCTTCTTTATGTAGATGATATGCTTATTATTGGTGACGATCCCTTGTTCATTGCACATGTGAAGAAGCATCTTAGTGATCAGTTTCTGATGACTGATCTTGGCTTGCTTACATACTTCCTTGGGATTGAGGTTTCTTTCACGCCTGATGGTTACTACCTCTCCCAACAGAAGTATATCCATGATCTTCTTGATGGGTTTGGTCTGACAGATACTCGCACTACTGAGACTCCTATGGAGCTCTCTCTTCAGCTTCGTGCTATTGATGGCAATCCTCTTGAGGATCCTACTCGGTATCGCCATCTTGTTGGCAGTTTGGTATATCTTGTGAGCACTCGTCCTGATATTGCTCATGCTGTCCATTTCTTGAGTCAGTTCATGACTTGTCCTACTCATCTTCACTACAGTTATTTTCCTCGTGTTCTTTGCTACTTGCGTGGGACCATCTCTCGTCTCTTGTTTTTCCCTAGCTCCACCTCACTCCAGCTTCAGGCGTACTCTAATGCGACCTGGGTTAGTGATCCTTCTGATCATCATTCTCTTTCTGCTTACTGTGTTTTTCTTGGCTCCTCCCTAATTGTCTGGAAGACAAAGAAGCATACTGCAGTTTCCCGTTCGAGTGCAGAGGCTGAGTTGAGAGCTATGACAGCTGTGACAACAGAGATTACTTGGTTGAGATAGCTACTTGCAGATTTTGGTGTACCTGTGAGGGGACCTACAATTCTTATGACTGACAGTACAGGAGCTATCAGTATTGCCCGTGATCCAGTGAAGCATGAGCTCACCAAGCACATTGGTGTGGATGCTTCACACACTCGCTCCCTGGTGTAGGAGGGTGTACTTACTCTTTAGTTTGTGTCCTCAGAGTTACAACTTGCTGACTTCTTCATGAAGCCACAAACTAAGGTACAACATTTGTACTCTCTCCAAACTCAGTGTGTGTGATACACCATGAGTTTGAGGGGGTGTTAAGGATAGAATAGGAAATAGAATAGGATTGTTATTTGTTTCCTTATATGTCTTAGTATTTCTTATCTGTACATGGCATATTCCTCTGTATATCCCCTTGTACTCTCTCTATATATATTGTCCTTTGGGCCTCATGAATATATGCACAATATTCATAACAACCTTAAGTTTGGTTATGCTGATTCTAGAATTTAATTTACCAGCACCATTTCACTCAGTGGTAAATTTACATGATAGCTGTGGGTCAGTTTGACCCACAGCTTTTCAAAAACCTGCTTTGTTTTTTTTGATTTTGCGTATTAATATCTGGAAGTTCAAAGGATTGATCCCACAAGTATTAGGCCCTGTTTGGATACGCTTAAAATCCGATTCTGGTAGAATTAAGCGAGAATCCCACCCAAACGCTTTAATTATTTTTCGATTCTTTCAACCGCCGCGGTGGGAAAGATCGGCATTTGCACTGGGAATCCAAAATCCTGTACCGCGAGCCCAAGGGGCCGTTTCTTCCACCGCGACGATTCTTCAGACTGCAGATTCTTCAGACCGCGACTTATCAGAAAATCCTGATCAAATTAAAATCGATTTTCAGATAAACGTATCCAAACAGGGCCTTAGTTTCTGCATCCGCCACCGATTTCACTCTTCCTTACTTTTAGATAGCTCTAACATTACAACTAACTAAATCTGACGGCTCGAAAAAAACTAAATCTGACAGACAGATCACACAAGTTGATACCTGCACAAGTTGTCTCCTGTATCCAACCATATGGTAACCATTGTGATGCAGCATCCTCTCAGCTAGCTGGTTACCATATCCTACACATAGAGCTCTCCTCAGTTTTCTATAGTCAGGGTCACTTTTCCGGCCTTTCCATGCTTGCACATCTGTCGGACCTGAATTTTACAAAAAATACATGTTGACTTGAAAAAATCAGTTAATGCAGCCAGTTTCAAGAAATCCTGGCTAGGACAAGGATTGGTATACCAGCCAGAAGTAGGGTTCTGTTTTGCAGTTTTGATTTTTTGACATAATCACATAATATAGGCATTCGATGATGATTCAACATTTATGAAACACATAACTTGAAAAAAAGAGAAAAATACCAGAGAAAATTCCATCCAATTCCAAGCAATCGGTGGGGGAGCAGAATTTCAATGTTTCCGATATTTGGAATTGACACGGACAAGATAGTACAGCTGTCACAATATCTCATTTTTGTGTATACATTCTAATTAATTGATATGATGTGCCTACATTTCAACAATAGGCTGCCTTAATTCAAGGACAAAATCACAAAAAACAGAGACATCAGACACCTAAGATCACTTCTGTGCAAACAAAGGAAAATTCAATTGTACTATTTGAGAGATAACTTGTTCTATTTTCGTTTAGTTACTGTTTCCATATATATTGAATTATGTTTGTAAGGAAATCTTAAAATGAAGATATAATGAATACAACCTACAGTTTTATAAACTATAGAGAAGAATATTTTTGTCAATGGCCTCTGAAGGAATTAATCAAAATTACTCAACGACAAAATCATCAAGTATTAACAGAGCAGAGAGTATCTAACCCTAAATAAATTTGGTCAATTGAAGCAATAAATTGATGAAAAAGGGGGAAAACAGCTCTGCGAGAGAGATGTGTTCCAGGAATGGCAGAAGCAGGTGAGCATTTTTAAGGGGTATACATTCTCAAAGATTTTGAGGACCGGAACATAAAAGGGGATCTTCATCATATACCCTCCTTTGAATTAGGGATTTCAGGATTTACCCTCCCACCTCAATGACATATGGGGTCATCATAAGTCACTGACACGTGGGTCAGGAGGGTAAATCCTGAATTTCCATCTATGAGGAGGGTATATGATGAATAAATCCAACATAAAAATGACAGCTAGAGAACTGACCTTTCGCAATTTTCTGAATAATCTGACTTAATTGGTTCCTCACATCTTTGCAGAATTTCATGCCCCGCACCTGGAAAGGATAGTCTCATGATCAATATATACATGGACACATAGTGATCTAGGGGTTCTACAAGATGAAGTGTCTCATGATCAATATATACATAGTTATATAATGGTTCTACAAGATTAAGTAGGACTGCAAAGTCTTTCAAAACATATTAATTTAATGCACGGCAACTCACAACTTGCTTAAAAGCCAACCTGTTATCTTTGAGTAAATGCAAGCATAATGATAAGATGATCACATGTGTTTTATTTTCTACATGCTTCAAGTTGCAGTTTATCGCTATATATGACAGTTGTAAATAGAAGACCATAATTTAAGATGCATCCCTTTAGGAGTGAGTGACTGTAGGATCGTTGAGAGCAATCAGAGAGAGGGTGAATGATTGCAACACACAGCGAAAACTTTTTTAATTTTAAATTTTCTGCTTTTTAATTGTTTAAAAAACTAGAAATAACAAAAACAAAAAAACAGATTTTACTGTAGCAAAGTGCTGTAGTGGTGAAAACTTCTGATCGATCAGCGAAACGTGCACGTTTTTGCTCAATCTTCCAATCAATTTTTAATTAAAACTAATTCATGTTTGTAAGCAGCAAAAATACCTACACAAAGATCAATACATGGAGAATCTATAGGAATCAAAAAACCAAGTAAAAGGATAATAGATGCGAATTAAAAAACTCACAAACTTTATTCAAAAAACGTATACGCTATTCATCCATGTCTCCAGCTACTACGCTCTTTCTTCTGTTTGTCTTCATGATCGCTCGTACCGTGCCGTCCCCAAAAACGCGTATTCTTTTGCGTCTCCACGGCCACTCTGTTCACTTTTTCTCCTTGCGCTCCGTTCATTTTATGCAGCCAACTACGAATCCTATTCAATCTCAACTTAGAATCCTAATCCAACTCAGAATCCTATTCAATCTCTACTTAGGGCGTGTTTGGCAGGGCTCCAGCTCCCAGATTCACCTTTGGTGAAGCCGAAGCTGTGCCAAACGGATGGAGATTTGCAAAAATCTGGAGCTAGAGTGGGGTGAATCCACTCCAAAAATAGTACTATAGTGGTGGAGCAGGGTCCAAGCCACTTCACAGCTTCAGCTCCACCAACTCCAAAGGTGAATCCAGAGCTCTACCAAACACGCCCTTAGAATCTTAATCCAACTCATCCAACTAGACTTGGGCCTTTTTCCTCAACTAGGTTTTTGGCCCACTAATTTCTAAGGGACTCGAAACCCTTCCTAACACGGGTTTTTGCACACTTTCGACTTTTCAACTCATCACGTGTCGAAGCCTCCAGAACCACACCTCCTGTAGCTTCTCCACGCATCATCCATCACATGCCGTAGCCTCCAGACCACACCTCCATAGTTCCAACACGTATTATCCATCTCTGATCTCCATGCGCCCCAAACATGAGCCCGACCATCTCGTGACCTCCTTGACCGTCTGAACCTTGGATCTCCCCATCCTAGTCCCGGTCTATCTCGTCACCGACCATGATCACCTCCATGCTCAACCTGCACATGCAAAGACCAAAGAATATTTTTCCGATGCAAGTTCGTCACAACTTGAGCAACATCAGTTCACGCACGCACCACATACCTCGCATAATATTGCTAAACAAAATCACCAATTATTCATTATAACAAATGAATAATTGTCAATTATTCATCACCAAAATATCCTAAACCTAGCCACATGGTCTAACAATCTCCCCCTTGATGAATACATTGATAACACCATAAAATTGTATGATGAATTAGCTTCCAATAGATATAAGTGAAAAACTGAAGCCGAAAAAATATTTTAAGCCATAAGTCTCAAATCTCACCCCCTCAACACAAGAGTGGAAATTTTATTCTCCCCAAATTCTCTTTAATTTCTCGCAAAGCACACTAAATCTCTCCCCCTTTGGCAATGTAATCATCAAGAAAATTCAGAAAAGAAAAAATTCTAAGAAGGAGCAATGAGAGTAAAAATCAAGAAGCTTTGTAGATTATACAAGTCATTGTGCATGATTAAATAAAAGAACCAAGCCATAGTTTTGAGTAGAGCTATCTAGATTATATAAAGTCATATATCATATAGCAATATCAAAACAAAGTTTTCAATATGATTAAGCAATTTATATCAATGATAGGCATCTCAATAATGACCAAATCAATTATAAAGAGCACAATGAGATATCACAACAAAACGTCAAAGCCTAAAAGTGAAGCAAATTTTAAATCCAGACGAGCTAGTAGTCTCATATAACAATCTATTTCTCCACACTCAATTCATAGACATGTAGCATGCTTGTAGCATACTTCTTTTCATAATAAAATGCTTGTAGCATACTTCTTTTAGATGGTGGCATGCTTGAAGCATACTTCTTTTCATTTTGCGCACTTTTGTGTTTTTTCTTTTTGTTCACCATGGCATGCTTGAAGCATATATCTTTTCAATTTTCTTTCTCATTTATTTTATAACATGCCAAATTGAGTGATCATAAAATATTGCCATATGAAACATGCAAACCTCATAGCCATGATTTAAAATAAGACTTACGATCAAGGTAATCGTTTTCGATGAACATTGTAAAGTACTATCTATAATCAATCTAGTCAAAGTATTCCGCCATGTCATATTTTAGTTCAAGTATAGCAAATTGATTATAATCGGTCATGATCAAAGCTACACAACATATGAGTAAATATGATAAAGGGAGCTCTACAACTTATTTAATTTCAATGGCTTGGACTTATTGATTTATTTGACAAGGATAACAAACAAAGCTTCTAAAATTTTTAAACAATAAGCTCCCCCTCAGAATAATCCCATAAGATGTAATACGCCCAACTCACTTCGCAAATGAGGAAAACGAGAAGTATCAAGCGATTTTGTGTGCATATCAGCAACTTGAGAATTTAACAAGATGTAAGACAACATCACTTTTTCCACATGGTCTCTCAAAAAGTGAAATCTCTTGGAAGCCATCAAAGAGAGTGAAGAACCGTCAAGTGTTCCGTTCAAGCAATGATTTAAAAGACTGGAACCCAATCTAGCTCATGTTCTCCATTCTTGTCAGTTGTTCTTACAACACAGGAAACATCGGTCTCACAGTACTGGGGTTAGTGAAATAAGATCTAGGAATCCAGTACTGAGACACACGACGAACAGGAGCAACAAAGCTAGAACCAAAGTCACGTGGATGTGAATGATCAGAATGCTGAAAAGAATGTGAATTGTTTGAATTAATCCAAAATCAGCACGTGAATCAGATTTAAAGTTATCACACAAGTTCTCTAAAAACTTAGATTTTGCATGAGATCTAGGAATGAAAAAGGTTGTACGTTTTTGTCTTAAATCATTTAATCTTTCCTTTCTCTCTTTTTTGGCACGTCTAAAGAAAAATTCATTCAAGTGTCCATCTCTTCTATAGTAGGTGTAATGAAATTTAACATAATCAGAATTCTTTTGATATGATGAGCTAGCACGTACATTATTATTTGATGAACTTTACACAAAGCCAACAGATTTAAACACAGTTTGATTTAGTTCAAGTTTCACTTTAATTTTTCTAGGTTCAAGAGACTTAATAATCTTAGGAGGATTATTCTTGGCATGCTCAACAAAATTAAATCCTAAACCATGATTTTTCACACTTGTTTTTGACTTGTCTAGAATCATGTTTAAAATTTTCTTGCCAAAAAAATCTCTCTAAAGTGTCTTTCAGGTACTCATTCTCTTTAGCTAGAGTGGGACAAGTTGTGCATTTATCAGATTCATTCACAAGATTTTTGGAAGCACTAGACTGAGCCAATCTTTCTTTTTCAGCAAAATTATTAAGTTATCTAGTCAATGCTTCTACTATTGTGTTAAGCTTAGGACAATTAGAATAAGAAGATATCTCATGATAAAACATCTGTTGAATTGTTTTCTGAGATGAGTTAAGTCTAGCTTCTAATAATTCACATTTAGAACAAGTTTTAGAATGAATATTTGAAATAATTGATTCTAAACATGAAGAAGAACTAAACTTGAGTTTTCCAATTTCATCATTAGCACATTTTAAGTTTTCATCACAGGAGTCATGTGCTAATCTTAATTCATCAAATTTAGCAGTTACATCTCTGAGTTGATCCATGTTTAAAGCATTAAGTGACCTAGCATTCTCTAACTTAGAATGTAAAATTTAACAAGACTCACAAGATTCATCATCAATAATTAAAACTCTAAGTCTTGCAATTTCAGAATTTAGAGATTCAATCAAAGTATCGTATTTCTTAATCTTTTTATCTTTCTTTTCTAGCAAAGTACCAAGTTTAGCAACAGATTTAGCTAAATCATCATAAGAAGGTTCTACCTAATTGTAGTTGTTGCTATCAAGATCATCATTGTCGGTGGAGCTTTTGCTACCTGCCATTAGACACAACCCAGTTAAATCTTTCTTACCTTTGGGAGTATCATTCTAGCTGTCCGTGTCCACATCACTCAAATTAATTTGCCTAATAGCCGAAAGAACACGATGCACCACCTTGCGATTCATATAGCCCTTTATTCTTCCTTTTTTTCTTTCTCCATCTCTTCTTCCTTCTCATTCTCTTCCCTTGCAAATCTTGCTATAAATTTTGGACATTTGAGATGAATATGATTGAGATCACCACACTCATAGCATCTTTGAGGACCAAAATTTCCTCTTTTTGTTGATCTCACATTCTACAAAGCTCTTGTGAAGCGTGTAGAGAGGAGTGCCAAATCATCTTCTGGAAGTTACTTTAGCTGTTCATCGGTTAGTGAAGACAAAGAAGACAAAGCATAGCTAGTAAAAGAATTATCACCATTAAACTTGTTAGATTGTGAAGCTAAATCAATTGATTTATTACCATTATTTTTTCTAGCAAAAACATCTAATTCATGAGTTTTCAATTTAGAATAAAGTGCATCTAATGTAAGTGTACTCATGATAGTAGATTCTCTAATGAATGTAACCTTCATCTCCCATATAGACATATCTAATGCTCCAAGTAATTGACGTGCATTTTCAATATCAGTATAAGTAACATTAACAGCACGTAGGTTACTAAGAATTTTATTAAAGCGGGCAAATAAATCATCTATTAATTCACCAGGTTTCATCTCAAAACGCATGTAATCCTTTTTGTACATATCTTGATGTACCTCTTTGATAGTAGATGAACCCTCATGATAATCACATAGTGCTTTTCATACCTCGTATGCGGATTCAAGATGCACAACACGATCAAAACCACTCCTTCCTAGTCCTTGAATTGTTAGGTTCCTTGCCTTGCTATTTGCCTCCACTTGTGCTATATTTGCTGCTGACACAACATCGTTCTCGGGCACTTGATAAGGTTTGTAGACCTTCTCCCATATTGCAAAGCCTTGATCTTGAATATATGCCTCCATCTTCGCTTTCTAATACTGAAAATCAACACCATCGAAAACACAAGGTTTTTTGGAATACCTATCCGTCGACATATTTTCTAATCACCGGTTAAGATCAATTAGAAAAATAAACCTGCTCTGATACCACTTGTCGGATCGTTGATAGCAATCAGAGGGGGTGAATGATTGCAGCACACAGCGGAAACTTTTTTTAATTTTAAAATTTCTGCCTTTTAATTGTTTAAAAAACCAGAAATAACAAAAACAAAACAAATTTTTTTTCTGATTCTACTGTAGCAACATTGTAGCGCACTGTAGCAAAATGCTGTAGCGGTTACTGTACCAAAGTACTGTAGCGGCGAAAACTTCCAATCGATCAGCGAAACGTGCACGTTTTTGCTCAATCTTCCAATCAATTTTTTAATTAAAACTAATTCATGTTTGTAAGCAACAAAAATACCTAGACAAAGATCAATGCATGGAGAATCTATATGAATCAAAAAAACAAGAAAAATGATAATAGATGCGAATTAAAAAAACTCACAAACTTTATTCAAAAAACGTAGACACTATTCATCCATGTCTCCAGCTGCTACGCTCTTTCTTCTGTTTGTCTTCACGATCGCTCGTACCGTGCCATCCCCAAAAATGCGTATTCTTTTGCGTCTCCACGGCCACTCTGTTCACTTTTTCTCCTTGCGCTCCGTTCTTTTTATGCAGCCAACTACAAATCTTATTGAATCTCAACTTAGAATCCTAATCCAACTACGAATTCTATTCAATCTCTACTTAGAATCCTAATCCGACTCATCCAATTAGACCTGGGCCTTTTTATCTCAATTAGCCTTTTGGCCTACTAGTTTCCAAGGGACCCAAACCCTTCCAGCACGGGTTTTTGCACACTTATGACTTTTCAACTCATCACATGTCGAATCCTCCAGAACCACACCTCCTGTAGCTTCTCCACGTATCATCCATCACATGTCGTAGCCTCCAGACCACACCTCCATAGCTCCAATACGTATCATCCATCTCTGATCTCCATGCACCCCAAGCATGAGCCCGACCATCTCGTGACCTCCTTGACCGTCTAAACCTCGGATCTCCCCATCTTAGTCCCGGTCCACCTCGTCATCGACCATAATCGCCTCCATGCTCAACCTGCACATGCAAAGACCAAAGAATATTTTTCCGGCACAAGTTCGTCCCAACTTGACCAACATCAGTTCACGCACGCACCACATACCTCGCATAATATTGCTAAACAAAATCACCAATTATTCATAATAACAAATGAACCATTGTCAATTATTCATCACCAAAATATTCTAAACCTAGCTACATGGTCTAACAGGGACAAACCACAATTGAGCAAAACACCAAATAGTAAATGATAGGTATAGGCATAGCCACATATCGGCAAATGGTATTATTTAAAATGAGATAATTCCCAAGCTCAAGAACTTCATTCGTAAAACAACTACATGATACTTATATTTGAACAAAAAATCGATAAAACCATATCACATCTGAGCTTCGTACAGAATACAGATTCCTTTCCATCAAGCATAGTATCATTTCCTTTTTGTCCTCTTGAGAAATTCAAATAAAAGTTGTGGCATAATTTGAATCATGAAACTTCAAGATGACAAAGGTCACAGGGGCCTTTTTCTAGAAAATTCAGGTATTATCTTATGCTTCTTGATACAGTTTGACTCTGTCGGGAGGCCCAATACTAATTGTAAAATTTTCTTTGAGCATATTAGAATCACAAAGATATTTTTAGTCACCTGCAAATCATGATCTGAGCACCATTTTGGATCATAGCCTGTTTGATCCTAGTTTTCAAATATTTGAAGCAATTGTATGTGGTCACCCCAGCCAGAACCATCAGGAAGCTCTTGCCTTTTCCTCTTTCCCTCCATGTCCTTGCTGTATATAAGAAGTAACAAGTTAATCACACGACTGATGAATGAATTATAATAGCCTAGATGAACTACAAAAATATAAAGAAATGGTCACCTTCTAGTTGCCTGCAATGTGATTTCAGCTGACAAAATTGTAGCAACAGTTAATGCCTGAGACAGACATCCCAATTCGTTCGCTTCAATCAAAGTCCCTAAAAGAGAAGGCTCAAGAGGGAGCTCTATACAAAATTTTCACAGCATATTCAAGACAACAAAATTAGAAGATTCAAATTTCATAGGACCAAGGTGTCATCAAAATTTTCATGATTAGAGATTCGAGGAGCTTATGATGGTTATGAAGATGTGGCAAGTCATGTATAGTGCAAATAGCAAAAGCATTGACATGTTGTAACTATTGATGTATTAGTGAATTGCTCGTCTTTCCTCATTACCTTAAGCCTTTGGGTCTTATGAATATACACACAATATATAACAGTAACTACTTCACAAAAATGCTCCTTGCTCATCACTGCATTCAACTCTACTAACACAAAGGTCCCCTACTAAAACGCTGCCCTGTGGACGCCTAACTTTTTGAACTCTGATGAGCTTCCTATTACTTCAATCTTTGTTTAGTCATCTTCGTTGGTCGATGTGACCCTGAACCCCGTAAGCGCATCAATGCTGTGAGAGCAGCCGTACTGTACGGCCAGGGAGATAAGCTAGGGAACTTTTAAGAGCTAAGGAACTTTTAAGTTTTAATTATTTTTTGCTTAACTGATAATGATAAGTTGATAACAATGGAAAGTTAGAAACTATTTAAAAGAAAACCCAAGAAAGAGGAACCGACCAAAAGGAAATAACAAAAAGGAAAATAATCATCCTAATTCTTAATTTAATGATGGCACCTATATGCGCTACAGTGCATGGTATCAATAATGGAGATGATTGTATCACTTCTATGTTTATGATCATTTAAATAAATGTTATCATGTTCCATAAATGAACGATCATTTATAAAGGTTAGCAAGTATGTGATTTGTTGGAGAAACTCTTTATTTATTATATGATATTGTAAAAGGATCTTTGGTCGGATGTCACTGGTCAGAACACTAGTGATTTATAGCTTAACACATGTAGTAATTGATAATCACGTTTCACTGGTCATAAACATAGAGATATCAAATCAATAATGTGAATACATAGGTGATCATCTACACTTGCACTATAAAATAAAGGGTGTGAGGGTAGGGACAACACACAATAATTCTCCTATATTTCTACAATGTATGATACAAAGCATCCACATCAAAGCACCAAAAGTGCTCTTGCTTGCAGCAGTACCAACATGAATGATATATAGGAAATGTTCATTAAGTATATACTATTACTCACTTTGATCTCCTATATAGATTTTTCAATAAGAAATTAATCTACACAAGACATTTACTACTGGACGTAAATAATAATTTAACTCCTTGGCTGCAATTTTCTTTCAGAACACGAAGGCACTCCGTTTATTTATTTGCTTAGAGTAATACATAATCTATACTAAACTATAATATAAGGATACACAGGAATACAATCTCACGGATAGACCTCAATGACACAAAGGACTCCCAGAGCCTTGTTGATCTTGTAGTCGCTGAACCCTGCATCCATGAAGATCTTGCGCATCTCGTGCTCCTCCCTCTCATGGCCTGTCGTTACACACATCATGCCCATGTCCATCAGAAGTGTAGCTTCATACATGGGCCCAGAAGAAGACCCGACCACCACGTCTATGACGATAACCTTTCCTCCTAGTTCACGCGAAGGAATGGCCTTCTTGCAATTTGCAAGTGCCATCACACATTGCTCGTCGCTCCAGTCATGAAGCACTTGCTGCCATGTCATAGCTTAAAATTAATTTCACAAAATTAAACCATGCATATTAAGGTCTATAATATATTACGAATTACAAGAGTAAGCACGAGGTGCTGGCAATCTCTGTTAGACCATGTGGCCAGGTCTAGATTATTTTAGATGATGAATAATTGACAACGTTAGTTATGATATTACTTATGGTGTGTTGCTTCTTTATATGCTTGTGATAGCATGGTGATATGATAATGTTGCATGATACGCTCGTGTGAGGTATTGTGCGGATTGACTTGAGTCAAGTCGTGGACTTGTGCTCGTACGCGGTTGCGTGTTTATTCATGTGCAGGTGTTGCTTGAGGCGGAACATGGTCGATGACGGGACTGAAACTAGCTTCGGTTGGAACTGAGGTTTCGGGACTAAGTTCAAGGAGGAACTGAGATCCTATCGGTCAAGGATGTTATGCGGGATGTTCAGGCTAGAGAACAATGCGCATGGAGATGATGCGTGGAGAAGATACATGATGTGCGGTCCTGGAGGCTTCGATACGCGATGCGTTAGAAAAGTCGTGAGTGTGAAAAACCCGTGTTAGAAAGGGTTTCAGGTCCCTTGAAAATTAGTGGGCCAAAAGCCTAATTAAGACAAAAGGCCCAGGATGAGTTGGATTAGGATTCTAAGTAGAGATTAAATAGGATTCTGAGTTAGATTAGGATTCTAAGTTGAGATTGAATAGGATTCGTAGTTGCATATATATAAAAAGAACGGAAACGGCTCGTGAGAGTTGTGTGGGACGAGAGGAAACAAAAAAAGGCCGTTTTTTTGAGCGAACAAAAAAAAGGAAGTGCGGCGGCCGGATGGTTGAATCTGATGGATGGAAGGATGAATAGTGCATGCAGTTTTTGAATAAAGTTTGTGAGTTTTTTTATTTCGCATATATTATTCTTTTTCTTAGTTTTTTGATTCCTATAGATTCTCCATGCATTAATCTATGTCTAGGTATTTTTGTGCTTACATACATAAATTAGTTTTAATTAAAAATCGATTACAAGATTGAATAAAAAACGTGTTTCGCCGATTGGAATTAGCGATCGGAACTGCTTTCTTGCTGCTACAGTAAACTGCTACAGTAAAATCAGAAAAAAATATGTTTATGTTATTTTTGGTTTTTGCAGATTAAAATAATTAAAAGGCAGAAAATTAAAAATTAAAAAAGGTTTTCGTTGTGTGTTGCAATTATTCACCCCCTCTGATTGCTATCAACGATTCTACAATCTCGAAAATAAGAAGGGTTGTAACCTCTAATATCCACGGAGATGGGCGCCAAGGGGTGTGTTTGGTTGCCTGTATCTCTCTCATCCTAGATGGGTGGATCCGTATAATCTGAGAAAGAGCCTGTTTGGTTGCCTGTATGAGCGGATACAGCCTGTATGAGCGGATGCAAAAATACGCCCTCATCCTGGATGGGTGGATACGCTCAAAATGAGCTTCACTAGCCATCCTGGATGAGTGGATGCAGTGTATCTTATGCGGTCCCACGTGTCAGCCTCTCAGGTTTGGTAGATTGTATCCGCTCATACATGCAACCAAACAGCATCTCAGTTTTTTTGTATCCGCTCATACAGCCTCACCAAACATCTTCTTTTTCTGAAATACGATTCCACTCAACCTGCATCCACTCATCCAGGATATACTATACAACCTCCATCCACGAACCAAACACACCCAAGGAGAAGAGCGTCTCCGACGTACTGCCTTGTATCCTGTTCACTCATGGCCTTAATTCTTGTTGGCGCGTATCTTACGTCAACATAAAACGGAAGCAATATAGATAAAAATGGACGTGTCCAACCCGTGCGTGCTAACGTGTTAATTGTGCGATTCTCTTCCTGTTAACAGGCATGAGCGCGCGCTCGCTCGCTCAAGTCACACCCCGCTGACTCTATCGTCGACAACCCCCTGTTATCACACGCAGTGGGCCTTGCGGCTTCCGGCGCCACCGACCACGCCATGCCGCACCACCACGGTGTCGCCTCCCTCCGCTCGCAGGCCATGGCCCAACACCAAACTCAGAACTTAACCTCGTCGGCCTCACGTAGCTATCGATCGACCACGTCCAATGCTCACCACCGAACCCACGGTCAATGATCGCCTTGCTTCGGTTTCCTTGCGTGCATGGAGAAGAATGCCGTCCATGACTAGGAGCTCCCCCATGCACGCATAGGACGTACGACTTCTGCCGTGGTCACATGTTAAGCTTATTGTGTGAGCGTGCACAAGATATATTTTGCCTCCCTACATATGTACAGATGGAATAACTGCATCTCATCCCTCGATCGCTTGGTTCTAGCAACATGTTGTACTTACAGTTAATCAAAGAATCGCACAACAGTGAAACGATGATAATCTGACCCTTTGTTCCTCCACCACCTGCATTGTTGGCAAGGAGCGGGAGCTTGCTAACATGGGCGAACGTGCAAGAGGATATAGGTGTTCAGCTGAACACCTAAAATTTTTCACAAAATACTAAGTATATAATATATATATATATATATATATATTATTAGTTGGGCTAAAATTATATTTTTATGTCCACAAATAAATTCAATCTGCACTCCCTGTATCTCATGCACAACCCATGTAACACATTAGACCTATTTTTCTTCTCATCTTAGCCCTCCTCATACAGGCCCAAAGAGATAAAGATGCAAACAAAACCATAACCTTTGTTCTCCTTCTCATCTTGTGGTTGTTTGTGTGGGAGGCGGCTCTGACCTTCGAGTGGCGAAGGTGAGTAACGACTGGCAGACGCGGACTGCATAGGTGAGTGACGGTTGGTGGACATGGCACCAAGATGTGATGACATTCATGCGTGAGGCGGCACGGGGTGCAAGGTGAGCATGTGGTAGCGCAGACGAGCAGAGAGGTGTTGTGGGCAAGCGGGCGATGGTACGGTGAACTCGGAGGTAGTGAGCGGGCGGCAGGAAGGGAGCAGAGCGGTAGCCAAGAGGGAGTACGACATCGGGAATTGAGCAACACATCCAACTTATCATTATCGTCCTCTCTCTAGATCTAGATGTACTCCACCCTACTCTACTTATTTTCTTTCTTTCTCCGCTTTGCTCTGCTCTGGCTCCGGTTCTTTCTGGAGCTTAGCATTTGCTTTCTTCGTTTTTTTTTCTAATAGATGTTGTATAAAAATATAGTCTTTGCTTTAGGCAATGAACAGTTAGTTGGACCCTTATTACATTTGTTTACATACTAATTTTTGCTACGTTTTGCTCCATGAAAGGAACATATAATTTCCTCTTAGGTGGATGGTTCTTACTGACGGGAAAAAGGGAAAAAAAGGCAAGATCAATAAGATATATAACTGTCATTAATCTCTATAATTTGTTATTTAATTCATGTCATCATGCTTGCATTATATCATCCATTTCCTTATAAAAATCAATAATTTATATAATTTATGTATTTTTATTATATCTATATGCATGTGCCGTTTTATCGGCATTTTGGGAGAAATAATGCGTTACAGTATTGATATATTCGAGCAATTTAGCTTTGAAATTCGAATACCTATTTTAAAAATCTTAGATCTGTCACTACTTGCTAATTAATCTTGGTGAAGACAGAGACGTGCGATAGGTGATGGACGTGGATAGGACCGCGTCCTGATATATATGGACACCGAGCTACGCAACGTCCTTCTTATATCATACCCCAAACAAAGTCCGGGGGATTCCCGGCCTCTCGCGTGGGCCACGTCGCCCCCAGCGCTCAGCCGGCTGGCGCGTGGCCAGCGAATTCGCGTACGGCCGGCCGAGGCACTTTCCTCCGGTTTTGCAAAAATTACGTATAGGTCCTTCTTTCTCGCGAAAAGGTCCTTGCAAGTTTTTTCTTTGCAAAAAAATTTTGGATTGCGCCCGGCGAGTTTCCGAAATTATGTATAGGTCCTTATTTACTTACGTACAAGTCCTTACAAGTCCTCGATTTTTTTTACAGAAAAACCCTTTGATTTTCCCGAAATTACGTATTTATCCTTGATTTTTTTTATGAAACTCCCTGCAAATTATCGTCTCTTTTATTTTGGTCTACACGGTAGCTAGCGCGGCGTGCGCCGCGCTTATATGCAGCTAGTATTCAAATACTTGTGGAGAAAATATACGTCGACGCGCGCGGCTTGTGGCGCCCGGCCGCTCACCCCCTCTCTCCTCAGTAAAAAAAAGCGGTTTTGCTGATGACAGCAGCTCCAAAAACTAATGCTACTACGACTGCTAATACGGATCAGACTCACTCGAGAGGACATCTGGTGGCTCCAAGCATATGCTCAAACCTTTGATGCTCTTAGTTTGAACTTAGTTTTCGTCTTGGAATAATAAAAGCAAAACTTAAAAAATAAAAACATACCTTCAGCAGGATTGCTTGAGCAGGTGGGACTGACTTGAACATGTCACCTGCAACGTACTTGACCACGCCGTCGGCCGGGATGGTGTTGATCACCTGTGGAAGGTCAAGCACGGTGCACTTGATGTGTGGAAATGTCTTGGCGATGGCCCTAGCCGTCGTGCCGTCACCACCGCCACAGTCGGTGAGCGAGCGCAGCCCTTCGAACAACCCGCGGCACTCGTGCAACACCGTGACGATCCCGAACCGGCTACTGGCCGCCATCCCTTCGTTGAACATCCTGTTGAATTCTGGGTCCAGGCGCGTCTCGTCGAACACCGCTACGCCGTGCGCCGAGGCGAACGGGGAGACTGGCGGCACCACCGCTTCCGTCTTGAGCCAGTCGGCCAGCCCCTGCGCGCCCTGGATGTTGAAGTTCGCGGTGGCCGCGAGCACGAAACACGCCTGGCTGGTGTGGCCGTCGACCACTTCGCTGTCTGCGACGGTGCCGTCAACCAGGAGGCGGGACACCTGGGTGAGGCGGTAAACGGCCGACGCGGTGGTGTCGTCGGCTGCAAACACACCCGACGTGACCAGCAGACGCATGATGCGGCGGAGAAACGGCAGCTTGGACGGAGGAACAGACAGCTCGGCGAGGAGGTCTGGCAGCCGAGCTGCGCCACCGCAGCGGTGGATGGCGGCGGGGATGCCGAGCTTGATGGCGCACCGGAGCGCCATGGAGGTGAGGTAGCAGAGGCTGTGGCGCCACAGGTCAGCCTGCGCCCGCAGTAGCTCGGCATCGGACTCCACCATGGTGGTCTGAACCATTGCTCTCCCTCTCAGTGTTTCCTAGTGTGTTATCTAGTTACTCTGGTGATTGTGGTGATGATTTATGTAGTGTGTTATAGGTTCTGTTCATATTGATTTTATTAATAATTTTTAACTTTAGATTATAAATAGTAATAGTTTATAAAGATCTATACGGGAGAGAAACTCGTTTGCAATTATAACTGATATAAATAAAGTCACTATAGTATGTACAAAATCGACTAGTAGATTTCGTCTTAACAAGACCCTCTGTTTAAAAGATAGGTACTTAAAAAAATAGTTTTTAGAAGCAATATAAATAGTACCATAGTGTACTGTTGAGCTATTAAGAAGCTATAGAAAATATAATTTAAGAGATTAAGCAACACGTGGAGACCATGGAGGTTTAGGGTCTTATTGCATGATAGAGCAGGCAAAATTGTATCAGGTCAAAAATTTTATCGAAGTTCAGCAATACGATCGGTAACCATCAGTTACCGGAAATTTTAGAATTTTTTGGCCAAAATTTTTGAATTGAAATTGAATTTTTAAATTTGTTTGATTTTTTAGATGAATTTTAATGAATCCGAATTTTTTTAGTATAAAATTTTATTGGTCTCCAACTATAAGACCAGTAACCATCAGTTACCAGCGAAATTTCAACGATACAATTTTCCCTGGATAGAAGGCGTTGAGAATTGTGACTCACATCGCATCCTACTAAACTGGGGAATTAAAGCTGAGGCTGAAGGATTCGTAAACTAATCCTACTCGAAGAAGAACTTCTACTTTGAAAAGGAGAGCTGGGGGACAATACGAGGCCATGAGGTCTGGGACATGGCCATAGCAACACAAGCAATCAAGCAATAGGCAACCTCATATTAGGGGCACAAAAAAGAATTAGTACCAGATTCTTATGTAAAGCAATGATCCGAGCGTCCAAAAGATTTGAGAGGCTATGAGAGAGAATCGACATATTACTCAAAAAGATGTAAGATGTTTGATGGAGCCAGTATGGTACGGGGATCTCAGGGACGTGCCATTGGTACATAGGCAATTTTCTTTAGGTCCAATTTAGATTAGCTAGTAATCCGGGATCCCGTCTCAACTTAAGCCCTGTCTATAACGTAGAATTTTCCTCTAATTCCTACAGGAATTTAAGTGTTTCATGAGAAATTTCAATATTTCAAAGTCAAACTGGGTCTTACTGTTGGATTGAAATCGGCGACAGAGGGGGTGAATGTCGCTTTTCAAAAATGCGTCCCTCAAAAGTATCCACTTGGAATATCTCCTTCAATAGTTACTGGAACTATGAAGAAGAAGACATGTGCATACTAGAACCTCAACCAACCAGAGAAGAAAGCGAGACGAAAAACAAACGGAAGAGACGGCGCAAGCATCAAAGGGCCGGTAGACCGCAGTTGTTGGGCCGATCTGACCGCTCCCTTGCCGTCGGTCAGACCACCCATATACCGCCGGTCTGACCGGCCTTGAATATCCAGTCTGACCGCCCTTTATCAACCGGTTTGACCGGCTGTCGATTTCAGAAAACAGCAAGGGCAGATTTTCAGACTGCAATCTGAGAACTTCCTTCAACTGAGAAATTTGAGACTTTCTCTTGATCTACTCAGCCCAGACCAACAAAGAAACACCCAAAATAGCCAAGGGAATCTAGAGAAACAAAAGAAACCATTTCTAGAACAAGAATTTAGGGTTTGAGGCAAAAACCCAAAAAGTACAGAGAGCTGTACTAAAACTCAAATTCCCTGCCAATCTTTGATTCTTTGAACATGAAACCTTGAGAATAGCTATTTAATAGCCTCAGGACTCAAGACACCAAGTCTCATGCTATCTCATGAAGGGAAACAAGAAGGGACAAGAAATCTCTGAAAAGAAACCCTAGAAAAGAAAGAACAGGGGAGGCGGAAAACAAAAATCTGATATTAAATTGGTTTCCTGTCAGGAGTGACTTGCCAAATAACCTTGGAGCATCTCCTAGATCACAGCAACCAATTTTGCTACTCCTCAGCAAGAAACAAAGCCAAATCACAAAATCTCAGAAATCACAGAGAGCAAAAAGCACGAAGAAGAACATAGGAGATAGGAGCATCTCTAATAAAAACATCTCAGATTGATATTGAGAAGGAGAGATGAATGATTACATAGAGTATCAACTCAATCCATCCCTACAATCCCATACATGCTTGGATTGAGAGCACAGGCTACATGCCTCTCCTGGGAGAAAACTCACGAAGGGTATCAAGCAAGAACAGAACACCTACTGCTCCATCTCACCAACCCTTACCAACTAAAGCCTCAAAGCAAAACAACCTTCCCAAAGACCATTTTGACTAAAAGCAAAACCCTAAAAACCATGCACTCCACCCTAAAGACATCCATACACCTGGACACACCTCTCCTATTTATAGCCTTCGCTTAACGGGTTTCTCCCTCGTTTTACCCGCTAATCAAAGACCCAAACCGCTTCCTCATGCAGCGTTGCGCTTTTACCGAAACGCCCCTCCTGCACCTTCCGCGAAGCTTCCGCATTCCTTGTCGTCCAAGCCTCGCAACCACCTCGAGTCCTCGCCGTCTTCGGCACACCTCGACCGTTCTGACCTCGGCACCGCCTGTGCCTAGTCCGGTCATCCGTGCCTCGCCACGACTCCGTCTCGACGTCCTGCAACCATCACGGACAAGAAATACATCACATAGCAGCGCTCGACAAATGTAATCTCAATTAGCATCAATTAATCATACTCAAGCATAACATTGCCCAAAAACTCAAACGAGAAGAAGAATACGCCTCAAGACCGACTAACCACACCCGACTGAGCCAAATGCCATCATGGCACGAAACGAACAAACCAAACTCAAACTTTCCAAAAAAACTTGTCAATTTCTCATCACAAGTATGGGGTCACATCCACATGGTCTCTCAATCTCTCCCTTGATGAGTATATTGACAAACCCAGAAAAAGCGTAAAGTTGAGTTTGGAAAAGAAAGAAAGTCAAACATGATCTAAAGAAGAAACAAAGAAGCTCATGACCATGTCGACAGAAAGAACACTAGAGCAACAACAGAAAGAGCAAATTGTTCTCCAAAGCTCCAGAAGGTTCCGAATTAACTTTTTCTCCACTATTCTCCTCCTTTTGGCAATAAAATCATCAAGAGTGCAAAAGAGAGAATCAATCATGAGAATGAATGGAATGGCTGAAATTTTATTCAATCTAAGCAATTAGAGCCATGAAGATTATCCAAAATGACCGTGGAGTATTATATCAAGCCATAATTAATAAGAATGCTAACAAGATCATGACAAAATATGTATACTCAAGCTAAGCTAAATAAGTCACAATCTAAAATTTAGTCGAATTTCTAAGCATATCAAGTCAACCATGATTCTAGTCTAGCTAAAGGTATCCAGAGATGATGCAAACCATGTCAATAGTTTAAGTGGAACCAAGAAGCTAGTATTGAGTCAATTAGAGTGCTACAAGTTCAAGAATTAGACATTTGTTCATGTACTTGTAAGTCTTGTAATTTTAGCAAATGAAGCACATTTGACATGTTTATCTTTATAAATCTTATGATTGTTTCCAACCAGATTTTTTGTTTAGTCATGTGCTAGATCTCAAGCCTTATGCGACCACTCCAAGCGAGAAGCTTAAGAAGATGATCTTGGTCAACCAAAACTCCCCATAAGTTCATGCCTAGTGCAATGGCAAGCCGTCTCATGAGAAAGAATTGGTGAGATCAGTTTTTTCCGCACAAAAGAGATCTTTTTGCATTTTCATGAACATAAGACTAGTACTAACTCATGCTTCATCAAGGAACTAACATAGCTCAATCTAAAGCTCAACATAGATTCAAGACTCAACTCAGCCTATTTGACATGGCATGAATCATAAGAGGATAACTAAAGTCAGACTAGTCTCAAAAGCTAACATAACATGAATTAATTCAAGTTGAGCATTTTTAATCAACCTATCATGGCAAAGACTTAACTATACATATAAAGTCATGATATATCTAGCAAATAAGTACAGATCATGGCAAGATGTAATTCATTGTAAACATGTCATAATAGGATAATAATCAAGACTTCATGTAGTTATATTACAATGCAAAGTGAAATGCAAAAAAATCCAGCTCCCCCTCAACATGTGATGCAACTTTTAGTTCAAGTTGAGTTATGTCAACATTAAGATCTAGAAGTTCTCAAATGAACTCCCCCTGAACCAAAGCAATAAAAACGAGAAGCTGGCAAGAAAAGCAGAAAAGGCAGTCCTTAAAATGTAGATAAGATATAGAGGATACTATGGCTCAAACTGACTCTCATCTACCCCATATGACTCTAGGACTATCAGCTGATCATCTAGCATACTAAGGAGCAAACATGTACCCTGTCTACCCGAGGGTGGCCCAACCCTCGCTAGAACCTATAAGAAGTGAGTGAGCTCAATCTAGTGAGAAGAGAAACAGCTAACAAGCAGCATCCTAGAAATACAAGATGAGAGGAAGAAGTCTAAACAACTAGGCAGGAGAACCACTCTAACCTATGCTAGAAGGACTATCCCAATGCACCCGCATGCAATGCAACAGAAAGGAGTAAGAGCATAATAAACAAGATAAAACATGAAGCACAAAACTCCCCCTCACAACAGTCCATAAGGACAAACCACCCAAGCTCTCCCCGCAGAGCTGAAAACCTAGAGCTATCCAAAGGCTTGGTAAAGATATCAGCCAATTGGTGGTCACTCTCCACAAACTGGAGCACTATGTCACCCTTCTCCACATGGTCTCCAAGGAAGTGATATCTGATATCAATGTGTTTGGTCCGAGAATGCTGCACTAGGTTCTTAGCAATGTTAATCGCAGAAGTGTTATCACAAAAGAGTGGAACACTGTCGATAACTAACCCAAAGTCCTGCAGGGTCGAGACGATCCAAAGCACTTGGCTGCAACAACTAGCGGTAGCAACGTACTCGGCCTATGTGGTGGACTGTGCAACACCGGACTGCTTCCTAGAAGACCACGAAACAAGAGAAGTGCCAATAAATTGGCAGGTGCCAGAAGTGCTCTTCCTATCTATCCTACAGCCGGCAAAGTCTGCGTCCGGGTAGGCTCTCAAGGAAAGATAGGACGAGGAAGAGTACCAGATATCATAATCAATGTTAGCTTGAAGGTACCGAAGGATGCGTTTCACCGCCTGGCGGTGAGATACGCGAGGAGAAGCCTGAAACCGAGCACAAAGATACACAGCAAAGTGTATGTCCAGTCTTGAGGCAGTGAGGTACAAGAGGGAGCCAATCATGCTGCGATACTCCTTCTGATCAACTGGCTCGCCGTCCTCATCTGGGTCAAGAGAAGCTGTGGACGCCATGAGAGTTGACACGGGCTTACCATCACTCATGTCGAAGCGTCTCAAGAGGTTATGAGTGTACTTGCCCTGATGCAAGAAAGTACCCTCCCAAGTCTGCTTGATCTGGAAGCCAAGGAAGAAGGTCAACTCACCCATCATACTCATTTCAAACTCGGTGCTCATGACATCCGAGAACTGTGAAACAAGAGTATGAGAAGAGCCGCCAAAGATGATGTCATCCACATAAATCTGGACGAGCAGTAGGTCAGTGCCATGCCTACGAACGAACAAAGTCTTATCCACCTTTCCCATCTCAAAACCATGACTCAACAGATAGAACTTAAGCCTCTCATACCAAGCTCTAGGGGCCTGCTTAAGTCCATACAAGGTTTTGGAAAGCTTGTAGACATGGTTTGGGTATTTGGGGTTCTCGAAACCTGGAGGCTGTCTCACATAGATCTGTTCCTCAATAAAGCCATTGAGGAAGGCACTCTTGACATCCATCTGGTAAAGCTTCAAACCCTTAGAAGCTGCGAAGGCAAGCAGGATTCTAATGGCCTCAAGTCTAGCTGCAGGGGCAAAGGTCTCCTCAAAATCTAGACCCTCAACCTGAGAGAAGCCTTGAGCTACCAGTCTATCCTTGTTCCGAATGACAACCCCATCCTCACTCTGCTTGTTCTTGAACACCCACTTAGTCCCAATGATATTGTGACCTCGAGGGGGCTCAACAAGCAACCAAACATTGTTTCTTTCGAAATTGTCTAACTTCTCATGCATAGAATTAACCCAAGACTTATCAGATAGAGCATGACTAATATCTTTGGGCTCAAAGGTGGCAACAAAGGTAGAATGGAGACAGAAATGTGACATGCCAGACTTTGAGCGAGTGACGCGCTCAAAAAGGTCTCCAATCATCTGCTCGGAAGGATGGTCTTTCTGGATATGTCGGGAGACCTGGATGAGAAGAAGAAGTGACATCTATCTCATGAGCTGACGAGGTAGGAACAGAGCCACTAGCTCCAGAGGAAGCAGAAGGCATGAGCTGATCGCCTGGAGGTGCAGTGTAGGAAGGCACCTCAAGGGGAGGATGAGGAACTGGATCGGGTAGACAACCCCCATCTCCATCCTCCTCATCGTCCACAAAGATGGTCTCGGACTGCTCTAAAGAACCTGAGATATCGGACCTAGTCCCCGGACTGGCCTCGTCGAAGGTCAACTCACAGGTCTCTACCAACTTACTAGACTCGCAGTTCCAAACCCTATACGCCCGCGAAGAGGTCGAGTAACCTAGAAAGATACCATCACAAGAATGTGACTCGAACTTATCTAGGTTTCCGGACTTCAGAATGAAACACTTGCAACCAAACGCACGAAAATGAGAGACACTAGGCTTTCGCCCGTATCTCAACTCACAAGAAGTACGATGCAAGTGTGCCCGAAGAAAAATTCTGTTTGAAACATGGCACGCGGTCGCAATAGCCTCAGTTCAAAATTTCTTAGGTGTAGAATACTCATCAAGCATCATCCTGGCCATCTCGACCAAGGTACGGTTCTTCCTCTCCACAACGTCATTCTGCTGTGGGACGTGCGGAGAAGAGAACTGGTGCTCTACACCCGTCTCATCACAGAACCTCTTAAAGTAGGAATTCTTGAACTCTGTGCCATTGTCACTGCGGATTGCTCGTAAGGCACCCGGAAGCTCAACAGAAATCCTACTGAAAAGACCTCAAAAATGTGTAAACGTCTCATCCTTCGAGGCTAAAAAAACACTCAAGAGAACCTTGAGAAGTCATCGACCACGATAAGAACATACCACCTCCCTCCTGCTAACTGCACTCGGGCTGGTCCAACTGTGTCCATATGGAGCAGCTGTCCTGGTGCATCGGTCATAGTCACTGTGACCGGAGGGTGAGAAGCGGCAACCATCTTGCAGTGCCGGTAAGGAGCACAAACAATATCTTTGACCATCTTGAGTTTCAGCAGACCACGAATGAGATCGTGGCCGCTAACTCGGGTCAAATGGTCAAATCCAATCTGACCAAGTCTCCTATGCCAGAAGGTAAGGTCACGGGACTCAGACGCAATTAAACACCGGAGAGGATCACCAGAAGACTCAGAAAAATCAGCACGAAAGATCCTTCCATAACGAAATCCATAAACCGACTACCGAAGAATTAAGAATTTTGCAAGCATTTTTCTTAAAGCTCACCTCAAAGCTGTCATCGGTAAGCTGAGAAACAGAAAGCAAAATATACTGCAGCTTACTAACCAAGGCAACATTTTTTAAAATAAAAGACTCATTAACGCGCACTGTACCTTTGGCGATGACGCGCCTGCACGGCGCCTCGAAGGTGATCGTCTCATCACCTGGAGCACAGGCTAGGGAAGAGAACCAACGAGAGTCTCCGGTCATATGTCGAGAACACCCGGAGTCAACGAGCCAAACCTCTCTCTTCCCTGCCCGGCGAACCTGAGTCAATGAGAGAGTAAAGTCTCAGTACTGGGGTAAATCAAGAGTGATTTTGGCACCCAATACTGAGTAACACGTCGAGTAGAAGAAGTAGCCACACACGACTGACCTCTATCTACCCTACGCTCTCTGTCGCTCAAGGAAGCAGAAGGTCCACGAGCGGACCTGGAGCTGTTGTTGGGTCCGTCTACTATGGGAGAGCGAGTCGGAGCACCTGCAACATGCTGATCACGCCGCGGGTAGCCATCTCGACGGGGGAAACGAGATCTACCCTCAGAACGGCGGAAGTCATGACCAAAGGGAACATGAGGACGAAAACTAGAAAACTCGGAAAAACCAAGTCCTCGATGATGCCCAAAACCATCGGAAACAAACCTAGACCTTGTGTTGGTCTTAGGTGCACTCAAGGTCTGGGGCTGACCTTGAATACGCCTAAGATCATGAACACGGTCTTTTCGCGCGATCTTGGCGCGCCTGAAGTATCGCTCGATCAAGTGCCCATCCTTCTGACAGAAGGTGCAATGATACTTCACCTTCTGAGAGGTAGAAGTAGCATGATAAGGCTTTGCCTTCTGAGAGGCGAAGCAACGGGTGGAATCACCTTCTTGGACAAAGCCTGCTGACTTAAATTAAACTTTCTCAGTCCTGGACTTGACCTCTATCACACCTGCGGCTATGGGTCTGAGCACGGCAGGTGGATGCTTCCTAACATCCTCCAGAAAATCATATCCTAGACCTTGATTGAATTTGTAAATCTTGGACTGGTCTAAAATAAGATTTAGCTTCTTCTTGCCTCCTACAAACCTCTCGAGAGTGTTCATAAGATACTGACATTCCCGAAAGAGAGAGGTGCAAAAAGAGCAGGGGGAAGAAGAGACGGCAGAAGGTAAGGAAGTAGAAGGAGAACCAATAGCAGAAGATCGAATGGCTTGTGCATGTACAGTCGACTCTGAAGGGACAGTCCTACTGCTAGCCTTTTGGTCCATGTCGCTAAGCGTCTCTACCTTACCCTTGGGCTTCTTCCCATATCAGCACACACAATACAAGGAGCTTGTGACTTCTCTAGAAGGTCCTTAGTTAGCTTCACACATTTATCATCTAATGCAATCAACTCAGATTTTAGTTTTTCACAATTATTGCATGGTGAGCTAATAGGATCCTTAGAAGCATATTGAGCCATCTTCTTGTTATGGTTAATCATTTCTTGAAACTGTTTTGAGACAGATTCAAGTTCAGCAGTTAATTTAGAATAGTTCACACATGAAGCAATAGGCTCAAGTAATGAAGCTTGTAGTTCAGCAATTTTGTGATCTGCCCTTTTTAGGTTCATCTTCAGATTATTGCAATTTTCACAAGACTCAGGCATATCAAGGAGCATGGTATAAAGACCTCTAAACACATTGTCCTTATCCTCACATGAGGTGTAAGATGTAGTCTCAACAATAGTAGATGAAGGAGTAACAATCCTACTCATCTTTAGTTCAGCCAACAGAGTAACATTCTCTACCTTAAGCATGTCAAGCTCAGAAGACAAACTATCATGAGAGGTCCTTAATTTCTCCATGTCACTAAGAAAGGTACAACATGTATCACATTCGTCACGAGAGGGAGCAGATATAAGTGAAGTAAACTCCCGTGACAATCTATCTACTTCCTTCTCCAACTCACTACCCCTAGCCTTAGACCTAGCATGGAATTTCCCTAGCTTAAGAAAAGCATCATTAAGCTGGTCATAGGAGGAGTATACCTCATCGGAATCGGAGTAAAGCTCGCTGTCGCTGATCTCGCCCTCAAGGGCCATGAAGCACATGCCGGAGAAGTCATTGCCGCCCTTGGGTTCTTACTCGTCCGTCCCATCGTCGTCGCTCCACCCCTCCACCTCGCTGAGGTTGAGGTCGTCGAAGGCGGTGAGGATGCGGTGGAAGAGCTTCTTGGCTTTGCCAAGGTCGCGGAACTTCTTCTTGCCTTGGGCATGAGCTGGGGGCTTCTTGTTGCAGTTCTTGTCGATATAGTCGTTCTTGCTCACACCGCCGTAGTCGCCCTTGCTCTTCCCCAGCTTGGGGCAATTTGCCCGAATGTGGTTGGGGCCACCACATTCGAAGCAAATGATCGGGCCGCTCCTCTTTTGATCTCTCACACTCTTGTATGCATGGGAGAACTTTCGGGCTAGGAGGGCTAACTGATCCTCAGGTAGCTGCTCTAACTGATCATCAGTTACGTCACAGAGAGCAGCTAGAGAAAATCCGCAAATCAACTCAGAAGAGGGTCCTGAAACCAGACTGGGATCGGTGACTAAGGCCATCGACTGCGACTTCGACCTACGAGAGACTATGTCAATCTCGTGAGTCTTGAGGCGTGAGTACAACGCGTCAAGAGTCAAGGTCAAGAGATCGGTGGTGTCCTTGATGGTAGTCACTTTCATCTCCCAAACACTCAAATCAAGAGCTATGAGCATTTGATGAGCATTATCCGAGTCGGGGTATGTGAGACCGACCGCTCGGAGGTTGCTCAAGATTTTGTGAAAACACGCAAAGCACTCATCGAGTGACTCACCAGCGATCATTTCAAACTTGTTGTAATCTCGCTTGAACTGGTCCTGTCGAATGGTCTTGATCTGGGTGGTGCCCTCATGGTATGCATCGAGAGTCACCCAGATGTCGAACGCCGATGTCAGATGAGAGATGCGATCGAACTCGCTTCTGCTCAGACCCTGAATTATGATGTTCCTCGCCTTAGCGTTCGCCTCAACATCAAGCATGTTTCCAGCGTTGATGTTCTCATCGGCAGGAACAACATACCGGTTCTTGACCTTACGCCAGATGGCGTAGCCCTGAGCCTGGATGTAGGTCTCCATCCGACTCTTCCAGAAGGGATAGTCGATCCCATCGAACATCGGGGGCTTGGTCGAGTACTTGTCTGTCGCCATGGCTCTAGAGACCGGTTAAGATCTATGAGGAAGAGTTAACCGGCTCTGATACCAATTGTTGGATCAAAATTGGCGACAGAGGGAGGGTGAATGTCGCTTTTCAAAAATTAGTCCCTCAAAAGGGGTCTGATCGGCTGTCAATTTCAAAAAACAGCAAGGGCAGATTTTCAAACTGCAATATGAGAACTTCCTTCAATTGAGAAATTTGAGACTTTCTCTTGATCTACTCAGCCCAGACCAACAAGGAAACACCCAAAATAGCCAAGGGAATCTAGAGAAACAAAAGAAACCATTTCTAGAACAAGAATTTAGGGTTTGAGGCAAAAACCCAAAAAGTACAGAGAACTGTACTAAAACTCAAATTCCCTGCCAATCTTTGATTCTTTGAACATGAAACCTTGAGAATAGCTATTTAATAGCCTCAGGACTCAAGACACCAAGTCTCATGCTATCTCTAATAAAAACATCTCAGATTGATATTGAGGAGGAGAGATGAATGATTACATAGAGTATCAACTCAATCCATCCCAACAATCCCATAAATGCTTGGATTGAGAGCACAGGCTACATGCCTCTCCTGGGAGAAAACTCACGAAGGGTACCAAGAAAGAACAGAACACCTACTGCTCCATCTCACCAACCCTTACCAACTAAAGCCTCAAAGCAAAACAACCTTCCCAAAGGCCATTTGACTAAAAGCAAAACCCTAAAAGCCATGCACTCCACCCTAAAGACATCCATGCACGTGGACACACCTCTCCTATTTATAGCCTTCACTTAACGGGTTTCTCCCTCGCTTTACCCGCTAATCAAAGACCCAAACCGCTTACTCATGCAGCGTTGCGCTTTTACCGAAACGCCCCTCCTGCACCTTCCGGGAAGCTTCCGCATTCCTTGTCGTCCAAGCCTCGCAACCACCTCGAGTCCTCGCCGTCTTCGGCACACCTCGACCGTTCTGACCTCGGCACTGCCTGCGCCTAGTCCGGTCATCCGTGCCTCACCACGACTCCGCCTCGACGTCCTGCAGCCATCACGGACAAGAAACACATCACATAGCACCGCTCGATAAATGTAATCACAATTAGCATCAATTAATCATACTCAAACATAAAATGGCCCAAAAACTCAAACGAGACGAAGAATACACCTTGTTGTAGGGGTGGCCCCCACCTAAACCCAGCAGGCCTGTTAGAAGGTTATAGGGCCCAAAATGGGACATATGTAATGACTTAAATACCCCTGACAAGGAGGTACCGATGTAAGGGCACAATTATAGAAGCACAGCCCATATCAATATATATACCAAGGGAAGGCTAGGAGGGAGGCGATCACTCTCTCCCAACTCTCCACTACCACATCTCTCTCTGTTTGGTCTGTAACCACAACAGTTGGCGCCGTTCGTGGGGAGGACAGGAGCAAGCCTGAAATCCGAAGAAGGATGGCACCGAAAAAAGCTTCGTCGACGGCGGCGAAGGGAAAGAAGGCGGCTGAGTCGGAGCGTCGCGTGGGTACCAGGGCTTCGGCATCGGCTGTCGCAGGCGCGGTGGTCGCGGACGTCGACGCTCGTACTGCGACGACCGACCCCGCCACTCACACTGCGACAACCGACACCGCCACTCGCACTGCGACGACTGTAAAGACCCAGATATTAACATCCGGATTCCTCTGTAATTACTGCACTATTCCCTGGAACAGTAGATAGTGCTCACAGTTACAGTAATGAATATCAAAATGCATATCATGCGGAAGCGTAATGTAATACTAAACTTACTCATGGGCCGATTATGCCGAAATCATTAAATTGCAGCAATGAAGAACGGCACACAGTGGGACCCTCGTGACATGCCCACAGCACCAACTGGAGGTTCGCGACCTAGCCCTTGACATCTTCATCTTCTCTGCCAGCTTGTCCCATCTTGCTGCTGAGGCGAGGTGATTTGATTCCCGATTCTGAATTTTGTCGCCAAAGCGAGCGTGAGCACTCCGACCCCGTGCTCCGCGAGCCAATACACAGAATGCAAATAAATAGTATGCATGGCTTAACAAAGGAGAGGCTCGGGCTATTTTATTTTGCGTAGAGTGCTTTTGAATACAATTAATTAAAAAGCCCTATGACTTAGCAATTTTGGAACAAATCATAATGTACAAGGAAATGCATTATTAATATCGATTCAGATTCCATCCACCGTTACATGGCATCTGCACCATATAGCAATTTCTTCAAATATTATAGCCGCTTAACTTACCACTGGACGACGCCAGACAATTCCAAACCAGGCAGTCCTTCGCCCTTCACTTTTCCATTCCCATTTTCCAAACATTTTTAAATAGAACTAACTCGAGTAAGTTCCCATGTCCGCCATGACCGTGGGCACGGCTATTCGAATAGTTTTGACTCTGCAGAGTTTGTACACTTTCACCACAAGAGATGAACTATCCTTTTGCCAACATGCTTCCTTAGGCATGAGACCCGGATAATTTATCACAAAGCCTTTACCTTACTCCGATCTAGCTAGACACCACCCACGCCGAGGTTTCACCGCTGAAGGGTTACACCACCACGCCGAAGCCCCTCTTGCGCCGTGCGAGTAGTACAAGACACCCCGTGCCTCACTGTGAGTAAACCAAGACACCCCAGTACCCACTTCCTCGGTGATGTCTGAACTAAACCCTTGCAAGTTATTCAGCTAGGTCGTACCCATTATAGACTTGTGGTTGTACTGCTTACATCGGAGGTCATCACAAGATTCAGTCCTTAGTATTATCTCGAGCGGTTCTACCACACTCCATGATTTGTGCTCCCACCGCACCACATACCAGCCCCAAGCCATCCGCTCAGATATTTAAGCAAGTTGGGATTTTTGAGAGCATAAAATAACCATATCAAAGGATACCAGTCATTCCCACCATGGCTGCCCAACCAATTTTTCTCAGGATTAAAAGTGATGCTTGGGCGCTCTCGCGCCCATGAGTACCTAAGCAAAACTAAGCATGGCATATAATTAGGGACTTATTTCCAAAAGTTACCATTATAATTTTGCTAGGGCGACAAGGTTCGCACATTCCAATATTCCAAAGGAGGGGTAATATTATCCAAGGTAAACAATAGGCACATAACTAGATTATTAAATTAAACATGTATTTTCATAAACCTAACAGCATGCAATTTGATAATTTAAATCAAAGTAATTTGCAGAAAACGTAGGTTCAACATGATCAAAGTATTGACTCGCCTGGCGCGGTTCACCGCGGTCTTGAGCTCACACGATGCTTTCTCTTAAGCTTTTGGTATTTATCTTTACCTCGAGTTTGATCTCGCTTGATCCAATTAGTCTTCACGACTTCCAATTTCTAATTACACTACAAACGACCGAATCCAAATAAAAGCAAATAACTCAAAAAGATACAAATAAATCCGAATAATTCAAATGGCCGATTTTAATTTAATTTATACATTTATTACGATTTGAGAATAGAAGGGTGATTCGGTTTAGTGTGCTGCAAACACAGTGATAGCTGGATTTGAGTGAGAGAACAAGTTATCTGAATAGCTTTACCGTGAGGGAAAATTTTAGGATAATAAGAGTTCAAAAGTGAGGAAGTATCTACAGGAATTATTTGCTTTGGAAAAAGAAATGGCCAAATATAGCCGATTGGAGAAATGCGAGGTTTGATCTTTTTATTACTAACTTCTTTTATTATTTTCGTATTTATCAAGGAAGTTCCATGAGTTAGGTAGACCTATGTATCGATGTATGAGTCTGGCTGGGTATGTATTCCTTGCAACTTAGGTTATGGTAAAGGCATACTGGACTGATGGATGAGATCTGTACTTATTCTATAAATCTTTTAGTCAAAAGTATTATAACACTAGTCCAAAAAGCTAGGTCTAGGAATTTCTTATATTAGAACTTAAGTCTTTTAAATCATAATTTCCGACGAATCAATACAACCCACTTTACTCCCTTAACTTTAACTTGGATATATTTATTAAGTTTTTAGAATAATCTCTGATATAGGCTTTTACTTACTAATTAGATTAAGATAAATAGCAAAGGCTCAATATTTATTCATATATGGTAATTGATTAAAATTTAAACCTCTAATAATCCCATTATCATATTTTACGTATCTTCATTCATAGCTAAGCTAAGTTTAAGTTGAATTAGGGATCCACTCCTATGGGTCCTAACTTGTTATATATACAATTATGCTCAATACTATTATGTACTAGAGCTAGTGTTAAGATTTAATTAATGTCACTATTATTAGCTTGCTCATACCTTAACTATTCATAGGCTTAGCTCTATCTAATTTAGATTTATTTGTCTAAGTAAAGGTTACTGTACAAGGTAATAAAATATATCGCTGAGACTTGTTTAATGGTAGTATGATAAATATTAGGGCATAAATGTTTATATTCTAATTAAGGGTAATCTTTATTAATTTTGGATATTTAATCAAAATCATTTTTCTTTATTAATGCCTTAGCCAACGTGTAGGTTTGAAATAAAGGATGAGAGCACCATTAATCATATATGACAACTAATCCACATTTAAATATTAGCTAATCTGGTTTTATTTACCAATTAAATTCATTAGCTTCTCTAAACTATTCTCTAATTTAATTTGAGTATTATAGTCGACAAAGAATTCTTATCATTGCTAGGTATAGAGTTAACATTTATGTTTTAACTATGTGATGGCTAGTTCTATCTCTTTTACTAAAATACATGGGTGTATGATTTGCTCTTTAGGAAGTTTTCATTTGCTAAATCATTAATCCATGAAAGCATAACCTAAACAAGATTTTACTCAATTTCTCAATATGCCCTTGATTAATAGTTAAGCTTTAAAGCAAATATGCTAAGCACATTGGTTGCTAACATATGTTGTTTGATCTATGATTAATCATTTATTAAGCTCATCCTTATTTATGCCTTTAATTAATATTTAGATTAGGGTAAGTAATAAAGGCACATTACCTATTCATATGTGTAATTAACCAAAGATTAATCCTGGATAATCTCATCTACATCCTAATAAAATTTGTTGGCTTCCATGGATTAACTCCAATTTTTTCCTTGATTTTTATTAGCTGAAACAGATTAACCAAAAATTTAAATGAGCTCTAAAAATCTTGGTTTCAGTTCCATTGACTAGATTTTGAATTTAGATAAATTTAAAATTTTGATTCATTCAATTTAGAGTTAAAATGAGTAAGCTACGTCTTTTTAAATTTCGCTGTTGAATTAAATCCGAAATAAAATCAGATTATGACAAAGGGGACCTACCTCCTTTTCCTTCTTCTCTTTATTTCTCTCTCCTCTTTTTTCCACCGATAGCACCGCTTATTTCCTCCTTCCTATCTTTCTTCCTCACTCCTTAGTCTTTATCTCTCCTCCATTTCTCTTCCTCATCTCTCTCTCGCCCGACCACACCAAGCCGGCGATCGCCTCAGCGTCGCTCCTCCGCGTCGTGCGCTCCGGCCCCAAAGATCGCGCCATGGCGTCGCCTCCACGCCGCCTCGCGGATCGGGCTTCAGCGCAGCTCGGCCGCCGCCGCCGCCGCGCTGCCTCCCGCCTCTCGCTTGGCGCCGCCGCTCGCTCGGCTACTCCTTCGGCTCGTCGGCCGACGCCGTGCCGCGCTGCGTCGGCCACGCCGCTCCTCGGCCGTCACCTCTGCTGCGCCGCCATGCGCGACGCATGCACCGCTCTTGCCGAGCTGCCTCGCCACGCCTGCGCCGGTCACCACCGAGCTCACCGCCTCTCCACGCCGCCAGTAGCTCCACCTCGCCGAGCCGCCGCTACTTGCCTCCGGACCGTGCCGCACTCGTGCTCGCTCCCACCGTTGTTCCCACCGAGTCACATCTCAGCCTCGCATCACCACCACCTCGCGAAATCGCTCAAATGACCTTGCATGCAGAAGCTACTTGTATGAATGGGTTGCTCATGTGATGGTGATTGCAATGGTATGACATGCATCAAGGGATTTGTGATTTTTGGTGGTGATTGGAAGGAGAGATGTTGTGACATGAACATGTACAATGAGCTTGTTTGGGAGTGACACTCTGGTTTGAAAGGGGAGAAATGGGAATGGCAAGAGTGGGGGTGCTTCTTAAAGAAAAGAAAGAGTTGGCAGCCTTGCAGATGAAAGGGGAAGGGCTACTGCTTGGTGGGAAAATGGCAGTGGGAAGGTTGTGTATGATATACCAATTGGAATTTTTATTTTATATTTAAGATTACCGATTTCCAGCTTCAAAGGTATTAAAACCAAAAATTGAATCTTCATTTAATTATTTAGATGCGGTTGTTTAATCCTTGGTATGAGTTGAAATTTTCAATTTTGGTTTGGATCTGAGTATAATTTAAAATTGGTTTAGAATTCATAATTTGTTTTTATATTATTCCCATAATCTTTTACTTAACACCATTAATTTTTTTACTTTGCACATTATTTTCATTATATTTATTTGCATGCAACAAAACTCAAAAGGTTTCAAATAAATATTCTAAGAAATTTGAATGCCAAAAAATGCAAGAAAAGTGTTAAAATTTTCACATTTCGAACATCTGAATTTGGGATGTTACAAACCTACCCTCTTAAATGAATCTCACCCGAGATTCCGGTAGAGAGTTGAAAGAAAGGAGGTGGGGTTATACTAGCTAGCAATGGGTTTCGGTATTGCTTAACATATAGTTCCTTAGCTCCTCGGGAGATCAAGATCTGCACATTAGGGGTTAACACGTGGAGAAGTCAAAAGGAAGAGAGAAAGCTTGTTCTTCCGGATAAGTCGAGACTTCCAAATACTTGCTCTTTGACGTTGTTGTCTTCACGTCGTAGAATGGAGTAGTTGCATCGTCTATTGGACATATGGTTGTAGAATTTTCATACTAATAGGTGGGTAGCAATGGTCTCTGCCGTAGGGGTAGACAGAAGGGGAGAGGACCTGCACTTAAAGGAGGCAAAAGGGGAGGAAGGAGATCCTTATTCTTCCGGAGAGGTCGTCGTCTTCAGGGTGCTTGCTACTTGATTTTGCCCTTTTTTTTTGACATTTTATCTCGTAGGGCTACCCCCCTTAAATAAATGACGATTGTCACTAATCATCCATTGTACTCTAGCTGTCTGGGTCATCACGAGATTGGCGGGTGGTCTTCTTCACAGTGACGTTGTTGTTCCTTAAATACTGGAAGGTTGAAAAGTCTTCGCTTCTTCTCGATTGCCCTGGTTTTGGGGTACTTGTTATTTCGTTCCTTTGGATCCGATGGGGTTTTCAGAAAAGGTGAGAGGGAATAGCTGTAACATCCTGATTTTCAGAGCCTTTTTGAAGCTTTTAAAATAAAATTCACCATTTGGATTTTTCTGGAATTAATTAAAGCTTAACTGGAATTTTCATTAATTAAAAAGATTTAATATGATTAAATTAAATAATAATATTTGTCAAAAATATTTTATTTGTGTTCCTTGTGTCACAAGGAATTTTTCTGTATTTTCTGGGATTTTTCGGAGTTTGTTTAAGCTCAATTTGAAATTTCCAAAAAAAAAAAAAGGAGAGAGAATGAACCATCGTCTCCGCGCGGCAGAGGCTCGATCGATCTGTTCTCTCTGTACTCAGTTCTTTCCGTTTTTCTCTCTCTTCATAACTTCCAATCCGGACCTTATCTCAATGTCTTCCCAAAAGAAAAGTTGTGCCAAATCACGCAAGGAATCTATCCCAACTGGCCTCCTTCCATTTCGTTCATCCATTTACCTTTTATCTCCAATTTTCTGAAACGGACTCTAAACCGAAATCCACGAATTAGAGTCGGTTTCTACCCCTCCCAAGCCTATAAATAGGACCCCTTGGCTCCCCTAAACCCATCCCAAGCCGTGGCAAGTCCCATCAAAGGTCAGGACGCCGTCGGCATCGAGGCCCTTTGGTCTCGAATTTGCTCGTCACGTCTCGAGCTATTCGGTGAGTTTTTCCGTGATCCTTTCGCGTCACATTGTGCCATCATGTGCCATCTACCTTCTTTCCAAGTTAATTTGGTTTTGGTGCAGCCAATCTCCCGGAATCGAGTTTTCCCCAATCTAGGTCAAGAGCGCTTCCCGACGTCGATTCGTCATCTCCGGTAAGCTTTAGCCCTTGTCGTAATTTTTCTTAGACTCGCCTCGCCGCGTTCTACGCCGTGCTCACTCCCTTTTCCCCAGAAAGGCTCCACAAATTTTCGCCTCCGAACCTCGCCATGGCCGTCAATGGCATCTCGTGTCCCCCATCTACCCGGTGATGTTTCCACCAATCCGTTCATGTCACTTTGTGCCAAAACATCCCAGGTAGCTACCCTTCAAGTGGTTTTAGATTTCGTTCACCGAGCACCAAGATATTAAGTTTTTCCTTTACCCTTCCCGACGTCGTTCAAACGTCGTTTGCGACATCTCCGGTGAGTCTTTGGCCGAGCCAACAATTTTCCTAGCTTCGTCAAGCCACGTTCTAGCCCGTGCTCACCCTACTTCTCTATGTTCCATGCCCGGATTTTATTCCTCTCTCCTACCCATGTCGTTGTAGCCGCCCGTGCCGTCAACGGTCTCCGTTTGGCGTGCCGTCAATTCCTATGGGTGCCTTCGGTCCCTAGCAACCCATTTTTCTAGTTAGATTCACCTCCCATGCCTCCTCTCGCCAGCGCTAGCCTTCTCGCCAAAATTACTGTTCTCGGATGAACAGTAACATCTGTGAATTTCAGCATTTTCTCGCCAGCAAACTTTAGATCGCTGTTCTCCTTCGTCCGAACTCCGATCGACCGATTCTTCTTCCTATATTCATCTAAAATTGAGCTCTATCTTTTGGTTCTGGTTTTGCAGTTTTGGAGTTCATTTGAATTTTATTTGAATTTGTTTTGTTTGTTTTGTCGTTTGTGCGTAGAACCCGACGTCGCCAAGAGTTTGTCGAGCCGCAGCAAGAAGGACCAAACAGTGCACAAGAAGGCAAGTCTCCTTTGATCATCTTGAACCTATGCTTTCAAATGTTTTAAATATTTTAAATTATGTGCATTGCTATTTACATAAAACCACTAGTTCAAATCTTTAGGAATTAGTTATTCCAACTTTGTTATGCCCTCATTTGACATTGATTGCCATGTACCTTTGTCACCCTAGAACTTCCTTTGTCTCAATAATGAGATTAATATTAATCTTTGTGAATATTAGAATGGTAGTTTAATGCTTAGTCATGCTATCTAATACCTTTGGAAAAATCTTGAAAATGGGAAAATTATGATTTATTGTTGAACCCTTGTGTTTGTAAAGGAAGTGGCAATTGGAGTTGTCACTGTGTTTTAAAAATAAACTAAAATGTGAAAGTTGGTTTAGATTAGGTGGATGGTTGGTTTGGATTGGTGCAGAAGCACGAGATCTTGTAAAGTGTATGTTCCACCTAGTCAATTAAGGACCGACGCTTGTGTTTGTCCAAACGAGCATTAACCGTACAACCACAAGTCTATATGGGTACGACCTAGCCGACTAACTTATGATAGTCTAGTTTAGGTGCCACCAGGTGGAAAGTGGGTGCCGGATGGACCGGTTATTCACAAGTGAGGGACGATTTCTTGTACTCATATGGCGCAAGAGGGGCTTGGTTCGGGCAGTTAGCCTACCTGCGGTGAAACCTCAGCGGGTGGTATCTAGCTAGATTAGAGTAAGGTAAAGGCTTTGTGGTATTTTATCCGGGTCTCATGCCAAAGGAAGCGTGTTGACTTTTAGGATAATTTATCTCTTGTGGGTAAAGTTGTACAACCTCTGCAGAGTCTAAAACTATTCGAATAGCCGTGCCCACGGTCAAGGGCGGGCAAGGAATGCATTCACATGGTAGATTTCTTGTTTTGTTTTAAAATCAAAAGTTTTGTATTCCGAGAGTAGAGGGAACTCTTGGAAGGGTATCCTGGCAGTTGGAGCTAGAGAGGGTGGATGTAACGCAGTACTAAACTTGTTCAGTTAAACTTGATTAAACTGGTGTTGGTGGATGGAACCTTCACTAGTGAGTTAATGTTAGTTCTGTTAAAACAATTATTTTAATAAATGGATGCCTTTGAAAATAGTTATTGGTAATTGAATTTAAAACATTGCTTTGTGCAAAAGAACCATATAGCCTTCCTTTGTCAAGCCTTGCATCTATGCATTTTTCCCAAGACTTGCGGAGTACTTTATGTACTCACATGCTACACTCAAAAATAAATCTCAAAGAATACGGCTCAAGAGGGAGACTACGATCGCTTCGCGGTGGCTTCGATGAAGGATTCCAGAGTTCTAGGTCGCGCTTCCCGACCAATTGCCCGTGGCGTATTGATGGGTCTTCACCGAAGTTTATCTTTTGCTTCCGCTGTGTTTCGTGTGTGCGAGGTCTTGAAACCTCAATTGTAATAATGAGACCTTTCGGTCTGTACTCTTTACTATTGTAATAAAGCGTTGCTGGTTATGTATTCATTTCTGTTTAACTGTGTGCACTAGCTTTGATCTGGGACTAGTGCAGTAATACATAGAGGGTCCGGGTTCGGAAATCCGGGGTCCCGACAATAGCATGAGATGAGGATTAAATCGCGGAGATAAGGTGTTCTAACCCATTTAACTTTAAAGGAAGATACCCCGGAAGCTGGGGTGATACAGAACCACACAAATTTTAAAAGCAAGCTTTTTCCCGTGGATCATAAATAGGGCGCCCTAGGGCAAGAGGCAGTGCACGGGGCCAAATAAAATCTTGCAACAATACAACGTCTACTCGGGGAGAACACATAAGATGCACAGGGTTCATTTGCCTAGTTTGTTTAGAACGAGACCACCTTGTCTTCATGACCATCTTCGACGTTCCTAATCTTAAATTTTTGGAGCAAGGGTATGAGAAGGTGAATAAAAATTTTCCTTTAAAATCCATAGAAGGACGAGGAAAGTATTGGGAGGTATTTAGTACTCATTTTTGTAATTATTTTGGAAATACCAAACCTTACAATACCTTTTTTTTATAAAGGTACACCAATCTCCCCAATATTCAATGCTTTGATTCACTCCCATATGATCTTCATATATAAGACCTAGAATCCAATGGTCTTGATAAGTTAACTTCCATTTTTACAATTTGCTCTTTAGGCTACCTTCCTTCAGTACAGTATTATTGCCGTCTGAAACTCCAAACAGCGGGTATATTTATTTATTTGATTCACCGATTATACACTTCTTATCGTGTCTTTTCAATTTCATTAATCCTGCTATGGGTATCTAATCTTCACATAAATCCTAGCTTCCACCATAGATTTATATTTCACTTCTTATATTTCACTATGTCCATATAATCCCAATCTCAGATCTATTATCCGCCAACTTGATCAATTCCTCAATCTAATGGAAGTCTAATATTCTTTATCTTAGATCCACCGATGATTTTTGTATCGAGACTTCCTAATAATCCAGTCTGATGCTATTAATTTGACTCCATAATTTGCTTCTTTAGAGATCAACCTAAATCTTTGCTATCTCAAATCTGCTTCATTATTTTATGTTATCAATCAGGTTTATACTCCAATAGTTGTGATTATATCTCCAATTCCTAAAATTTTCATTTAATCCATCCAACTACCGATCACATCCTATTATTCCATTATTGTTTCCTCCCAGGACAAAACTGTTTTTAAAATCAAGTTTTAAGGCTAACCACTATGATTCTTGGCCCTAAGCGTGTTTTCATAGAAAGTTTGCAAGAGAAGTACTGGATTTTCATTACTTTGAATTTGGGTAAGAGAGCTTCAGAAGTAAAATGGCTAGGGCAGCATATGGATAAGGGGAATCATCTAAGATAGATGAGAATGAGCAATATAACTTATATTTTTGGAATTAGTATTTTAAAGAAGTATTTCTAGTTATGAACTAACGACCAGGCTAACTAGGTCACGACCTGCAGTCGATATGCTTTGATACCATCGCTGTAAGAGCCCAGATATTAACATCCGGATTCCTCTGTAATTACTGCACTATTCCCTGGAACAGTAGATAGTGCTCACAGTTACAGTAATGAATATCAAAATGCATATCATGCGGAAGCGTAATGTAATAGTAAACTTACTCATGGGCCGATTAGGCCGAAATCATTAAATTGCAGCAGCGGAAGAACGAAGCACACAGGTGGGACCCTCAGGACATGCCCACAGCGATCAATCGGAGGTTCGCAACCTAGCCCTTGACATCTTCATCTTCTCTCGCCACTTGTCCCATCTTGTCACGAGGCGAGGTGATTTGATTCCGATTCTGAATTTTATCGCCAAAGCGAGCGTGAGCACTCCGACCCGTGCTCATGAGCCAATACACAAATGCAAATAAATAGTATGCATGGCTTAACAAAGGAGAGGCTCGGGCTATTTTATTTTATGAGAGTGCTTTTGAATACAATTAATTAAAAGCCCTATGACTTAGCAATTTTGGAACAAATCATAATGTACAAGGAAATGCATTATTAATATCGATTCAGATTCCATCCACCGTTACATGGCATCTGAACCATATAGCAATTTCTTCACGTTATAGCCGCTTAACTTACCATGGGACGACGCCAGACAATTCCAAACCAGGCGGTCCTTCGCCTTCACTTTTCCATTCCCATTTTCCAAACATTTTTAAATAGAACTAACTCGAGTAAGTTCCCATGTCCGCCCATGACCGTGGGCACGGCTATTCGAATAGTTTTGACTCTGCAGAGTTTGTACACTTTCACCACAAGAGATGAACTATCCTTTTTGCCAACATGCTTCCTTAGGCATGAGACCCAGATAATTTATCACAAAGCCTTTACCTTACTCCGATCTAGCTAGACACCACCCACGCTGAGGTTTCACCGCTGAAGGGTTACACCACCACAGTCAGAAGCCCCCTCTTGCGCCGTGCGAGTACAAGACACCACAGTGCCTCACTGTGAGTAAACCAGTACACCCTGGTACCCACTTCCCTCGGTGATGTCTGAACTAAACCCTTGCAAGTTATTCAGCTAGGTCGTACCCATTATAGACTTGTGGTTGTACTGTTTTACATCAGGAGGTCATCACAAGATTCAGTCCTTAGTATTATCTGAGCGGTTCTACCACACTCCATGATTTGTGCTCCCACCGCACCACATACCAGCCCCCAAGCCATCCGCTCAGATATTTAAGCAAGTTGGGATTTTTGAGAGCATAAAATAACCATATCAAAGGATACCAGTCATTCCCACCATGACTGCCCAACCAATTTTTCTCAGGATTAAAAGTGATGCTTGGGCGCTCTCGCGCCCATGAGTACCTAAGCAAAACTAAGCATGGCATATAATTAGGGACTTATTTCCAAAAGTTACCATTATAATTTTGCTAGGGCGACAAGGTTCGCACATTCCAATATTCCAAAGGAGGGGTAATATTATCCAAGGTAAACAATAGACACATAACTAGATTATTAAATTAAACATGTATTTTCATAAACCTAACAGCATGCAATTTGATAATTTAAATCAAAGTAATTTGCAGAAAATGTAGGTTCAACATGATCAAAGTATTGACTCGCCTGGCGCGGTTCACCGCGGTCTTGAGCTCACACGATGCTTTCTCTTAAGCTTTTGGTATTTATCTTTACCTCGAGTTTGATCTCGCTTGATCCAATTAGTCTTCACGACTTCCAATTTCTAATTACACTACAAACGACCGAATCCAAATAAAAGCAAATAACTCAAAAAGATACAAATAAATCCGAATAATTCAAATGGCCGATTTTAATTTAATTTATACATTTATTACGATTTGAGAATAGAAGGGTGATTCGGTTTAGTGTCTTTGCAAACATAGTGATAGCTGGATTTGAGTGAGAGAACAAGTTATCTGAATAGCTTTACCGTGAGGGAAAATTTTAGGATAATAAGAGTTCAAAAGTGAGGAAGTATCTACAGAATTATTTGCTTTGGAAAAGAAATGGCCAAATATAGCCGATTGGAGAAATGCGAGGTTTGATCTTTTTATTACTAACTTCTTTTATTATTTTCGTATTTATCAAGGAAGTTCCATGAGTTAGGTAGACCTATGTATCGATGTATGAGTCTGGCTGGGTATGTATTCCTTGCAACTTAGGTTATGGTAAAGGCATACTGGACTGATGGATGAGATCTGTACTTATTCTATAAATCTTTTAGTCAAAAGTATTATAACACTAGTCCAAAAAGCTAGGTCTAGGAATTTCTTATATTAGAACTTAAGTCTTTTAAATCATAATTTCCGACGAATCAATACAACCCACTTTACTCCCTTAACTTTAACTTGGATATATTTATTAAGTTTTTAGAATAATCTCTGATATAGGCTTTTACTTACTAATTAGATTAAGATAAATAGCATTGATTTATTCATATATGGTAATTGATTAAAATTTAAACCTCTAATAATCCCATTATCATATTTTACGTATCTTCATTCATAGCTAAGCTAAGTTTAAGTTGAATTAGGGATCCACTCCTATGGGTCCTAACTTGTTATATATACAATTATACTCAATACTATTATGTACTAGAGCTAGTGTTAAGATTTAATTAATGTCACTATTATTAGCTTGCTCATACTTTAACTATTCTTAGGCTTAGCTCTATCTAATTTAGATTTATTTGTCTAAGTAAAGGTTCTTGTACAAGGTAATAAAATATATCACGAGACTTGTTTAATGGTAGTATGATAAATATTAGGGCATAAATGTTTATATTCTAATTAAGGGTAATCTTTATTAATTTTGGATATTTAATCAAAATCATTTTTCTTTATTAATGCCTTAGCCAACGTGTAGGTTTGAAATAAAGGATGAGAGCACCATTAATCATATATGACAACTAATCCACATTTAAATATTAGCTAATCTGGTTTTATTTACCAATTAAATTCATTAGCTTCTCTAAACTATTCTCTAATTTAATTTGAGTATTATAGTCGACAAAGAATTCTTATCATTGCTAGGGTATAGAGTTAACATTTATGTTTTAACTATGTGATGGCTAGTTCTATCTCTTTTACTAAAATACATGGGTGTATGATTTGCTCTTTAGGAAGTTTTCATTTGCTAAATCATTAATCCATGAAAGCATAACCTAAACAAGATTTTACTCAATTTCTCAATATGCCCTTGATTAATAGTTAAGCTTTAAAGCAAATATGCTAAGCACATTGGTTGCTAACATATGTTGTTTGATCTATGATTAATCATTTATTAAGCTCATCTTTATTTATGCCTTTAATTAATATTTAGATTAGGGTAAGTAATAAAGGCACATTACCTATTCATATGTGTAATTAACCAAAGATGAATCTGGATAATCTCATCTACATCCTAATAAAATTTGTTGGCTTCCATGGATTAACTCCAATTTTTTCCTTGATTTTTATTAGCTGAAACAGATTAACCAAAAATTTAAATGAGCTCTAAAAATCTTGGTTTCAGTTCCATTGACTAGATTTTGAATTTAGATAAATTTAAAATTTTGATTCATTCAATTTAGAGTTAAAATGAGTAAGCTACGTCTTTTTAAAGTTCGCTGTTGAATTAAATCCGAAATAAAATCAGATTATGACAGTGGGACCTACCTCCTTTTCCTTCTTCTCTTTATTTCTCTCTCCTCTTTTTTTCCACCGATAGCACCGCTTATTTCCTCCTTCCTATCTTTCTTCCTCACTCCTTAGTCTTTATCTCTCCTCCATTTCTCTTCCTCATCTCTCTCTCTGCCCGACCACCAAGCCGGGCAGCCGCCTCGCGTCGCTCCTCCGCGTCGTGCCAGCTCCGGCCCGAAGATGCGCCATGGCGTCGCCTCCACGCCGCCTCACCGGATCGGGCTTCAGCGCAGCTCCGGCTGCATGGCGCCGGCGCCGCCTCCCGGCTCTCGCTGGCGCCGCGCTCCGCTGCTACTCCTTCGGCTCGTCGGCCGACGCCGTGCGCGCGCTCCTCGGCCACGCCGCTCCTCCGGCCGTCACCTCTGCTGCGCCGGCCATGCGCCGCATGCATCGCTTGCCGAGCTGCCTCGCCGGCTGCGCCGGGTCACCACCGAAGCTCGGCCGCCTCTCCACGCCGCTGCAGCTCCACTCGCCGAGCGCGGCTACTCGCCTCGGACCGTGCCGCACTCGTGCTCCGCTCCCACCGTTGCCCCACCGAGTCACATCTCAGCCTCGCATCGCCACCACCTCGCGAAATCGCTCAAATGACCTTGCATGCAGAAGCTACTTGTATGAATGGGTTGCTCATGTGATGGTGATTGCAATGGTATGACATGCATCAAGGGATTTGTGATTTTTGGTGGTGATTGGAAGGAGAGATGTTGTGACATGAACATGTACAATGAGCTTGTTTGGGAGTGACACTCTGGTTTGAAAGGGGGAGAAATGGGAATGGCAAGTGAGTGGGGGTGCTTCTAAAGAAAAGAAAGAGTTGGCGACCTTGCGGATGAAAGGGAAGGGCTCTTGTTTGGGTGGGAAAATGGCGGTGGGAAGGTTGTGTATGATATACCAATTGGAATTTTTATTTTATATTTAAGATTACCGATTTCCAGCTTATAAGGTATTAAAACCAAAAATTGAATCTTCATTTAATTATTTAGATGTAGTTGTTTAATCCTTGGTATGAGTTGAAATTTTCAATTTTGGTTTGGATCAGTATAATTTAAAATTGGTTTAGAATTCATAATTTGTTTTTATATTATTCCCATAATCTTTTACGAACACCATTAATTTTTTTTACTTTGCACATTATTTTCATTATATTTATTCGCATGAAACAAAACTCAAAAGGTTTCAAATAAATATTCGGAAGAAATTTGAATGCCAGCAAAATGCAAGAAAAGTGTTAAAATTTTCACATTTCCGAACATCTGAATTTGGGATGTTACAATGACCGACCCATACGCGCTGTGGACGACAAACCCGCCATCGCATCGCGACGGCCGACCCGCCACCGCCGCTACAACGACCAACCCCGCCACCGCCGACGCGACAGCGACCAACCCCGTCACCCTCGCCGCAACGCTCGCCGGTAGCGCAGACCGGGCAGTTGGAGATAGCCACAACGAGCGACCGGCAGCTCGGGAGCTCGTGAGGCGATCGTACCCGTGCCGACCCATCCGCCGGGCGCGCCGGCGGCCCCGCCCGCACCAGCGGTGGAAAGTGCCCTGCTGGCGGCCCTCAATGCGTTCCAGCGAGAGCTAGGGGATCTTCGCGGGGCTGTCCGAGACATGCAAGAGGCTCGGAGCCAGCCAGCCGCGCCAGTGGTCGCGCTAGTGGTCGCGACGCCCCCACATCCAGCCGCGTGCTGTTGCGACGCGTCGATCCAGAGTTCCCGCTTTCGGCAGGACTACAGCAGGCGGCGTGGCCCGAAGACTTCAAATTCCCCAGTGTCATCGAGCCTTACAAAGGCGATACGGACCCCCGCGAGTTTGTGCGCGTGTACGAAACCGCAATCGAGGCCGCGGGTGGAGACGACACCACAAAGGCGAAGGGGCTCCCCCTCGCGCTGCAAGGAGTGGCGCTTTCCTGGTTTTTTTACCATAGAGCCAAACTCCATCTACGCGTGGGAGCAGATCCGCGACCGCCTTCACAACAACTTTCAAGGAAACTATGTTGAGCGGGTCGACGCAGACCAGCTCTTCGCCATGAAGCAGAAACCCTCGGAGAAGCTCTGGGACTACTTCAAACGCTTCGCGAAGATACGCTGTCAAGTCAAAGACGTTAACGAAACCACCGTTGTCAATGCAGCCATACAGGGCCTTCGCCCAGGCCCGATGGCCGAGTACAACGCACGGAAGCCAATCAAGATAGTGATGAAACTCTTTGACAAAATGGAGGAATACGCTAGGGCGGAAGAGGACGCATGGCGAAGACAAAGGTGACGACTCCGACACCAACCAGGCCGGTGGTTCGGCGAAAACCGAAGATCCGTCGAAGGACGGTTCTTCGAAGGGAAAACGCAAGCAGGAGTCGTCCAAGGACGCGTCAGAGCGCAAGGATGCCCCGCGCAAGGAGCCGTCCGATAGGCCCAAGCGCAGCCAGCAGAAGTCGCGGCGAGGCCGGTATGTCTTCGACATCGAAGGCGGCCCCGAAGAAAACGCTTCCGCTGGTCGTGGCGGTCGGGGGCGCCGAGGCCGGGGATGCGGCCGTGGCTGGGGTCGCGAGGATAAAGGCCGTGGAGATTACGATGACCAGCACCATGGGCTGTGGTGCGAAGTCCACGGTCGCGGCACCCACGACACGCGCGTGTGCACCTCCATAGCGGCGCTCCGCCAAAGCGTCGCCAGGGATAGGAACCTGGAGGCACGCCCGCCTATTGTGGCCCACGTCCAGCACCCATACGAAGCCCCCATGCATATCCAGGCACAAGGGACGCAGCCCCATGAGGGCCCGCTGCGACTCGAGCCCATGTGCGGCGGCCTGGGAGGGCCTCTGCAGCTGCGAGCTCGAGGCAGCCCACCACCACAGGTTATCAATGTCATCTCCGGAGGCTCGTTGGAGTTTGCCTCGCACGGCAGCGGAAGGCCTACGTCCGGAGGCTACACCACGTGCGGCGCACCAGCGCAAACACCGCGGGATGGGCACGGACGAGGTCACGTTCACACCCGCCGATGCCCAGGGCGTCGAACTTCCTCACCAGGACCCCCTGGTCATCCGGGTCGTTATAGCGGGATGCGACGTGGGACGTGCCCTAGTTGACGGCGGCAGCTCCGCGAACATCCTGTTCGCGGCAGCCTTCGACCAGATGGGGATCCCCCGAAGTCGCCTCGGCCCATCGGGAATTCTGCTGCAAGGCTTCGGAGGACAACCTCTACAGGCGCTCGGCCAAATATGCCTTCAGGTCTCCTTCGGCCAGGACGACAATGAAAGGGTCGAAGGTCTCCGTCGAAGACACGGGTATGAGTATAAACGAAGACGCACGTTCGCGTGTGCACTCTCCGTCGAAGACACGGGCATGAGTATAAACAAAGACGTGCGGGGGGACGCCTCTGCACGCACTCTACGGAGTATAAATAAGACGCGGATGTTCTCCCTGCACACTCTACGGAGTATAAACAAGACGCGGATTCCACGCATGCCACGGACGTTGTCCTTGCGCATACTCTACGGAGTATAAATAAGACGCGGATGTTCTCCCTGCGCACTCTACGGAGTATAAACAAGACGCGGATTCCGCGCATGCCACGGACGTCGTCCTTGCGCATACTCTCCGGAGTATAAAAAAGACGCGGATGTTCTCCCTGCGCACTCTACGGAGTATAAACAAGACGCGAATCCCGCGCATGCCATGGACGTTGTCCTTGCGCATACTCCCCGGAGTATAAATAAGACACGCATGCTGTCCCAGCGCGCTCGGTAAAGCGCAAACGCGGCACGAACCTTGCGCGGCTGACAAATCGCGCACCCTCTCGAAGCGTCGAGGCTTGTCGTCGCGCACCATGGGAGATGTACACAAGGCGCGCTATGGAAACCCAATTTCGAGAGTTTCAAGAAGCAGCGACATAGCGCGCCATAGGCTGGCTCCAGCGAGGGCATGCACGCGGACTACGAGGTACACCAGAGGCTACCCCCACTTTGGAGGGTAGGGGGACGGAGCGTGCCTCCGCACGCGCCAGTCTACGGACTTTAAACAGCTCGTGGTGCGGAGGTCCGCCTCCACACGCACCAGTCTACGGACTTTAAACAGGTCGTCGTGCGGAGGTCCGCCTCCGCACGCGCCAGTCTACGGACTTTAAACAGCTCGTGGTGCAGAGGTCCGCCTCCGTACGCACCAGTCTACGGACTTTAAACATGTCATTGTGCGGAGGTCTGCCTCGCACGCGCCAGTCTATGGACTTTAAACAGGTCGTCGTGCGAGTCTATGGACTTTAAACAGGTCGTCGTGTGAAGGTCCGCCTCCGCACGCGCCAGTCTACGGACTTTAAACAGGTCGTGGTGCGGAGGTCCGCCTCCGCACGCGCCAGTCTACGGACTTTAAACAGGTCGTGGTGTGGAGGTCCGCCTCCGCACGCGCCAGTCTACGGACTTTAAACAGCTCATGGTGCGGAGGTCCGCCTCCGCACGCGACAGTCTACGGACTTTAAACAGCTCGTGGGGCGGAGGTCCGCCTCCGCACGCGCCAGTCTACGGACTTTAAACAGGTCGTAGTGCGCAGGTCTGCCTCCGCACGCGCCAGTCTACGGACTTTAAACAGTGCGTGAGCGGTCCGCCTCGCGCGCGCCGGGCCTGAACTTTAAACAGCTCGTAGTGCGGAGGTCCGCCTCGCGCGCGCGCGATCACGGACTTTAAACAGTCGTGAGTGCGGAGGTGCGCCCGCGCGCGCGATCCACGGACTTTAAACACGTCGTAGTGCGAAGGTCCGCCTCCGCACGCGCCAGTCTACGGACTTTAAACAGCTCGTAGTGCGGAGGTCCGCCTCCGCACGCGCCAGTCTACGGACTTTAAACAAGTTGTACTGTGGAGGTTCACCTCCGCACGCGCCAGTCTAAAGTCGTAGTGTAGTGATCCGCCCCCGCACGCGCCGATCTACGGACTTTAAACAGGTCGTAGCGTCAACGACTGCCACCGCACGCGCTAACCCTACGGTGTCCGTGGCCACCCGTTCGACGGGCAGGAGACAGCGCTCGCACGACTACACCAACAGCGCACTTTGAACGTGGGGATCTTGTCCCCGCACAACTTGACCGCCCGAAGCACAACATGCAGCGCATATCCTACTCGCTAGGAGGTCTATATATCGGAAAAATCTTACAAGTACAGACGTCCGCCAACATCTCTGCCGCTCTAAGCAGCTATTCGGCAGGCTCGTCCTTAGCATGTGCTAAGGCCGGGGCTTCGCCAGAAGAAGATCGGCCCGCCCAAAAGTTCAGCGACTCCTCAGCCCTTCGCCACGAAGGCGCCACGGTCGCAAGGTCGGACGCAAGTCGTCCCAAAGAAGGAAGCCGCCGGGACACAGCGAAAGTCGAATTTGTAAAGCAAGCGCGTATTTCATTCACAAGAAAAGCGGGGACATTGCAACACACGCTAACACTGCCACCTCGGCGCCACACTGCGAAGTTTCGCGCGCCGAGGCCTCGGCGCCACCCTCGTCGCGCCGCGGGACCTCGTCCAGAAATTGGCCTAGGCTCCCCTCCCCGTAAAGTGACTTCCGAAGCTCGACCCGCACAGTGGCCTCCCCGACGTAATCCCAGCTCCGCTCATGGAAGTACTTGATGGCGCGACGAATGGCGCGGATGGCACCGGACATTACTCAGGCTCCGCCGGGCATCTCCAGCTGGGGGTCCTCCAGCCCGGTGACATGCGTGCAACCGCGGTGCCGTAGGAGTGCGCACACCATGCACGACGCCGTGTAAGCACAGTGGTTGCTGAAGGTCGTCGCGGCGCCGCGCGCAATGTTGGCGGCATCTCCGATCCAGCGAAGGGTCCGAGGCAGCTCCTCCGGGCCAAAGGCGTGGTCCGGCACTTTAGCCACAAGCCCCTGGAGATGGCTTTCCAGCGCTTGCATGGCATCCCATGCAATGACCGAAGCTTCGCCAAGCGTCCGGTCACGCTCCGCTAGAATTAAGGCAAGCTCGCCTTTTTCCTTCTCCAAATGAGGCGACTGCTGCGAAGGCCGTCCCGCTCCGCCGCAAACCCCTGCCGCTCCCTCCACGGCCGACTCCCGCGCTGACACGGCAAGTCCCTCGGCGTGCGCCTTCACCTCAGCGCACTCTGCTTCCAGCTGGCGGATGCGGGCATCCTGGGCAGAGCGGACCCCCGAGGCCTCGTGCAGCTCCTCCTCGGCGACCCGCAGCCTATCCTCAAGCGCCCTTTGGGCGCGAACATAGGCCGCTTGCAAGGCCTGCCCCAGCACAAGTGTCCGTAGAACAGAAAGGCTTAGCAAGCTCAGCATGGCAAGGCATTGTCATATAAAGTGCTTACCCTCACCCCCGACACCTCTAAGGCGTCCCCGAGACGCCCCACCCCGTAGGTCTGCAGCGCTTGCTGGCCGACGCTGGCAGCTGCATCATCCACGATCCCGCGCCATGCCCTCAGCGTCTCCGGCGGAGGCACGAAATCCGCTGGGCTCGGGCGCACGGTGATCGCCCCGCCGGCACGAGGACCCCCATGTTCCGCCAAGGGCTCCTCCTCTGGAATAAGCGACGCTGCAGGCAGGGATGCAGGTGAGCACCGCAAGGCACAACGAAGAATACACCAGGGCAAACTAAGCCACCTTACCTTCAGTAGCGGAAGGAGGGCTTCGGGGGCCCGCCCCTAGCCCCAGGCGGGGTAACGATGGCGCAAGTCCCCGCGAAGGGCGTGGCCCCGCAAGAAACAGAAGCCTCCGCGTTCGGGGTCGGCGTTGACCGTTCCTGCACGGCGAACGATGTGGCCCGAGGGGCGAAGGGGGCGCGCGCCGCAGGGGCATCGGCATATGCATCGGAGTCCCACAAGCTCCCGATGCCCGTCGCCACGGTGAATCCCCTCGATGTCCGGTGGAGCTCCGGCCGCAGGCACGGCCGCTTAGCCGGAGCAAGTGGCAATGACACCGCCCTAGTAGCCGCTGTCGGAGAGGCCCCCACGACCACAACGCCCGTGGGCGGAGACCCCACCGTGGCAGCCTTTGCGGAGGGCACCTCGGTTTCGGCCGCGGCTGTCGGCGAAGACCCAGCTCCATGCGCCCCCGCGGAGGGCGTCTCCGGCATCATAGCGGCCACGGCCGAAGGCTCCACCTCAGCACCGCCGGTCAGCATGGATCCTGTCCCGACGACCGCCGCAGGTGACGAGACTTCCCCTCTCCGGCTGCTCGCGACGAGCCCGCCGTCCCGGGCACCCCCCGAAGACCCTTCGCCCCCGGCGTCTGCGCCATCCAAGCCCGAGTCGGCGTACCTCGCCGAATCTGACTTCGCGTCTGCCGCGCCATCGGGAGCACTAGCGGCAGCAGTGGTAGCTACTATACCAAGCACGGCAGATGCTCCGCCTCGGGCCCTCTTGCGAGACGGCGCTTTCGCCCTCGTTGCGCCGTCGTCTTGGTGTTGCGAGGGCGGATCAGCACGGTCCGGCACGGCAAGGCCTAAGGCCTCGCACACGCGGTTTATCCGCCCCAACCCCGCCACAACAGTAGCAGACACGCGCTGCTCATGCTCCCTGCCGGTATACGGCCCAAGAAATATGTGCACGCCCGCTCCGCATCCTCCAAGCGAATCTCTACAGCAAAGCAGAAGATAAGATTAACATGTAACGCACTCCGCGTGAACAAAGGAGGGATACGGTCGAGGCCTACGAGGGTCGGAGGGTGCCGGCAGTGAGCAGACCCACGGCAGAACATTATCGTCTCGACGCTTCTCGGCGGCGAGGCGCCAGTCACGGGCGAGCGGCGCCACGCCGTACATCGCGTACTCTTCGGCGAGGTCGCGCATGTTAAAGCGGGCGACCACGCCTGCAAGCCGTCGGGCCCTCCGCCTATCCTCGTCGTCGAGCGTCCGGCCGGGCGAGGTCTTGAACGCGATCGGCCGGCCCGTGCATTCGAGGCCGCTCCCGCTCGCCACGCGGTGGTAGAACCACCGTTTCATCCAGTGAGACTCCCACTTCCCGCGAGTGGAGTTCGCGGGGAAGAGCTTGCTGCAAGATGACCGAAGAATAAAGGTGACGCTGCCGAAGTTCGACAGCGTCCCGTCCTTCCGCTCCTTGGGCTGGCACCGTGCCTCGTGCAGGTAGGCAAACAACGAAGCACTGGGCCAGCACGCTCCCGAGCGCAAGGCCCAACTGTACACGGCGAGCCGGGCCACGGCGTTCGGAGTCAGTTGCGCCAGCTCCAGCCCGAAGGTCCGCAACACGTCGCCCACGATCGCCGCCGTCGGGATGCGGAGCCCCGCGTCGAAAAAGGCGACAAACACAAGCACCTCCGACTCCTCGGGGCGCGGTTCCGTCTCGTCGGCGGCGGGCAATCGTACCGCCTGGCGCTCGGACAACTTCCCCACGCGCAACAGCGCTTGGATTGTCTTCTCGATCACGAGCGAGGGGCCCAACTTGCCGGAAAACGAGCCTCCCTTCTCCGCCGCTAGCCACCACTTGTCCGCCGCCGCCGGGTCGCGTTCGCCGAGCGAGTATTTCACCTCTAGCGGTGAAGACCGCCGGCGAATGCCGCAAGCACCAACCGGCTGGCCACGCTTGTCACCGGATGCCATCGCTTCTCACAGAAGGAAGAATACAGCGGTGAGAATACCACAGGAGTGTAGAAGGCGAAGCAAACGAGAAAGGGGCGTCGAACTGCGGGGGCGCAGTTGTGGGGGCTATTTCAAGCCACCTCACCCCAAAGGTGGCAGCCGAAGCGTCGCGACGGTCCACGTGCCGGACGCGACCGCAGTCGTACAGAAGCCCGTCCCGCACGATTCCCCATAACCAGGACGGCGTCGTCGATCGGCGACGCGCGCGACGCGACACAAAGCAGTTGAGGACCGTCAGTGCACGACGCTCCAGTGGCCTCCCGCCACGTGGCAACCCCCGCACAAAATAACTAGGGCGCACGACCCGACGCGCCTCTAACACGGAGCCTCCGCCCCAGCAGGAATACCCCCGGTCTTTGGCCTGACCTTCGCACGCAGCAAGGTAGCTTCCAGTACTCGGGCCAGGACCGCACCCGGAAGATGGCCCCCTCACGCAAAGGCCAGCTAGTGGGTCACAGCCTTGGCCGAGGGGTCAAAGCCCGTGGCAGGAATACGTTCTGCCGCGTGCCCCACCTACGGGAAGGCGGGTTGCATGACGTGACAGCCTGCCCTCTGACAGGCCAGACGTCGGCACGATTCCAGCCGCCATTAAAAGCGCGCTACCAGACCGTGGGATCATAACAGCTTCGAAGCAGAGCAGGACAGCCGGCAGTAACGGGGCGACGGGATATGGCTAAACGCCGCATGGCGCGCCATTCCTCGCCCGCCTCGTGTCCCCCTACCCTAGGGAAGACGCGAGCAGCCGCGATCACGCAACCGCTCACATCCCACCGCGCACCAGTTACAAGCCGCCGCGTGCCCCGCACGCCAGGGCGAGTCGCACGGAATGACAACCTAGCCCTGGCAAGCCAGGGGCCGGCGCGATTTCAGGAACCATTACAGCGCATTTCCGGACCGTGAGGTTGCAATCACCGCAGGCGCAGCGGTGTCCGCTGTACGAAGTTTTGACTACGACTAGGCGCCAGCTCCGCTGCCACCCCGTTCGAAGGGTAGGGGACGGAGCGCGCGCGCCTACTTCGACTAGGCGCCAGCTCCGCTGCCACCCATTCGGAGGGCAGGGGACGGAGCGCGCGCGCGTCTACTTCGACTAGGCGCCAGCTCCGTTGCCACCCGTTCGGAGGGTAGGGGATGGAGCGCGCGCGCGCCTACTTCGACTAGGCGCCAGCTCCGCTGCCACCCATTCGGAGGGTAGGGGACGGAGCGAGTGCGCACGTCTACTTCGACGCCACTCGCCGCCACCCGCTCGAGGGTAGGGGCGGGCGCGCGATGCCTGCCGACCAGCGCCAGCTCGCGCGCCACCCGCTCGGAGGGTAGGAGACGGAGCGCGTGCGCGCTTACTGACCAGGCGCGGCTCGCCGCCACTCGCTCGTGAGGGTAGGAGACGGCGCGCGTGCGCGCCTACGCCGACCAGGCGCCACTCGCCGCCACCCGCTCAACGGTAGGGGACGGAGCGCGCGCTTCACCGACCAGTGCCTTCGCTGCCACCCGCTCGAAAGGTAGGGGCGAGCACGCGCGCGCTACTTTGACTAGCGCCACTCGCGCCACCCGCTCGGGGGCGGGGGGCGGAGCGCGCGCGCCTCTGACCAGGCGCGCCTTCGCGCCACCCGCTCCAAGGGTAGGGGACGGAGCGCGCGCACCTCGCCGACCAGCGCCACCTCGCGCCACCCGCTCCGAGGGGGGACGGAGCGCGCGCGCACCTATTTCGACCAGCGCCAGCTCGCGCCACCCGCTCGAGGGTAGGGCACGAGCGTCGCGCGCCTACCGACCAGCGCCACCTCGCGGCCACTGCTCAAGGGTAGGAGACGGCGCGCCTACGCCCGACCAGCGCCACTCGCGCCACCCGCTCAAGGGTAGGGATGGAGCTGCGCGCGCCTACGCCGACCAGGCGCCCGGCTCGCTGCGACCGCTCGAGGGCGAGACGGAGCGCGCGCGCGCCTACCGACCAGGCGCCCGGCTCGCCGCCACCGCTCGGGGGAGGGACGGGCGAGCGCGCCTACTTCAACTGGCGCCACTCGCGCCACCCGCTCGGAGGGTAGGGGCGGCGCGCGCGCCATTTTGACTAGGCGCCACCCGCGCCACCCGTTCGAGGGTAGGGGCGGGCGCCGCGCGCCTACCTCAACTGCCAATCCAGGCATCGGCTTCGGCTACGGCTACGGCCTCAGACCCCGGGACCCGCGGCACACCAAGGCCCCACAAGTTCGGAGAAGTTCACAGGCCGCAGGGACGGAGGGGGCCAAAGGACTCGGCAACATGGCTTCGGCCCTGTGAAGCCCTTCACCATGAGAGGCTCCTGTTGTAGGGGTGGCCCCTACCTAAACCCAGCAGGCCTGTTAGAAGGTTATAGGGCCCAAAATGGGACATATGTAATGACTTAAATACCCCTGACAAGGAGGTACCGATGTAAGGGCACAATTGTAAAAGCACAGCCCATATCAATATATATACCAAGGGAAGGCTAGGAGGGAGGCGATCACTCTCTCCCAACTCTCCACTTCCACATCTCTCTCTGTTTAGTCTGTAACCACAACACACCTCAAGACCGACTAACCACACCCGACTGAGCCAAATGCCATCATGGCCCAAAACGAACAAACCAAACTCAAACTTTCCAAAAAACTTGTCAATTTCTCATCACAAGCATGGGGTCACATCCACATGGTCTCTCACTTACAGTTACTTCAAGCAATAGATAACTTGTGTAATAAGATGTACTAGCATTGGCCGCTTACGCATGTGGCGCACGTGCAAGTTTTCATTACGATATTTAGTACGGCCTAGATATTAATAATGACGGGGATCTTCCTTGGACGGCTGATCTATTCTTTTTATCTTTGGTTTATATATGGCTTTTGACTGTGTCTTATAGTTATTGACTGTGGCTTATAGTTTTTCAGCTATTTATGAGAAAGTACGAAGTAACAGAAACTTATGTGTGGTTATGGTCAATATAAATAAAGTCGTTATAGAATTTATTATAATTAATTTCTAGATCTCATTTTAAAAATACATTTTATAGAAAAATCAAAAACTAGTTTTTAAAAACCGAAAAGAAAAAACTATATATTGGTAATCGTAACTTCCCTTGATGTTTGATATATTTGTCAGGGAGTAACTGATTGCTAAAGTCCTTGCGTCCAGTGAACTTGCCTGTGTCCAGGAACCCATCCATGATGGGACATACTAACGTAACGTTAGGGTTATTTCTTCGTTTTTAAACCCCACGTGCATCCGGCGTGCTGACACACGAGAAACGCAGGAAAAAGACGCGGGAATGGACACGCACGCACGCACGCGTGTAATACGTACGTACCGTGCCGCAACGAGAACTTCATACTCCTTGTATTCTGTCACACTTTTGTACAGGCCACTTACTAATTGACTAAGGAGCCATCCGATTAGACTAAAATAAATTAATTTATAATTAAAATTATACTGTAACTAGTTAAAATTACACTGTAATTGATGGTGTCTTATTTAGCGTAATTAAATTTAAAGAAATTAAAAATAGAAAAAAATATGTTAGCCCATCATAAACAATACAAACGAATACAGGAAAAAAGAACAGGTAAAAAAGCTCAAAAAACCAAAAAACCAGAAAAAGACGAATTTATAAATAGTGAAAAATAAACCAAAAGCTAGAAACTTAAACCGAATTGAGCGGAGCCTTACGTATATATAGGCTCAGTTTTTTAGACTTATACTTAGGCTTTAGTATAAGTACTGTCTCACAAAAATTTCTACATTAACTCATTATTAAACGGTGTACTGGCTAAAATTGCATACGACTATTTTTATCTACGTACTGTCTCTCGTAAAAAGACTAAAATTTAAAAGCCATAATTATCAACTATAAGTTACAGAAAAAAAACCCAGATGCGTTGTTTGATGTGACCGGCCATGGATCCGCAGAGTGGAGGACGATGGTCAGTGGCGGATCCAGATGTTACAAATGTGGGCAATATTTTAATTCCAAGTTCTATTAGGAGACAGAAATAATAAACTAATGATGCAAAACTCACAACTAACAGCAAATTACTCATCATACTTCAGAACATACACAAGAAAAACAATACAGTAACAAAGTCGAACGTGCGCACGAATGATTTACTTGTTGGCCTGATGAAGACCAGGAAGCTGCGCAGGCTTGACACAGTGCAGAATGTAGGTGTAGCAGTGCAGTGAGCAGTCGCGCAGATGCGCTGCCCAGAAACCTTATTGCCGCCCCGTGTAGGTACTCTCTGCGGCAACGGTTCGGAGATAGCTGCTCTCCCTCCTTCCAGGTGCACGCCGGGAAGAAAGGTCGACGAGGTTCAGACAACACAGCACAACAGCACAACAGAGCAGAAAGTAGAGGAAGAATGGAGGTGCAAAATTCTCTCTTTTTTCCTGGACGTCTCCAGGCCCTTTTATAGGCGCTGTAGTTACTACTCACTAGAAACTGCTGCGTTTTAAACAGAATTATGCACTGGTAACTGCCTCATCAAAACACAAATTAAGTAGTGTAAATTCACTTGTACCTGCCTCATTCAATGTTTAAATCTCATTTAAACAGAGAGAGTGAGGTGCATGGTTCAGCAAAAATAAAGATGGACATGGTCTGCCAAGTGGCGCGCCACGTCAAGTCACGCGATTTTCACGCCAAAATACGCGAATACGTGCGCGCGTGCGTGCGCGCGTGTGTGACTAGACAGAACCATCCTCATACCATCTCTTTCCATATTCAAGGAGTGGGGAGGACTCCACCTTATAAATCAGTCTTCCTCACCCTGCCTTAGCAATATAGTACTAAACCATGCGTGCTTTGGAATTAAGGAAGTATGCCATAATTAAATGGGCCAATTTCTAACAATCCCCCACCAATTCCAAAGCAACAAGTAAACATATGACAAATATATTGTGCTAAAGTACTGTTAAGATACCAATCTTTTAGTGTAAGTCCCGTACGGGTCGAACTTGCAACTAGAATGACAAGATTCACCTTCTCACAGCTGATGAATGGACTATGCCTTGAATTCACAGCTTTTCGTGATCAGATTTCACTTGAAATCTCAACTAGTACTAGGCTGCCAATGGACCTCGCCTAAACGGACCGTTATATGGTCATGCTCCCTTATCTACTCATGAGCTTTCTAGAGAATGCCCTATTCTCGTGAACTGCGACCACACAGTTAAACTCAAGTAGGTGTATTCTTTCTAGGTATCCTGCAGGCTAATACCTTTTCCTTATTTGGACAACAAAATACATTAAGACTTTATGCCAACCTTTCATACAATTGAAAGTACATTGTTTATTAGGCCATGGGTACAATAAATATGTACTCTCTTGTTACAACATCAATTTGTTTTTCCCATTGCCTAAGTCACTAGATCTCCGATCAAGAAGGTATGGGTTACCATTGTGATATAACTTAAATGGGCATCATTCCCATGTCCCTAGATGCAACGGAAATCGCTTTCCGTGCTAACCCCTTTGTAAAAGGGTCTGCCAAATTTTTCTCAGTGTGAATATAGTTCACAGCAATCACTCTGGAGTTTCTCAGTTTTCTGACAGATTTAAGTCTACGCTTCACATGTCTAGAGGACTTCATATTATCTTTTGTACTTGTGACTTTGGCCAACACTGTTTGATTATCACAGTACATCAGGATTGCAGGTATTGGTTTCTCAACCAATGGCAAGTCCAATAGAAGCTCTCTCAGCCATTCAGCCTCAACTGTGGCTGTGTCAAGTGCTACAAGTTCTGCTTCCATGGTTGACCTCGTCAATATGGTTTGTTTGCAAGACCTCCATGAAACTGCAGCACAAGCTAAAGTGAATACATAACCACTTGTAGCTTTGATCTCATCCGCATCAGAGATCCAATTAGAGTCACTATATCCTTCTAGTGCCTCTCAAGTAGCACAACACTCTTTCAAGTGCCTCCCAGTGATCATCTCCTGGGTTAGACGTAAACCGACTTAATTTGCTCACAGCAAATGAAATGTTAGGTCTTGTGGCACCAGCTAAATACATAAGTGACCCAATAATTTGTGAATATCTTAATTGATCTTTTCCTAACCCCTGGTTTTTTCGAAGCTTAATGCTCGCATCATAGGGTGTTGGTGAAACTTTATAGTTTTCAAAACCAAACCGGCTTAATATTTTCTCAGCATAATGGGATTGATTCAAAGTAATCCCATCTTTGCTTTTGATCAATTTAATATTCAGAATGACATCTGCCTCTCCCAAGTCTTTCATATCAAAACACCGAGATAAGAAAGATTTGACCTCGTCAATTACGGCAGTGTTTGTTCCAAATATAAGTATGTCATCTACATACAGACACAAGATAACTCCTTGACCCCCACCATAACGATAATACACACATTTATCAGCTTCATTCACAACAAAGCCAGCGGATGTCAAAGTTTTGTCAAACTTTTCGTGCCATTGTTTTGGTGCTTGTTTTAGGCCATACAAAGATTTCAATAATCTGCATACTTTATTTTCCTGTCCAGAAATCACAAAACCATCCGGTTGATCCATATAGATTTCTTCCTCCAACTCTCCATTAAGGAAAGCTGTCTTCACGTCCATTTGATGAACATGTAGACCATAGGAAGATGCTAACGAAAGGAGAACTCTGATGGTAGTTAATCTGGCGACAGGAGAATAGGTATCAAAGAAATCTTCTCCCTCTCTCTGGGTGTAACCCTTGGCCACAAGTCTTGCCTTGTACTTCTCAATTGTTCCATCAGGTCTTAGTTTCTTTTTAAAGATCCACTTACATTCTACAGGTTTACACCCGATAGGATGATCCGTGATCTCCCAAGTCCCATTAGCCATGATAGAGTCCATCTCGCTATGGACTGCCTCTTTCCAATACTCAGCATCAGGAGATGCATAAGCCTCCGAAAGAGTCTTTGACACATCATCCACGAGGTATACAATAAAGTCGTCACCAAAGGTTTTCTCAACCCTTTGTCTCTTGCTCCTGCGAGGAGCTTCTGCGACTAGATTGTTATCCTCCTCAGGGATATCACATATTGGTTCAGAAATGGTGGGAAGTTCAGAAGTTTGATTATTCTCAATTTCAATATTATCAGTTTGAACATTCTCTGTTCGAGAAGTATTGCCTGCTGTTCTCATAGGAAAGATATTCTAAAAGAATGAAGCATCTCTAGACTCCATTATTGTATTAGCAATAATCTCAGGTGTTTCTGATTTAACTACTAAAAATCTATGGGCCGTGCTATTTTGAGCATATCCTAGAAAAATACAATTGACTGTTTTTGGTCCAAGTTTTCTCTTTTTCTGCAATGGTATATTGACTTTTGCCAAACACCCCCAAGTTCGCAGAAAATTAACATTAGGTTTTCTCCCCTTCCATCCCTCATACGGAGTAATCTCACTCTTTTTAGTGATTACTCTGTTTAGGACGAAAGTTGCTGTTAAAATAGCTTCCCCCCACCATGCCTTAGGCATACCGGCACTCTCTAACATGGCATTAACCAAGTCTGTTAGTGTCCGATTTTTCCTCTCAGCTACCCCGTTTATTTGGGGTGAATATGGTGGTGTAAATTCATGGACTATTCCATACTCAGAACAGAATTGAGAGAATTTATGAGAGACATACTCTCCTCCACGATCAGACTTCAATCTTTTTATTTTCTTTTCTAATTGGTTCTCAACATTGGCCTTATAAGTTTTAAAGTAGTTTAAAGCTTCATCTTTAGTTTTCAGCAAATACACGTAGCAGTAGCGTGTTGCATCATCAATAAAAGTTAGAAAATATCTTTTGCCTCCTTTTGTCAATAATCCATTCATTTCACACAAATCTGAATGAATAAGATCTAAAGGTGCCAAGTTCTTTTCATCCTCTAATCCCTTAAAGGGTTCTCGAGGTTGCTTTGCTTGCACACATGACTGACATTTTGATCCTTTGACAATTTCACATTTTGGAATTAAATCTAATCTGGACATTCTAGCAATACTATCAAAACCAATATGACAGAAACGAGAATGCCAAATATTTGCCTCACATTTATTTAAACCAGTTGTAATATTCAGATTATAACAAGACTCTAAAATTCTTAGGCGAAACAAGCCTCCGCTCTCATAGCCTTTACCAACAAATTTTTCGAACTTAGACATTACAACTTTATTTGACTAAAAAACTAGCTTATAACCATCCCTACATAGGAGAGAACCACTAGCGAGGTTCTTCTTTATTGTAGGAGCATGCTGCACGTTCTTCAAGTGGAAAATCTTCCCTGAAGTAAGCTTCAGATCTACCGTGCCAACACCAAGAATAGAAGCATGCGACCCATTTCCCATTAGGACGGAGGAAGCCCCTGCTGCCTGATAAGAAGTAAACATGGAAATATCAGAACATACGTGAACATTAGCTCCAGTATCAACCCACTAGTCAGTGGATTGACATATTGAAAAGACAACAGGTGAATTACCATACCCTCCTGAAGTCGAGGCCTCGCCTATGGTCACGTTAACAGCCTTCTTCTTAGGCTGTTCACCATCTCTGATATTGCGGAAACGACAGCCCTTCGCCATATGACCGTCTTTTTCGCACACAAAGCAGGTGATGTCCTTCAAATCCTTTTTCTCAGTTTTCTTCTTAAAGCTAGTTGTCTTGTTCGGTTTGTTGGTTTTGTACTTCTTAGCAACAGTCTTTTTCTGTATAACATTTGCATTGTTCTGGCCAGATATGCTAGGTGCATCTTTTGCTCTTGCTTTTTCTTCCACATCGAGGGCTGCAATGAGATCCTCACCAGAAATATCTTCCCTCTTATGTTTCAAGCTAGTAGCAAAATCCCGCCAAGAGGTAGGGAGTTTAGCAACAATGCCCGCAGCCACAAACTTCGGAGGCAACACATAGCCTAGGTGCGCAATCTCACCGACTAGTAGCTGGAGGTCATGAACTTGTCCAACTATGGACTTAGCCTCATCCATGCTAAAGTCGAAAAATTGCTCACATATGTAGAGCCAGCGACCTGCCTCTGCCTCTGCATATTTGAGCTCTAGTGCATCCCACAACTCTGTGGCGGACTTGTAGTCCATGTACACATCATAGAGCTGATCTGCCAGAACAGTTAGAATGCAGCCAAGGGCAGTATTGTTCGCAGTTTCAAACTGCATGTACTGCTTAATCGTAAATGGATATTGCGGGTGGATAACCCACCACAGCCCCGAAGACATGAGCCAAAACATAACTCTAGTCTGCCATCCACGAAAGTTCTGACCAGAAAATCTCTCAGGTTTCATCGCATCAGAAGCACTAGCCATTGCTGTATTGCAACAAAATTCACAATAAGGTTTCTGGATTATTACAAATGTGGGCAATATTTTAATTCTAAGTTTTATTAGGAGACAGAAATAATAAACTAATGATGCAAAACTCACAACTAACAGCAAGCTACTCATCATACTTCAGATAGCCGCTCTCCCTCCTTCCAGGTGCACGCCGGGAAGAAAGGTCGACGAGGTTCAGACAACACAGCACACCAGCACAACAGAGAAGAAAGTAGGGGAAGAATGGAGATGCAAAATTCTCTCTTTTTTTCCTGGACGTCTCTAGGCCCTTTTATAGGCGCTGCAGTTACTACTCACTAGTAACTGCTGCGTTTTAAACAGAATTATGCACTGGTAACTGCCTCATCAAATCACAAATTAAGCAGTGTAAATTCACTTATAACTTCCTCATTCAAATGTTTAAATCTCATTTAAACAGAGAGAGTGAGGTGCATGGTTCAGCAAAAATACGCGAATACGCGCGTGCGCGTGCGTGCGCACGTGTGTGACTAGACAGAACCATCCTCATACCATCTCTTTCCATATTCAAGGAGTGGGGAGGACTCCACCTTATAAATCGGTCATCCTCACTCTGCCTTAGCAATATAGTACTAAACCATGCATGCTTTGGAATTAAGGAAATATGCCATAATTAAATGGGCCAATTTCTAACAATACCCCACCAATTCCAAAGCAACAAGTAAACATATGACAAAGATATTGTGCTGAAGTACTGTTAACATACCAGTCTTTGAGTGTAAGTCCCGTACGGGTTGAACTTGCACCTAGAATGACAAGATTCACCTTCTCACAGCTGATGAATGGACTATGCCTTGAATTCACAGCTTTTCACGATCATATTTCACTTGAAATCTCAACTAGTACTAGGCTACCAATGAACCTCGCCTAAACGGAGCGTTATGTGGTCATGCTCCCTTATCTGCTCATGAGCTTTCTAGAGAATGCCCCGTTCTCGTGAACTGCGACCACACAGTTAAGCTCAAGTAGGTGTATTCTTTCTAGGTATCCTGCAGGCTAATACCTTTTCCTTATTTGGACAACAGAATACATTAAGGCTTTATGCCAACCTTCCATACAGTTGAAAGTACATTATTTATTAGGACATGGGTACAATAAATATGTGCTCTCTTGTTACAACATCAATTTGTTTTTCCCATTGCCTAAGTCACGGGATCTCCGATCAAGAAGGTATGGATTACCATTGTGATGTAACTTAAATGGGCCTCATTCCCATGTGCATAGATACAATGAAAATAGCTTCCGTGCTAACCCCATGGGCCAATTTCTAACACCAGAAAGCAATGAAAGGAGGAGCAAATCATCTTTACACAGTGCGTACTGGCATAGAGGGAATCACCTTTTCACAAGGGCAATACAATCTTTTCTTTTCCTAGACTAAACGGCAGGTGGTGGACGGAGAGGCGACTCCATGGTATAATGGGAGGAAAAGCTGAAACCGATAGCCCGGAGGAAATAAGGAGTTATTGGATGGTATAGAGTGAAACTCTCTCGGTGGCCGGTGCCATGGAGTAGATTTTGTCGGGAGGCTCCTCTAGTAACTCTTGTATTAACCCTAAGAGATAAAAAGCTAGAAATTGCCATATTAACTGAGAAAAAAATAAAAGCTATAAATTTCCGTATTAATTGGGGAAAAAGAAAACATCATGTACATCCAAATTTATAATCGATGTATCCTACGGCTTATACCAAACAATGGAAAGAAAGAGTTTGGATGCTCGTGCTATAACCCAAGTATATTGAAAATCCAGTCGTGATACAAAGGAGTTCCAATGCAAGTACCAAACAAAGATAAAGAACATGTGCATGTGCTCATGTGTCCAAATTGGACTCTGCAGCAAAAATGTTGTTATATATTTGTGGCCGTGTTCTCGATGAACGAAGCTCTTAATTGACAAACAAGAATTAAAAATAGACAAGGTCAAGATATAGTTTCAACCTTCTCTCTTTATTGATTTTTCTCTTCGTAGACTTGTGTGTATGATGAGAACCACTACCCCCTTTATATAGACGGATGAGGTCCCTCATCATAGTTTGAAACCAATATGAGACTAAACTAGCTAATGGGCCTTGTGGGCCGATAGCCCTCAAATGGGTTTTTGTTTAGGTAAAATGTCCACACATAGTTGGGTGTTGAAACGGCTGATATACAATACCCCCTTGGATACTTTGCCAATGCCATTTTTATATCTCATTAAAAACTCCTTTCGAAAACCTAATGAGAAAAATGGTAAAAAGAAAAGAGTACATAGCTCTCGTTCTTGCCATTACACATGTTGCCTCATTAAAACCTTCAAATGAGAAAATCCAATAGGACAAAACTCAAGCAAAGAAAAAATAGTACATCTATTCATCCAATGATGGACATATATGAAGATCATATTACCTCCCTCTGAAGGAAACAACTTGTATCTTATCGTACCAATATCATGGACAAGTTTCTCAACACTTGGTCCTTGCAGTGCTTTGGTAAACAAATCCGTAAGATTCTCACTTTTGTGAATTTGCTGTATTTCTATATTCCCATTCTCCTATTGCTCATATGGATAGAAGTATTTAGGGAGTATATGCTTTTGTCATATACATCTTGATATAGCTACTCTTCATCTTTGCAACGCAAGCTATATTATCCTCATGGAGGACTGTGGGAGTTTATCCACCTTTGTACCACAAGACTCTTGGATATGATTAATTAATCTTATAAGCCATATACACTATCTAGTCATCTCATATAGTGCAACGATCTCAGCATGATTTATAGGCGAGGCGATAATCTGTAACATCCCAAAATGGAACTTATTGTAATGGTGAAAATTTTAAAATCTTTTATTTGTTTTTCCAGTGATGTTTAAAAATTTTGGCATTTAATTCGAATTTCTTGATTTGGTTTCTTGCTCAAAATCCAAGTTAATAAAATAAAAATCTTGATCAATAGCCAAGACTAAAAATCAAAACAAGGAATCTCAAATTCCCTTGGAAGTCCTAAACTCAAAACCTAATAATTTGAAATCCGGATATTCAAAACCAAGAATGGCAATTGAAAACCAATATAAAATCTTTCCCATCCATTTTGCATACCAAAAAATTCAAATTTTGATATTAAAGAATTATTCCTCAAAATTCGGAGATCTTAAAACTAAAGTGTTGAATCCAGAATTTGAACTAGGCTTTCAAATACAAATCTAATTACAAATCCAAAATCTGAAATTCCTAATATTTCCAAAATTCCTCTTGGGCCCTAGCCCACTTTTTTCTTCTTTCTCCCGGCCCATGTCTTTTCCTCGGCCGCCTAGCCTCTTCTTTTCTCCGGACCGTGGTCCGCCCCGGCTTCCTCCTTCTTCCTCTGTTCCCCTGTTCCGCGCCTGCATTGCGCCACGCTCCCGCACACGCCCGAGGCACTGGCCCCGTCACGTCGCCTTCACTCCTGCGCGCTGCGCAAGTCGAGCTGACCTCGTCACGTTGCCACCGCGAATCTCGCCGGCCCTGTCGTCTAGCACCGCCGACTTCAATCCCCGCGCCATCCCATCGCTATGTACCTCGGTCTTCAGCAGCAGGTCGACCACGACACGCCCCTGTGACTCCCCTCTAACTATAAGTCGCAGCCCTGGCCTCCCTTTGCACCGTACTTCCCCCCATTCCTTCTTGTGAGTTTGCCCGTGCACCAGCAGTCATGCGCCACCGACGTCCCGGCCACTTCGGTGGGTTTCGTCCAAAAGCTAGCGTGCCATCCTGTGTTCCCAGATGTCCACCTTACCCCCTCCAAGTTAATTCGGATTCCGTGCACATAGCTCCTCGCCCATAGCTTCTTCTCCAAGCCAGCCAATACCATCGTCGGGACCGCCATCTCCTCCACGGCGATCTATGGTCCGATTCCCCGCTGTGGGAGCACCTCTAGGGCGTCCTATACCATCTCCAAGCGCCGCTGCGGCCTCTACTTCTCCCTAGGACACCAGCACCGGTGACCACCTTGCGCCGCCCCTGGCCAACGACGCCGGCCTACCTCGACACTCCCTCGGCTCCTCTGACCGCATGGGTGAGTTACCCTTGGTCCCCTCCCACTCATGCTCCCCTGTTTCTCTCCCTTTCCCCTCGGACTGCTGCCGCCATTAACGGCCTCCCCTACCGTCCTGTCAGACCCAGATTTTACAATCCGAATCTCAGTGTTTAATCGCACTATTCCTGGATCGAGATAGTGCACACGATTCTGATTCTGAATATCAAAGTACATATCATGCGAAAATATAATTAAAATAATAAACTTACTCATGGGCCGATTAGGCCGAAATCAATAAATTGCAGCAACGGAAGAACGAAGCACACAGGTGGGACCTTCAGGACATGTCCACAGGCAGCCAACTGGAGGTTCGCGACCTAGTTCTTGACATCTTCATCCTCTTCGCCATCGTGATCCAAAAGTATTATTGAAGCGTAGTGATCCGATTCCTGCTTCTGAATTTGTCGCAAAAGCGAGCGTGTGCACAAACCATCGTGCTCGCGAGCCAACACACAGGATGCAGTTAAATAGTATGCATGACTTATCAAAGGAGAGGCTCGGGTTATTTTGTTTTGCAAGGAGTGCTTTTGAATAAAATTAATTAAAAAGCTCTATGACTTAGCAATTTTGGAACAAATCATAATGTACAAGGGAATGCATTATTAATATCGATTCATATTCCATCCACCGTTACATGGCATCTGCACCATATAGCAATTCCTTCAGCGTTATAGCCGCTTAACTTACCACTGGGACGACACCCAGGACAATTCCAAACTAGGGCCTTCCACTGCCCTTCACTTTTCCAATCCCATCCATAAAGCATTTTGAAATAGAACTATATCTGGTTAAGTTCCCATGTCTGTCCTTGACCGTGGGCACGGCTATTCGAATAGTTTTGACTCTACAGAGTTTGTACACTTTCACCACAAGAGATAATCAACTCATTGCCCCACATGATACCTTAGACATGTGGTCGAGCAGACCATCACAGTGACTTTTCAAAGTATCTAGACCCTTTTGTCATCTCACCTTATGGGAAACTGCCCACTTGCGGTGGGTCCCATCTATGCGCGGGATATTTCCCACAGCCACTACGCAGCTCGGGCTTCTACTTCCCGCAACGTAGGACAGCTGGGAAACTTCACCCCCCACTGGTGTCCCTTCAGGCCCCCTTGCCATAGCGTAGCCCCTTCAATCCCCTACCAGTGAGATGAGTCCGGAGTTTCGATAAATTTACTTAGCCAAGTTGTATTTTACAGACTTGTGGTTGTACTGTTTTACACAGGAGGTCGTGACAAGATTCGGTCCTTAGTGGTATCTGGGCGATCTACCACTAACCCACTTTGTGCATCCACTGCACCACACTCACACCCTCAAACCAATCCGCCCAGATATTTAAGCAAGTTGGAGATTTTGGGAGTATAAAATAATCATGTCCAAAATATACCAGTCATTCCCATCATGACTGACCAAACCATTTTCTCATGATTAAAAGCGACAATGATGTCTGGGGCATTTCAGCGCCACCTGAGTATCTATGCAAAACTAAGCATAGCATATAGCTAGGGACTTATTTTCAAAATATTACTATTATAATTTTGCTAGGGCGACAAGGTTCACACATATAACTAGAATATTAAATTTAACATGCATTTGCATATAAAATAACAGCATGCGATTTGATAATTTAAAACAAAGTAATTTGCAGAAATGTAGGTTCAACATGATCAAAGTATTGACTCGCCTTGGTCGCAGTGGTCTGGTGCTTGATTATCTGGAGCTTTTAGGGCTGCAGCTTCTGCTTCTTCCTCCTGAGCCTCGTATGCTATTTAACATGCCTGAAAATTTGGATAAAACAAAAATCAATAAATCAAACAAATAACACCAGAAACCCAAATGAACTTCAAAAATTATGATTTCAGTTCTATTGGATAGATCTTGAATTTAGATGAATTTAGAAATTTGTCTCATCCGATTTGGAGTTAAAATGAAAAAGTTATGATTATTTGAATTTCTCAGGTTGAATTAATTCCAGAAAATATGAAATATCTGACAGGTGGGACCCACTAGTTATTTTAATCTTTTAATCTTTTTATTATATTCCATATTATGTGTGTATGACATGTGGGTCACTGGCAGGTGGGCCCTCCGGTCTCTGGCCCCACAGGTCAGTGGGCTGCCTCGACAAAGGGGTCCATTGTCGGTGGGCTTGCTGATCCGCATGGCCGACGAACGGGGCCCATCTGTCAGCGTGGAAAATAAAACGAAAACTCGACCTCAGCACGCGGAGCCGGGGGCTCGAACGCGCGCCGAGGGAGTCGGGGGGAGAAGAGACGAGCGGTGGTAACCAAGTGAGCGGGGAGGCGTTGCCTACCCTATAAGGAGAATAAATCCTTTTGGAGTATGCCGTGGAGGGGGCCGGGCAGAGGAGTCGGGGGCGACGGTGGCCGGCGGCGAGTGGTGGCCGGAGAGGTTCGGGAGTTTCGTGAAATGCAGCCCCCGGTTGATGGTGAAGCTGCTGGTGAGGTCGGCGGAGACGAAGGGGCACGGTGGCGGGCCGGCAGCGTGTGATGGCGGCGGTCCAAGGAGGCGGTCGACACCGGCGAAGCTCACGCAAAGGGAGACCCGGTGAGGGAGGGATTCGGCTTCGCCTGGCTTCCACGAAGTTCTGGGAGCAAAGAATTGCTCGGAGGGGGTCGGAATCAATGGCAGCTCGGTCGCCGGCCGTGAAGAAGAAGGTGTGGCCGGCGGGGATTGGGGGCACTACGGCTCAATTGCTTGTAAGGGAGGGATGAAGATGGTGTTGCGACGCCATTGCGACTTCCGGGCGGGGTTTTTATAGCCGGGAGAGAGGGGCGCGCGGCGAGGCAGCGTTTGCCTCCGCCCTGTTCCCACTGGCAGGGGGGATGGACTCAATCTCCTCCGAGATTGTGTAGGAGGGAGGTGACGGGGTTCTTTGAACTTGCTCCGGAGGTGTGAGAGAGAGATGGATTAGCTGCGGCAGAGGGAGCAAGCGCGGGGGAAAGAATGGCGACGCTGGCGCGTGGAGAAGAGAGGCAGGGGAAAGAAGAAAGAGAGAAGAGAGGGCGCGGCGCGGGAGGGCCACCGGCCAGAGGGAGAGGGTCTGGCGCGTGGGGCTCGCGCGGCAGTGAGAGAAGGCGTGGGTGGAGGCGGTCCACTGCGTAGGCGCGGCCGGGACAACGCGGGAGGGAGGCCGTGCGGCCACGCGGCAGCGGGAGGAGAGGCGCAGGCAGGGGTGCGGGCCCGCGGCACAGTGAGGTGTGGGGGGCGCGGTTGGCGGCGGGCTGGGCCGGATTTGATGGCCGGCCTGCCCAAATTCCTTTCTCTTTTTTTTGTTTCCCTTTGTATACTATTATCTTCAAAATGATATTTTATATTTTATTAACCCAGATTTCTCTCCCCTTATACTGGATCATCTTTTCAGATTCGTATTTAAATTCTAAATTTTTCAATATTTAAACATGCTTGTTTCCCCTTGGTCCTTTTAACTTTTTAGAACCTTCATTAAATTATTCAGAAAAATACCATAAACTCCAAATTCAAATAAATCACATTTGCAAAAGAAACTCAAAAACTTTATATTTTCAGATTTCAAATTTTCAGGATGTTACACGTCCGCTCTCCACCGCCGTCGGCCCGCCACAGCGCCTCCTGGCCGCAGCTGCCACCCCCAGGGGCTTCCCCTCCTCCACGGGGTCCCATTTTTCTGGGCGACACCGCCTTCCCGACCGCTCCCCGTCGCGACGCAGCCCAGCCTGTGCGCCGCCAAGCCTCCTCTATTCTGACCCCATCCAGCCCAACTCTTCTTGTTTTATTGCGCTATCTCGTCAGCCCAGGGCTCCCGCCCACTTGGCTAGCCGAGCGCACGTTCACTTCTTAGGCCGTAGGTCGCGAGTTCGACTTCGCGCTAAGTGTTTTATTTTCTCTTTTCGTTTTTCTTTTGCTCTTTTATCTTCCTCCCATATTTATCCATTTCAATTAATAAAATTGTGGAAAATTTGAAATAATCCATGGAAGCTAATAAATTTATTTAAGATTTAATATTGGGTTAATTATCATATATGAGTAAACTAATTTAGCAAGTTTGTGCTGCATAAAACCATAAATATAATTGCTCATCTCAAAAAATCATGAGACCTTCTGTAAATAGTACTTAAAATAATTGTTGGAAAATACTCCCACATTTACCTGTAAGATGCGAAGATTTAAGTCAAGGGTCACCTCATATTTATTTAAAACATTCTCAAAATAATTAGAACATCAGTAATCTTTTGTTAGTATCCCGATTAATCTCTCTCATCCATCCATATGTCCTGCCTAACCCATGGAACTTCCTTAATAAATAAAAATTAATTGATGCAAGCTCGAGTCTCGGTATCTTGCAATCGGCTATGTCTATCCACGTTCTGATCTAAAAGCAGAATATTCTCATGAATATTCCTTCGACGCCGATCTTCTTCTTTTATATCCTTTCCCGGTGAAGTTACTCCGTCACTTTGCTTCCACCCAAAAATTCGTTTAACTCCGTCTCTATCCTGCAACTCACTACATACCCTTAATCATAAGCAAATTATAAATAAACTCAATTAAACTTATTTGGACTTTTGCTGGATTTGTTGGATTTGTCAGTCGTTAGTCGTGTGATTAGTCACTGGAGCCATGAAGAGACGACAAGTTCGAGCAGGATCAAGACTTGGAAAGAGACGAAGATCAATAATCCAAATAATCGACTGAGAAGGCTTTGAGTAAGATCAAGGTCATGGTAAATTGAGCAAGGCAAGTCATCACTTTGATCATATTGATCTTACATTTCATGCAAAATTTGTTCCTTTATATTATCAAATTGCACGCTTACATTATTATGCAAATGTATGTCAAAGCTTAAGGTAGTTACATACCTATTTGATGTTTTAAATACTACTATGCCTTCCTTGACACTTGAATCACCTTACCATTGTCACCCTAGATGTTAATGATAACTATACTAGCTATAGGTCATATTAATGCCATGCTAGTCTTGTCGAGTCTAGGGCACCTAGTGGCCCTGATCATTAGTCTTTAAATATGAAACTGGTTTTGGGACAGTCATGGGATGTACGTGGCTGAATATTTGTGACAACTTAATTTATGCTTCTCAAAACCTTAAAAATCTGCTATACCGTTCTGGGCGGATGGTAAGAGTGGTGGGTGTGGATGTAACACAAGGTCTGTGGTTTGTGGAATGAACCGCCTGGACAAATTAAGGACTTAATCCTATGATGACCCCTCCATGTACAACGGTGCAATCACAATCTGGCAAAATGTAGGCTTAGCTGAATAATTTACTAGACCGTCTAGTCAACTCACGGAGGACTGGTGTAAGGGGATAATAAAAACCCCGTATTGAATGGGACACTGGATAAAGGTGACGTTGCCAAGGCTAGGGTTTGTGGAAAGTGGAGTCCGACTGCGCTAATCTGTGGTGGACATCCCGCACAACCTATGGAAGCAACCCCATAAAAGTGAGATGCCAAAGGGCGAGGTATTGTAAAGGCCTCGTGACAATTTCTTGATCTACATGTTCAAGGAATCATGTGTGTCCATCGAGCTAATTGTCTGTTGTGGGTAAAGATGTACAGTCTCTGCAGAGTATAAACTATTCGAATAGTCATGCCCGCGGTCAAGGGTGTACATGGAAATCTTCCTCGAGTTAGTTCTATTTCAAAACTTTTGAGGGTGGGAAGAAAACTGTTAGGCGGATGTAAACCTAACTTTGGAATTTTTCTGGAGGGATGTACTCCAGTGATGATTATAAGGTGGAAGCAACCTATTGATCAAAAGTTAACATAGGTGGGTGGAATCATGAAATCGGTGGATGGAACCTACACCGCTATAAATACTGCACAATTTCAAACTCCTTAAAGCATGTTTGTAAAATGCTAAGTCATAGGAATTTTAATTATGATTATTGCAAATGTCGCTTTTAGCAAATAAAAGAACCTCAAGCCTCACTTGACAACCTTGCATCTATTATTATTTGCATTCTGTGTGGTGGCTTGCTGAGTACCGTTGTACTCACTGTTGTTCAATTACCATCATTCAGTCAATAAGAAAAAGAAGATCAAGCCCTACGGTGTCTTAAGGGGATCGAAAGAGCTGGAAGATGAAGAGGCCAAGAACTAGGTCACGAACCCAGTTGGCTGCCTGTGGGCAAGTCATGAGGGACCCACTTGAGTGAAGTTTTTGCTGCTACATTTTATTGATTTCGGCCTAATCGGCCCATGAGTAAGTGTTACTATATTATCTACGCTTCTGTATGATATACTTTTGATATACAGTAATGTATCTGTGAGCACTATCTACTGATCCAGAGAATAGTGCAGTGGAATCACAGAGGGTTCCGGGTTGCAAAACCTGGGGTCCGACATAATTGATTGTTTTACATATCTCCAAGAGATAGCTATAGAACCACTTAGAAGGATGTATCCAGTCTGTGACTTGGCATTGTAGGGTTTAGAAAGATAGCTAGCATTTGAGTAACCCTTCAAATTTATATCTTGACCCTTGGGGTAATAGAGTCCAAGATCAATAGTACCTCTCAGGTACCTAAGAATTCCCTTAATTCCATTTCAATGCCTCTTCGTAGGCTCGGAACATATGTTAACAAACAATTTATTACAAATGCAATATTAGGCCTGGTATAATTGGCAAGGTATAACAATACTCCAAAGCACTTAAATAAGGGGTTTCGGGTCCTATTGTATCCTCATTCTCTCGTCAAGGTCCATATGGATCTTTGTCCACTTCTAGTGACCTAACAATCATGGTGTAACCAATGGATGAGATTTATCAAGATAAAACCTCTCCAACACTTTCTTGGGGTAGGTGATCTAATGAAGAAATATACCTTCAGGCAAATTATCAATCTGCAAACCATGACAATATTTAGTTTCACCCAAATCTTTTATCTTGAATTCTATCTTTAAGTATGATTTGCCTCAAGAATGTCTTCTGTGTTTCAATTTTGTTCAAATCAGGAACATACACAGAGATGATACAAAATCTAGTCTTGAATTTCTTTATGAACACACATGGATAGACTTCATTATTTATGTATCCCTTATGCAAAAGGAATTCACTCAGTCAATTGTACCACACACATCATGACTATGTCAACCAGTATAGTGATTTTTGTAGCTTGACACTATACATGCTACGATGCTCATTCTCACTCATTCTTGGAACTTTTAGTCCCTCTGAAATCTTCATGAAGATTTTAGAATCTAGTGACACATACAAATATGCAGTCACAACATTGATAAGTTTTACTTTCAAATTCATTCATGCTGCCATAGTGTTGGATCGAATTCGGCGACAGAGGGGGGTGAATGTCGATTTTTAAAACTGTCCCCTCAAATTACCAACAAGAGAGAATCCCCTTCGATAGCTATGGAAGCTATGAGGTAGATAAAATACACCCTCTGGACAATCACCTAAACTTACATAGGAAATAGCCAAGCAAAAGCAGCAGCAACCAAGCGAACAAGAGAATCAACATGCGAGAGCAACCGGGCGGTCAGACGCAATGGGCTGGGTGGTCTGATCGCTCTAGCAATGTCGGTCAGATCGGTGGCTCAAGGCCGGTCAGACCGCCAACCGCCGGCCAGTCTGACCGCCAACCATGGGCCGGTCTGACCACCCCTTGGGAAATCAGACAGGCAGCAGAGTCCAAATTTCAAACAAACTGTGATCTTCAGTCAGTTGGGAAAATTGATGTTTCCTTCTGAGTTTCTCAGTCCAGAAAGACAAGATAACATCAAAAATAGCAAGGGGAGTCTAGGAAACCGAAGAAAACCAAATCAAGGGTAAGAATTTCAGATTTTACCCAAGAACTGAAAAATACAGAGAGCAGCTCCAAAAACATAAATTGCCATTCAATCTTTAATCCTTTGACCCTGAAACTTTGAGGATAGCAAGAAAATAGCCTCTGGACTTTGCATGCCAAGTTTCAAGCCATTTCATGAAGGGAAACAAGAACCACACCAAAACCCTAGAAAAGAATAAATGAACAGAGAAGAGCCAAGATGCAAAACCTGAAATTAAACTTGGTTTACTCTTAGGATTGACTAGCCAAATGGCTTTTGAGCATCTCCTAGATCACAGCAACCCATTTTTGGGCATTCTCCACAAGAATCAACTCAAAAACACAGAAGCTCAGAAATCAACCAGAGGGAGCATCGAAGGGAAAAACAACCAGAGAAACATGAACTCAAAAGATTTCTTGAAAATAATCATTCCCATAGCAACAGGGATCACAAAGGAGTCCCCATACATGATTACAAACAGAGGAATGATTACATGTTGGCTTAACTCATTCCATCTCACCCCAACTCAAGAACTCCTCTCTCTGTCTCTCTAGAACACACACACACAGGAGACACGAAGGAGACACACACAACAGAACCTCTGTCTCTCCCAACCACTAAAGCCTAAAGCCAAAACAACCTTCTAAAGCCCATTTTGACTAAAGCAAGCCCTACCAACCTCTCAAACCCTAGAATCCATGCAGCCACAAGGAGGCACCTCCTCCTTATATAGCCTTTGGCTAACGGGTCTCCAACCCGTTACGCCCGCTAAAACCCGAACGGAACCGCCTCCACCTGTGCAGCTTTGCGTTTTTCCCGAAACGCCCCTCCTGCACCTTCCGGGAAGCTTCCGCATTTCTTGTCATCCAAGCCTCGCAACCACCTCGAGTCTTCGCCGTCTTCGACACATCCCGACCGTTCTGACCTCGACACTGCCCGTGTCTAGTTCGGTCACCCCGTGTCTCGCCACGACTCCGCCTCGACGTCCTGCAGCCATCAAAGACAAGAAACACATCACATAGCACCGCTCGATACATGAAAGCATAAATAGCATCAATAAAGCATAAAATTGACCAAACGACCAATCGGGAGACATAATATGCAATAAGACCGTCTAATCAACCCGACTGCGCCAAATGCCAACCTGGCACAAATCACTCAAACCAAACTCAATCTTTGCAACAAACTTGTCAATTACTCATCATAAACATGTGGTCACCTCCACATGGTCTCTCACATAGATATAAGGTATCAGAATATTGTGCCATTCATTGCAGGAGAGTAAGTTTCATCAAAATCGATGTCAGGTCTGCGTATCTCCTTGTGCTACTAATCTCACTTTGTATCACACCACTTCATCATGTTCATCCTTTTTCTTATGAACACCCACTTGTGTCCAACAGGAATTACATCTTGAGGTGTCTTGACTATAGGTCAGAAGATTTTCTTCATATTAAGTGAGTTCAGTTCATTTTTGATTGCTTCCTTCCATCCCAATCTTGATGATTCTTGCATTCTACCATTGTCTTTGATCCTGGATCCATTGTTTCAATATGAAACACAATCCTTGAGATGATGCTGCTGCTATTTGCACACATTTGTCTATAAAAGACTTCTCCTATTTTCACAAAATTTATGGCAAACTCTTTGCTCAACTCAATTGGAACTTTATATTAATCTATCAGCTCTCCACTATTTCCCAAAATGCCAGTTTGACGGTTTTGTTGCCCTAGTGTCAGCGGGTGTGCTTCCAGCATGAGGAACCTCCCCCTCTGCTCTTACATAGGGCTACACCTATCGTGTCCTCGCTCGGGGTGTAATATCCATTGGATGTTTCTCATTCATGATCAATTCATAGAGTTTCTCCTCCTGTTCAATAAATCTCATTTGCAGACATCTCCATGGTTTGAGATCCTTTGACCCAAGAAGTCTCCCCCTCTTCTTACTAAGAGTGGTGGAGTCAGATGCAGAACCCAAACCCCGGGATGATTCTACCCTTTCAAGTGCATTTACCATTGGTATATGCAACTTTGTAACTCCTTTATGTTCCATGAATGCATCTAGTAGTTGATATGCAAATTTGGCAAATATATTATCCTTAGAACCTCTTGTTCAGAGTCTTTAGTGCATGGATTGCAATTATAAAGACCACTATCGTTCCATGATTATTCTCAACATTCCAACCCGTGGTTCTTTCCTCCCCTTAATGCTAGGAATAGTTCTTCATTGAATACAGTGTCAGCGTGTAACATCCTAAAAAATATAAAATTTAAAATATGAATTTGTTGAATGATTTTACAATATATTCTATTTGAGTTTGGATTTTTATGGCATTTTTCTGGAATTTGGTTGAGGTTCCAAAAATTTAAGAGGCTCAAAAAGAAACAAACATTAGTAATACCCTAAAAGGAAATGTGCAAATAATAGAAAGATAAAATTTCAAATATGAATCTGAAAAGATGATCCAGCATAAGGAGAGAGAGACCTGAGTTTAAAAATATAAAATCTTCTTTTGAAAATAATGGCATGACTAACAATAAAAGTGAATGAATAAAATGCAAACACATTACATACACATATAGGTATATATATGTACATATATAAATGGTGCAAGTCAGAGTTTAACAATATAAGAAACAAGTATATATATACCTATATGCAAATTGAAATAAGCCAATAACAATAACAACATGTGAGAATATATATATATATATATATATATATATATATATATATATATATATATATATATATATATATATATATATATATATATATATATATATATATATATATATGTATATGTATAAAACCCATGTAAAATAAAGACAACCACAAGTCTCAGAAATACAACTTGGCTAAGTAGACTTATCGAAACCCCGGACTCATCTCACCGGTAGAGGATAGAAGTGTTAAGCTATGGCAAGGGGGCCTGAAGGGACACCAGTGGAGGGTGAAGTTTGCCCAGCTGTCCTATTGCGGGGAGGGGAGCCCGGCTGCGTTAGTGGCTGTGGGGAACATCCCGCGCATAGATGGGACCCACCGCAAGTGGGAGAAGCCCATAAAGTGAGATGAGAAAAGGGACTAGATACTTTGAAAAGTCACTGTGATGGTCTGCTCAACCACACTTCTAAGGAATCGTGTGGGGCAATGAGTTGATTGTCTCTTGTGGTGAAAGTGTACAAACTCTGCAGAGTCAAAACTATTCGAATAGCCGTGCCCACGGTCAAGGGCGGACATGGGAGCTTAACCAGATATAGTTCTATTTCAAAATGTTTTGTGGGTGGGATGCAAAAGTGGAGGGCAGTGAAAGGCCCTGATTTGAGTTGTCCTGGGTGTCGTCCCAGTGGTAAGTTAAGCGACTATAACGCTGAAGAAATTGCTATATGGTGCAGATGCCATGTAACGGTGGATGGAATCTGAATCGATATTAATAATGCATTTCCTTGTACATTATGATTTGTTCCAAAATTGCTAAGTCATAGGGCTTTTTAATTAATTGTATTCAAAAGCACTCTACGCAAAATGAAATAGCCCGAGCCTCTCCTTTGTTAAGCTATGCATACTATTTATTTGCATTCTGTGTATTGGCTCGCGGAGCACGGGGTCGGAGTGCTCACGCTCGCTTTTGCGACAAAATTCAGAATCAGGAATCAAGTCACTGCATCGCAGCAACAAGATTGGACAAGCTGGCAGAGAAGATGAAGATGTCAAGAGCTAGGTCGCGAACCTCCAGTTGGCTGCCTGTGGGCATGTCCTGAAGGTCCCACCTGTGTGCTTCGTTCTTCCGCTGCTGCAATTTAATGATTTCGGCCTAATCGGCCCATGAGTAAGTCCACTATTAAATTTTACGCTTCCGCATGATATGTATTTTGATATTCATTACTGTAACTGTGAGCACTATCTACTAATCCAGAGAATAGTACAGTAATCACAGAGGAATCCGGATGTTAATATCTGGGTCCTTACACAGCGTATCTTGCTTTTAGCAGTCCCATGTCATGGGCTTCAAATATTTTACTATAGATGGAGACTCAAATCTCACGTAAATACCCAATTTATGGTAGGGATCCACTGATGTATGTTGAGGAGGTGAGATAGATATGTATATGGCACAACCAAATGTATGTAGATGGGAAATACTTGACTCTTTCCCACGCACTAACTGAAAGGTGATAACTTATAGTATGCAGATAGCCAAAGTTGTATTAATGCCAATGCATGTAATACAACATGTCTCTAACATGTAGTCGATAGACTAGATTTCATTAACAAGGGTCTAGCGACCATCTTGATCCTCTTGATTAATGATTTAGCAAGTTCATTCTGAGTATGAACATATGGGACCAAATGTTCCACTGTTATTAGGGATGCAAATGGATCGGATATGGACGGATATTGCTCATCCCGTATCCGTTTCCATATTTTTTGTCGGAGTCGGAGTCGGATATGGATAGTGCCGGATACGAATACGAATACGGATATTCTTGGTCACGAATACGGATCGAATACATGCTGCTCCGGATATGGTTAGTCTCGGTCACGAATATTTAGTCAGATAATACGCGAAAGCAAATTTTACATGATGACAGAGACAAATTAAGCAACTAGTAAATTCTAACTAGCAACGTAGCAACTAGCAAGTAAATTATAGAGGCTAGTTAAACAAATAGTAACCTAGTAGCTAACTAGCTACATGCAACATGGTTCAAAAGTACGAATTGCTCATAGTCAAGTAGTCTAGTACATCACTAGTTCATTTAACTTCATTACATTTACATCACATGATAAGTCCACAACGGCACAACACAGATCTTGTCTAGCAAAAAGCCAACAGCGAGCCATCTCTAACCATGTTTCAGCGGAGCTCAACCTCGGTTATTTTCTCGTCCTACAATAAAATATCAATTGGAACCCAACATTATTAAATGAAGAATAGAAACCCAAAATTAATACTTGTATAGTTCGGTTCTACTCACTGTCCTGTCAGTATGTCATTGACTCATTGAAAGTAAATAACTTATATCTAATACCATCTGTAACAACTCTGCTTAAAAAGAATCCCATCTGGAAATTTGCCTACCTCACAAGATCCAGCAGAAGCAAACTATGCAATTGGCTCTATATATCTAATACCTTTAACTGCCAAGTTACAACAGACTGAAAAGTGCTGATACAAAAAAATGGCAAGCTTATGTTGCATTAGTCATCCATTTTGTATTGACATTAATGTAGGACAAAATTGTCTCATGCAACTGATTCTCCAAATAAGGCCAGTATTACTACGCAGTGAAACTAGATACTTTTAGAAGTAAGCTACCTGAAAATCAAACCATCTACATGAGTAGTCTGTGGATAAACGGATGCAAAAAAACATAGTTTAGCATAATCAATCCTACAACAGAAATTGATTTAAAGTATGCTATCCTACAGCATAACTATGGACAATCTACATATAACCTTGCAAAATTATCAAGTCCCATAGCCCTCACAAGTCACAAGATATGAAATATTGAGAACAAAAGAGAACACGTAATCACACTTCACCAAATGCCAGACGAAATCATATGAGAGAAAATCACAATAGCATGCCAATACAAAACATCAAAACTGCTCGACTTATACCGAAGAAATCAGCATGAGCTGGCAATTAGCGCCACTATTGATTATTACTAGTTTACTTGTAAGTGCCGCTCCCGATCTGAAGACGAGATCTCGATCTTACATCTAAGTGCCGCACTGCCGCTCCCAATCTGAAGCCAAATCTCGATCTGAACTCCGTAGCCACCACAGCTCCGCTCCCGCAGTGCCGCACTGCCGCTCCCGATCTGAAGCCAAATCTCGATCTTACTTGTAAGTGCCGCACTGTCGCTCCCGATATGAAGCCAAATCTCGATCTGTACTCCGTAGCCGCTGCGGATGCTAGGGTAACTCGATGCTGGGGTGGCCTATGGCCTGTGGCGCATCGCCGTCGGGGTGTGGTCAGTCGGATACTCGGATGGATTGGGCTGATTGGGCCATTAGCGTTATCCGGATAGTTACCGGATAATAATCCGGTAACTATCCGAAAAAATATCCGGATAATTCCATATCTGTCAGATATTATATTTTCTGAATCTGTATCTGTATCCGACAAAAAATATCCGAATCCGTATCCGACAAAAAATTCGGATATCCGAGAATATGCTCCGAATTAAAACGGACGGTCGGTCGGTCAGAAAATATCCGCTCCATTTGCACCCCTAACTGTTATGCCTAAGCCAATGTAATAGTCATTAAATACTTTTGGGGTAAACTCTCTAGCATTATCCATTCTTATGGATTGGGTCCTATGATCCAGAAACTTTGCCCTTGGTACAATAATATGTGAAATCATCTTGGCAAAGGCATCATTTCTGGTGGATAATAGACATACATGCGTCCATCGATTGGATGCATGTATTGGTACCATAAAGTACCTGACTGGCCTAAACATGAGCTCTATAGGTCCTCATATATCTTGCTAGATCCTCTCAAAGAAATCAGGCAATTCATTCTTGATCTTATGATATGAGGGTCTTGTGATCAACTTGCCTTTTTACATAGGCTTCACACATAAAGTGTGAAAGATTAGGGATATATTGGACTTCAAGTTGTGGCGAGTAGATACCCAGACATTTATGCCACTTTCTAAATAGTTCGAGGCCTTTAACCTGGCACTCATCATAGTATATTTTTTCATCATATTTAATAAATGTGTAGTACAATCTGGAGGAAAAAAGTAGAGAGTTTCTCTATAATTTCTTTTCGATTTCCTTCTCTCTTAGTGATGAAAATGTACTCATAACCATTCTCTTCCTTTGTTTCCATGTGGAAATGATTGTTTCATATATCCTTGAAACATAGTAGAGTTCTAGTTGAGTCTGGGAACAATAATGCATTCTCAATGATTATTTTTGTTCCCATTGGTAAGACTACCATGGCTCTTCCAGTCCCTGCAATATTACCATAGTTACCCTCTATGGTCATAATATTGCCAATCATAGAACTGCATGTATGGAAATATTTCATATCCCTTATGATAGTGTTGTGGTACATCTATTCACATGATAGAGTTCATGCCCCCTCCATTATACGCAACTATAAGCAAGAGATAAATAATTAAAAAACATTGCATATGCATAAATGCAAATATAAGACATGCAAATGAATCGGAAATACTTTATTTATTTCATGAACTAAAGATTACAAGAAGTAACTTTAATACCTCATAGGAATATTGGTAACTAATTCAGGATAGACTAATTTTGGTGTTCAATTTAGCAACACCATCCTAAACATACCATGAATTGACCCCTAATTTTAATGGTATAATTTTTGGAAATATCTCATTCCATATTTACTCCATTTTCATAACGGCCTTTGTTGCCTTCATCCACAGAAACTTGATCAGGTGACACTCTAGTGTCCCTTCTCTTCTTGCGGTTTTCCTTCTCTTCTTGCGGTTTTTCTTGCGACCCTTACATCCATTTGACTAACCCGTTGGCACTATAGGGAATTCTACCCTATTTAGTACGCTAAGGTGTATAGGTCCTTTGTTCTTTCCATCTCAAGTAAGGAGCAAGCAAGACACAATACTTCTTGATCTGTACCTCCCTTAGGCTGTTTCATATAGGGTAATCTTCTGCAGGTAGAGCTACAATAGACCATTCTACCAAATCATCTTCTAATATATTTGTGTCCAACTATAAGACCCGATATGGCAATCAGAGGAGAGTGAATGATGCTGTCAAATTCAACATCCCTAGATGGTATTCTAAAATCTTCACTCCACTAGGTACTAGAAGATAGGAAGATTAGATTAGCCTACCAACAAAGAACTCACCAAAGCGCATAAGTAAAATGGAGTTCAACCCTCAAGACCGATTAGAACACTATAGAGAGAGTGGTTGAACTAGCCTTCTGGCAGTCTAACTGCCTAGGAAAGCCAGTCTGACCGAGCACCCATCTGACCACTAGCGTGGGACGATCTAACCGCTCTCCTAATCCAGACCAAGAAATCAATTTGAGCTAAAAAATTGTCACAATACTCAAAATACATGTCCAAATGATTTAAAACTTGTACACACATTGCAAAAGCATCTCAGGAACCTAATCCATCTAAGGATCATATGGATACTAGCAAAACATTCAAAGCACCAAAGCCAGGCAAAACTCAAGAACTTGAGATATGACTTGCTCGTTGGTTTGATGTGGCCTAGATGACTCTAGATATATTCTCACATATCACAACAATCAAGATCACCCACGGATTCATGACCAACACCCTAGAAACATTATTTCACTAAAAGGGCTCCAAATCAAACCAAACTGGGCAACATCTCATGATCTTCCTACAACAAGTCCCTAGATGGATGGGATATGAATATCATGAGGCATCTCTATCATTCATACATACTTGGAACAGCAAGACAAAGAAATAGGAGAGGGGGAAAACATCAACCAAAACAAGAGCAATATCAACAAGATGAAGAACACACCATAGAGGATGAATAAGGTTGATCTATTGTAACTTGTAGATGTTTGTTTTATAACCACTCTACTATGGAGGACAAAGCTCTCTCTCCCAAGAGCACACACTCCATAAGCCTCCTTTCCAAGGAGGGCTCTCTCTCAAACACTAGAATGAGTGGTTGGTTGCTTTTCCCTTTTCTTCCTAAACCATAACCATCAACTACACCAACTTAATTAGATGGAGTAACCAGCTTATACCTAACCCTAATGAATACTATCGATTACCACAACTAGAGAAACCCGTTAACACCACACACACACACACACCAGATTTTACAGACATGAGTGATGCATGCTTTTCAAAGCGCATAAACACAAAACCTTCTAAGGAGCAAGTTTCATCCACTTGGCCTCCTCAGCACCTCCTTGACCTAAACAGCTCTCCAAATGCCCTCCAATCACCTCAATTTTGGTCCCTTTGCCATTTTTGGTATTTTGGCTTCCACACTAAAAAACCCCCACTTTGACCGTGGACCTCACATTTTTTTCCCGAGCCTAGTCCATGGTCATCTCCTGTTTTGCAAGCAATCCCCATGCTTGCAACTGTAGGTTCACTAATGGCTTACGCATTGGCAAGTCTCTCCTTGTTTGTTCCCTTGACCACGCCTCACTTGCACCGATCACACCATTCAATGAACCGTTGCTCGAACATTCCCTTCAACATCTCTTGTCTTCATCTGTGGCTCACTTGAGCCCAACTATCCCACCCAGCTTCCTTGAGCGTAGTCTCAGTCCATGCTGCTGAACATGGCTACCTCCAAGCACCAGCACATCGATGCAGTTCTTCACAATTTGACTCATGTTGGTGCAAACATGCTTCATGTGACATGAATGCAATGATCTAGAACCTCAAAACTCAACCCATGACCAAATCACATAAATTCCAAAGCCCCTCTTGGCCAAGAACTGGCCATGCCTAGTCTGGCCGCCATTAGGTGGCCGGCCAGACCACTGGCGCAGTCTGTCCCTTCCCTCAAACCAGTTTGACCACTAGGGCAGAGTACCAGAGCAATCTTCTTTGAATATTCAGTATTTCACTATCTTGTTTTTGCTCAAACCTCTATTTGAGTGACACCTAATGCAAAGATATCTCAAGACACTCCTACACAACAGTTTGGTGTCCAAATGCCAAAAGCCAATAGGGCTAGTCAAACCACTTAAACAAAGCTGATCATTCTACTCTTGGCAAAAATGCTTGAGGAGCAACTAGCCAGTCTAATCGGCTCTACAGAGCGGTTTGATCGGCTCTACATAGTGGTCAGACTACCACCCTAGCAGGCAGCTCTAAAAAACCGCAAACTTTTGCAAAACCAAATTTCTACTTGACACAATTGTCAATTGTTTAGCAAAGATAAACCATGGACATTCTCAACATGATTCTTCAATCACCCCCCATGATGAACACATTGTCAATACTTCAAAAATACAAACAAGAGTACAATCGAGTTGATTTTTGAAAAAACAAAATTAATTTGTAAAAGAGAGCTCCGCTAGGTCCGTAAGATGCAAACAAGACTGAAAATAATCAAGTAAGCAGGAAATGAAGCGAAGCAAGAAGAAAGAGCAAGTTTTTCACAAAAAGCTTCAACTTCGCAAAGAAAATGGAAAATCTCACTCTAATTTCGTATGAAAAACAATTTTTCTAGTAGATCTTTGTCATGGTGGGAAGAGATCGCAAAGATAAAAAAAACTCAACAAAGCCTTTAAGCTCCTTCCCCTTTCATGCAAAATTCTCCCCTTATATGCAAAAGCTCAATTTGACCATTTGAGGCTTAATTCACTTACAAAGAGCGTTTTTGAGCATATTTCTTCCCATTGACAATAGATTCATCAAGGTTCAAATTCTTCTCTATTTAATTTATGCAATTGATTCAAGAAACAAATTCTTCTCTTTTTCACAAAATAGAGGGACAAATAAAAGCATAAGAGAGAGCATGATGCAAATGTAATGGCTGCAACTTTATTCAGTTAACCTTAGCAAAGAGCTATGAAGATAATCCATGTTGATCCATAATTGCCACAAGTCATATGTTGAGTAGAAGCTAAATAGATCATGACAATTCGTATATAGCAAAACATAGCCAAACTAGCACAAGATTTACGATTAAGTCAATTTAAAAACATGTCAATTTAAAAACATGTCAAGGTAATCAAACTTGGGCTGAGTTCACAGTAGCTTTTCGACACGCTCATATCTTGGATGGAGTGATCGAGATGAAGAAGGAGGAATTTCGTGAGCTACAGCAAGGGAGTATGACAGTAAGTGAATATCTCAACAAGTTCACCCAACTAGCTCGCTATGCACCGGAGGATGTCGCCACGGAAGATGCCCGTCAGAAGAGATTCAAGAGGGGATTGAACCCGGGATTGAAAGTTCAAGTGGTGGGAAACGACTATGCCAGCTTCCAAAACATGGTAGATAAGGCTATACTTATTGAAAAGTCTCGTCATGAGATGAAAGAGTCTCAGAAGCGGAAGATGATTCACCAAGGAGTTCAGTCGCAACAGTCACAAAAAGTCAGATTCAACACATACCAGCCATCTCGGGTACCGCAACAGTCCGATTTCAGGACTCCAGCTCCAATGCCTCATCATGATGGTTCGGGACCACGCACTATTAATATCAGCAATCTGCCTCCGAGGGACAGAAGCCCAGTAATTCCATATAACTGTTTCAAGTGCAAAGAGCCAGGTTATTTCGCTCGCAAGTGTCCACAGAAGCGTCGTGCAAACTCGCCAATTCCGTTCAACCTTGGAAGTACCCCTGCCAAGACTCCAGGAGCAAGCCATGGAATGTCATCAGATCGAGAAGGCCAGATACCTCGGAGCGTTGCAAAGGGAAGCCTCAACAACGTCGTCTCTGAAGTCGCACTTGGTAACCTATTCTTTTAGTAAGCCTGAATCTCGGGGTCGAGATTCTGTTTAAGGGGGGAGGTTTGTAACATCCTGATTTTTAGAGCCTTTTTGAAGCTTTTAAAATAAAATTCACCATTTGGATTTTTCTGGAATTAATTAAAACTTAATTGGAATTTTCATTAATTAAAAAGATTTAATATGATTAAATTAAATATTAATATTTGCCCAAAATATTTTATTTGTGTTCCTTGTGTCACAAGGAATTTTTCTGTATTTTCTGGGATTTTTTGAAGTTTGTTTGAGCTCAATTTGAAATTTCCAAAAAAAACAAAAGTAGGAGAGAGAATGAACAGTACCGCGCGGTACTGTTCATCCGTCTTCTTCCCGAGCCCGATCGATCTACACAGTTCTTTCCGTTTTCCTCTCTCTTCATAATTTCCAATCCGGATCTTATCTCAATGTCCTCCCAAAAGGAAAGTTGTGCCAAATCACGCAAGGAATTCATCCCAACTGGTCTCTTTCCGTTTCGTTCATCCGTTTGCCTTTTATCTCCAATTTTCTGAAACGGACTCTAAACCGAAATCCGCGGATTGGAGTCGGTTTCTACCTCTTCCAAGCCTATAAATACGACCCCTTGGCTCCCCTAAACCCATCTCAAGCCGTGCCAAGTCCCCTCAAAGCTCAGGACGCCGTCGGCACCGACGCCCTTCGGTCCCGAATTTGCTCATCGTGTCTCGAGCAATCCGGTGAGTTTTTCCGTGATGTCCCATCTACCTTCTAGCCAAGTTTATTTGGTTTTGGTGCAGCCAATCTCCCGGAATCAAGTTTTCCCCAATCTAGGTCAAGAGCGTTTCCCGACGTCGATTCGTCGCCTCCGGTAAGCTTTAGCCCTTGCTGTAATTTTTCTTAGACTTGTCTCGTCGCGTTCTACGCCGTGTTTCCTCCCTTTTCACCAGAAAGCCTCCACAAATTTTCGCCTTCGAACCTCGCCATGGCCGCCAATGGCATCTCGTGTCCCCCATCTACCCGGTGATGTTTTCACCAATCCGTTCGCGTCACTTTGTGCCAAACCATCCCAGGTAGCTACCCTCCAAGTGGTTTTAGATTTCGTTCACCGAGCACCAAGATATTAAGATTTTTCTTTTTCCTTCCCGACGTCGTTCAAACGTCGTTTGCGTCGTCTCCGATGGGTTTCTGGCCGAGCCGATAATTTTTCTAGCTTCGCCAAGCCGCGTTCTAGCCCGTGCTCACCCTACCTCTACACGTTCCATGCCCGGATTTTATTCCTCTCTCCTACCCATGTCGTGGTAGCCGCCCGTGCCGTCAACGATCTCCGTTTGGCGTGCCGTCCCTTCCTATATGTGCCTTAGGTCCCTAACAATCCATTTTGCTAGTTAGATTCATCTCCCATGCCTCCTCTCGCCAGCGCTAGCCTCTTTTCCAAAAATTGCTCTCGGGTGAACAGTAATATCTGTGAATTTCCAGCATTTTCTCGCCCCGGCAAACTTTAGATCGCTCGTTCTCCTTCATCCGAACTCCGATCGACCCGATTCTTCTTCCTAAATTCATATAAAATTGAGCTCTATCTTTTAGTTCTGGTTTTGAAGTTTTTGGAGTTTATTTGGGTTTTATTTGAATTTATTTTTGTGTTCGTCTCATTTTCTCTCTCGTTAGATCACGCTTTCGAAGGAGCTGAAGCCGGATCCGAAGATCAAGAATTCCTAATTGAGCAAGGCCAAGGCAAGTCGTGTCCTTTGATCATGTTGAACCCAGTTTTCAAATCTATTATGTATTACTTTGTTTTAAATTATCATGCATCGCTATTTTATTATAAAACCCTTGTATTGGTAGTTAATGACCTAATTGATTATTTCCTCCTTGATAATTTGAATGCCATGATTCTATTGTCACCATAGGATAGAAAATTATTTAGTGATGCAATACTAGTTGTCACATGGGTGGTACGCTTATTTTGCTTAGCCATGCTTATTATTAGTACGTTGAGTTTATCATCACATGTGCTAATTAATCTTGACTTAATGATATACTTGAACGTGGTGGTCAACCACAGCTATAAAATTTGTGTGCCATGACATGGGTAGTGTCATTGGTGTTGGTTATACAAAATTGGTTCTCACTCGGGCGAATGATCGTGCAGTAAAGGGGGTGCAAGTTGCACACGGGATGTGGATGTTTCGCCTGGGTACATTTAAGGACTTAACTTTGTGCGCCATTGACCTGAGCCTTACCGTGCAACCACATGTCCAGTATGGGATGGACCTGGCTGACTAATTTGTGATGTTTCAATTCTGGTTCCGCCATTGGGATGTCAGTGGGTGTCGCAAACATTCCACGGGGCGTAAGAGGGGGCAATTACCAGGTTTGGGGGCGAAACCTCAGCGAGGCGGGATTGGATTGAAATTGAACATTGTAAAGGCCTTGTCATGATCTCCTCGCCGCACACATAAGGAAGTGTGTAACTCGCGTGGCAATCCGGGATGATCATGTCTTGTGGGTAAAGTTGTACAACCTCTGCAGAGTGTAAAACTATTCGAATAGCCGTGTCCTCGGTCATGGACAATGCTCGGTGATTTCACACGAGGGGTAGAGTTTTCATAAAAACCTGGTTGGGTTAAGTTGGAAAGTGAATGGTTAGTTCACGGGTGTTCATTTCTTGGATCTTGGTTCATGGTGGATTCCTTGGGTGAATGGTCAGTTCACTTGTGGTTGGTCTCAATTCCTTTGGTTACTTATTTATTATCATTTACAAAGCTTGCTTTTCAATCTATTTATTGTATTTACTTTAAATTGTTGCTTTCTGCAAAATTAACCTTTCAGCCATCCAATGGTAAGCCTTGCATACTATATTGCATCTTTGTTACAAACGACTTGCTGAGTACTATATGTACTCACGGCTTTATGCCCTGTTGCTCGATTGAGGAGGAGGAGAATCACCAGCAGGAGGTTCGGAAGGAGAGTACTTGACGTCTTCGCGGATTAGGCTTCGTTCTCCACTCGATAGCCTGTGGGTGTGTCGATTGGCTGCTGCGCTTTCTTTTGGATTTCCGCTGCTAGTTTCTTTTAAGCCTTTCAAGCTATTAATTGTAAGCTTGGCCATAAGGTCGCACTCTGATGATTATTAATAATATTTGAGTCTTTTCCTAGTAAATCGTGATATGTTCGATATTTCATCTTTGTTTATACTGTGTGCACTAGCGTGATCCTGGACTAGTGCAGAATACACAGGAGAGTCCGGATTTGCATATTCGGGTCTCTACAAATAACAAATGAGTCATAGAAGCCATCTATAAACCTAGGCTTGGACTTGACACTAGAAACCTCAATAGCTCTAAGCCTAGCTCTAGGTGCACTCTGGACTGATGGCACTCATGTAATGCCTCTCAAAGCTCTCACACTCTCTTTTCGCTCATGCTTAGCCTTACTAAAATAGAACTTAACTATGTGGCCAACCTTTTTGCAAAAAGTATGTTGGTATTTGACCTTTTGAGGGATTGTTGGATCGGAAACGGCGACAGAGGGGGGGGTGAATGTCAACTTTAAAAAAATATCCCTGAAAAGTTTCCACTAAACAAAACTCCTCTCCAATAGCTACGAAGAGCTATGAATGAGTTAAAACAACCTCTCTGGAAATTTAAGCACCCAAAGGAAAAGGCACGGCAAGCAAAGAAATCAAAACTTAACAAAAACAGCAGACAACACAGGCTGTCAGGGGGGGCCGGTCAGACCACCACTTCAGGGCCGGTCAGACCGCACCCTGGCCGCCGGTCTGACAGCCCTTGAGTGGCCGGTCTAACCGCCCAGTCCGGTCAGACCACCCGATGAACTCCGGTCAGACCGCCCATCGAAATCCAGAAATTTGAGACTTTCTTTTAGATTTCTCTACCCAGAATAAAAGGATGATTGCCCAGAATAAAAGTATGATAACCCAAATAACCAGAGGGGCCTTAGGAACCAAGAAATTTCAACTCAACAGCAAGAAATCAAGATTGGGATAAAAACATGAAAACCAACAGAGGGAGCACCAAAACCCAAATTCCTCTTCAATCCTTGAACCTTTGCTCATGAAACTTTGAGAATAGCTAATTAATAGCCTCAGGACTCAAGAAACCCAGTTTCATTCCATCTCATGAAGGGAATAAAAATTCACACCAAAACCCTAGAAATGAGAACAAGAACACAGGAAGGCTAAAAATGTGATCCTTGCAAATCGATCAAATTACTCTTGAAACTAGATGATCAAAGGATCTAGAAATGCAATTCCATCATAGAGCAACCCATTTTGCCACTCCTCAGCAAGAATCAAGCCAAAACACAAAAACTCAAAAATCAAGCATAGAGAGCATCGAAGGACAAAAATCAACAGAGGACCTCAAGAACTTAATCAAACTCAAACAAAGCCATCTCAGATTGGTATTGAGGAAGAGAGATGAATGATTACATAGATTATCAACTCAGTCCATCCCTACAACCCCATACATGCTTGAATGATCAAGAGCTCACTACATCCTCTCTCAAGAACACCTACAGGGAAACAGTGAAAACCAACGAAGCTCTGCCCTCTCCTACCAACTCTCACCAACTAAAGACACAAAGCAAAAGCCTTAACCCTTTCCCAAAATCATGAAGACCATGCAGGAGACACCCTCCTTTTATAGTCTCCCACTAATGGGTTTGAAATTTGCTTTGCCCATTAAGCCACAACAACTCCAATGCTTTATCTATAATCTGCTTCCTTTAGTGCAGCTTTGCGTATTCCCCAAAACGCCCCTCGTGCACCTTCCGGGAAGCTTCCTTCTTTCTTGCTGTTCAAGCCTCGCAGCTACCTCGAGCCCTCGCCGTCTTCGGCACACCTCGACCGTTCTGACCTCGGCACCACCTGCGCCTAGTCCAGTCCTCCGTGCCTCGCCACGACTTCGCCTCGACGTCCTGCAGCCATCACAGACAACAAACACATCACATAGCACCGCTCGATAACATGTAATCAACAGAAGCATTAAGAGTAATCTTAAGCAAGTAACAGCCCAAAAGCAAGTAACAGCCCAAACTTGTCAAATCAAGAGACTAAGCATCCTAAGCCCATACGACCAAGTTTGACCAAGTCCGACCGAACCGATTGCACCACGCAATGATAAGGCTCCAACCTCACAAGCCAAACTCGACTTTCTCACAAACCAAACTCGACTTTCCTAAAACCGATGTCAATTACTCATCACACACTCAGGGTCACCTCTACATGGTCCATCAGGGATCTTCCTGATGGAGTAGAAGTACCAACAATGCTAGAAGGGGTTTGCATAAATCCAGCTAATTTGAAAATTGTCTTCATTGGCTCAGATGGTTTTACCTCAATATTGCCACTATCCAAGGTTCTAACAATTTGAGAAGGGTGATTCTTGGAATGCTCAACAAGGTTAAACCCTATACCTTTATGTTTGACACTCAGCTTGGGTTGGTACAAAATCATATTAAGGTTTTTCTTGGCACTAGAACATCTCTCCAAGGTTTTCTCGAGGTAGTCATTCTCTTTGGCTAGGTTGGCACATGAGGCATATTCAAGCTTCTTGGTTGCAGTAACATATCTTTTTTTGTGAATGGCTACATCTAGTCTCAAGGCCTCCCAAGACATACAAGAAGTATATTTAATTCTACCCAACTGCGATTCAAATATGACTCTAAAAGTCTCATGCATCTCATCTAAACCATATCCAATCTCAGCACAAAATGCACAAGCAATGGAATCAATATATTTCTTAGATGCAGACAAGGATAAGAGTTTATCTTTTTTACTCTCAAGTTTCTTGTTAAGAGCTTCGATTTTATTAGTGAGCTTGACGCAATTTTCACATGATTCAATTTTAGAATGATAAAGCATTTCAGCCAATTCTTTTTGATTTTTGTTCCATAAACTCAAAATGAGAACATGAATATTGAGGACTAAATTGAAGTAAGGTCTTGGTGGCACTTTCCAATTTAAGCTCAAGCAAAGCACAATTATGACATGAAGTTGCTCTAGCATCTAAGGCACCAGCGCCTAACCAATCAAGATCAGTGCTAGACTTTAAATGTGCTATTTCATTTATAGCATCAATGAGTTGGCTCACAATAGAAGAACGATCTCTCGATCTACATGACAAAGGAATCATGTGGGCCCATCGAGCTGATTATCTCTTGTGGGTAAATTGTACGACCTCTGCAGAGAATAAACTATTCGAATAGCCGTGCCCACAGTTAAGGGTGAACATGGGACCTTCTTTGAGTTAGTTCTATTTCCAAAAATATTTGCGTGTGGGATAAAAACCTGTCAAAGGGATGTACTCTGATTTTGATTTTTCCTGGAGGGAAGTACTCCAGTTGTGAAGCTAGCATTGGTGGAGGTAGCCATGCACTGTAAAAGGTGGATGTAACCTACACTATTACTATTATCACATTCTCATAATTAATTTCATAAAATCTGTTTTAGTTAAAATTGCTAAGTCTCAGGAGTTTTTCTTACTTATTGTAATTTCAAAACAACGCTTTTAGCAACTAAAAGAACCTCAAGCCTCCCTTGACAGCTTTGCATCTATTATTATTGCACCCAGTGTGGTGACTTGCTGAGTACCATCGTACTCACCCTTGCTTAACTACCATTACTCAGTCAAATAGAAAGGAATGTCAAGCCCTGCGGCACTCAAAAGGGGTTGACAGAGCTGGAAGACGAAGAGGCCATGGACTAGGTCGCGAACCCCAGTTGGCTGCTTGTGGGCAAGTCCTGAGGGTCCTACCTGTGTGGAGTTTCCGCTGCTGCATTTTATCATTTTCGGCCCAATCGGCCCATGAGTAAGTATTACTGTACTATTTACGCTTCCGCATGATATGTTTGTGATATACAGTAATGTATCTGTGAGCACTATCTACTGATCCAGGAATAGTGTGGTGGAATTACAGAGGATCTGGGTTTGCTAACCCGAGGTCCGACACCCAGCTAGTTTAATTAATCATGAAATTAAGTTTATATCTGAAACAGTGGTCCACATTTTGGCTTTAGATTTACGAAAGTGCTATACCACACTCGAATGGTTTATGGGGCAAAATCAGTCGAATTTCTAACCTTCTGATCTTCGTGGAGATTCAAGCACCATCTTCGCTGCCAACATCTTTCTCCTCTCCGACGATGTCGTTGTCTTCATGCATCGCCGTCCCGTGGGATTAGGGCTTGGGTTCATCGTTAGGGTTAGTTAGGGTCCACCCGAGCCCTCCCCCTGAGCTTAGATGGAGGCCAAGGCGGTGGCGGACTGGCGGTGAGAGGCAGAGGTGGCGCCGCCTCGACCGTAGGTAGAAGGAGGGTGATGGGCAGTATAGGCGGTAGGGATGACACATCATGGAGTCCATTAGGTGGCGGAGGGCAGCGCTGGTGGATCTGACGGAGATAGAGATGGAGAAGGAGGCGGTGGGGAGGGAGGAAATGGGGGAGGAGGTGGTATGGCCCAACTATTAATCTAGCGAACACACATACAATAGCCCGATCTTTCATGATGCCTCCTCTCGAATAATAGCTCTCATCTCTTTTTTTTCTCCTGGGCATGGCAGCAGCAGATCAACTACTGATTAATCGGTCAATAGCAACAATAATAGTAGCCAACACATCAGTACTAGCAAACACCAACTTCCTGATATGACCAACAGCAGCAGCAGCCAATCGATCACAGTGGCAAGAATAGCATCTTCAATCGATTTTCAGCAGTAGCACGTATCCTTGGATCAAAAGAACCAAGGAAAATAGATAGAGTTTGACGTCCAGCACCTTACCAATACACGAACTAGAAGTAAGGAACCGACGCTTTAGGGAATAAATTACAACACATCAGTTGGGATCTACTCACTCCTAGAGAAATAGTAGATAATCCTTCACTCGAACAAAACTCACGACTTGGCCACCGACATGGCGATTTTCTTGGGTATATTTCTCACGTAAAAGGTTCTCCGATTACATGGCCATTAGCCTGCCCTTTATATGGCACACACGCACAAGCCTAAACCAATTCCAAGCCGACTAGAAAACTATACGAGCTCATATGCCACGGCCGTATGCATGTATATGCATACATATACACAAACTCAGACTTGACCATGCATGCAAACATGTCTACTATTCGAGTCGGAACACATGCATGCACTACAGGACATGACTAGAAAACAAGTCTACATACATGTGACGACTAGAAAAAAAACAAAAACTGGTTCACACTAAAAAAACTAATCAAATAGGAATCATTAAGCTACCAACCCAAAAATAACTAGCACTTAGCTAGCTTTCCGTCTCCATGCTTCGCACACATGGGTCTCCACATGATGCCCAACGGCCGCATGCTACACTTACACGACCCAATGTATGGACATTCGCATACTTCCACATGTCCTCTTTGCCCCTCCTTACTCTTCTCACTCTTGGCCATCATGGATGCAGCGGTGGTTGTATTTGGCGCTGTATCGGGAGGTGGGGGATTCTCAATTAGAGTGACAATCAATTAGGAAATAGTGAGCGGTGACAATGGATCTTGCGGCTACCGCCGCTGGAGATAGGGAAGAAGGGTGGAGCAAGGGCATTGGAGGTGAGCGGTGAGGAAGGAGAAGGCGGTAGGAGGGGAGGAGAAGGCGGTAGGAGGGAAGGCGCAGGAGGAGGGAGGTGGTCACCGGTGGACCTCATCGGTGCCGGGGGCGATGCCGGCGAGGAGGCGGGTGGTGGTGCGGGCGAGGTGGGGAGGTGGTGGCGGCTGGGGTGGGGTGGGGTGGGAGTGGGAGTGGAGGGTAGGGTTAGGGTTGAAGGAGATTTTATATATGGTGAGTAGAATAATTTAGGTCCTTGATTTTTTATCTGATGGTTAGAGAAGTAACTGATTTTAGAGAAGAAAACAATTAGAAGTTGTACGTACACTCCCATAGATTTATTAATGTAATGGTATTGTATTGCGTCAACAGAAGATCTGTGAAGACACTCAAATGTGATGTTAAGACATGTGAATGTTTTATAATGCCTCTATCTCTTTTTAATTGACATTTTGAGTTAGCAAAGCGATTTTTTATATTTATTCACTGATAGGAACCTTACAGGACAATAGCTTCATATTCATTTTCTAGGCAATGTAGCCTTGATACATATATATACTCTGTTATGGGGATGGCTAGAAGACGCAATATGGATTAGGCTCACTCGAGAGGACATCTGGTGGCTTCAAGCGTATGCTCAAAACATTTTTTTTAGACCAGCATATACTCAAAACATTGATGCTCTTAACTTGAACTTAATTTTTCATCTTGGAATTCCACCTCAGGTCAAATATTTTCTCCGTTCTTCTGTAATTTTCAATTTTGTGTGAGTTCAATGTCTATAGTGAAATTATAGAAATATAGAGACTATTTATCTTCTTAATTATAGAAATATAGAGACTATTCATCTTCTTAAAAAATAAATAAGATATAGCCATGCAATTGCACGGATCACTCGCTAGTTCTTTAAAACTACGTCGAGCACTAGATGGCTTGCACCATTAGATCTACTGGCATTGGTCGCTCACACACGTGGCGCACGTGCAAGTTTCATAACAATATTTGGTATGATTAATCTAGTTTTTGGTAATGATGGTGACGGAGATTATATATGGATACTCAGATGAATACGACATGCATGCACGCCTTTCAGAGGAGAGATCTAGAGTATCAGGTGTCAATTCAAAACAATCCAGTGCAAGAAAAGGGTACAATAATATATATTTCGTGAAGCCTAATAATTGGTATGTAGTTCACTGTCATGGGTCCTAGCATATTTCAGGTGGATTGTCATATAGTTTTAACAGAATTAGCCACTACCACACGATAAATAGGCTATATTTGAAAATAATCTTTTATTGTATTTATAGGAAATTGGATCAACAACTAAAATATTTTATGGCGAGTTTGGAATGTCGAGTTTTGGAAAAAAAAAGAAATTATTTTTCCTAAATTCCTATCAAAATCCTTCATGTCAAATAGGCCCATGGCCACATGACTCTAAGTCAAATCATTATTAAAGCTTTGTTTTAATATATAAAATATCTTAATAAAAATATCGTGCAATATCTCCCAACGGCAAATTAATTATTAACAGGTCAAGCAACATATTTGGATTAAAATTGGAAGCATTAAGGCATAGTAATCTGGAATCGATTAGGAGACATGCAATTCAAAATTGGAAAGATTTGGGAGTTGTACACAAATGATCTATTGGTTGCAATTCCATGTTTAAAAAAATTTCACAAACCATATCTGAAATTTAAAAACATTCATAAAAATAAGATTCAAAATTAAGAACACTTCTTTCTACATCAAAATTTCAGAATGGTCTGTATACATCATCTTGGTTTATATCGATGACTCTAAAACATTACAATTAGTACTTAAGCATTAAGAAATTCCAAAAAAATATAGTGTTCATGTATATACAACTTTATACACACACATTATAATTTGTACAGAAGTGTATACAAGCCAGGAATTGAAAATTCCAAAAAATAGTTTTTCCCAACATATATACATTTTAATTTAAAAGTTCCAAAGAATATAATTGTGGATTTCAAATATAGGAAAATTAGGAATTTAAAAGCCCCAAATTGCATAGTAGTTTTCAAATATATATACAAATTCAAAATTAAAAACTCAAAGACAATTATATTTTGGTTTAGAAATATATACAACTTCAGAATTGAAAATTCCAAGTTTGTTTATCATCACATTGTTCAGCCAATAAATAAGAAACGTATGTTAATATAATTAGTAGTTCTTGTATGTTTGGTTAATAAACTAACTTGCATGTACAGTATCTTGGGAATAAATGAAAGCAGACCTGTATATATCTCTTCCCCCTGTCACTAAATAGGTCATTATTTTGACTTCATTTGTTTACTATATCCAATACAAGACTTTGATCATTATGTACTATGAATGTGGGGAGCCAGGCGTGCGACACCCGAAATCACCGTATGTGTTCTGCACTAGTCTCATGATCAGTAGCTAGTACGCACATTCACAACATTGAGATCACATCAATACATATCGCATACATTTAATTTACGATGAAGGGGTGAATATATAAGCAATGCAAGATAAAGTTTTCCAATATGGCCGATTGGCCCAATAAATATCAGAGTCCAGAGTAAAGTGAGTGGAAGACTAGTAAATAAGCAAAAGTATACAGTGGTATGCCACCATAGCCCACTGGCAACCGACTGGAATTAGGCACTAGAAAATCCCATCGTCGAATTCCCCAGTGCCAGGGGCAAAGTACGTATCGTCAGGCACATATTCTTCCTCATTCTCTGATCAACAATAATTTAGACATGTGTACTCAGCCAGACTTGTAGTGTATCGTAAAATTATACATATATGTAAGGCTATCCAAGGATGAGCCTCTATACTAAGTTATTTTGAGCATGAAGCAAATTTTATTTGCAATATCAATAAGTACTAATTTGTAACAGAATTGTAAAGAGCATTGTCATGTAATGAAATAACATTTATATAACTTAATAACAGTAGATCAAATCCATTCACAGCCTTCCTCGGCTATGAACATCGCACAATTCTTATCCATGGGCATGGCATACGGAAGTCGCGTACATGCATCCCATTATGTTCAGTGGAACAGTTCTGAAAAAGAAAAACTATACCCATTGTGGGTACATCCAAGCCTGCTCATGACCACGAGCATGGCTATTTAAATAGTTTTTAATACTCTGCAGAGGTTGACAACTTTAACCACATGAGGTAATTAAATACACCGTCGGCCATTACACGCATCATTTGGCATATGACAATAGTGACTATCATATTGCTTTTAGGTTATCTAGTCCTAACCTTGCACCAGCCCAATGAATGGACAAGCCCTCACTTGGGTGCCCCAAGTGAGTTGAATGACAGCCCTCACCTCAGCAGATTACCTCCCTTTGGTGAGGCATTCACCGTTATATTAGCAAACTTTAGTCCTAACACCGTGGTGAGGGAGACCCTACAAGCAAACATTGCCGGAGTACCCTTACAACTTCTATGCCTATCAAAATAAAATATTAGACCTAGACAACTTTAATTAGCTAAAGCCAGAGCCCATATAGCACATGTTTTTGTACGGTACGACTTAGATGTGTGTCAATAATGTTCAATCATTAATTAACCCAGGCAAGAATCTCCCCCTATCTACATGCGAGATTGCTCCTCACATTTGATAGTTTATCATATAACTCACCCACGTCCAAAAACTAGGTTTTTCATTTTATTTTATACCAAAGTAACAAAGATTTCTCCTCTAGTTTAATACTTTGAAACCACTTTGTCCATGTGCAATTTTCCGAAATATAAAGCTTAGAGAAAGTTATTGCGTGGCTTAACATCTAGACCACAATCAATGTAATATTCCCAATTTGACAGTAGATATCATCTAAACCATGTCCTAGAGATTACAACAGTGAGGGTATCAAATTTTCATGAAGGTTCAACGCATACGAGCGGTTGTAACAATCATTACCCACATTATAGTGATTTTAATGGAACATAAACATATGCATAATAGATTTTATAAACAATATACAATAATCAAAATAGTAGGATCAACATGGTTAAAGGGGGTGATTGCCTTGTTCTTGCTACTCTGAGAATGTCTCAGGCGTATTCTCGAAGTTGTCTGGCGCGGTGTCGTCTAATCGATAAAAATCCAAATAAATGCAAATAAGAGCCAAATAAATTTAAACAGAGACAAAACATAAATATTTTCATATATTCAGAAAGATCATGATTTTAGAAGAATTTAGAAACAAAAATCACTAAATTGGAGTTCGTATGCAAAAGTTATAAGTGTTTGGTTTTGGCTTGTTGGAATCATCTCTTTTCGAGTGCTACAACACTCTTTGACTATGGTACTCTTGTCGACCACGGTACTCCTTTTGACTATGGTACTCTTTTCGACTTCTCACACTCTACAATTGCTATAGTGTTCTTTACGACTTCTAATGTTCTTTGATCACTACAGTGCTTTTTACGACTTCTAACGCTCTTCGGTCTCTATAGTACTCTTTACGACTTCTAACACTCTTTGGCAGTTACAGTGCTCTTTTACAACTTCTAATGCTCTTCGGCTGCTAAAGTGCACTTTATGACTTCTAACACTCTTTAGCCACTACAGTGATCTTTTATGATTTCTAACACTCTTTGGCTACAACAGTGCTCTTTACAATTTCTAACACTCTTCGTCTACTACAATGCTCTCTTTGACTACTCACACCCTTCGGCACTACATTGTTCTCTTCAACCACATATACTCTATAGTGTTCTTTCGACCACGCATACACTACAATATTGTTTTTGACTACACATACTCTACAATGTTGTTTTCAACCACACCTACTCAACAGTGTTCTTTTTTACTACACATATTCTAGAGTGTTCTTTCCAACTACACACGTTCTATAGTGTTCTTTTTGACCACACATGTTCTACAATGTTCTTTTCAATTTTGACTGTTATGGTTCTTCTTTCGACTACTTTAGTTCTCTTTTTGACTTTGACTATTTTAGTTCTCTTTTCGACTTTGACTACCTTAATTCCCTTTTTGACTTCGACTACCTTATATCTCTTTTTGACTTTGACTGCTATAGTACTCTCATTCACTCGACCACTTTAGTACTCCTATCCCTCGAGAGAGCCATGGCTCATCGCAAGTGAGGGACTCCTCAGTGGATGGGGCATGATCCAAAATGGAGCCGGGACCTCGGCCGTACACCTAGGTGAAGTATCTAGGCCTGACTTGGAGGATAGGGTGGTCGGCGATGAGGTCCTACGGTGGCGAAGGTAGGGGAATACTGCTACGGGGCTATGAGCTACTAGGGCTCGATTCAGTGCTAGGGGAGCTCCCATAGGGGAAGAGGAACTTACCGAAGATGATGATGACATTCAAGAAGGAGCTGACGAGGGCGATGGTGGCCTCATCGGCAGTGAAGGGGTCCGCCGTGTCAATGACTTTTAGCAATAGTGAATCTACAAAAGGGTGCACATGAGCTTGCATGCATGCGGAGGTATGAGCGAATGGAATCGAGGTATGGATCATCAGAGAGAGAGGAAGGCTTATGGCAGCGTCCTGGTCGCAGATGAAGAAGAAAGCCTAGTCCGAGTGGTCCACTGCACAAAAGTTCTATCAAATGAGTAGGGTAATTAAGATAGAGGTAAGGTGTGTTGTGATGGATTTGGGGAGGAGAGAACCTCACCGGAGTTGCTAGAACATAGTGGTGTTCTTGCCAACGTCACATACAACTTCAGTTTCTCGGTGTCTCAATGAGCAAGTTGCTGAAGAAACATGTGCAAGAGACCGAGGGGGTGAGCTGAAGAGCAAAGGCACGGTCGGGGGGCTTTGTAGTATGAACAACTGAGGGCAAAGCATGAGCTCTCGTGAACGCAACCAAACGGCATGCTCAATTTCTCATCGTGGAATGCGAGCGCGCGGAAGAAGACAAGGGGAGAGATGCATTGCGTTGAGGTGACGGATAGGCAGGGGTTAGCAGCAGCAGAGAAGAACAGTGGGCACGGTGTCAGAAGCCATGCGTGTGCAACCATGGCAGAGCTAGAAGACAAATGCTGCCAGCAGTCCCGATGTGTCAGCAAGCAAAGAGAGGTGGCCTGGGATTCGCGTGGCTGGCACAACATGGGTGCAGGGCATGGCATGGGCGCAGGATTAGGCAGCGAGGTGTGGCTGGCTTGGCTGAATCAAGCAAGGAAGCAAGCGAGGGGAGAGAAAGAAAGACAGAGGAGAGAGAAAGGGGGTGGGACCCGATGATAAGAGAGAGAGAAAGGGAGAAGGGAAAGGCTTCGGCAAAAAATTGAGATTTTTGGTCTTGAATTTGTAATCCTACTTTGCGATTTAATACTGAGTTCAAATTTAAAATTTTGGTTCAAAATGGATAGAGGCAATATCTTTGTTGTTTTACTGTTGACGTTAATACATTTTGATTTTATTAGCATTTTCGATTTTTGGGATTTAAAGTCGAATTTGAACTTTAATTTTGATGTCTTGGCTCAGATCATTTGAAGGCAAGTTTTATTATGTTTTGGCTTTAAAATTTATAATTCGTTTAATTTCTTTTTTTAAATAGCCATTCCCACATTGAGTTTTAATATAATGGGCTCTTATTATCAAGATTTTGTCTTTTCTGGGCTTTTCTTGTAAAACCTAGGAATGCTTCTGTTTGAAATTATTAAATACAGTTATTTGATTTAAATAATTTTCAGATCATGCTTTAATATTTATTTTTTTGTGCCAAGAATTTATTTGTGAGTTTTTTGATTCATGAGTGATTCAATGCTTTCCCACCCTATAGTGGCTTGCACTAATCTTAATGCATTCAATGGGTAAGTAGCTAAAATCAACCCTTAAATATGCATCAAAATTAGTGCAATTCACTATGCACTTAGTGCATTGAAGCATCTCCCAACTTTTAATCATCTTTTTAGTTTTTTATATCTTGGTCTCAATTTTTTGTTTGCATGACATGTACTTTTGATTTTTGCAAATCAAATTTTCCAAAGAAACTCCAATAAAGAGCCAAGGAAACAAAATACATTCAAAAAGTTTAAAATTTTTCTCATTTTTGCATGCCCTAAAATTTGGGTAAATTTTCCAAGATAATTCTTTTGACATTATTTTTGTGTGGCCAATCTTTATGATAAAGTTTCAAAAATTGATCGTACGGTACCACGGCAACATATATTTAGTGACAGAGGCAGTACATCCCTAGGGCTTGCACCATGTCACCAATTTGAATTGCTGCCATTTGCCACCTCCAAGCATCAAAACTTTGCTCAAGAACGAACTTCTTGGATTTGCTTATAAGATGGTCCCCGTTTTCTTTCACCGTTGCAATCTTTGGGCACTTCAACAATCGTAAGTAGGCCTCCAAGTCATGCACACAAGCAGGGTCTCTTGCCTTGAAGAAGTCCAGGGAAAGCTCAGCACCTACATGTGTATAACATGCAGAACTCCATGGCAGGTCCAACCTGCCTCCCAAAACCCTAGAGTTCTCATTCAAGAAGATTCCGGGCAATTTGGTGATGGGGTCATTCACATTTACAACCCTCAGCACCTTGACACCGAGCTTGTCACACCGGTTCTTGAATCCGGCATTGCCGACTCTTGGGCCTGCGAACGAGAAGATGGTGATGGGCACAGCGTTCCCCTTGCCGTCACGGTTCAAGCCGAGTTCGGCAAGGTCGTAGCCGAGGAGGAGGGCCAGGGAGCTCCCCATGCTGTGGCCAGCCAGCGTGATGCTTATGTCGTCGTGCTTATATTTGTTGATGAGCCTTGTCACCTCGGAGAGGAGCTGGTTCCGGCAGCTGCCGCAGGTGAACCGGCAGGTGGCGTCGTCGGAAGTGTACAAGGAGAGGAACCCCAACTCAGCCTTCACGTCTTCGCGGGGTTCCACCGGGTCGAAACGTGCCGGCGCGAGCGAGCTCATCATGTTGGCAACCCACTCCGACCCGGTTACCGTGCCTCGGAACGACACAACGATGTCGCGGCGACCGAGCCGCCGCACTGTATCATCGGACGCGACAGCCACGTACCCAATCCACCGGCTCGGGCACGAGCCTGAGCCGCCGGGGATAGCGACGTCCGGCGCGGCGTAAATGTACCTTGTGACGGCATACCCGGCGCTGGCCATACCGACCTCCTCGAGCATCCGGGCTTTGCCGTACTTGCAGTTGAGGTAACGTTTGGAGCCGGCGTCGACGTCGAACACCTTATAGGAGGCCACCACGAGCTCGCCGTACCGGATGATCTCGGCACGGAGGAGCGGGTGCAGCGGGTCCATTAGTCCCGCCCAGTCGCCTTCTCCCTGGATCTCCCTCCACAGGCTCACCAGCGTCTGTTCATTCTTGGTCGTTTCCGGCACAACGAGCGGAACCGCCCGGGGTGCATGAGTGTTCACCGCGAGGGTCGACGGCGGAGACAGCCGCGTCATCTGCGGGGCAAATGTCAAGACATGGCCACGCTGGTGCTGGGCCTTAGCGCAGAGTCCAGGAGATGAGTTAGACTCCGGGAGGTGTATCGCCATTATTGCTGATCAGCTGCTGCAGTTGCAACGTCTGCAGTGAGATGAGCGAGAAAGATGAAGAGACAGCGAAGAGGAGTTTGGTATTTGGGAGTTGGGGGCAAGCAAAGGCGGGCGAGCTTATTTAGGGGTGTGGGGAAAAGGTCGCAGACTCGCAGCATGCAATGCCGTACTGCCATATGTGTTCTGTTGAGGCCGAATCCCTGCACTACCTCGGGTCAACATCAACCTCAATATGGCAGCACACATTAGAGGGTTTACCCTAGGCAAAGTCTGCAAGCCAGCCCCACTGAAGTCCGCGAGCTAACCTTGGGGAAGGTTCAGGGCTTACCCCGGAGAGGGTCTAGCGCCAACGCCGGACAAGGTTTGGAGCCAGTCGCAAACTAACCCATAAGGTCTTATGGACATGGTAGGACCCACGTGACGCAAAGGATGAAGATACCTTTAGGAGTTACCTAGACCCTAAGAGCAAACTTGTAACTTCACTTGTCTTCCCTCCCACTCCATAAATAGGAGGTTATTTGCAACCCTAGACACACATATACAATATACTTGTTTATCTATTCTTGTGTGATTCTCATTGGGTCCCTTCGCTGGTCGAAGCTTGTGCCCAAGAGAACTTGCTGACCTCGTCCGGAATCTAAGAAGCCAATGACAATCAGAGCACAGCTCGACCAAGTGTGGAGGGAGGCCCTCACCTTGATCAAAGGCATGGGAGCAAACCGCGATCACCTGTGGGCTGGGCCGCCCTAGGTCAGCCAAGGGTAGGATTCCACGCCCAACTCCGCATCAGACTTCCCCTATGCCCCCAACCTCAAGGGGCTCTCATCAACAAGGTTGCCAGTCTTGTTGCCCAGTCCAACCCATTGAGCTCGGGCTTGCAAACCACACCATAGCCGATGTGTTTTCAGATGCTGGAGGTCACAAAGAACTCAAGGGGCTCCGACCACATGGAGTTTGTCCACGTGTACAAAACCGCCATAGCAGCACTAGGAGGGGGCAAAGCCATTATGGCAAAGAGCTTGCCCTTAGCCCTCTCACTACTACAAAAGAGGCTAAACTAGATGCTTACATCACAGACGGTTCATACGAATAATCGACTGTGGTATTTTCATAGACGGTTTTTTAATACAAATCGTCTGTGATAACTTCATTATCACAGATGGTTTTTTAATACAAACTGTCTGTGAAATATCACAGATGGTTCTAAATAAGAACCATCTGTGATAATGAAGTTATCATAGATGGTTTGTATTAAAAACCATCTGTGATATGTTTCCCGCCTTGCAATCCCTCAAAATTTTATAATTTCCCTCCTAAGTCCGAGTAGGGATTCAGTTTTGAGACACTTTCAGTAAAACAGGCATAACTTGCAGACGGTGTCCGTTTTCGACGTTCTTGTACTCGTTGGAAAGCTAACAACGAACCCGATAAAAAACGACTGCTTGTGCCAGTCGCCCTCTAAGACCCTCAAAATCGGCCATCTTTATCCCCAAATTTGTGTTAAAAATTTTTGGTTTCTGGTTTTGCCAAAAATTTTTATCTTCCCTTCGGAATTTGGGTTTTGCCTCAACTGCAAGTTGTAGATCTCGTCGAAACCTTTCAAATGAGTATATATAAGCCATATACAATTTTTCCTATTTTATCTTTTGAGACTAGCTATTTATATTGTATCGGTATTATATCTCCTGTTATCATTGACGGTTTTTGTTATGTACCGTCTATCACAGACAGTTTGTAATCCGATCCATCTGTGATGTCCCGCCACATCATCGATCCGTAGCATATCCCCTAGGATCCCGATCTCACCCATCCATTCTCGCCGCATCGAATGGCAAGCACCGTTCTCCTCCCCACCTCTCGCCCCTTATTAACCCCCTCTCCCTACTTGAAGAACCAATACCACCAGTAATACTCTAACTTGTTTGTGCGCAGCAAGGGTACAAAGGGGTTTGGCAAGGGCGACTTGCAAGGAAGAAGGCAATGGCAATAGCAAGGAAGATGGAAAGGAAGAAGGCAATGGCAAGATGGAAAGGAAGAAGACCGGCATGGAAAGGAAGAAGTCAATGGCAATGGCAAGATGGAAAGGAAGAAGACCGGCATAGAAGCTAAAAATGGTGTTCGTTGCCCTTTTGTTTCTGCTACTTGAAAATTTTTCTGCACCACTTGTTTTAGATTGTAGTTTAATATAGTGTAAGCAATTTTCTGAATTTGTAGCCGTGAAGTTTATCTTTGTAAAATTGTAAGTGTCCTCTTATGTATGCAGTGCTATGGGTAACCTACTCGATATCTTGTGATGTTGTAACGGTGGATTCTAATCTTAATGGAAATAGAATGTGTTGTTGTATTTGTTGCTGTATTTGCTTGTTTTCAGATGATATAGTTAACATTTCTTGAGGCTAGCCATAAAATAGAAAAAATTTAGGTATAGAATGAACTATCATAGAAGGTTTTGTGGTATAAACTATCTATGAAGAATTATCACAGACGGCTCAAACTAGAAACTGTCTGTGATACTCACACATCACAGATGGTTCTAGCTACCAACCGTCTGTGATGGGGAAGTATCACAGACGGTTCTATGTACCAACCGTCTATGATACTCACACATCACATACGGTTGGTAGCTAGAACCATCTGTGATGTGTGAGTATCACGGACAGTTCGTAGCTAGAACCGTATGTGATAGTGTTTTTCATAGACGGTTCTAGTTATAAACCGTTGTGATGTATTTATCACAAACGGCTCACAAATCGTCTTTGATAACTTCTGATTATCACTGACACATAAACTCAGACGGTTGAAAGACCATTTGTAATGACAGTTTTGAACCGTCTGTGATGACACTTTTTGTAGTAGTGTCTCTGGGGTTGCTCAGTCCTGGTACCTTGCCCTCCCGCTGTGCTTGGTGTACTCGTGGGAGCAGCTTTAGGAGAAACTGACTCAGTCCTGGTACCTTGCCCTCCCGCTGTGCTTGGTGTACTTGTGGGAGCAGCCTCAGGAGAAACTGAACAAGCATTTCCATGGAAATCCATCAGAGGCTTCGTGCACTGCTTCACCCATATCCACTGCCAAGTCTCGAGTATCTCTAACAGAAGCGCCATCAAGGCCGCTCACCAGGCTCTCTATAAGGGGGAGCTGGCTGACAAGTTGGATAGGAAGGAGCTAAAGACTATGGCAGAGTTACTCTCCATCATGGAGAAATTCTCCAAGTCCAAGGAGGGGTGGGCTCATAGGGAGGCGGAGACCTTAATTGTCACGGTCCTCATGCCCTCACTTGACTCTGAGGCTACCAAAAGGCTATAATGCCACCACCATCCCAAGTACCATGTCAAATGAGAAGCCACCCAGCCACATTGGGAGCAATGTGACAACCACAGTGACGGCTACCGCAATGACCACCAGGGCAACCACCACGAGTGCAAGCACGAGGGTAGCCAAAGGTAGGAAGAACAGCACTCCGACTATGGCAACAACGGCCACTTCTGTCATGTTCATGGATGAACTTATCATGAGACTTCAGGATGTGACTACTTTGCTGACAGCAAGTTTGGGCCAAGGCCAATGTGCCACAGTGCAACCCGCCTCCCACTCCTCTTCGACTCGAAGCAGCGGGGCAAGTTGCTGACCCCCACTGCATTGCGTGCTGCATGCAATCACCAATAGGAACATCATGCCTACACCCGCCAAGTACACCACATCAGCACAGTCCCATCGACTAAGCTCCTGTAGTGGGTCAACACACTCATCATGTTTGGCCCTGAAGATGCAGTAGGAGTCGACCTCCTGTATCATGATGCCCTGGTGATCTCTGCATCCATCGCTGGTGTGAAGTAAGGTGTGTGTTCGTGGATAGAGGAAGCTCTACAAACATCATGTTCCATAAGCTTGAAGTCTCGTGATTGTTCTTGTTAGAACCTAGCATCTCGCTTCTTGGTTTTAGTGGTGCGTCAATCTTGGCTCTTGGCAGGATCAAGCTAATCGTGGGGTTTGGAACTGGGGACGGCACCCGAAGTGAGAGTGTGGTCTTCAATGTCATTGATATCACATACCACTATGACGTGATCTTGGGTAGGGCAGCCCTCAGTCGATTCAGGGTGGTGCCTCACCATGCCTACCTCTACGTGAAGCTACCTAGCCCTGAAGGTGTCATAACTGTGTATGGCAACTAAGATCTTTTAAGGAAGATAGATGAAGACATCCAAGTGGCAATTCGATACGTGCACTTTGTCACCCCGGAAGTCATGGGGGTTGAGCTTGGGTTCCATGCCCCTTCCTCCAACAAGTAGATCCCTAAGCTGATGCCCGATGGGAAAACAAAGTTTGAGTCCCTCTCAGAAGCTGATCCCCTAGGGCATATTGGCTACCTTGTGGGCAAACCATGATATCTTCGCTTAAGGGCCCAAAGACCTCCCCGATGTCCCAAGGGAGATCATCAGGTACTAATTTTCTGTGAAGCCTGATGCTAAGCCCACCAAACAAAAGCTCTAAAAGATGTCCGGTGAGTGCCAGGTCACGATAAGACAGGAGGTCGAGAAACTTTGAAATGCCAGCATGATCTAGGAGGTGGTGCACCCCGAGTGGCTCACCAACCTGGTTCTCATCAAGAAGTCCAATGGGCGGTGGATCATATGCATGGACTATACTAACCTGAACCTTGCATGTCCTAAGGACAATTTCTTGCTCCGTAGGATCGACCAGTTGGTTAATGCCACTTCAGGGTGCGAGCTCATGAGCTTCCTTGACACTTACTCAAGATACCACCAGGTGTGGATAGACAAGGAGGATGAGGAAAAGACCAGTTTCATCATGCCCTTCGAGACATTCTGCTATGTCCAAATGGCATTCAAGCTGAAGAATGTCGGTGCCACCTTCGCTAACTGGGTTTTACCTCTTGGGCCACAGGTCTAAATGGGCTAAACACAACTAAGCCCACGGAGTAACAGAGCAGCATACTTATAAGTGGTATTGGGCCTTCTCCCCCCAAAAGACTAGTCCAATGGGTGGAGGCTCCCTCACACTGATAAGTTGTGCTTTCTTCTTTTCCACAATCCATGTGGGACTATTCTTTGAATCTCCCCCTCACACACGGATTGTGCACACCGCACTTCTGGGAGATGTTAGGCGCCTGGGTTTCTGATACCACTTGTTAAAACTTTGATCCCAGAAGAAAATGCGCACATCGCAAATAATCTAAGAGAACACGAAAGAAATTTTTGAATTTCTTTATTCTCTTATTTGTCTCCTCAACATTCCAATTTCTTTTCCTCTCTTGCTGTCGAAACATGTTATGTTGCTTGACCGATGGAAGCGCCGTACAGACGAGCTGCTAAAACATGACGACGCACGGAGCGGATTCCTGGGGAGCCTGCGCGAGACGAGCGCAAAATGGAATCGTCAAGACAATTTTTTCAGCGCTCGCTTCTCTCCTATGCTCTGATACCACTTGTTGGATCCGGACCCTAGCCACATGCCTAGGTCCAACCGGGTTTTTCCTCCTGGGCCACATGTCTAAATGGGCTGAACAACTAAGCCCACGGAGCAACATACTTATAAGTGGTATTGGGCCTTCTCCCCCAAAAGACTTGTCCAATTGGTGGAGGCTCCCTCACACTCATAAGTTGTGCTTTCTTCTTTCCCACAATCTATGTGGGACTATTCCTAACAATCTCCCCCTCACACATGGATTGTGCACACCGCACTCTTGGGAGAAGTTAGGTGCCTGGGCTCTGATACCACTTGTTAAAGCTTTGATCCCAGGAGAAAACGCGCACACCGCAAAAAATCTGAGAGAACACGGAAGAAATTTCTGAATTTCTTTATTCTCTTATTTGTCTCCTCAACGTTTTGATTTCTTTTCCTCTCTTGCTGCAGAAACGTGTTCTGTTGCTTGACCGATGGAAGCGCCGTACGGACGAGCTGCTAAAACATGATGATGCACGGAGCGGATTCCTCGGGAGCCTGCGCGAGACGAGCGCAAAATGGAATCGTCAAGATGATTTTTTTCAGCGACTCGCTTCTCTCCTATGCTCTGATACCACTTGTTGGATCTGGACTCTAGCTACATGCCTAGGTCCAACCGGGTTTTTCTTCCTGGGCCACACATCTAAATGGGCTGAACACAACTAAGCCCATGGAGCAATGGAGCAACATACTTATAAGTGGTATTGGGTCTTCTCCCCCAAAAGACTAGTCCAATGGGTGGAGCCTCCCTCACACTTATAAGTTGTGCTTTCTCCTGTCCCACAATCCACGTGGGACTATTCCTAACAATCTCGCCTCACACATGGATTGTGCACACCGCACTTATGGGAGATGTTAGGCGCCTGGTCTCTGATACCACTTGTTAAAACTTTGATCCTAGAAGAAAACGCGCACATCACAAATAATCTGAGAGAACATGGGAGAAAATTTTGAATTTCTTTATTCTCTTATTTGCCTCCTCAACGTTCCAATTTCTTTTCCTCTCTTGCTGTAGAAACATGTTCTGTTGCTTGACCAATGGAAGCGCCATACGAACGAGCTGCTAAAACATGATGACGCACGAAGCGAATTCCCGGGGAGCCTGCGCGAGACGAGCGCAAAATGCAATCGTTAAGACGATTTTTTTCAGCGACTCGCTTCTCTCCTATGCTCTGATACCACTTGTTGGATCCAGACCCTAGCCACATGCCTAGGTCCAACCGGTTTTTCCTCCTGGGCCACACGCCTAAATGGACTGAACACAACTAAGCCCATGGAGCAATGGAGCAACATACTTATAAGTGGTATTGGGCCTTCTCCCCCAAAAGACTAGTCCAATGGGTGGAGGCTCCCTCACACTTATAAGTTGTACTTTCTCCATTCCCACAATCCACGTGGGACTATTCCTAACAATGTCCCCCTCACACGTGGATTGTGCACACCGCACTCCTGGGAGAAGTTAGGTGCCTGGGCTTTGATACCACTTGTTAAAACTTTGATCCTAAGAGAAAATGTGCACACCGCAAATAATCTGAGAGAACACGGAAGAAATTTCTGAATTTCTTTATTCTCTTATTTGTCTCCTCAACGTTCTGATTTCTTTTCCTCTCTTGCTGCAGAAACGTGTTCTGTTGCTTGACCGATGGAAGCGTCGTATGGACGAGCTGCTAAAACATGATGACGGACAGAGCGGATTCCTCGGGAGCCTGCGCGAGACGAGCGCAAAATGGAATCGTCAAGACGATTTTTTCAGCGACTCGCTTCTTTCCTATGCTCTGATACCACTTGTTGGATCTGGACTCTAGCTACATGCCTAGGTCCAACCGGGTTTTTCTTCCTGGGCCACACATCTAAATGGGCTGAACACAACTAAGCCCATGGAGCAACGGAGCAACATACTTATAAGTGGTATTGGGTCTTCTCCCCCAAAAGACTAGTCCAATGGGTGGAGCCTCCCTCACACTTATAAGTTGTGCTTTCTCCATTCCCACAATCCACGTGGGACTATTCCTAACAATCTCCCCTCACACATGGATTGTGCACACCGCACTCTTGGGAGAAGTTAGATGCCTATGCTCTGATACCATTTGTTAAAACTTTGATCCCAGGAGAACACGCGGACATCGTAAATAATCTGAGATAACACGGAAGAAATTTCTGAATTTCTTTATTCTCTTATTTGTCTCCTCAATGTTCCAATTTCTTTTCCTCTCTTGCTGCAGAAACGTGTTCTATTGCTTGACCGATGGAAGCGCTGTACGGACGAGCTGTTGAAACATGATGATGCACGGAGCAGATGCCTCGGGAGCCTGCGTGAGACGAGCGCAAAACGGAATCGTTAAGACGATTTTTTTTCAGCGACTCGCTTCTCTCCTATGCTCTGGATACCACTTGTTGGATCCGGATCCTGGCCGCATGCCTAGGTCTAACCGGGTTTTACCTCCTGGGTCACAGGTCTAAATGGGCTGAACACAACTAAACCCACGGAGCAACAGAGCAATATACTTATAAGTGGTATTGGGCCTTCTCCCCCCAAAGACTAGTCCAATGGGTGAAGGCTCTCTCACACTTATAAGTTGTGCTTTCTCCTTTCCCACAATCCATGTGGGACTATTCCTAATAATCTCCCCCTCACACATGGATTGTGCATACCGCACTCTTGGGAGATGTTAGGCATTTGGGCTCTGATACCACTTGTTAAAACATTGATCCCAGGAGAAAATGTGCACATCGCAAATAATCTGAGAGAACACGGAAGAAATTTTTAAAATTTTTTATTCTCTTATTTGTCATCTCAACATATCTGAGATCAAATCAGGAACGCGCAATAGAAGCCCAAGCTGAGATGTGTTCGTCTCCGAAGATTAACAACAGTAGCGCTAATAAAAGACGTCAGTCGATGGCAATAGAAAGAGAGCAAGCCACATGAGAAAAAGGAAAAAAAATAGCGTAGTTTTTGTCTCTGTTTTTCGGTCCAAGAGCAGCTTCAACATAGCCCGAGTTCTTGATCTGTGCCCAAGATCATGTCGCGTTCTCCGAGAAGTGGTATCATTGGCGATAAGACATCATCAAGTGTGATGGTGAAGATGAGTTTCGCTGTCTCACTGCATTATCCGATGCTCATGACGAGTAATAATGTAGCCTGACCAATCAAGATTAAGGTGTACATGAGGGCTCAAGGAGTGTTGGGACGTTGAGAAGATGTGCTCGCCGTCCAAACTCAAATAAGCTGAGTTGGGTGAGGGACATTTGAGAAAGATGTGTCGCCGTCCAAACTCAAGTAAGGTGTTAAGCATAAAGTTTAGTAAGTTGTTGTTGAGTTCGACTATCTCAATGTTTTAGAATCTTTGCATCTGATGGACCCATACCAGTTGAGTTGAGTTCCTACATGTAGGTTGCATGTAGAATGCTTTATGTGGAGCCGTGGCTGGTAGTTCATAATGCATTGAGACTTAAACTAGAGTATGTCAAGTCAAGATTAAGGGGGAGATTGTTTCAAATAATCTTGACTTAGAGTTAAGACATAGTAGAGTCCGTCTCCATATGTAACTTAAGTTGAAGTTGAGTCCAACTTGAAGTCCGAATCGGAATAGGAGTAGGCGAGTTTTATCCATATATATTGTGGAGACTTGTACCCAGTTTTGTAAGCAAGCAAAAGAGAAAACAAAGAATGAGGGGGGAGGGCAAATAAGAGAATAATGAAATTCAGAAATTTCTTCTGTGTTCTCTCAGATTATTTGCGATGTGCGCGTTTTCTCCTGAGATCAAAGTTTTAACAATACTAATGTTGCATATCTGATATGTATCACTCTCTTTTGGTATTCGCTATGAAATTAGTTAAGGCAGAGGGATTCATCAATTTTTGTAAAAGATGGTGCACTAGGCGGACAAGGTAAGTAAAACCAAAGAGCTCTTTTGAGCTTTAAAATGTTTTGGCTCATCTCAAGATATATATTTTTGCTGCTTTGGTTGCTGCTGGAAGGGCAATTTCAGGCAGCCATGAAGGCACATAAGGTTGATCTTACTACAAAAGCACTCAAACGATGCTAGGAGCTTTGAGCTTACATACAATTTTGCTTGCTCCTTAGTAGAAAGTAACAAGTATTCACAAGCTGAAGTGTAATTGGACTTTCAAGTGAACAAAAGGTGATTTCGCTGGTGAACTTATCGCTCAAATGAAAACCTCCTTTCAATCTATTGTCCTTATAATCCATTCAATGCAACAATGCTTTAGGGTAAATGCATTTAGATCCCTGCAATGAACCTCGTACAGTATTCAGATAAATAAGGGTGGGAGTGCAGACTCTGTGATATCTTGGCGTCTGTGATGTGATCTTTTTGTTAGATTTTTTTGCACATTACCTAAACAACCACCTAGCTTCCTGCCAGTTATGCTGCAAGGTAGTTCTCTTGATTCCTTAACTCCCTAATTTCTCTCTGCTTCTTAACTAGATTGATTTGAGAGTATGGTACCGTGATAGTCCATACTAGAGTTGATCAGAGTTTGATAATCATCCTGACGTGCTTACTAATATTTCAACTTGATCTTTAAGGTATTAGTAGCATAAAAATTGGTGCTAATTGGTAATTCAGAAGGTTTGTCATAACTGAACATCACTTAAAAGTTTCGTCATATAGCTGTTTGTGTGTCTACACAAAACACACAGCTAATGAAATTAATCCATTTCAATTCTACAAAGGAAAATTTTATTGCTAGGATGCGTGCTGTGGCTTTCAATAGATTCAAGCACATCATTGATTGAGGCCCAGAGATGCTTCAAAACATTTAGATAGTTTAGAGCTTGCATGGAAATGGGGTGCTCAAGACCATGTTTGATCACCACTGTGCATTTTCATTAGTTTATAACTATATGTCCTATCTTGATTGTTGATTTGTCTCTCCAAAATTTTGATAGCGAAATTCATGTTTTGCGGTAAATATACTTCATATTTGTGATGGAGAATCAGAGTTTTGTGGTGTCCAAAATGTGTAGGCAGACATATTCTGTGTTCATGAATTTCCATTTTTGATGTCTGTACAAACCACAAGGAGTTCATTACTCATTAGCTATCTACTAAGAAAAGGGGTAAATCCTCATGTTATAGATAGGATTACCCCTGAGATTTGTGGAGTGGAGTTCACTAAAAATTGTGGAGTGGAGTTAGCACTTTTTTGATTTGTTTCATAAGTTGAATTCCCTAATATTTGCGAAGTAGCGTTAGAACTTTTCAGGTTGATTTGATTCCTTAGTATCAACATGGCAGTTGTCATTCTATATCTAAGATTTTTCTTGCATATTGTTGGCACTTGAATTAATTCTGCCTGGTTTTTGGAACGTAGCTGCAACATTACATTATGCGGTTCAAGTTGCCAAGTTGGTCCTCTGCAATCTGTGAAGTTATTGATTAAGTACAGTGTTGACGTCAATCTTGCTAGTAATATCAGTTAAAAGGGTAACCTTTTCTCATCAAATTAACCATTTTTCGGGCCAGTGACTTCTTTATTATGTTTCTTTATTCGTAGGATTACTGGACGCCACTGCATACAACCAGAGAAAGTAAAAATGAAGATGGTATAACAAAGGTCTTACCTGTAAGTAGTGCTGATAAGACTCAGGGATGCCCTACTTTATGTTGGGATATTGATGTTTTCATTAATCGACAGTACAATAAAATACATATAACCACAAATTAGAAAAACAGGCCCAACAAGCACCTCCAACTCAAAGGTGCATCTTCTCTTGTCAAAATCATAGCCATATCTCACAACCAAATGTGTTAGAGTTAGTAATCTTGTTTAGTTGTATTCGAGTAGGTTTAGCTGCTTAATATGTGTACGAGTCGTGTATGAGTTCGAGTTAGTTTTCAAGTTGGTCTCGAAGTCGTAGTTGTCTCCATGTCGTAGTCGCAAAGTTGGGTATAAAAGGAGAGCAATGTAACGAGAGAAGAGTGCGGAAGTGATCGGGGTGATCGAAATGAGAGGGAGAGAAATAAAGAAAGCGGAGTGCTTTGACTCCCGAAAAAATATCGAGTTCGTTGTCTTCACAGACGTGAAACAAGTTACGATCACGGCGAGCGGAGGTGTCCACAGGAGCAGAAGACGTGGTCGTAAACGAGTTACGACCATGGCTGCAGAGCAGAAGATGTGGTCGTAAGCTTTACGACCATGGCGATCGAGCCTTCAGTATGGTCGTAATCGAGTTACGACTATGATGATCAAGTGATCGAAGAAGCGGTTACGAGAATGCGCAGTTTAGCGTGAACGTGGTCGTAACTCTCATTAGCTGAAGTTATGAGTACGTGGTCGAAGCACGAAGGTGTGGTCGGAGCAGTTAGAGAAAATAAGAAGTGGTTGTAACGACTTTGAGTGTGGTCGTAACGACTGCTAAGTGTTCGTAAATTGCAACAAGTGGTATCAGAGCCTGTTGATTTTGGTGATTTATGAAGATCATGGGTTATAAGGCGAAGGCCCAAGGTGGGCTAATCTCCCTCCAGTACCCTCTTGATGACCGACAATTACCTGGTATGGGTAATGAAGATGAAGGCAAACAAGCGCGCCCAGGGAGTCTGGGGTTCCGAAGGGGAAGGATAAGGAGGTGGACAACAAGGTGGATCAGGCGGCTTTATCCATCATCTACCAGGCAGTGCCAGATGCAATAATGCATCAGCTAATTGGCAAGGAGACAGCATGGGAGGCGTGGGAGATGCTGCAGATGATGCACAAGGGCGTTGATTGTGTAAAGGAGGTGCAGCTCTAGAATTTGCGGAGTGAGTTCAAGAATCTCAAGATGGAAGAGATCCAATCGGTGGACGAGTTCGTCGACAAGTTGACTTTGTTGTATAATCAGATTAATTCTCTTGGCGACAAGATGGAGGAATTTGTGGCGGTGAAGAAATACCTGCGTGTGCTTCCAAAGAAGTACATACCTGTTATCACCACACTTATGTACTCCTTCAATCTGGACAAGAAGAAGATAGAGGAGATCACCGGCTCCCTCAAAACAAATAAAGAGCTACTGAAGGGGTTTCAGTCACGTAACAAGCAGAGATCTCAGACTCACAGTGAGCAGGCGTTGCTAGTAAAGGGAGATCTGAGAGACAGTCAGGGCTCATCAAACAACCGCGGGAGGTGGCCCGGTCAAGGCGGCCAAAGCGGCCGAGGCAGCAGAGGTGGCTGTGAAGACAAGGCTGGGCAAGGCGGTGGTGACAGATCCCATGATAAGTCATATGTCAAGTGCTTTGAATGTGGTGAATACAGGCACTACGCGTCAGGATGCCGCATCCATATAAAGTGTTTCAATTGTAATGAGTATGAGCACTATGCTTTGGATTGTCGAAGCAAGAAGAAGGTCGGTGAGGTGAACCTCACCTAAGACAAAAAAGAAGATGATGAACCGGGACTACTTCTCTCCTCATATGTTGAAAAGGCGTCGGTAATGGTGATATTGAATAAGGAGAATATAGTTCCAAAACTACGCATGAAGGAAGGTAGTCACGATCACATGGATTAGTGGTACTTGAACAATGGAGCAAGCAACTACATGACGGGAGATCGCTCCATGTTTCATGAGCTCTACGAGAAGGTTTGAGGCAAGGTCAGGTTTGGTGACAGCTCCACGATGGAGATATGAGGCAAGGAACGATCATGTTGCAATGTAAGAACGGAGATAAGAAGTTGTTGATAGGGATTTAGTTTATACCAAGTCTGTGCAACAACATACTTAGTCTCGAGCAGATGACAGAAAGAGGGTGCAGGGTGGTACTGTAAGATGAGTTCTTGCGTGTGTACGACAAGAACAAAAATATATTGATGAAAGTGAAGAGATCTCCAAATCGGTTCTACAAGATTTCTTTGAAAACTTATAAACATGTTTGTATGAAAAGAGGGATGGATGGACGAGGTGCAAAGGGAGTAGGGGACAAGCATGGCACGCATGCAGGTGCGGCACCCCATCCTTATGCAGATGATGCTGAAGGAGATGGCTCGGGCAGGAGACCACAGGCGGACGTTGCGTCCCATGCACATAGCCCACGTGAAGTAGATGCTGCAGGCGGCAACTTGGGTGAACACGCACATGCAGGCGCGCACGAAGGGAGCAGCGGCTCCAGAGCGCATCCAGTTGGTGAAGGCAATGTGAGTGTCACTCCAACAAAATCTTGCATGCAGGAGGCATGTGAAAAAGGTGCACAAGGTCCAAGAGGTTGATACAGTCTTTTGTGGTTTTGTAGAGGGAACACAGGAAACATTGGAGATAGAAGTAGGGGTGGTGTAGCCTCATCTGAGATGTATGCCAGAAAGTGGACAAACAAGGTCCAAGAGAGAGGAGCAGGAGGATTAGGTAATGGCAAAGCCAAGGTGACTGTGGGAGCAGGTGCTCCAGCCCAAGAAGGCGTACAAGGAAGGACAGATTCAGTCCATGTGTGAGACATGACAAGCATTGGATTGTGCAAGGCTCAGGACGGAACGGCACACAGAAATGCAGGTAGAAGGAAGAAGTGGAAGCAAGAGAGAAGATCGGCGTGATCAAGATGGAGAAACAAGATTAAGGAGGTGATTGTTAGAGTTAGTAATCTTGTTTAGTCATATTCGAGTAGGTTTAGCTGTTTAATATGTGTACGAGTCATGTACGAGTTTGAGTTAGTTTTCGAGTTGGACTCAGAGTCGTAGTTCTCTCTATGTCGTAGTTGCAGAGTCGGGTATAAAAGAAGACCAATGTAATGAGAGAAGAGCGTGGAATCAATCGGGGTGATCGAAACAAGAGGGAGAGATATAGAAAGCGGAGTGCTTTGGCTCCCAAAAAACTATCGAGTTCGTCATTTTCACAGACGTGAAACAAGTTACGACCATGGCGAGTGGAGGTGTCCGCAAGAGCAGAAGACGAGGTCATAAATGTTGGAAACGTGGGCAATATTTTAATTCCAAATTTTACTAGGAGGCAAATACAATAAACCAGTGATGTAAAACTTACTATTAACAGCAGGCTACTCATCATACTTCAGAATATACGCAAGAAAATATAGTAACAAAGTCGAACGAACACACGAACGACTTATGTTTTGCCTGATGAAGAACAGGAAGCAGTGCGGCTTGACACAGTGCAAAACGTAGATGACGCAGTGTAGTGAGCGGTCGCGCAGATGTGCGCTGCCTAGAAACCTTATTGCCGCCCTGTGCAGGAACTCTCTACGGCAACGGTTCAGAGATAGCGGCTCTCCCTCCTTCCAGATGCATGCCGAGAAGAAAGGTTGGCGAAGTTCAGACGGCACAGTACAACAGCACAAGTTGACAGAAGTAAGAGATGCATGCAATGAGGAATTCTCTCTTGTATACCTTGGACGTCTCCAGGTATATATAGATATGCAAATTACTCTCTAGTAACTACCCCATTGAACAAAAATAATTCACTTGTAACTGCTCAATTATTCATTGGTAACTGATAACATTTAACCAGTGATTTACCCACTAATAACTGCCTGTCATCAAAAACCCAATTCAGCCTCAAATTCAAACATTTGAATTTCATTCAAAATAGAGAGAGTGAGATGCATGGTTTAGCAAAAATAAAGATGGACTTGGTCTGCCAAGTGGTGCGCCACGTCACGGCACGGTCACAAGTCACGCGATTTTCACGTGAAAATACGAGAATACGCGAGGGAGTACGTGCGTGCATCTGTGACTGGACAAAACCCTCCTCATACCATCTCTATCCATATTCAAGGAGTGGTGAGGACTCCACCCTATAAATCGGTCTTCCTCACCTTGCCTTAGCAATATAGTACTAAACCATGCATGCTTTGGAATTAAGAAAATGGGCCATACTAACAATGCCCCACCAATTCCAAAGCAAGAAGTAAACATATGACAAAGATATTGTCTGAAGTACTGTTAATATACCAGTCTTTTAGTGTAAGTCCCGTACAGGTTGAACTTGCACCTAGAATGACAAGATTCATCTTTCTCACAGTTGATGAATGGATTATGCCTTGAATTCACAGCTTTTCATGATCAGATTTCACTTGAAATCTCAACTGGTACTAGGTTGCCAATGAACCACGCCTAAACGGAGCGTTATATGGTCATGCTCCCTTATCTTCTCATGAGCTTTCTAGAGAATGCCCCATTCTCGTGAACTGCAACCACAAAGTTAAGCTCAAGTAGGTGTATTCTTTTTAGGTATCCTGCACGCTAATACCTTAAGGCTTTATGCCAACTTTCCATACTGTCGAAAGTACATTGTTTATTAGGACATGGGTACAATAAATATGTACTCTTTTGTTACAACATCAATTTGTTTGTCCCATTGCCTAAGTCACGGGATCTCCGATCAAGAAGGTATGGGTTACCATTGTGATGTAACTTAAGTGGGCATCATTCCCATATCCATAGATTCAACAGAAATCGCTTTCCTTGCTAACCCCTTTGTAAAAGGGTCTGCCAGATTTTTCTCAGTGTGAATATAGTTCACAGCGATCACTCTAGAGTTTCTTAGTTTTCTGACAGATTTAAGCCTATGCTTCACATGTCTAGAGGACTTCATATTATCCTTTGTACTTGTGATTTTGGCCAACACTGTTTGATTATCACAGTACATCAGGATTGCAGGTATTGGTTTCTCAACCAATGGAAAGTCCAATAGAAGCTCTCTTAGCCATTCAACCTCAACTATGGCTGTGTCAAGTGCTACAAGTTCTGCTTCCATGGTTGACCTCGCCGATATAGTCTGTTTGCAAGACCTCCATGAAACTGCAGCACTAGCTAAAGTAAATACATAACCACTTGTAGCTTTGACCTCATCCGCATCAAAGATCCAATTAGTCACTGTATCCTTATAATACAGAAGGATGCCCAATATAATGCATCCCAAAAGATGTTGTGTCTCTCAAGTAGCGCAACACTCTTTCAAGTGCCTCCCAGTGAGCATCTCCTAGGTAAGAAGTATAACGACTCAATTTGCTAACAGCAAATGAAATGTCAGGTCTTGTCGCACCAGCTAAATACATAAGTGACCCAATAATTTGTGAATATCTTAATTGATCTTTTCCTAACCCTTGGTTTTTACGAAGCTTAATGCTCGCATCATAAGGTGTTGGAGAAACTTTATAGTTTTCAAAACCGAACTAGCTCAATATTTTCTCAGCATAATGGGATTGATTTAAAGTGATCCCATCCTTGCTTTTGATCAATTTAATATTTAGAATGACATCTGCCTCTCCCAAGTCTTTCATATCAAAACACCGAGATAAGAAAGATTTGACCTCGTCAATTACGGCAGTGTTTGTTCCAAATATAAGTATGTCATCTACATGCAGACTTTATTTTCCTGTCCAGAAATCACAAAACCATCTGGTTGATCCATATAGATTTCTTCCTCCAACTCTCCATTAAGGAAAGCTGTCTTCACATCCATTTGATGAACATGTATACCATAGGAAGATGCTAACGCAAGGAGCACTCTGAAGGTAGTTAGCTTGGCAACAGGAGAATAGGTATAAAAGAAATCTTCTCCCTCTCTCTGGGTGTAACCCTTGGCCACAAGTCTTGCCTTGTACTTCTCAATAGTTCCATCAGGTCTTGGTTTCTTTTTAAAGACCCACTTACATTCTATAGATTTACACCCGATAGGACGATCTGTGATCTCCCAAGTCCCATTAGCCATGATAGAGTCCATCTCGCTATGGACTGCCTCTTTCCAATACTCAACATCAGAAGATGCATAAGCCTCAGAAAAAGTCTTTGGCACATCATCCACGAGGTATACAATAAAGTCATCACTAAATATTTTCTCAACCCTTTGTCTCTTGCTCCTGCGAGGAGCTTCTGTGACTAGATTGTTATCCTCCTATAGGATATCACATATTGGTTCAGAAATAGTGGGAAGTTCAGAAGTTTGATTATTCTCATTTTCAATATTCTCTGTTCATGAAGTATTGCCTGCTATTCTCAAAGGAAAGATATTCTCAAAAAATGAAGCATCTATAGACTCCATTATTGTATTAGCAATAATCTCATGAGTTTCTGATTTAACTACTAAAAATCTATAGGCCGTGCTATTTTGAGCATATCCTAGAAAAAATACCATCGACTGTTTTTGGTCCAAGTTTTCTCTTTTTCTGCAATGGTATATTGACTTTTACCAAACACCCCCAAGTGCACAGAAAATTAACATTAGGTTTTCTTCCCTTCCATCCCTCATACGGAGTAATCTCACTCTTTTTAGTGATTACTCTGTTTAGGACGAACGTTGCTGTTAGAATAGCTCCCCGACCATGCCTTAGGCATACTGGCACTCTCTAACATGGTATTAACCAAATCTGTTAGTGTCCGGTTTTTCCTCTCAGCTACCCCTTTTGATTGGGCGAATATGGTGGTGTAAATTCATGGACTATTCTATACCCAGAACAGAATTGGGAGAATTCATGAAAGACATACTCTCCTCCACGATCAAACCTCAATCTTTTTACTTTCTTTTCAAGTTGGTTCTCAACCTCAGCCTTATAAGTTTTAAAGTAGTTTAAAACTACATCCTTAGTTTTCAGCAAATACACGTAGCAGTAGCGTGTTGCATCATCAATAAAAGTTAGAAAATATCTTTTGCCTCATTTTGTCAATAATCCACTCATTTCGCACAAATCTGAATGAATAAGATCTAAAGATGCCAAGTTCTTTTTATCCTCTAATCCCTTAAAGGGTTTTTGAGGTTGCTTTGCTTGCACACATGACTGGCACTTTGATCATTTGACAATTTCACATTTTGGAATTAAATCTAATTTGGACATTCTAGCAATACTATCAAAACCAATATGACAGAAACGAGAATGCCAAATATTTGCCTCACATTTATTTAAACCAGTTGCAACATTCAAATTATAACAAGACTCTAAAATACTTAGGTGGAACAAGCCTTCACTCTCATAGCCTTTACCAACAAATTTTCTGAACTTAGACATTACAATTTTATTTGACTCAAAAACTAGCTTATAACCATCCCTACATAGGAGAGAACCACTAGCGAGGTTCTTGTTTATTGTCGGAGTATGATGTACGTTCTTCAAGTGGACAGTCTTCCCTGAAGTAAGCTTCAGATCTACTGTGCCAACACCAAGAACAGAAGCATGCGATCCGTTTCCCATTAAGATGGAGGAAGCCCCTGCTGCTTGGTAAGAAGAAAACAAGGAAATATCAGAACATACCTGAACATTAGCACCAGTATCAACTCACCACTCAGTAGATTGACATGCTGAAAAGACAACAGGTGGATTACCATACCCTCCCGAAGTCAAGGACTCGCCTATGATCACGTTGACAGTCTTCTTCTTTGGCTATTCACCATCTTTGATCTTGCGAAGTGACAGTCCTTCGCCATATGACCGTCCTTTCCACACACAAAGCTGACGTGACATCCCAAATTTTCAATTTATTTAATTTTATTTTTCTAGAATTTTAAAATCCTTCTTTTGATTTTGCTCTGATTAAAAAAATATTAAGATTGGGAGAATTTGTGATCAAAATGAGTTTAAATAATTTTATTTGAGTTCCTTGCATTTTTATAGAATTATAGGGATTTTCTGGGATTTATTTGGATTTTCCTGCTATTTTCTAAGCCTTAAAATCTTTTTTCGAGTTTTGCGGAAAATCAAAATAATAATTAAAATCCCCTCCTCCCTAGGCTGCCAAGTGGCCGGCTCTGATCCGCCCACGCCGTCTTCCCCGGCCCCATCTCCACCGCCCGGTCAAACCCGCCTACCTCCCCTCTCTTGCCGACACGTGTGCGGGTGGATCTCTCCCACGTCGCTCGGCCCATTCCACCCGTCCGCATCCCACTAAACCCCATGGCCGCTCCTTCCACTTAAACCCCATCACCCTCATCCGGCCGCACGATCTGCTCCTCGCCCCATGGCGCAATCCCAGCCGTCGCGCTTGCCCTCCCTCCTCTCTCGCTGGCATCCGACCCCACCTGTCATCCCTAACCCCCATCTTCTTCACGCAGGTGCCGCTGCCACGGCCGTTGCATCGTCCTGCCCTTTCGGGCCACTTCCCCCATCTCCTGCATGTGCCGCTCCCCCTCTCTCGTGCGCCGCAAGCCAGCCACACCCGCTTCCCCCTTTTCTCGCGCATGATGCCCACTTCCCCCACGTGCCCACTCGGCCTCCCCGCCGTAACCGCCGCCCACCTCCCGTTGAGCCACTGCGACAGCCTTGCCCCTCCACCCCTATTTAAACCCCACCCCGAGACCCCCCTCCTCACTCCACTCCTCGCCCCGCCCCTCAAATCCATCCCCGAGCTCCCGAGAGCTCTCCCACCGTGCGCCTTCATCTCCAAGTGCCGCCCGCTACTCTGGTGAGCAATTGCCGGCAAGGAGGGCTTCCCGAGCTTCACCAAGGATGCCCCGAGCTTCGTCGTGCCACGCCGAGTCTCCACCGCCCCTTCCCCATGCTCGAGCACCGTCGGTGAGCCCTGTATGCCAGAGCCCAAGCTACGCCGCCGCCCCTAGCTCAACGCCGGCCACCTCTGCTCATCGCCAAGCTTCGCCGACGGTACCAGCGTGCTCCCCGTGCGCTCCTCTCCCCGTTCCGACCCTCGCCTGCGAGCGTGCCGTCCCTAAACACTTCCGGCCGGTGCCGCCACTTGGGCCTGCGTGGCACCCTGCCCCGTCAGTGCCACCCCACCTCCCCCAGTCACCTCGGCCATCACCCCCTCCCGTGGACTTGGTCCGTGGACCAAGGCCTACTTGTCAGTCGGCCCATCTCAAGGCTGACGCCAACATGGCGCGTATAAAATTAATTCAGCCAAAAAAGAAATTACTGCTGATGTCATAATTCCCATTTTTCTTTAGAAAAATAATTCCAAAAATTCAGTTTATTCATTTTCTCTGATTTTTAAACTTTCGAGAGCCCGTACTCTTTCATCCTAACTCTGATTGAGCCCATTCAAATTTCTAAATTCATCAAAAATTCCCCTCTATCCATTTCTGGCCTTAATTTCAATTTTGAAGTTTATTTTAATTTATTTTGAGTTTAGTGGGTTATTTTCACGTGTAGACTACGACGATTCCGAAGATTTCCCCGACGACGGATCACCCTAATTCGTGGAGCAAGGCAAGTCACACTCCTTGACCATATTGTACCCAGTTTGCAAACAAAATTATTTTGTTTTAAATTACATTGCATGCTTAATTTTATTCCATGTACTTTAAATTCAGTTTTAATTCTAGTTATTGCCTACTTTAGATCATTTACGTAGATATTGAATCCCTTGAGACCTTGTAACCCTAGAACAAAACTCTAGTTAGTTCACTAGAATGGCTAGAGAAATTTTGTAGCAAATGCTTAGGCTTGCATAGATATAACTTAACCTTGGGACACCTTTTCCACATGAAATGACAAGTTTTGGAGAGTATTCTTGACATTGGTGAGTCAAGGAGGTTTACAAAATTATTTCAAAACAAAATATAAAATCTGGTTTACACTTAGGTTAACGGTTAGATGGTGGGTGCAGGCATGCCCTGTTGTTCGGAGACTCAGGGTTGATTGTCGTGCACAGGGGTATGTGGTTGGGCCTAAGTCAATTAAGGATCGATCTATGAGCTACTGTTGCAAGGCCCTAGCGTACTACCACAAGGCTGGTATGGGACAGCCCTGGCTGAATAATTTGTGAAGTCCCAACCTAAGTTTAGTTGTAGGCTGAGGTGAGCATGGTCGGTGCCATGAGAAGTCTCACTTGGCTCAAGAGGGGGTCCCGGTCTGGTGGATTCCTTACTGGGGTGAAACCTTGGAACTGGCTTGGCTGGGTTGAAGGCTTCGCATTGTAAAGCCCTTGTTATGATGACTCAGTCGCACGCCTAAGGAAGCGTGTATTGGCCGACATAATGAGAAAATCATATCTTGTGGGTAAAGTTGTACAACCTCTGCAGAGCGTATAATCTATCCTGGATAGTCGTGCCCACGGTCACGGGCATGCTAGGCAAGAGTTTTTCATGGATTAGACTTTGTTTTACAAAACGTTTTATGGAAACCTTGTGGATGGATGGAGTCCATGAGTGTAAGGAAAAACGTGTGGATGGATGGAATCCATACGGGATGTTTTGGGAAAGATGGTTCGGGAGGGATTCCCGTGGTTAGGTTAGTGTATGGTCGGAGCCTGCACTAACGGTATTAATTTTAACTACAGTATTGTTTTTACTTGTTGTATTAAATTCAGCATTTTTAATCTATTTATTGTATTTCTTTAAATGTTGTTTTCGCATAAATAACCTTATATGCTTTCCTTTATGGCCCTTATCATTATGTTGCATTTTCCCGTGTGACTTGCGGAGTACAAGTTTGTACTCACCTTGCTATCTCTTCACAGAGGAGGACGTCTACGACTACGGTGAGGACCAGGACGAGTAGGACGTGTCTTGCAGTCGTCTGCCTGTGGGAAGGCAGTTGGGCTTCACTGTTTATCAATTTATTTTCCGCTGTTAATTTCCCTTTATTTGATTTATCAATGTAAGACTTGGCCATAAGGCTATACTCATTTGCTTAATATATTTGGTCATTTGTGTGTCGATATGTATCTTTGTTCTACTGTGTGCACTAGCTGTTCCTGGACTAGTGCGATTTACACAGAGGGTTTCGGAGTCGTTGCTCCGGGATCCGACAAAGATGGTATCAGAGCCAGGTTGACTCCAAGACACGACCGTAGGTAGAATAGAATGGAAACCATTAAGGACATAATTTCTTTAAAATTAATTTTTAGAAGTCTTGTAAAAACTTGTCTATTCTTTTCCTTGCTCAGCTTTCTTTCCACTCGCTTTCTAACCTCTTTCCTTTTTCAAATTGTAGATGTCCGAGACCCCTACCCAAGTTACCTTTGGTGCCCAAGCCGGTCACTTAGCTTCCTGCCTTCGGAGTCTCCTGCTAGAGATAGGCTTCCAGGCCCGCCCTGTCTACCAAGGGTATCGGCAGACCATTGGAGAACAAGAGTACTGGCGTGTGGAGGTTCGGATTTACGCCAACGTGGGGGATTCAGCTGCCTTTCACATCTTTGATGCCCCACAGAGGCGAGACACCTTCCTTATCGGTATCCAGGATGCAGCCCGAGAGGCCATTTGACGATTGAGAGAGATTTATGCACCAGAGCTCAGAGGCACCGCATTTCAGTACTACCCCTGCAGATACCCAGCGAGTTCACGCAGAATTTATGCATCTACCGAGTCCGCGGATGACCCCCGGCTTAAGCAGCTGGTGGAACTCACCAAGGCCTTGGATGGTGCTTATGAGATGGCCTTGGATGAGTTGAGCTACACTGCCTATAAGCTCCGGAGGGCAGAAGAGGAGTTAGCCATGCTCCGAGGGGCAGAAGATTGCTCTTCCTCAGTCACCGGAGACAACTTTGAGGCTGCACCTAAGAGACGTCATACCGGCAATAAGAAGCATTATTTAGCCAGTAGGATGTTTTGGCTAGATGTAGGACTTAGGTTAAGTTAGAACTCAATTGTGAGCTGTATCCCCCGTGTCAACAGCCACAAAAGTATCAGAATAAAATGAATAAAGAGTATTTCTTGCTTTTGAAAAAAAGTTGCTTTATTTGTTTATCTTTGTGTGTGGGATGAAACAAGTGGAACCCCCTTAGTAATCTTTGTCTCCTCTTTTCTAAACCCTGGAAATCGCGAATAGATGGTGAACACAAGGAGCAACAGCAATGGCAACCTCAATGGAACACAAGAGAGACAGGCTACCCCGCCACCCCCGCCAGCCAACAGACCCAACTGGACACAAATGATGGCCAATCAAAACCAGCTAATTCAGCTACTGGTCCAGACCGTCGCCAACCCTGCGCCACTTGTCCATTACCCACAGCCAGTTCAGGCGCCTCAGTCCCGTCTGTCAGAGATCATGAGGATGCGCCCACCAACCTTTTTGAGCAGCTCCGAGCCTATGGATGCTGACGACTGGCTTCGAGCCATCGGCAAGAAACTGGAACTGCTGCAGTGCACTGATCGGGAGCGAGTCCTCTTTGCCTCCTACCAGCTGCATGGATCTGCTGCAGAGTGGTGGGATGTCTTCATCACTTCGCAACCCGATGCTCAAGCCATCACTTGGACGGAGTTCACTCGACAGTTTTGCAAGGCCCATCTCCCAACTAGTCTCGTCACCCTGAAGAAGGAGTTTCAAGCCTTGTGCCAGGGAGGTCGTACTGTGAGTGAGTACCTCCAGAAGTTCAACCAGTTGGCACGTTATGCACCCAAGGACGTAGCCACGGATGAAGCTAAGCAGGAGAGATTCTTGGAGGGCCTCAATGACAACATCTCTGTACAGCTCCTCTCCAATGACTACCCTGATTTTCACTAGTTGGTCAGTAAGGCGATTCACCAGGAGGGTAAACATGTGGAGATGGAGAATTGTAAGCGGAGGATGGCCACCTAGAAGGTCAATTCTGGAGGTCCCCCCAAACCTCGTCACACTCAGTCATCTCTTGGCAGCTCCAGGCCAACCTTTCAACGCCCGACTTTCCAAGCCAATCGCCCTTCATCGCAGTCAGTACGGGCGCCTACTTCTGGCGGGTCAGTTCAGAGGACCCCGGTCCAGCCCGATGGAGCGACCTACTTCTATTGCAAGAAGGCAGGGCACTTTGCCAAGCAATGCCCCAAGAAGCTGCAAGCCAATGCCAGCACAGGAGGATAGAACTCAGGGGCAGCCTTTAAGAAGCCTCAGGGTTTTATCAAGGGCCGTGTGAACCATGTCACTGCGGAGGAAGCCCAAGCCTCCCCGGATGTTGTCCTGGGTAAGTTTTTGGTAAACTCAATCCCAACATTTGTTTTGTTCGATTCTGGAGCTTCCCATTCGTTTATTTCCAAAGCTTTTGTGGTTCAAAATGGGTTGAGATCCATTCCCCTTAGTAGCCCCATGATAGTCCAATCCCCTGGAATCAAGATGAGGGTCCGGACTTTGTGTCCAAAAGTGGAGTTACTCGTAGAAGGAGTACCTTTCCTAGCCGAGTTGATCGTCCTAGACTCTCACGGGTTGGATGTCATCCTTGGTATAGATTGGTTGTCCAAGAATAAAGGCCAGATAGATTGTGCTTCCTGATCCATCACCATCAGAAATGATCACGGAGTAGAGGTGGCCTTTGCACCCAAAATTCCCAAGATGAACTAGTGTACCCTTGCCCACCTCCAATCTCGGAAGAAGTGCCAATAGTGCGGGAATATATGGACGTATTTCCGGAGGACCTACCTGGGATGCCCCCAGACAAGGACATTGAGTTCATAATTAACTTAGTCCCTGGTACCGCCCCTATCTACAAGAGGCCGTACCGAATGACCGCTAATGAGTTAGCCGAGCTTAAGAAGCAGATCCAGGAGTTGGAAGATAAAGGCTATGTCCGGCCTAGCTCATCACCTTGGGGTGCACCCGTTCTCTTCGTCAAGAAAAAGGATGGTAGCATGAGGATGTGTGTGGATTATAGGGCACTTAATGAAGCCACCATCAAGAATAAGTATCCATTGCGTAGGATCGACGATCTCTTTGATCAGTTGAAAGGAGCAAGTGTCTTCTCCAAGATAGATCTGAGATCCGGGTACCATCAGCTAAAAATTAGGGAAGAGGACATACCCAAGACTGCCTTCACAACCCGTTATGGTCAGTATGAATTCACAGTCATGTCCTTTGGGTTAACAAATGCCCCAGCATATTTCATGACTATGATGAACAAGGTATTTCTGAAATATCTGGATAAGTTTGTAGTGATCTTCATTGATGACATCCTCATTTACTCAAAAAATGAGAAGGATCATGAACAACATCTCAGGATAATTCTAGGGGAGCTAAGAGAACACCAACTTTATGCCAAGTTCAGTAAGTGTGAATTTTGGCTAAAGGAGGTAGCTTTCCTTAGTCACATTGTGACGGCCGAAGGAATCACCGTGGATCCCTCCAAGGTTGAGGCAGTAATGGACTGGAAGCAACCTACATTAGTAACAGAAGTCAGGAGTTTCCTTGGACCTGCTGGATATTATCGTCGCTTCATAGGGAAATTCTCCAAACTAGCTAGACCCATGACCCAGCTCTTAAAGAAGGAAAAGAAATTTGAAGGGACGAAGGCTTGTGAGCAGAGTTTCCAGGCACTCAAGAACAAATTGGTGTCAGCTCCGGTGCTCATCTTGCTAGATATTCATAAGGACTTTGAGGTGTACTGTGATGCCTCCCGGCGAGGGCTTGGTTGTGTATTGATGCAAGAGGGCAAAGTGGTAGCTTATGCATCTCGCCAGCTAAGGCCTCATGAAGATAATTACCCTACTCACGACTTGGAGTTGGCCGTAGTAGTTCATGCATTGAAAATCTGGCGGCACTACCTCATTGGTAACCGTTGTGAGGTATATAATGACCATAAGAGTTTACAGTATATTTTCACCCAGGCAAAGCTCAATTTGAGGCAGCGATGATGGTTAGAGTTGATCAAGGATTATAACCTTGGAATTCATTATCATCCGGGCAAGACCAATGTTGTGGCCGATGCATTGAGCAGAAAGGCTTATGCAAACTGCACTTGGTTAGAAGAGGTTCAGACCCGACTTTAGGAGGGAATTGTCCGTCTTAGTTTGGAACCCATGAACCAGAGTATCCTCACGACTCTGGAAATCCAGCCCACCTTACCCAAGCTGATCAGAGAAGCTCAGAAAATAGACGAGGATATTCAGGAGATAAAGAAGAACATGAGAAGAGGCAAGGCCCCTGGTTTCAGCGAGGATGAACATGGAGCCGTCTGGTTCGGGAGTCGTATCTGTGTACCTAATAGCAAAGAAATCAAGGACATGATTCTGAGAGAGGCCCATGACACCCCATACTCCATATGCCCAGGATGTACCAAGATGTACCAAGACCTCAGGGAGAAGTATTGGTGCGTCAGCATGAAGAGAGAAATCGCTGAGTACATTGATGCTTGTGACACCTGTCAGCGGGTCAAGGCGGAATATCAGAATCCCGCTGGACTTTTGCAACCCTTACCTATTCCCAATTCGAAGTGGGAAGAAATTGGTATGGACTTCATCACCGGATTACCCAGGACTCAGTCTGGATATGACTCCATATGGTAATAATAGACCACTTGACCAAAGTGGCACATTTCATACCGGTCAAGACTACCTATACTAGGAGTAAGTTGGCAGAGTTGTACATGTCCCATATTGTGTGCCTTCATGGGGTTCCCAAGAAAATTGTGTCAGATCAAGGGAGCCAGTTTACTTCCCAGTTCTAGCAGAAGCTTCATGAGGAGTTAGGGAGTAAGCTAAACTTCAGCACAGCTTATCACCCTCAAACTGATGGCCAGACCGAGTGGATTAACTAGGTGTTGGAGGACATGTTGAGAGCTTGTGCCCTAGATCTTGGGGACAGTTGGGATCGAGCCTTACCTTATGCAGAGTTCTCCTATAACAATAGCTACCAATCCAGTCTTCAGATGGCCCCTTTTGAAGCCTTATATGGGAGAAAGTGTAGAACACCGATGTTTTGGGATCAGCCAGAAGGTTCTCAAGACCCTAGGCCCAACCTCCTGCAAGATGCCAAAGAGAAGGTCAGAAAGATCAAGGAAAGACTAAAAATAGCCCAGTCTCGACAGAAGAGTTATGCTAACAATCGTCGACGAGACCTAGCCTTCGTAGTTGGTGATTTTGTGTATCTGAGAGTATCCCCACTTAGAGGAGTTAAGAGATTCCAAACCAAGGGAAAGCTTGCACCAAGGTTCGTCGGACCCTTCAAGATCTTGAGTCGCAAGGGTGAGGTAGCATATCAGTTGGAATTGCCATCAACCATGACTGGGATACATGACGTTTTCCTTGTGTCTCAATTAAAGAAGTGCCTTCGAGTGCCCACTGAGCAGGCAGCACTTGAGACTCTCGATCTTCAAGGAGATCTCACCTACAGAGAACAGCCGATCAAGATACTTGAGATAGCAGAACATCAGACCAGAAGGAAGACCATCCGTTTTTGTCGAGTGCAATGGAGCAACCATACAGAGGATGAAGCCACATGAAAAAGAAAGGAAGAACTGAAGGCGAACCATCCCAACCTCTTTTGCTAGCCCGTTCGAATCTCGGGGTCGAGATTCTCTTAAGGGGGGGTAGGTTTGTGACATCCCAAATTTTCAATTTATTTAATTTTGTTTTTCTGGAATTTTAAAATCCTTCTTTTGATTTTGCCCTGATTAAAAAAATATTAAGATTGGGAGAATTTGTGATCAAAATGAGTTTAAATAATTTTATTTGAGTTCCTTGCATTTTTATAGAATTATAGGGATTTTCTGGGATTTATTTGCATTTTCCTGCTATTTTCTAAGCCTTAAAATCCTTTCCGGGTTTTGTTGAAAATCAAAATAACAATTAAAATCCCCTCCTCCCTAGGCTGCCAAGTGGCCGGCTCTAATCCGCCCACGCCGTCTTCCCCGGCCCCATCTCCACCGCTTGCTCAAACCCGCCTACCTCCCCTCTCTTGCCGACACGTGTGCGGGTGGATCTCGCCCACGTCGCTTGGCCTATCCCACCCGTCTGCATCCCTCTAAACCCCATTGTCGTCTGATTTTCACCTCCTTATCTCGGCCGCCCCTTCCACTTAAACCCCATCACACTCATCCGGCCGCCCGATCCACTCCCCACCCCTTGGCGCAATCCCAGCCGCTCGTGCTTTCCCTCCCTCCTATCTCGCTGGCAACCGGCCCCACCTGTCATCCCTAACCCCCGTCTTCTTCGCGCAGGCGCCGCCGCCACGGCCGTTGCGTCATCCCGCCCTTTCCAACCACTTCCCCCATCTCCTGCACGCACCACTCCCCCTCTCTCGTGCGCCGCAAGCCAGTCGCACCCGCTTCCCACCTTTTCTCACGCACGATGCCCACTTCCCCCATACGCCCACTCGGCCTCCCCGCCGTAATCGCCGCCCACCTCTGGTGAGCCATCCGCGCCAGCCCTGCCCCTCCGCCCATATTTAAACCCCACCCCGAGACTCCCCTCCTCACTCCACTGCTCGCCCCGCCCCTTAATTCCATCCCCGAGCTCCCGAGAGCTCTCGCACCATGCGCCTTCGTCTCCGAACGCCGCCCGCTACCCCGAAGGAGGGCTTCCCGAGCTTCACCAAGGATGCCCCGAGTTTCGCTGCGCCACGCTGAGTCTCCTCTGCCCCTTCCCCGTGCCTGAGCGCCGTCGGTGAGCCTCGTCCGCCGGAGCCTGAGCTGCGATGCCACCCCTAGCTCGACGCCAGCCACCTCCGCTCATCGCCGAGCTTCGCCAAAGGAACCAGCGTGCTCCCCGTGCGCTCCTTTCCCCGTTCCGACCCTCGCCGGTCGCTGCCGCGCCACCGTTCGCCGGCGAGCATGCCATCCCCGAGCGCCTCCGGCCGGCGCTGCCACTTGGGCCTGTGTGGCTGCCACGCGGCGCCACATCAGCGCCACCTCCACGCCACCCCGCCCCGTCAATGCCACCCCACCTCCCCCTGCCACCTCGGCCATCACCCCCTCCCGTGGACTTGGTCCGTGGACCAAGGCCTACTTGTCAGTCGGCCCATCTCAAGGCTGACGCCAGCATGGCGTCATTAATCCGAATTTCCCATATAAAATTAATTCATCCAAAAATGAAATTACTGCTGACGTCATAATTCCTATTTTTCTTTAGAAAAATAATTCCAAAAATTTAGTTTATTCATTTTTCTCTGATTTTTAAACTTCCAAGAGCACGTTCTCCTTCATCCTAACTCCGATTGAGCCCATTCAAATTTCTAAATTCATCCAAAATTCCCCTCTATCCATTTCTGGCAATTTCAATTTTGATGTTTATTTTAATTTATTTTGAGTTTAGTGGGTTATTTTCACGTGTAGACTACGACGATTCCGAAGATTTCCCCGACGACGGATCACCCTAATTCGTGGAGCAAGGCAAGTCACACTCCTTGACCATATTGTACCCAGTTTGCAAACAAAATTATTTTGTTTTAAATTACATTGCATGCTTAATTTTATTCCATGTACTTTAAATTCGGTTTTAATTTTAGTTATTGCCTACTTTAGATCATTTACGTAGATATTGAATCCCTTGAGACCTTGTAACCCTAGAACAAAACTCTAGTTAGTTCACTAGAATGGCTAGAGAAATTTTGTAGCAAATGCTTAGCCTTGCATAGATATAACTTAGGCTTGGGACACCTTTTTCACATGAAATGACATGTTTTGGAGAGTATTCTTGACTATGGTGAGTCAAGGAGGTTTACAAAATTATTTCAAAACAAAATATAAAATCTGGTTTACACTTAGGTTAACGGTTAGATGGTGGGTGCAGGCATGCCCTGTTGTTCGGAGACTCAGGGTTGATTGTCGTGCACAGGGGTATGTGGTTGGGCCTAAGTCAATTAAGGATCGGTCTGTGAGCTACTGTTGCAAGGCCCTAGCGTACTACCACAAGGCTGGTATGGGACAGCACTGGCTGAATAATTTGTGAAGTCCCAACCTAAGTTAAGTTGTAGGCTGAGGTGAGCATGGTCGGTGCCATGAGAAGTCTCACTTGGCTCAAGAGGGGGTCCCGGTCTGGTGGATTCCTTACTGGGGTGAAACCTTGGAACTGGCTTGGCTGGGTTGAAGGCTTCGCATTGTAAAGCCCTTGTTATGATGACTCAGTCGCACGCCTAAGGAAGCGTGTATTGGCCGACATAATGAGAAAATCATATCTTGTGGGTGAAGTTGTACAACCTCTGCAGAGCGTATAATCTATCCTGGATAGTCGTGCCCACGGTCACGGGCATGCTAGGCAAGAGTTTTTCATGGATTAGACTTTGTTTTACAAAACGTTTTATGGAAACCTTGTGGATGGATGGAGTCCATGAGTGTAAGGAAAAACGTGTGGATGGATGGAATCCATACGGGATGTTTTGGGAAAGATGGTTCGGAGGATTCCGTGGTTAGGTTAGTGTATGGTCGAGCCTGCACTAACGGTATTAATTTTAACTACAGTATTGTTTTTACTTGTTGTATTAAATTCAGCATTTTTTATCTATTTATTGTATTTCTTTAAATGTTGTTTTCGCATAAATAATCTTATATGCCTTCCTTTGTGGCCCTTATCATTATGTTGCATTTTCCCGTGTGACTTGCGGAGTACAAGTTTGTACTCACCTTGCTATCTCTTCACAGAGGAGGACGTCTACGACTACGGTGAGGAGCAGGATGAGTAGGATGTGTCTTGTAGTCGTCTGCCTATGGGAAGGCAGTTGGGCTTTGCTGTTTATCAATTTATTTTCTGCTGTTAATTTCCCTTTATTTGATTTATCAATGTAAGACTTGGCCATAAGGCCATACTCATTTCCTGGACTAGTGCGATTTACACATCATAAAGCAGATCTGCCAGAATAGTCAGAATGCAGCCAAGAGTAGTATTGTTTGCAATTTCAAATTGCATGTATTACCCAATCATAAATGGATATTGCCGGTAGATAACCCACCACCGCCCCAAAGACATGAGTAGAAACTTGGCTCTAGTCTGCCATCTACGAAAGTTCTGACCAGAAAACCTCTCAAGTTTCATCGCATCAGAGGCACTAGCCATTGCTGTATTGCAACAAAATTTAGAATAAGGTTTCTCGATTGTTGGAAATATGGGCAATATTTTAATTCCAAATTTTACTAGGAGGCAAATACAATAAACCAGTAATGCAAAACTTACTACTAACAGCAGGCTACTCATTATACTTTAGAATATACACAAGAAAATATAGTAACAAAGTCGAACGAACACGCGAACGACTTACTTTTTCGCCTGATGAAAAACAGGAAGCAACGTAGGCTTGACGTAGTGCAGAACGTAGATGTCGCAATGTAGTGAGCGGTCGTGCAGATGTGCGCTGCCCAGAAACCTTATCGCCGCCCTGTGCAGGAACTCTCTACGGCAACGGTTCAGAGATAGCTGCTCTCCCTCCTTCCAGGTGCACACCGGGAAGAAAGGTTGGCAAAGTTCAGACGGCGTAGTACAGCAGCACAAGTTGACAGAAATAAGAGATGCATGTAGTGAGGAATTCTCTCTTGTATATCTTGGACGTCTCCAGGTATATATATAGATATGCAAATTACTCTCTAGTAACTACCCCATTGAACTGAAATAATTCACTGGTAACTGCTCAATTACACACTGGTAATTGATAACATTCAACCAGTGATTTACCCACTAATAACTGCATGTCATCAAAAACCCAATTAAGCCTCAAATTCAAACATTGGAATCTCATTCAAAATAGAGAGAGTGAGATACATGGTTCAGCAAAAATAAAGATGGACTTGATCTGCCAATTGGCGCGCTACGTCACGGCACGGTTGCGCGTCACAAGTCACAAGTCACGCGATTTTCACGCGAAAATACGCGAATACGCGCGCGCGTGCATGCGCGCATGTGTGACTAAACAGAACCATCCTCATACCATCTCTATCCATATTTAATGAGTGGTGAGGACTCCACCCTATAAATCGGTCTTCCTCACCTTGCCTTAGCAATATGATACTAAACCATGCATGCTTTAGAATTAAGGAAATGGGCCATACTAAAATGGGCCAATTTCTAACAATCCCACACCAATTCCAAAGCAAGAAGTAAACATATGACAAAGATATTGTGCTGAAGTACTGTTAATATACCAGTCTTTTAGTGTAAATCCCGTACGGGTTGAACTTGCACCTAGAATGACAAGATTCATCTTCTCACAATTGATGAATGGACTATGCCTTGAATTCACAGTGATCGGAACATAAGATGTGGTCGTAAGCTTTATGACCACGTCGATCGAGCTTTCAGCGTGATCGTAATCGAGTTACGACTACAGTGATCGAGTGATCAATGAGCGGTTACGAGAACGCGTAGCGTAGCATGAACATGATCGTAACTCTCATCAGCTGATGTTACAAGTACGTGGTTGGAGTACGAAGGCGTGGTCGGAGCGGTCGGAGCAAATAAGAAGTGGTCATAACGACTTTGAGTGTGATCGTAACGACTGCTGAGTGGTCGTAAATTGCAACAAAATGTATGCCCTATTGAGAGGCAGCTCAAAAACCTCAATTGGGATTATGCCAGCTTCTTTCTGTAGTTTGTTTCTAATGAAAGTATCCCCGTGAGTCTTAAAAAAAACTCCTAAAGATTGGAATCGTGGAGTGAGGAGAGGGGAAGAGGAAAGGAGGCAGTGAGGGAATTAACAACGAAAGAGGAGAAGAGACGAGGTGTTTAGAGGATGACTGGAATCACGCCATGCGTCTGGTCTGCGAAAACAGAAGTTTGTAGACGACCTGAAATTAGCAAAAGTGAATTTAAGCTACTAAATATGTGTTCTTTGTCAAAGGTGAGGTGAGCCAGGTTCCAACATATGGAATACAACTAATGGGCCTGTTTCTTTGGTTTCAGTTTATAGTTTTCGGTTATGACTTATTGTTTTATATCTTACTTTTTTATGTATGTGTTAACCTGGAAGCAATACTTTTTACATGATCATTGTTTTACTGTTCACTATTCAGATTATACCTAAAATAATACTTCTTGTGGATCATTATATTTACGCTGGAAGAACAATGAGTCTTGTTTTCCATACTGCATATATTGAGGGATTGGTTGGAATTTACTGGCTATATTATGTTGTTACATACTTACATCCTCTATTCAAAAAGAAGTGAGATGAAGGAAATGCCATCTATTTTTGAATGGAGGGAGTTGTTAACTAATTCGCCTATAATAAACTTCTATTCTTTTGAGTAACAATATATAACTATAGCATAATATTTACTTCTAAGTTTTATTTTTTGTTGCAACGTACAGGCACAAGACTAATACAGTTTCAAAGATATATTATCGTCGTGACATGTAATAAACAATTAGGTCGATCACATTCTAAATTAAAATATTAAATTCTTTATCAAGGATTAAAGTTAATAATATTTTGTGCATCTATCTTTTTTTGTTGATCTAGTTCACACCAAAAATATTTGTGACTTTCCATGCCTAGAAGAATTCAACAGTATTAGTTAGAGCGACATCTTAACTAGTGTGAGAGCAATATATTGGCTGAACAATGCTAATATACTATACGTTATATTTCAGAATGCAACATCGACATGGTGCCAAAATATTAAAGGATACAGGCGATATTTCGTACCTTCCCCAACCATACCCAATTGCAAGCAGGAGTTTGGATGGGTGGAATATATATCATCTCAAATTTATTGAGTTACATACATCAATCAATTCACTCAAAAACTTAAAATGATGAGAAATATACTTCAACATTCCCTCTCATGTCTAGGCTCATCTAGGCCTAAGACATGGACTCAAAGTGGACTGCAATTATTATCGCGTTAGCCGGATCTTGAGCTCAGGACCTTTATGTTCGGATACCATATTGAATTATATATACTGATTAGTTCACCAAAAAGCTTAAGCTGACAAGAAAGGTGGGAAATATACTTCAACAAAATTCATAGTGAAGTGTGAATTTCGTTTCTTTTTAAGACCAAACGGTCTTTCTGCGATAAGTCATTGTATCCGGTGGAATAATAAATACTGTTTACTAATTAAACAAGGAACACTATAGACTAGATTAGGTTTTGCTACACAAGAGGTTTTGCAACGTAATTTTTTCCCATAATTCAAGTATATATCAATTAATAATTGAACAAATAGTCAAGAATAACAAAACAAAATGGGCTTTTCTACACATGTATATGTTAGTGATATGGCCCGAAGGTAATCATGAAGAGAATTGTATCACTTTTATATTTCTATTTTTTAATAGTATATTATTTTGTCTCGTGAATAAATGTCTTTCATACTGATCAACAAGCATGTGACTTGCTGTAGAACTCTTTATTCATATTTTGATGTTATTCTAAATCACCCCTGATCTTATGTCATTATGTGAGATGATTATGAATTATATATCACCACATGTATTGATTGATGATCATGTTTCATGGATCATGAATATGGGAATATCAAATCAATAATATCGACACATGTTAGCGAACATGGTATTAAATTGACCTACCATAAGACATTGCAAGAAATATTACATTCTTAAGTGTCATCAGTTGGCCTTATACATAGTGTACGTATCCTTAGACCTAAGATCGTTATGGTTTCCTACATATATAATAGTTTACTTAGGGGTTGTCAAATACTACTCCATAACTAAGTAGTCATAAAGATAGCTTTCGGGTTTACTATGAAACATACGGAAAAATGTGAGCGATCAAGATGTAATTTGCCCCTCCAATATAATGGGAGAGATTTCTCTGGGCCTTCATGTGGTTGGATTAAGGAAGTGTATGGTCATGACGAATGCGGTTGAGAAGTCAATCATAACTGAGTAATCCACTATAGATTCAAGTGAAGGATTGAGCTATCATAGTATGACACGCTTCTCTCCTTGAGTTCAATATGGTATCATGAGGCAAAGGTATCGGTGTATAAGTACTATATAGGTTAATCTGATATGATCTTTATATATATTTGGGAGTCGTTATATCCTGGTAGGGACTGCTACTGACTTATAGACTAGAAAGGAGTTTTTGGCCTATGACCAAATATACATAAACCCACACACTTAATGGGTAGGAATGATAAGGGTCCAGATGATAGACTTCGAGTGGGATATGGTCTCTACTCGTATTGGATAAAGATCTAGCCTGAGGCTTTCTGAGTTGAATATGATATCTGATCGTATCGAATAAGGATCCGATTGAAGGCTATATAAAGGGAGGTGTTGGGACTGAGAGAGGAATCCCGAGATACACCCATCAAAACCCTAGCAGTCATCTCTCATAACCCTGTCATGCGCGCTGATGCTAGCACACCGACGCATGACGTTCCTTCTCTGGACATGTGGACCTCAGTAGAGGCAATGCTACGATTACGGTGCTAATTAGGATAATTGCGAGGAGGAGACGGTTGGCCAAAGGGCAATCGACTACTTGCACTACACCGATGTGCGCTTCGTTGAACCGGCCGCTTCAACTCTACTTCGCTACACTGTGCATGTAGTGGTAACGATATATGATTTCTTACTCGTATTGCTTTGTAGTTTACACGGTAGAAAATTTTAATCTGCCTAGTGGGACTGCCAAGCTAGCTAATTGTACTACACATTATAAGTGTGATGTGTTCATACCGAAAGATAGAATTTGATTCTGCACATAACTCATGTTTGTAGGCTTGTGTGAATTGTATGGCCTATTGTCTATGTGATGCATGTATGAGTTTTTCATGGCCTCTGCGTCACACTGATTTATAGCTATGGGCTACATATTATTGCATAACGGTCTGTGTGTCGACATGTAATGCTTGACATTTTCATATATAATCATTGTTAACTGTCAGGAGTAGTAGCTAAGTATATGAATGTGGTGACCTCAAGTATTGATGGCTCGATGGATAGGAAGAGTGGTGAAGGAGATTCTCGTGCTAGGGGCCATACTATCTCACATTTTAATACGATTTAATTGTGAATGTTATGTTGTTCTTGTTATATTATTATTTATGTTATTATCTTGGGTGTTTTTAATATGATAGAATAGTATCCCTCTAGAAAAATTTAGTAAAACTTGATGCCTTTCCAATAGTTGCACCTATCAAGATTTGATCATTAACTGGTAGGTCTACCAAAGTATGGTACCATTAATTATCTCAATAAGACAAGATAAGTGTTGGACACTTCATGCATAATATTGGCAAGGGGTTGCTTACCTATGTTGCTAAGTTTCTAGCAGTGATGCCAAAGCTTAATAGGACTTGGTGAAATACATATATTGATTCATTATATGTTAGTAGAGGCTGCATGATTTTTAAACATATAGTTGGAGTATCTTTGTTAAATTATTTAATGAAAGATTTCACACAAATACAATGCTAAATTTTTGCATATGCTTTTTATGTTGTAGACAATGCCACCATCAACTTCTTCCACACCTAGTTTTTACATATGATTTATTCTTGAGAAAGAAAAACTAAATGGAATAAACTTCATTGACTATTATTGCAACTTGAGAATTGTTCTTAACTAAAAAAAGGAGTATGTTTTAGAAGTTCCATATCTAGATGAACCAGCTGAAGATTCTACTCGTGCTCAAAAGAATGAGTATGAGAAACATTGCAATGACTCACTTGTCGTTAGCTGCCTTATGCTTGCAACTATGAACTCTGAGCTTCAGAAGTAATATGAAAACATGGATGCCTACAATATAATTGTTGGTCTCAAAGGCATGTTTGAGAACCATGCAAGGACTGAAAGGTACAACACCTCTAAATCATTGTTTGGGTGCAAGTTAGCCGAAGAAAGTCCGCTCAGCTCTCATGTGCTCAAGATGATTGGTTACATTACGAGTTTGAAAAAACTTGGTTTTCCCCTTAGCCAAGAGTTTGCTGCTAATGTGATTCTTCAATCGCTCCCTTTGAGCTTTGAGCCAATTATTTGGACTTTCATATGAATGGCATGGAGAAGTCAATGACCGAGTTGCATGAGATACTAAAGTCAACAGAGAAGAGCATTAAGAAAAGCTCTAATTATGTGATAGTGGCTCAGAAGACTACTAACTTAAAAAGAATTCTAAGGCTTAACGCAAAAGAAAGGGCACAAGCAGGACTAATATGAGATCTCGAGTATCAAACCTAAGCTTCAGAAGCTCAAGATTGGTGCTGCACCTGATACTATTTGCTACGATTGCCAAGGGACTGGACGTTGGAAGAGGAACTACAAGAAGTACTTGGCAGAACTAGAAAAGAAGAATGGAAGTGAGACTTCTAATTCAGGTATAAATGTTATACAAATAAATCTTACTACTTCTCATATTCATTCCTAGGTATTTGATACCGAATCGGTTGCTCATATTTGCAATTCGATGTAGCGGCTGATAAGGAGTAGGAGTTTAGAAAGAAATGAGGTTGATCTTCATGTCAGCAATGGAGCAAGAGATGTTGTGTTGGCTGTTAGCACTTTACCATTATCTAAACTCATTGTTCAATTTATTTGAATGATATGCTTTATGGTTATACTCCATTGATGAATAGATGATATGTTTTAAATCTTGAGGATGTGCCTATCTATAACATTAATGCTAAGAGCCTTTAGTCTAATGATTTGAAGCGCACATATATTTGGCATTATTGTTTAGGTCACACAAATGAGAAGCGCATGGTGAATCTCCATAAAGATGGTCTTCTAAACTCATTTGATTTTGAATTATTTGAAACATGTGAGTTTTGTTTACATGGCAAAATGAATAAGGCACCTTTAACTGGTCTAGGTAAAAGGGCAAATGACTTGTTGGCCTGAGTACATTCAGATGTATGTGGACCAATGAGCTCAACGGTCAGTGGTGGTTTTTAGTACTTCATAACTTTTACTGATGACATTAGTAGATATGGTTACATATACCTAATGAGACATAAGTCTAAATTCTTTGAAAAGTTCAATGAATTTCATAATGAAGTATTGAATCAATTTGGCAAGACAATTAAAGCCTCACGATCAGATTGTAGAGGTGAATATTTGAGCCATGAGTTTGGTGATCATCTAAAGCAGTGTGGAATTGTTCCACAGCTAACTCCACTGGGAACGCCTCGATGGAATGGGGTATCTAAATGACGAAATCAGACCTTGTTAGACATGGTTTGGTCCATGATGAGTCAATTCGATCTGCCATTGTCATTTTGAGGGTATGCTCTAGAAACAGCTGCGTTCACATTAAATAAAATTCCATCAAAGCCATAGAGAAGACATCATATGAGATGTGGACTGGAAAATATCTCGAGCTGTATTTTCTCAAAATATGAGGATGTGAAGTATATGTAAAACACTTGACGTCTGACAAGCTCACACCTATACTTCTTTATAGGGTATTCTAAGGAAACTGAAGGATATTAATTTTATAAAAGGGATGAGAATAATGTGTTTTTTTGCCTGAAATAGTGTCTTTTTTTGGAGAAAACGTTTCTCTCAAAAGGAGTTAGTGGGAGCACGATGAGACTCAAAGAAATTCGAGAGCCATCAAAAAATATTTCAACTCCTACTGAACCTCTACAGAATGTACAAATGTTATAAAATCTATGAAAGATGCACCAGCCCCACGTAGGTCTGAAAGGCCATGTCAATTGCCGATAAGGTATCGACATAATATTTTATTGTTAGACAATGATGAGCCTAAGACTTATGAGGAAACGATGATGCGCTTAGATAATGAGAAATGGCTTAGAGCCATGAGATCTGAAATTCAACCCATTTATGATGTTGGACCCTGAAGCGACAATTCTTGGATCCTCTGTGTTAATCGTACTAGTCCAAAATCAGCTAGTGCATACAGTGGACAACAAAGATAAATATCAACCATAATGATATTTATTCATTAACGAAATATAGGCATGACGGCCAAAATTTACATCCACGACCCATAGGCCAAATTTAAATATAAGCAGCGAAAAATAAAATCAAAGCAAAAGAGGCCCAATAAGCCTACCCACAGGCAAACGACAATAAGGTGTGGCCTACTCATCTAGATCTTCATCGTAGTCGAAGCCGCCTCCTCTAAGATAAGATAGCAAGGGATAGTACAAACTTGTTCTCCGCATGTCACACGGGAGAATACAATATAATGATAAAGGCAATAAAGGAAGGCATAAAGGATTATTTGAGCGTAAAGCAGCATTTAAAGAAATACAGCAAATAAGTATGAAAATGCTAAATTTAATATAGTATGTAAAAATGAGAATTTAAACAAACTAATACCATTAGCGCAGGCATCGACTTGACATTAACCTAACCATGGGCATCCCACTCAGACCATTTTTCTCCAAAAGAATCCACATTCTGTCTAAAACCATTTTATGAAAAACAAAGTCTAATCCGTTAAAAACTTTACTCAGCATGTCCATAACCATTGTGATGGCTATCTAGGATAGATTATATAATGTACAGAGGTTGTACAAGTTTACCCACAAGATATGATTAACTCATTATGTCGGCCACTGCACGCTTCTATAGGCATGTGATTAAGTAATCATAACATGGCCTTGATAAAGCAAAGACATCAACCTGGCCATGCTTCCACTAAGGTTTCACCCTAATAAGGAATCCACCAGATCGGAGACCCCTCTTGTGCCATGTGAGACTTCCCATGGTCTACACTACGCTCACATCCAACCTACAACAAGACTCAAGATGGTACCCACTAATTAGTCAGCTAGAATTGTCCTATACCAATCTTGTGGTAGTATGATGGAGTTTTGTAGCAGTAGCTCACAGAACAGTCTTTAATTGACTTAGGCACCTTTCACATACCCATTGTGCCTAGCATCAACACTGTGTCAATGAACATCAACTTGTGCCAGCAAGCACCCACCACCTAACCATTTGCCTAAGTTTAAACCAAGTTTTATATTTTATTTTGAAATATTTCATAGATTTTCTTGACTCACCGAAGTCAAGAATACATTTTAAAAGCTTTTCATCATGTGAAAAAGGTATCCTAAACCTAAAGTTATATCTATGCAGGTCTAAGCATTTCTTACAAAAATTCACTAGCCATACTAGTATATTAACCAGAGTTTTATTCTAGGGTAACAAGGTACAAAGAATCAATATCAATGGAGGTGTTAACAAGTTGGCAATAACTAAGTTTAAAATTGAATTGAAATACGTTGAATAAAACATGTAGGGATGAAAACGGTCGGAAACGGTCGGAAAACTCCTCAATCGTTTTCTACTTCTACATTTGAATACAAAAACGAAAGCGAAAGCGGTAAAGCCGGACACGAAAACGAACGCGAACTTACGGAATATCGAGAATTTCGAAAACGAACCAATTCGAGCGGAATTATGTCGAACACGGTCGGTATACGAAAATTCAATACGGAATACCGACCTGTAGGACCAAGTGCATAACAATTAACAAGTGACCAAGTACATAATAATTACCAAGTGCATGATCAAGTTCAAGTGCATATAATAATTAACAAGTGCATGACCCTTGGTCTTAAGTATTAACAGAATAGCCGACACAAATACAAATACAATACAAGTCTAGAACAAGCAATTAACACTAGCGTAACATCTACAGTTCATCAGCATCATCCATGAGGTCAGGATCGCTTTTCATATCTTTTGCTTCCTCATTGTCCTCCTCAGAGTCCTCATCCCCCTCCTTGTCCTTTTCCTACAAGTTTGCAAAGTGAATTAAAATTAGATGTAGTAATAGCATATTTCAGAGCAAGCAATCAATAAACATACACATACCTCAATTTTCAGTTTAGCCACAACATTAGCCAAAGCCTCAACCTCAAGATCACTCACAATTGATCCAACCATTTTAGAATCTGAACAAAAAATTTGGTATTCCGTATTTCGAACCGTATTTACAATACGGTATATTCTGAATAAAATGTAGAAAAGTAGAAAACGGTCGGAAAATGCCTAAACTGTTTCGCTCCGTTTTCGAATTTGGTATTCCGTATTTCGAACCGAATTCGAATTTGTCCGAAAATACGAATTCGATCGGGTCTAATGTAGAAAACGATACGGTTCGGTACGGGATATTCCGTTCCGTTTTCATCCCTAAAAACATGCATGCAGAATAATTTAAAATAACATAATTTTATTTTGCAATCTAGAATCAACATGATCAAGTTGTGTAACTTGCCTTGCTCTGCTAACTAGTGTGTATCGTCAAAGTATAGCTCTTCAGAACTGTCACATTCTACACATGAAAATAACCAAGCAAACTCAAATAAAATCCAAACAAATTCAAATAAACTTCAAAAAATTGGAAACAAGGAAGATTTGGATAGATCTTGATTTTAGATTAATTTAGAAATTTGAACAGCTTCAATCAGAACTAGGATGAAGGAGAACAAGCTTCCGGAAGTGTATTGGCTGTGGTCGCAGCTATAGTGGTTAGGGCTACAGTGGTCAGAAGCTACAATAACTGGTTGAAACTATGTGTGGTCAAAAGCTACAATAGCCAAGTGAAACTGTGTGTGGTTGGAGCTACAGTAGTCGCTCGAGGGCTCTTCAGAGCTACAATAGTCGGTCGAAGGCTCTTCAGAACTACAGTAGTCGATTGAAGGCTATATGTGGTCGGAGGCTCAAGGCAGTTGGAGGCTTTAGAGCAGTCGGAGGCTTAGGGCAGTTGAAGGCTTTAGAGTGGTCGGAGGCTTAGATTGGTCGAAGGCTTTAGATATTGATTTTAGATTAATTTGGAAATTTGAACGGGTTCAATCGGCGCTAGGATGAAGGAGAATTGGCTTCTGAAAGTGTATTGGCTATGGTCGCAGCTACAATGGTTAAGGCTACCGTGGTCGGAAACTATAGCGACTAGTCAAAACTATGTGTGGTTGAAAGCTACAGTGATTGGTCGGAAGTCATAGCTATAGTGACTGGTTGGAAGTCGTAGCTACTGTGACTAGTCGGAAGTTGTGGCTATAGTGACTAGTTAGAAGTCATAGCTACCATGACTAGTCGGAAGATATATGTGGTCGAAATTTATATGTGGCTGAAAGCCACAGTGGTCAGAGCAATAGTAGTCGGTCAAAGGCTCTTCATGGTCGGAGCTACAGTAGTCGGTCGAAGGCTCTTTAGAGCTACAATAGTCAGTCGAAGGCTATTCAGAGCTACAGTAGTCGGTCGAATGCTATACATGGTCGGAGGCTTAGAGCGGTCAAAGGCTTAGAGCAATTCGAGCCTCTGGGTTACCGGAGGCTTTAGAATGGTCAGAGGCTTTAGAGTGGTCAGAGGCTTAGAGTAGTCAGAGGCTTAGAGCGGTCAGAGGCTTTAGAGCAGTGCAGCAGTCAAAGAAGACTGCGATGGTGGTGGCTCAAGGTAGCAGTTACCAGCGCTTCCGTGGCTGGTGGTGAACGATGAGGTGCCCAAACAGAAAAGGAGAACATGAGTGACACATTGGTGGGCACGGAGTTTATCAGAGATGGCCGGAGAGTGGTCAGCAATGGACAGAAGACGGCAATGGCGCATCTCGTATCTCCAGTGGACTGGTGCTCCGGTGATACTTGAGCTTGATGAAGTGGTGGTCAAGAGGCTTGCCTCGGTGTGATGCGGATACGCATATGCTTAGCAATTTTCAGTCAAATACATTATTTCACTGGAAAGAAGTATTAAGCCGCATTAAATATTGTCAGGTGAATTTGTTTCTTAATGAATTTCCTTCTATTCGTAGGAACGATATACTACCTTATGCCAAATTCTTGTTTATTATTAGATTTGAATATTATGATGATTACGGGGCCAAAGCAATGGAGAAGCACAAGAAGGGTAATCATATTTGCTACCAAGAACAAAAAGCTCAAAGCCCATGGGGATGGAAAAGAGAAAGCCAAGCAGCCCATGTAGCTGATCAAGGAGGAAAGAACCCCATGCAATGGGAGAGCAAAAGGGGAGAAGCCCAAGAACTTAAAGCCCAAGTTTTGGACAAGATTTTGAAACCCAATTCGGACCTCCCACATGTACAACCAAATTCAAACTCGGATTCAATTCAGAACTCAATTCGGATTCGGTTCGAGATAGCCTAACAGGCACCTACTAAAACAGCCATAACTTTTACAAACGGAGTCCGATTAAGGTGTTCTTGTACTCTATGGAAAGCTCTTGAAGTCTACTTTCAGATGGATCTAGCCTCACCTCTAAATTCTCTACGAGTTGATCAAAAACTGTCAAACAAGTCACATCACTTTTTTCAGTCCGAATCAAAGTGGGCCTAGGGCTTTGTAATCAAGTCCTATTCGGCCTCCAAGTGTTTGGCCGACTCTCGACCCCTTGTATCTCTTTAAAAGACAGCTGCCATCCCTGTAAAATTTAGACCACTTTTGATAATAGAATACTCTTGTTCTTTCTGATAGCCGAACCAACTTGAAGGAATTGGGAGTTCGCTGAAATCAAGATCGTTCAACCTTTCTGCTGGGAATTGGGAGCGCGATGGAACTTCATCGGTGGTCGTGAAGTTCAACATGTGTAGTTGGGCAAATTATAGAGTGCTAATTAACTCTTGCATTGGCAACGGGAGATCACTGTGGTTCGTCGAATCCTCGTGAGTATCCAGATCCTATGTCGAGAAGATCGGGCGACCCTGTATCACGGTGTGACGAAGCTAGAGGTGGGGTCATCGAGGCACGGAGATGACGAAGATGGTTGGGATTTCTTACCGGAGAAGTTCACCGGTGCCCAATAAGGAGAAGACGACGCGGAGGCTCCTCGGGGCTCGGGAGAGACAACTAGAGGTGTGGAGAGCTAAGGTGTGGCTCGAGGTTGCTAGGGGTCCTATTTATAGGGTTGAGCGGAAGCACATGGCGAGGATTGCTCGCTGGATTCAATAATGGCGCAGATTTGGGGTGAGAAGAAAGGAAAAGGGTGGGGCACGAAAGGAAGGCGAGCGTGAGATTTCAGGGGTTTGCTTCCCGTGCGATGCAAGACTTCTAACTCTAGAGGAATGTGAGGAAGGAAAGGCAAGATTTGGGTGAGCTCAGTCGTCGGCGCCGTTTAGGAAAGGGTGAGGGAGGAAGAAAGGAAAGGAAGAAGGAGATGGAGGATGGGGATGACAAATGGGCTCGGGTGGTAAGATAGTGAAAGAGAGAATGGTGAGGATGGGTCAGCACAGAGCGGAGAAGGATCTGGACAGCCACTTGTCAGCCAAGGAGAGAGAGGGAGAATCAAAATTCAAACTTTATTTATATTTTTCCAAAAACTCCCAAGAAACCAAGAAAAGCCTACAAATAGCAAATAAAGTCTAAAAATTAAAAAAATCATAGAAATTCATAAATATAGTTTATATTTACAAAAGTTATTTCCAACTTAATTTGGTCTTTAATTTTTATACTGAAGATACTTTTTAATTTTAAAATTAGATTTCAAGCTCTAGATAATTATAGAAAATCTAGATAAAAGACAAATATTTCCAAATAATTAATTTTAATTAAATTTTTTACAAAATTCAAATTATCCTCTATTTAATATATATATATACATTTTTTACTTAAATTACTTTTCAAAAGAAAAGTTTTTTAAAGCAGAAAAATGGCAAATAAAATTTTGAAATTCAGGCAAACCAAACAACACTTATTTTTATTTATTTCAAATTAATTATTTTTTTCCTTTATGAATAATTTGAAATAAACTGCTGAGCTGTTTTATATGATAATCAAGTTTAGAGCTTGGTTGATCCACTTGATGGTGTAAAAATCATTAAGTGCAAGTGGGATTTTAAGAAAAAAGATAGATATGAATAGAAATGTACATATCTATAAGGTACGATTGGTGGTGAAGGGTTTTAAATAAATTCAAGGTGCTGACTATGATGAAATTTTCTCACGCGTCACTTTGCTTAGGTCTGTCCAAATCATTCTAGCAATTGCTGCATATTTCGATTATGAGATATGACAGATGGATGTCAAAATAGCTTTCTTAAATAGAATCCCAAATGCGGATGTGTACATAACATAACATGAGGGTTTTATTGATTTCTAAAATGCTAGAAAGATATGCAAGCTTCAAAGATCTATCTATAGACTGAAACAATCTTCTTGACATGGAACATTCGTTTTGATGAGGTACTTAAAGAATTTGACTTCATTAAGAATGAAGAAGAGCCTTGTGTTTATAAAAAGGCTATTGGAAGTGCACTTATTTTTCTAGTCCTATATGTAGATGATATATTATTGATCGAAAATGATATTCTTATGCTTGAATATGTCAAGTCTTCATTAAAAAATAGTTTCTCTATGAGAGATTTAGAAGGGACAGTATATATTTTGGGCATAAAGATCAATAGAGATAGAACTAAAAGGTTACTTGGATTAAGCCAAGATACGTACATTGATAAAGTGTTGAAGCAATTCAACATGTAAGATTCCAAGAAGGGTTTCTTGCCTATATTACATGGTATTAGTCTTAGCAAGACTTAGTGTCATTCGACACCTTATGAGCGAGACCAGATGAGTAAGATTCTATATGCTTCTATCATTGGGTCTATCTTGTGTGCCATGCTTTGTACACGCCCAGATTTGTCATATGCTCTAAGTTTTCAGAGTAGATATCAGTCAGCTTCAAGTGATGGTCACTGGATATCTGTAAAAAATATCCTGAAATACTTGAGAAGGACTAGGGATACATTGCTTGTTTATGGAGGTGAGGAAGAGCTAGTCGTAAATGGTTACACTAATGCTAGCTTCCAAACTGATAAAGATGATTTTTTATCGTAGTTTAGGTTTGTGCTTTGTCTTAATAGAGGAGTAGTGAGCTGGAAAAGTTCTAAGTAAGAGATAGTTGCTAATTCTACAATGGTGGTTGAGTATATTACAGCTTCTGAAGCTGCAAAGGATGTTGTTTGAATAAAGAGGTTCATCTTTGAGCTAGGTGTAGTCTCTAGTACTTCAAGTCTAATGGATCTCTATTGTGATAATAGTAGAGCCATTGCACAAACTAAGGAGCCTAGATCACATTAAAAATCCAAGCACATACTTCAGCGTTTTCATCTCATTCACGAGATTGTTGATAGAGGTGATGCTATGATATGCAATGTACACATGGATTTAAATATTACTGATCCATTGGTAAGCCTCTTCTGTAGCCAAAGCATGAGATGTACACAAGAGCTATGGGTATTACATACTTGCATGATTGACTCTAGTGCAAGTGGGAGATTATTAGTGATATGACCTAGAGGTAATCATAGAGACGATTGTATTACTTCTATGTTTATGATTCTTTGAATAATATATTGTTTTATCCCTTGAATAAATATCTTTTATATTGATCAACAGTATGTGACTATTCGTGGAACTCTTTATTTATGTTTTGATGTTGTTGTAAATCATCCCTGATCTTATGTCATTATCTGCGATAATTATGATATACAGATCAGCACATGTATTGATTGATAATCATGTTTCATGGATTATGGATATATGGATATCAAATCAATAGTGTCGATACATGGTGTTAGATTAACCTACTATAAGACACTGTGGGAAATGTTACATTCTTAAGTGTCATCAGTTGGTCTCATATATAGTGTATATAGGATTCTTAGACCTAAGATCGGCACTGTTTTCTACATATGTAATAGTTTGCTTAGAGATTACCAAACACTGCATTACTAGGTGGTCATAAAGGTAGCTATTGGGTTTACTATGAAATATGCGGAGAAATGTGAGAGATAAAGATGGAATTTGCCCCTCCAATATAATGGAAGAGATATCTCTAGACCCTTGATGTGATTGAATTAAGAAAGTGCATGGCCATACCGAATGTGGTTGAGAAACCAATCACAACTGAGCAATCTATTACAGGTTCGAGTGAAGGATTAAGCTATCATAGGATGGCACGCTTCTCACCTTGAATTCGATCCGATATCATGAGGCAAAGGTATCGGTACGTAAGCACTATACAGGTTCGTCCGATATGATTTTCATGTATATTTGATAGTCATTAGGTCTGGTATGAACCGCTACCGACTTATGACCAGAAAGGATTTTTTGGCCCATGGCCAAATATACATGAACCTACAGGATCACACACTTAATCGGTAGGAACGATAAGGATCTGGATGATAGACTCCGAGTGGGATACGATCTTTACTCATATTGAATAAAGATCTAGCCTAAGGCTTTTCGAGTTGGATATGATATCTGATTATATCAGATAAAGATCTGATTGGACGCTATATAAAGGGAGATGTCGGGGCTAAGAGAGGTATCCCGAGATACACCCATCGAAACCCTAGCCTCCATCTCTAATAACCCCTGTCGTGCGAGCTGGTGCTAGCACACCGACGCGCGGTATTCCATCTCTAGACGTGTGGACCTTGGTAGAGACGTTGCTATGATTGCGGTGCTGATCGGGACAATTGTGAGAAGACAGTTGGCCAATGGACGATCGATTACTTCCACTACACCGACGCGTGCTTCGTTGAACCGACTGTTTCATCTCTACTTCTCTACACTGCACATTTAGTGGTAACAATCTATGATCTTTTTCTCATATGGCTTCGTGATTTACGCGATAGAAATTTTTAATCTGTGCTAGTGTAGCCTACCCTTATCCCAATAGTATATGCCACACATAGAGCATTAGTAAACAGCAATAAATAGTGGGAATATATATATATATATATATATATATATATATATATATATATATATATATATATATATATATATGCTTCCACATTTCCTAATTTGACACAACATCCACAACACTAAACATGCTCCTATTTGGAGCATAGCAATTAAGATGACAAAGACAAAGGTGTACTGGGTTTATTACTCACAAAGTGCTTCAGTACATCTCCAAAATAGAAGGGTACAAATCTATAATTAGCCAAGGTTACTAAAACGTACTACGAAGGCACTGCCATTATTCCTTTTTATACAATACATTATCTATACCAAACACAATATGAGAATATTTAGTAGCACAGTCTTACGGATAGACCTCGATGATACATCGGACACCTAGAGGCTAGAGCCTTGATGATCTTGTAGTCACTGAATCCAGCATCCATGAAGATCTTACGCCACTCGTGCTCCTCCCTTTCCTGGCCTGTAGTCAAGACCATCATAGCCATGTCCATCAGGAGCTCGGCTTCGAACATCGGCCCGGAAGAAGTGCCAACCACTAAGTCTATGATGATCACCTTTCCCCCCTCTTCTCGTGAAGGAATAGCCTCCTTGCATTTAGCCAGAATTTTCGCACATTCCTCGTCACTCCAGAAGTGCAGCACATGCTGCCATAATTGTTCATTCAGAGCTTAAAATTAGGTCCAGAAAATTATACCACGCATAAAATTATGTTTCAAATTAACATGTTTAAGTACCATTGTGCTTCAAATATACTTCCGTGATCAAAAGAATGAATGCAGCATAACTTAAAGCAAAAGGTTTTTATCAATGAGTAGTAAACCAACCCCATAACTCCACACTACTACAGAAATCCTAATATTAGACGCCAAATCATAGACGGTTTTGTGAAACCGTCTGTGATGTACACTATTACAGACAGTTTTAATTTGGAGGCCGTTTGTGGTATTTGTGGCGGGAAAAAGGAGTATCATAAATGGTTCTTACCACTAAACCGTCTGCGATACTAGAATATCACAGACGGTTTTATAATAAAAACTATCTGTGATATTCCAGATTATCACAGACGGTTTTATTATAAAACCGTCTGTGATACTGGAATATCACAGACGGTTTTTAATAAAAAAAACGTCTGTGATAATCTGGAATTATCACAAACGGTTTTTTATTAAAAACCGTCTGTGATATGTTTCCCGCCTTGCAATTCCCCAAAATTTCATAATTTCCCGCCTGAGTCCGAGTAGGATTCAGTTTTGACACACCTTCAGTAAAACGGGCATAACTTTTGCATACGATGTCCGTTTTCGACGTTCTTGTACTCGTTGGAAAGCTAACGACGAGCCCGATCTAACAAAATGACCAACTTGTGCTAGTCGCCCTCCAAGACCCCAAAAATCGGCCATCTTTGGACCTAAACCTGCATCGCAAGTTTTTGGTTTCTATTTTTGCGCTTTTTCTTGATCTTCCTTTTGGAATTTGGATTTTGCTTCAACTGAAAAGTTGTAGATCTCATCGAAACCTTTCAAATGAGTATATATAACCTATATAAAACTTTGCTATTTTATCTTTTCAGACTAGTTGTTTATATTACATCGGTATATAAAATTTTGTGCTCTAATTCACAGACGGTTTTATATATAGAACCGTCTGTGATATTCATTCATCACAGACGGTTCTATATATAGAACCGTCTGTGATAATCTGTGGGCCCGTCGATCCTCCTCAACCCAATCCTAGCCAATAGAAATCCAGCAATCCTCACCCCACGGATCGTAGCTCCGCCTCTCCGTCCCCGCGCCTCTTCCTCGCCTATAAATAATAGTCTCCTCCTCTTTGCTCCTTTTTGTTCTCCTCTTTGCTATTCTCCTTCTTCTTGCTGTTCTACTTCTCTTTACTGTTCTCCTCCTCCTTGCTGTTCTCCTCCTGCTCCTTAACCCATACCATAATAGTTTCATGAAGCAGACGATGCACAAGGCAGCGCTCAATCAACACTGACGATGGTGGGCGTCAAAGACATCCAGCTCGCGTGTTGCATCAGGGGCGAGAAGGTCTAGGCATAGAGGATCTTTGCTTTTCTCCGTTCTTGTTGCGTTAGCTAGATGAGCAACCTGTTTGTTGTTCTCCTCCTCTTTATTGTTTGTTGTTTGTCTGTCTATTCTTGTAATGGTAGACTCTAATCTTAAAATGTGTACTGTGTTTCATACTGTATTTGCTTGTTCTCATTTCAATTAATTGATTTGCGAAATGAATGTTTTATGTTTGTGAAATGAATTGAGATGTGAATTGGATGTATACATGTACATATTGATCTGCTTGTTTCAGAGAGCATGGCTAGCATTTCCTGAGGCCAGCCAATAAACAGAAATAGATTTAGGGGTAGAAGAGAATAGCACAGACGGTTTTTAGTTAAAAACCGTCTATGATATTTACATCACAGATGGTTCGAAAACCGTCTGTGATAACCTTCGATTATCACTGACCCATAAATTCAGACGGTTCAGAAAACCATCTGTGATGACGTTTTTGAACCGTCTGTAATAGAGTTTTCTGTAGTAGTGCCAGTACATTGAAATCCTTCTTTCTATTTCTTTAAACAAGTCAGAGGACCCCCACTTTATTTGGATACATATGTGGAAATCTAAGATGTAGAGATGAGGACTGGAGTTTGTTGGGGGTTTTATCTTCAGAACGAGTGGATTATTCGTGGCTTTGTTTGGAAAATTTTTGTAGGTCCTATGTGAGAGGTGGAAGGGTTGGTTGGGCTGGCATACGTACGACGGGATTGAAGACACATGCATGAATCAAATATTTTGCTCGGCCCCGATCGGTTGGGCTTCAGCTTCTGGCTTCCGGCTTATTTTTTACTATTCATAAATTTCATCTTTTTCTGAACTTTTGGCTTTTTGTTGAGCTTTTTTGCCGGTTCTTTTTTTCCCGTATGTGTTTGTATTATACGTAGTGGGCTAACATAAATAGCCTTGAATGAGCTAATCACTGTACAAACCCCCTAACTCGCTTCAAAAATCTAACAATGCTATTATTCGTAAGTTATCTCATTTTTTTGTCAAGTATGAGTCAATTTTTCTGGTCTTTAGCTTTGGAGACGTGTGTGCGTCTAATATAGGGCCTATCGATATAAATAAAGTCACTACAGTGTGTATTATAATCAACTTGTAGACATCAACTTAAAAAACACTCTGTTACTGTACAAAAGTCAAAAATAGGTTTTAGAAGCTAAAAAATACATACCTATATTCTATTTCGATCCAATGATTTAAAAATGTAACCTGTACTTAAGAAAAGTATAAGTGTCACGGTATAGTTAAAGATTCCCAAAATCTACTTAAAGTACAAGTGTCACGGTATAGTTAAAGATTCCCAAAATCTAATGCTAGATTTTGTAGACTGCAATAACAAACAGTTAAAAAATGCATGATATGGCTGCAAGGTAGAAATAGTAATTAATCTCTTAGAGCAATTCTTTTTTCTAGGTTTTAATTTCTTAGTGGTTTTATGTTTTCATTTGAAGTGGAGGAAGGATTTCCTTGAAAAAAAAGAAATCCTTCCTCCACTTCAATGGCAAAAATTAGGCTCTTTTTAATGGTAGATGTTTTTATACCTGGAGCAGCACAGCTTGAGCAGGTGGGATAAACTTGAACATGTCGCCTGCAACATAGTTGACCACTCCATCCGCCGGGATGGTGTTGATAACTTGCTTAAGGTCCAGCACGGTGCACGTGACCTTCGGGAAGGTCTTGACGATGGCCCTCGCCGTCGTACCGTCGCCTCCACCGCAGTCGATGAGGGAGTGCAACCCCTCGAATATGCTGCGGCACTCGTACAGCGCCGTGCTGACCCCGAAGCGGCTGCAGGACGCCATCCCTTCGTTGAGCACCCTAGTGAACTCCGGGTCCATGCGACCCTCGTCGAAGAGGCCCGCGCCGTGCGCCGCCTCGAACGGCGACACCGGCGGCACCGCTGCGTCCATCTTGAACCAGTCGGCCAGCCCGAAGGTCGCCTCGACGTTGAGCCGCGCGGTGGCGCCGAGCGCAGAGTACGTCTGGCCGGTGTGGCCATCCCCGACGGCCTCGTCCACGAGGAGGCGGGACAGCGGGGTGAGGCGGTACACGCCCGCCTCGGTGGTGTCATTGGCGGCGAACACGCCGGACGTGGTTAGCAGCCGCATGAGGCGGCGGAGGAAAGGAAGATTTGACGGCGGGATTGACAGCTCGGTGAGCAGGTCCAACAGCGGGGCCGCGCCACCGTGGCGGTGGATGGCAGCCGGGATGCCGAGCTCGATGGCGCACCGGAAGGCCATGGACGTGAGGTAGCAGAGGCTGTGACGCCACAGGTCGGCCTGCGCCTGCAACAGCTCGGCGTCGGACTCCACCGTCGTGGTCTGAGCCATTGTGCTCTCTCTTTCTTTCGGTTGTGTGTGTGTGGTGTGTCGTGGTCTGTTACTTCTAAAGCACGTACTGCTTGATGAGGAATATATAGTGTGTGTGACTACGCAACGTAACGTCATTTGGAGATTTATACAAGCAACATGTGGAACACGAGGAGGGCCAGAGTCTAATCGCGCGGGCGGAGGGACGAGAGTTACGTGAGATTTTTGTTTTTTAACCGCGCGTGCGCGGCGCGGCGAGGGCATAATTACGCAGGTGCTTAAGAAGAGAGAATATGTCCACATTATTAAATATCCATATAAGAGTTACCCTCTCTAATGCTCTTTATTGATGCGTAAATAGTTACATGATCTATTAATTGAATATAGTTATAAACGTAAACACCTGATAAGGGCACTTCTAATAGTAGACACTGATGTGCTATTTTCATATTTTTCACATCACCAAGAAATAATTATAGACACCATCTCTTTAGTGGGTGGTATATATCAGTGGGACCGGCCGGATGGTAAATTTTACCAAACTCTCTCTCTCTCTCCCTCTCCCCCTCCCTCCTTCCACCATTGGGAGTACTGTAGTGCAGTGTCACAAATTATGTGTTGGATTTTGTGCTATAGCAGCGTTTTGTATGAGACACTGCTTTCCTTTCTCTCTTCTTTAATTTTTTCTTTACCTCAGCCTAAATTCTAGTTGGCATGCTAATTAATGCCATGACACTGCTGACAGGAGTGCCCTAAGCATCAGTGCCTCATCAAGCATAAATGCTACAGTATTAGCAACCCATCTATCCTACGTGCATGGCATGAGTCAAACTTACCCTCAACTAGAAAGAGGATTGATGAAGTTGAGTAGATTGGGTAGGGGTCCTTTTGGAAAGCTAAGTATATTTCGAGCTGAAGCTCAATATTGGGCCAAACACCTCTATTTTTAGCGCTCTAGTTTCTAATGGAGCCAATTTCTCTTGGAACCCAGTTTCAGAGACCCAAATGTTGGAGCCGAGCTGACCAGACAGGCCATAAATAGGCCTTATCCCATTGATATATAATGCGCATGTTGGATGAAACAGGCCACAAATTTTGAAAATTTTGAACTTCCTTGAATTTTGTTTGAATTCGGTTTTGTTTCCCAATTTGGCAATTCCCTAGGTATTCCCATTTTCCTTTCCAGTCAATGCCAATTCCCCAACCCTTGGCGCCTTCCTGGAATGTGCCTTCACCCCAGTTCCTCCCCTCCACCAGACTCAATGCCGTTCGCCACCGCCATTCCCTGCACACTATTGCCACCCTTGTGTCGTACCCTACCCTAGCACCACCTGACAGCCTCTGCCGTCCACATTTAATGCAAGTCTCGTCACTCCAGCCACGCACCACGGCCACCCCGCCTCTCCTCACTGCCACCGCAAAACGATGCTATCTTGGCCGATGCGCGTGCCCGCACTTCTTGACCGCCGCCATTTGCACACCGCTAATGCCAGAGACCTCAGAAGCTGCTAGCCACGCGCCACCATCGTACCAGCCAAAGACATGCTCCCACTACCTTCCACAGGCTATAAAGCAGAGCCAACCATGTCCATTGCCTCTATGACCACTCAATTACCCAATTGTGTCCTTCCTTCGTCCCGACCACCGCAACACCCTACCAGTGCCGAATTGCCGGTAAGCTCTAAAACTTCAATCCTATGCAAGCCTACACCAAATTCAAATTGGCTTTGCCCTGCGCAAGCCTCCACAAAATTTAAATTGGCTTCACCCCTAGCACCAACCAGATCTCCTGAACGCAACCATGACCATGCCTTGACCTAACTCGGCTCCTAGGCCCCCGGCAACGAACGCCAGCATTGGCCAAGGCAGGCTAACATGGACAGGCCACCACAACTAGCATAATGTTTGCCCCAATAAGAGTCTATAGCATATTCATATGAAGTGATTTCTTCTCTTCCTTTATTAATGCAGCCAACTGGGTCAATACAACTACATATGGAATTTTTATACGTTTTCATGTGCAGTCTGCTTTTCCTTGCTTGATTATGTTGTATTAATTTTCTGACATTTCCTATTTAGGCATAGTGGTTGCATCTAAATTCTAATGCAAGGATGGATACATGACGTCCTAGATTATGTGGAATTCCTGAGACTTCAAGTGAAGGAAGAGTTCAGTGTGCTATTATCTATGAACCATTAACCATTGTTTGTGTCTGCTTTTCTACAGGAAGTGTTGCAGCATCCATTAAAAAGCTCAGTCGGGTGTTTTTTAATTGCAATCAGTCAGATTTTAGACCGCCCATTTTGCTTTAGGATTCGTGTTCTGATCGGGTCCACAATTTTGTTGTTGGTTAGGCGCCCGAACCCGTTTAGTGCACTCCAATCTGATAGAGGCTTCCAGGATATGTATGTATATATACAATTTTTTTTGTTGTTGGTTAGGCGCCCATTTTGATGTGTATGTATATATACAATTTTTAAACATCAAATTTTTAATTTTATTTATTTACTTACATGATAACCAATTTTTTTAGAAGTGCAACTGAACTGGGAGGATTGGTGCGTGCTAGTTTGAATTCGAAAATGGTTCTGCATTTTACCGCGGCAATCCGGGTGATGACGAATGATCTTTTTTTCTTTTGAATTCTAAGAGGTTGGAGTGTGATTGTGTTATTCTAGTTGCATGATAGCAGTCGGGCTATGTTTGAATGCTATGTTTGTTTAATTTTCCCAAGATGTTTTGTTTGGTTTTCTAAACTTTTTCTTAGAATCATATCTTAATACAGAGTACTATCATAGCCCAATGTTTATTTGTTAATTAAAGAGGCAGCATACATTGATTTTCTGAATCTTTTTCTTAATAGGCTTAACTAATTTGTTAGGTTGTTAGGTCAAGTATCACTACTGGTTTTGTATGCTCAAAAGCATAGTCAAGTTTTGTTTCATTAAATTTCTTAGTTATTTTGTTACATTCTCTAAATATTTTCTTAATAGGCTTACCTAATTTGTTAGGTTAAGTATTCATAATGGTTTTGTTCATTTAGAAGGATAGTTGGGTTTTTAAATTAAATTTCCCAAGATGTTTTGTTTGCTTTTCTAAATCTTTTTTCTTAATAGGCTTACTAATTTGTTAGGTCAAGTATCACTACTTGTTTTGTATGCTCAGAAGCACAGTCAAATTTTGTTTGATTAAATTTCCTAGTTGTTTTGTCACATGGTTCAAAACCTGACTAATTTACAAGGAAAAAACAGTCGAATGATAAATAGACACTCCTAAAACAATTACAAAAGTGCCCCTCTCGTTTATTCTTGTGGAATGATTGCTGGATGCTTATTTGTTATTTCCGACGAAGTCCTATGTTCAAATGGTACTACTCTCTGCCAATTACTTAGTTCTAGAAAAGACATGTAGTCCTCTATATTCTTGCTCTTCCTTTATTAATGCAACCAACTGGATCAATACATATAGAATTTTTCTACGTTTGTGTGTGCAGTCTGTTTTTCCTTGCTTGATTGGCATATTAATTCTGTGACGTTTGCTACTTAGCAACTGTTTTGTTTTTGGAATTGTAAATAATGGACAACATTACGTCCTACATTATGTGAAGTTCCTGAGAATTCAGCTAATGGTAAAGTTCAGTGTGGTATTATCGATGAAGCATAAACCATTGTTTGTGTTTGCTTTTCTTCAGGAAGTGCAGCATCATCGATTAAAACAATTAAAACAATGTGCCTCTAGCTTATTCCTGTGGAATACTTGTCGGATGCTTATGTGTTATTATCAATGAAGTTTTCCTATGCTCAAATGGTACTTCCCTCTGCCAATTGCTTAGTTCTTAAAAAAATGTACTACTATAAATTCTTACGATATGTGTTTGACCCATTAGTAGCAAACTTTTTGACAAATAGGACTCTGCCCTCAATGTTTCTCTGAATTTAATATTGCGATTTATAGCTGAAACTCCTGATTTATGCGTTGCATAGTTGCATTTTCTTTGGGTTTTCTTGGAGGCAATAATCTCTGAGGCTCCTGATTTCTTAAGCTCTTGACTTCTTTGAGGTTTTGTTTGGAGTCCATTCTGTCGGACTAACGCTTTCATGGTAATGCGATAACTGCTAGCGCAGGCTGACAGAGGAAGTTGATATAAACTAGGCCATCTATAACATATGTTGTATCTTGTTTTCTGTAGTTTATTTTCTTCACCTTTTGTAATGCAACGCCATGTAAACATTATTCCGCCAATAAGTGGCATTACTAGGGGTCAGCCCTCCCGTCTCACCAAAATAAAAACGCCTGGAGAGAAACTAATATCATCTTGATTGACGCTATATTTTCTCCACTTATTGCTTAAAGTGGGTGTGATCCATGCAGCCCTCCTCGGTGCCTCTGCCAGCCCTTGCCGCCGGCCTGCTGCACGTTGCGCAGCTGTGCCCAGCGCCGCCGTTGCTCCCGTGGTGGGCGTTGTCCTCACTGCTCTCAGCGCGCGATTGCGTGTTCCACTTCTGGTGAGCCCCCGATTCGTGCTGCCTTTCGATAGGAAATGGTGGCGGCCCATCACACGGTTTTTCACCTGTTATACCTTCTCAAATATTAGTATGCTTATGTTTGATGCTTTGCTGAGACTATTATTGCATTCTAGGAAATCGCAAATGCAGTCCAAAGCTACCGACCATGGTTGATGTTATGGGTGCAGAAGGTGTGAACCTTTTTCATATATTTTTCTGCCCTTTCAATATTTAGTGGCCCTATACAAGTGCTGTATGGTTTGTGTAAATGATATACGTTTGACAGATTTTGGTGTCTTCTCTGTAAATTGATTCCATAATCCTATAGGACACTGCCTGGTCTCATTGATGAATTCTGTGAAGCTGATTGATGGCTTAGGTTTTTTGACTTATACCATAAAGCTAGCTTTTAGGCTTAATCAGCTTGTAAGAGGTAGCTTTTAAGCAAGTCAGGTATAGACCCGGTTTGTTTAGGCTTAGACTTTCTAGCTTTTCTACAGTTCGAGAATCACATATGAATATACAATTGAACATGCATGAACACATAACAAATTCACAAATAAGGTATGAACACACAACAATCAGTGGTAATTTACAGAGAAATATGGAGGTTGGCATTGGCAGGGTGATACGGGGAGGGGTCCCGATCTTCTCAGTGAAGAACCGTAGATAGTTGATGCGAAGTAGATGATGTCGCTAGTTAAACACTCGCGCCAATACACGAACCCTCAACTCTTCGGAATACGCCCAAAACACACCGGATAATTATTCGTCGCGAGACCACAAACGACGAATGCCAAGTCCCCAATTCCCAATGGAACGACGGCTTGACCTTGAATTGCAGAATGAACAACGGATCGCCTAGTTCTCTCTCAAAGTCCTCGCATGAACTCTAGTGTTGAAAGAACAAGCAATAGCTATGTTTCAATCTTATGCACAAAATTGGTCTTCCCCTAAAGGCTTCCAATACAAGGCTTATATAGCCCCTTAGGACGTCCATATGGTCCCCAAACCAAGTACAACTCAACCCTATATGGTTTTGGATACAAACTTTAACAAAAAGGGAACTATATTTTTCATCTGTCATATTATTTTGGTCATAACTTTTTTTATCCGTGATGAATTTGAAGGTGGCACTAGATCCATTGCGTAGCCCTTGAAATTATCTTTCCAACGAGTATAGGAACACCTGAATTGGACTTCGTTTGTGAAAGTTATGGCCTTTTTAGTAACTTCCTGTCAAGCTGTCCTGAACCGAATCCGAATTGAATCCTGAGTTGAATCCGAGTTTGAATTGGGTTGAGCACGTGGGAAGTCCGAATTTGGCTTGAAAATCTTATCTAAAACTTGTAGTTTAAGTCCTTGGGCTCCTCCCTTTTGCTCTCCCAAGTCTTCACATGAGTCATACCTAAGAATACATAAAATACTAGTATGAGGAAGTATTCCAAATTCATCATCAATTAAAGGAAACTCCTTAAGAAACAAAAGCACCTATTTGTTTAAACACTTGGCTCTTGCCCTCGTCATTGGGCCCTCTGGTTCTTGGTTATTCTCATGCATGCTTGGAGTGGAAGATGTATATGTAATGGGGATGTCCTCATCAGTATGTACATAACCACTAATAGGAGAAGATGTATAAGTGTTAGGGATGCCCTCATCATCCTCCCCCTCTTGAAAAGGCGTCATCTTCGACGCTGGATCGTCACCACCAAAGAAAAGTGATAAATCAGCGACATTGAACGTAGAGCTCACGCCATAGTCATCGTCGGAAAGCTCTATCTTGTAGGCATTATCGTTGATCTTCGCAAGCACCTTGAAAGGCCCATCACCGCGCGGTAGTAACTTAGACTTGCGACGTTCTGGAAAACGATCCTTGTGGTAGTGTACCCAAACCAAATCACCTGGTTGAAAAACCATCTTCTTCCTTTTCTTGTTCGCTTTCTCAGCATAGTACTTGACCTTGCGCTCTATCACTTCTTTTGTCTTGAGATGCAATTTCTTCACATATTCAGCTCACTTTGACGCCTCCATATGAGTATGGTGTTGACTAGGAAGCGGCAATAAATCAAGCGGCGTAAAGGGCTTGAAACCATAAACTACCTCAAATGGACACATCTGCGTAGTGGAATGCACGGCCCGATTATAAACAAATTCCACGTGCGGCAAACAATCCTCCCACTCGCGCAGATTCTTCTTGATCAAGGTCCGGAGTAGCATCGAAAGTGTGCGGTTCACCACCTTTGTTTGACCATCAGTTTGGGGATGACAAGTTGTGCTGAATAACAACTTCATCCCCAGTTTACCCCAAAGCATCTTCCAGAAGTAGCTCATAAACTTCACGTCGCGATCCGACACAATAGTACGTGGCATGCCATGTAACCTCACGATCTCCCTGAAAAACAAGTCAACAGTATGCGACGCATTGTCGCTCTTGTAGCACGGAATAAAGTGTGCCATCTTCGAAAAATGATCCACAATGACAAAAATAGAATCACTCCCCCTCTTAGTTCTAGGAAGTCCTAAAATAAAATCCATACTAATATCCTCCCATGGGGCATTGGGAACAGGTAAAAGGGTATACAAACCGTGTGGATGCAACTTCGATTTCGCTTTGTGGCAAGTAATGCATCGCTGCACATACCTCTCCACATCTCGCCTCATCTTAGGCCAATAAAAGTGATCGCTTAGCATAGACAACGTCTTCTCACGTCCAAAATGTCCCATCAATCCATCTGCATGTGATTCCTGCAGTAATAGCAAACACATGGAGGATTTTGGAACGCATAATTTGTTAGTGCGAAACAAAAACCCATCATGGATGTGAAATTTATCCCAGCCTTTTCCCTCTTTGCAACGTGCATAAGGGACAGAAAAATCATGGTCATGAGCATATAAATCACGCACACTCGCTAAACCAGGATGTGCACTCCTAATTGAGTTAAAAGCACACTTTTCCTAGAAAGAGCATCAGCTACCACATTTTCCTTTCCCTTCTTATATTTTACAATGTAAGGAAATGACTCAATGAATTCGACCCATTTGGCATGTCTACGGTTCAGGTTTGCTTGGCCCTTTAAATACTTCAAAGCCTCATGATTAGAATGAATAATAAACTCGTTAGGCCATAAATAGTGTTGCCAAGTTTCTAATGCACGCACTAACGCATAAAGCTCTTTATCATAGACCGGATAATTCAATTGAGCAACATTCAGTTTCTCACTAAAATATGCTACCGGTCTACCCTCCCGCATTAAAACACCGCCGATACCCAATCCACTAGCATCACACTCAATTTCAAAATTTTAGTGAAATCAGGTAAAATAAGCAACAGTGCTTCAGTCAAGCGTCTCTTAAGTTTACCAAAAGCATTTCCTTGCGCTACCCCCCACACAAATGCAACACCCTTTTTAGTAAGTTCATTCAAAGGGGCAGCGACGGTGCTAAAATTCTTCATGAAACGCCGATAAAAACCAGCGAGACCATGAAAGCTCCTAATCTGACTTACGTTCACAGGAGTTGGCCAATTTTTAATCGCTTCAATTTTAGACTCATCTACTTCAACTCCCTGTGCAGAAACAACATAGCCCAAAAAGATGACACGATCTTTGCAAAAAGTGCACTTCTCTAAGTTATCAAATAACCTATTCTCACGTAAAATGTGTAGAACTTGTCTAATATGGTCTATGTGTTCAGATTCAGTACGATTGTAAATCAGAATATCATCAAAGTACACAACCACAAATGTACCAATAAAATGCCTTAAAACATGATTCATTAAGTGCATGAATGTATTAGGTGCATTAGTTAAACCAAAAGGCATGACTAACCACTCATACAACCTAAATTTTGTTTTAAAGGCTATTTTCCACTCATCCCCTTCATGCATTCTAATTTGATGATAACCACTGCGCAAATCTATCTTAGAGAAAATAACAACACCACTCAATTCGTCTAGCATATCATCTAAGCGAGGTATAGGATGACGATATCGAATTGTGATATTATTAATCGCTCGACAATCTACGCACATACGCCATGAACCATCTTTCTTAGGAACTAAAATAACAAGAATAGCACAAGGGCTTAAGCTTTCATGGACATACCCTTTGGAGAGAAGCTCTTGTACTTGTTTCTGAATTCCTTTGTCTCCTCGGGATTGGTACGGTACGGTGGTCGGTTCGGCAGCGACGCTCCTAGAATCAAGTCAATCTTATGTTCTATCCCGCGTATTGGTGGTAGCCCCGCTGGTACCTCCTCTGGAAAGACGTCGCTGAAATCCTGCAAAACAGAAACAACACCACTAGGAAGAGAAGTTATGTCGTTAGTCGAAAGCCATGCGTCTTTGTACAGCAGCACGACGTGCACCAAATTAGGATCCTCGCTGAATTCTCTCATCTCTGATTTGGTGGCTAACATCACTAAATTCTTCTGTCCCTCACGTTTCTTGTTACTACTCAGATGGTTCTCTTGCTCTTGTGCACTCTCAACGTGCATATCAATTTTTTGCATGGAGAAATTGACAATCTGTTACGGTGTAAGCGGCTTCAAGATGACATCCACAAAATGTGTAACGATTTGTACGCCCATCGTAAACAGCGGAACGGTCATATTGCCATGGCCGTCCCAAGAGCAAGTGACACACCGTCATAGGCACAACATCACAGTCCACAGTATCGGTGTGCTTCCCAATAGAAAACGTCACACGCACCATATAGTTCACCTTCACTTCCTCTTTGTCGCTCAACCATTGCACATGATAAGGACGCGGATGTGGCAAATACTTCAAACCTAACTTATGACACATATCCTTGCTAGCCAGATTGTGACAACTCCCGCCATCAATGATCACCTTGCACACCTTACCCTTATCAAGTTTTGCCCATGTCTGAAACAAATTGCACCGTTGTTCGAGTGATGGCGATGGCATCACACTAAGCACGTTGGGCGTACAAACAATGGAATACTGCTCAGTGTTAGGAAACTCAGGATCACACTCACATTGTTCTATGTCATCAGTGTACAAGACTACCTGTGCATTAGGCGACTCATCATCACTAGCTGAAACATAACCGACATCCTCTGTGATAAGCATAGTTCTGACATTTGGGCAATCCCTCTGAAAATGGCCAACGCCCTTGCACTTGTGGCAAATAATGTCACGTGAACGGCCTGTTGACCCCATACACGAGGTCGCACTAGCAGCGGGCGCCATAGGTCGACACACCGGTGATGGTGTACTCTCCAGCTTCTTACTTGCGGAACTGCGCATCGCCGAATTGCTTGCAGCCGAAGTTCTCTTGTTTGGTTGGCTGTTGTTATATGGCTGTCCCGGATCGTGAAGAACGTGACCGCATCGAACCGTCGTCTTCAATCACTTGTCTCTCGGCTTCACGTGCTTGGTGCAGCAACTCAATCGTATCATTATAGGGATGGTGATTGACAATGTGTTTGATACATGATTCATGCCACTAGAAATCTCGCCATGGTGCATTCTTCATTCTCGCGGACATCTGCATGTATCATGATAGTCTCCATTTCTTTATGATATTCATCAATTGATTTCATACCTTGTCGCAGCCCTGTCAACTTCTCAAATAGTGAGCGCTTGTAGTGGCGAGGTACAAAGCGTGCCCGCAAATGCTGCTTCATCTGCTCCCAGGTGATAATCGGCAACTCATGGCGCTCCATGCGCTTATGGATGAACTGCTCCCACCAATGTGTGGCATAATCATCCAAGCCATTGGACGCAAGCAACATCTTCTTTTCATTGGAATAGTTGTTCATCCGAAATAACTTATCAACTTTCAGCTCCCAAGTGAGGTATTGTTCCACATCTGTACCACCTGAAAATATAGAAAGATTAAATTTGGGCTTAGCGACAAATCCTCGGCGTCATCATGGCGAGGACGCTGCATGTTGTTGCGGTGATGGCATTGTCGGTCATTGTAGTCATCGACGAGGAAATCGTCATCCTGGCGCTCGACCGCGTCAGCCTAGCTACGAGGTGCATGATGCACACCTCCTCCGTGGGCACCCTGTGGTGCACCTCCACCCTGGCCACCGTTGCCTCGGCCAGACCCATGTGCCTGAGGGCGTGCCGCGACTGCCATCCCGACGTTTGGCAACACGGCCATGCGACGCGCCTGTCACTGACGTCGTTCCTCATCCAGACGAATAGCACGCTCCTCCTCGGTCTCATTGTGCAGAACGACCGGAGGTCCGTGCACACTTGTATCATCAGCTGGTGCACCCCCACATAGATTGTGGTGTGCGAACATGGCACGCAGCTCCAGAAAGTTATTGTTGATGGTCGTACACAATTGTGTGACCTCCTCCCCGACGGTGTTCAGTCCAGTCTGAATTTCCCCAAGCTCATCGCGCACGCCATTGTCACCATCATGAAGTTGTTTTTGTAGCATCTCACGCAACCAAGTGTACTCGGTCCACGTAACCGGCGCCTCCAGATTAGGTGGATCCTCCTCGTGACCTGACATGGGAACGACTCACAAACAAGAAACAAGGTTATATCCGGGTTAGTAAAATAAAAGCTCTCTCTATGCTTGCAACTCACTGTCCTGAAAACAAGACAAGCTTACCGTTCCAAAGTGAATCAAGGACGGCAAATCGACAATTGTGACAGCGAACGACCTCAACCCGATAATGTATGAGCGTAACCAAGAGCAAGGGAGTACACCAACGGGTGTAGGTGGAGCTTGGACAGTTATGTGGATATCCTATGCAATATGATATTCAAGGTATATTGTAAAGCTAAGTAATGATCCAAGCTAGAGTATTTTGCCTATGTGCTGATCAATTGGTTTAAGCAAAGTGTATGAACGCACACGCAACGATAAATGGGACTTAATGCAAACAAAGGAATGAGCTAGGAAGAATCAATTGGAAACAGAGATGAAACTAGCTCGTTTTGCACCAAGTACTAAGAGAGACACTAGCCAATTGCAACTGAATATACGAGGGCACAAAATTGCTCAAAAAAAGAAGTTTGGAAGCTCTATCTTCTCGTTTCCTTTCCAACGGATCAAGAAACGCCTCAATCGGAGGTCGTACGCAAAAGTTACGTGTTTCTCTCTTTTCTTTTTTTTATACCGCGGCTCTTCCCAACTGCGGCTGCAAGCCTCACAAATCAGCAAGGTGTAATCAATTTTAATGAGCAGCCCTAATTGCAATGTCAACAGCTAGTCTCAAGATAAAAGGATATAAGTGAAGCACAAAGACACCAAATGTGGTTCGGCCTGCTATGATGTAGTGACCGAAACAGAAGTTGGAACAATTGGACTCAGATTGTGTTTGAGCTAGAGGTCGATTCGAACTGTAGTCCCACCAAGTAGTTCGGATAAAGAAACACAAACCGACTCGGATTGTGCTCTCAAGATGGCGCAAGGTAAAGGATGGAAGCTTTTTTTTGTTTGCTAATTGAGGGAATCAACCAGTAATTTTGTAGGGTTAATGTGAACACAACGATTAAGCAACGCAAAAGGAAACACACGGATCAGCACTAAAACAAAACTCTAATGGACGAAGACTTAACAAAACGCACAAGAAATAAACAGATTAAACTACGGTTTTGGTATTGCAATTTTTGGTTTGATGGACGAAAGGACAGAAAATGAATCTAACTACGGGTAAAGAAGTTCTCACCGAATAAACCTAGAATCTGAAACCACATGATACGGGGAGGGGTCCCGATCTTTTCAGTGAGGAACCATGGGTAGTTGATGCGAAGTAGACAATGTCGCTAGTTGAACACTCGCGCCAATGCACGAACCCTCAACTCTTCGGAATACGCCCAAAACACACCGGATAATTGTTCGTCGCGAGACCACAAACGACGAACGCCAAGTCCCCAATTCCCAATGGAACGACGGCTTGACCTTGAATTGCAGAACGAACAATGGATCGCCTAGTTCTCTCTCAAAGTCCTCGCATGAACTCTGGTGTTGAAAGAACAAGCAATGGCTATGTTTCAATCTTATGCATAAAATTGGTCTCCCCCTAAAGGCTGCCAATACAAGGCTTATATAGCCCCTTAGGACGTCCATATGGTCCCCAAACTGAGTACAACTCAACCCTATATGGTTTTGGATACGAACTCTCACAAAAAGGAAACTATATTTTTCACCTGTCATATTGTTTCGGTCATAACTTTTTATCTGTGATGAATTTGAAGGTGGGACCAGATCCATTGTGCAGCCCTTGAAATTATCTTTCCAACGAGTACAAGAGCACGTGGGAAGTCCGAATTTGGCTTGAAAATCGTACCCAAAACTTGTAGTTTAAGTCCTTGGGCTCCTCCCTTTTGCTCTCCCAAGTCTTCACATGAGTCATACCTAAGAATATATAAAATACTAGCATGAGGTAGTATTCCAAGTTCATCATCAATTAAAAGAAACTCCTTAAGAAACAAAAACACATGTTTGTTTAAACGCTTGGCCCTTGCCCTCGTCATTGGGCCCTCTGGTTTTTGGTTATTCTTATGCATGCTTGGAGTGGAAGATGTATATGTAATGGGGATGTCCTCATCAGTATATGCATGACCACCAATGGGAGAAGATGTATAAGTGTTAGGGATGCCCTCATCACAGGGGAGGCGGTGGAGGCGGAAATAATTCACGCGATGAAAGTTTCCATTGGCCACATCGGCAAATATATAGAGTATACGTACAACCGAAAGGAAAGAAGCAAGGGATTATAGAAACTAATCATATTCCTAGTTGTTGCCATATATAGGTGAAGCCGATCTTGGTGGCCCTGTGTGCCGGGCATGCAGGCCGTGTAGACCGTCCAGCAACGCACGTAAAGCGTGCGATCCATGATGGGCATGTTCATCTAACACTCCCCTGCAGTTGAAACGGTAGGAGGACGAACGTTGAGGCTGGACCGAAATTCCGTAAACATAGATGATGGCAGACCCTTGGTGAAGATATCTGCATACTGAGTCATCGTAGGCACATGAAGAACGCAGACGTGGCCAAGCGCGACACGCTCGCGGACGAAGTGGATGTCAATCTCCACATGCTTGGTCCGCTGATGCTGAACTGGATTGGTGGAGAGGTAGATGGCACTGACATTGTCGCAGTAGACCAAGATGGTGCGCTGAAGGGGAGATGCAGTTCAACTAGAAGTTGGCGCAACCAGCTCGCCTTAGTGACACCATTTTGCCACAGCACGGTACTCGGCCTCAGCACTGGAGCGGGAGACGGTGTTCTGTCGCTTGGATGACCAGGAGATAAGGTTGTCACCCAAAAAGACACCGTAGCCAGATGTCGACTTCCGTGTGTCGGGATAGCCGGCCCAGTCAGCATCCGTGTAGACCACCAGATCATTAGGAGACGTCCGATGCAGAACCAGCCCATGATCAAGAGTGCCACGGAGATAGTGAAGGATACGCTTAACCAGCGCAAAATGAGGCACCCGGGGGTCATGCATGAACAGACAGACCTGCTAAACCGCATAAGCAATGTCGGGCTGGGTGAAGGTCAAATACTGCAAGGCACCAGCGAAGCTACGGCAGTCAGTGGCGTCCTCAACAGGGTCACCTTCACTGGAAAGCTTCGAGTGCGTGTCAACCGGTGTACTACACGGCTTGTAATCTGACATATCGGCACGCGCAAGAATTTCCAGAATATAGTGACGCTGAGATAGATGCATAGTACCATGCTGTCTGGCCACAGATAATCCCAGGAAATAATGAAGGGGCCCAAGATCTTTCATAAAGAACTCTTGCTGAAAAGCAGCGATGGTCCGGTGAAGGAGAGCTTCAGAAGAAGCGGTGAGCACAATGTCATCCACATAGAGCAACAAGTAAACCATGTCGATGCCGTAATGAAAGATGAAAAGGGACGTGTCTGACTTGGCCTCAACAAATCCCAAAGAAAGGAGATGAGAGGCAAACCGATTGTGCCATGCCCGAGGAGCTTGCTTGAGGCCATAAAGGGATTTGTTTAACCGGCAAATGAAATTAGGATGAGATGAGTCCACAAAACCTGATGGCTGCACAGAGTAAACTGTCACGGAGAGGGTGCCATGAAGAAATGTGTTCTTCACATCGAGCTGATGAACGGGCCAATCACGAGAGAGAGCAAGAGTCAGAACTGTGCGAATACTCGCCAGTTTCACCACGGGGCTGAAAGTCTCAACAAAATCAATGCCAGGACGCTGAGTGAAACCCTGAAGAACCCAACGAGCCTTGTAGCGATCAAGTGTGCCATTTGGATGGAACTTGTGTCGGAAGACCCATTTACCAGTCACAACATTGACTTCGGGTGGTCGAGGAATAAGATCCCAAGTGCCATTGACCTGAAGCGCATCAAACTCTTCCTGCATCGCGGTACGCCAATTGGGATCGGCAAGAGCACCACAATAGGTCCTCAGGAGCGGAGAGAGAAATGTAGCGTGCAGGTTCAGCCGATCCACTGGAAGATGAAAACCGGACTTGCCCTTGTAGTCATGCAATGCGCATTGTGTACAGGGGCAACAGGGACAACGAGGGGAGGAGCCATGGTTCGGCTGGCAGCAGCCTGTGCCAAAGGAGCAGTAGGGGTAGCCGAACAAAGCTCCTGTGCAGTGGGTACTGTAGCTTGGCCGGCAACAGAGGGGCCAACAATGACCGCTGCAGGGCTGGTCGGAGCTGGCTGGAAGCCAGCAGGGGTCGGCTGTGGTTTAAGATTGGCCAGGGTCGGCGTGGTGCTGGCTGGGGCCGGGTGCCCATGGGCCGGGGCTGGCTGGGTGCCAGCCACAGCCGAAGGCAGGGGCCAGGGGGCATGTGACCTGCTGGAGGGTCACAGGCGCACCTGGTATTATCTATTTATTAGTTAGACAAATTATTAGATTGGATTATTAGAGATAAATTTCCCTATAGATTATTTCTTAGGAATCAAGTTAGATCGTCCTTATAAAAGGAATAGTATGTATCCATTATCAACCAAGCAAAGATAAATAAACAAGTCACTAGTCCCTAAAGTTCAGCTGTGGTCGTTCTCTTGACCGGCTATTCTAGATCTATTTCTCTTCCTATCAATGTCCTTCTTCACCTAGCGCCATCCTATTTCAAGTCATCGCCGTCCGACCTTTCTTTGACGAATAATTACCCCTTGTTATGCTAGATCACAACAACTTCATATATTGATGTATAGGTTATTTATATCTGGCAAATAAATCAATCCTATATCACAATTTCATTACAAAAAAAAATCATTCCACACAGAAATACCATGCCCTGTGCTTTTGTTCCATAAAGAATGAATTTTGCTTCGTGTGACATGAGCTATTGCATATGTATTGCTTTGTGCTTTACTCGGTTCTGTAAGTCAATTCTTAAGTCGTTGTAATAAGATCTAGATCGCGCATTTATCACTTCATCTAAGGATCCCCCATTCTTGAGTAGAGGGTAACAATTGCCTGCCGTTTAGTTACAATATACATAGATCTGTTACTACCCGTCTATTTATAGCCTCATCTGAGGACAAATGACTGACCCCGTATGTCTTTAAGGAATTTTAGCTAGGTACCATCTTTTGCTTTCATATTTTTGTTACATTTTCTTCTGTGGTGTATTTTACCTGCTCTACAGCTTACATTGTTTCTTTTTTCCTTATGTTTCCACAGCTTATCTTTATGCCTCAATTTTGTATGCCCAAAATCCCTCATAATGCTTTGGAAAGAAGGCCTAGATTTGTTCTCTACTTTCTAGGTTACCCTGTTTACCAATTTAATGAGAATACATAGCGCTCGATTTTATGCTCATGAATTCGCAATTGTAAACACTTCTATTTTTTGAATTTGTGCATTTTCCCTAACGGTACCAAATTTAGCATTTGTTCTTCCCAAACTATAGCCCCGTTTGGAGCACAGAACTGTTGGAAAAATTAAAGGTTTAGATCTCAACCCTTGTTGTCAACCACATATGTACCTCACCTGCCAATGATTTCCTTTACCGAACAACACAAACATCATGATGCACACCGAACAATACCGAGACTGATGCTATTCGTAACATCAATCTGATCAAAGGTGGGGCAGCGTAGCGCGCTTCCCCTCCGAGTTGTTACAAGGAGAGCATGTGAGCCACCTAGGCTCCTCCCAGCTGGCAGCCAGCTGGCAGCCAGGAGCCCATGCCTTAGTATGTGTTTGGTTCATGGGACCATGGGGGATGGGATGGGGCGGTCCTCGTTCCAGAGCTGTTTGGTTCAGAGTCAGGTGGGATGGGGGATATCCCTCTAGGGAATATTCTGTGGATATGCTCTCAAATTGGGGATGATCCTATCCCCCAAAAATGAGGGGATGGTGAGGGATGAAGTGGGACGAGTGGCTAACAGGTAGGCCCCGTCCCTAAAAAATGGGTTGGATCCATCCCGTCCCACCATGACTCTGAACCAAACAGAAAACAGGGACCGTCCCGTCCCGTCCCTAAAAAATGGGTTGGATCCATCCCGTCCCACCATGACTCTGAACCAAACACACAATTAGTGGTGGAGGGAGGGTTGGTTGCTGAGGTTTCTGTTGCTTAAAGGGGTTTTGTGCAAGAACGCTGTCCTTGTTTGTAATATTCTAGGGACTAAACTATAAAAATATTTGTGACACTATTGCTACTTCTTGTACTGCGTACAATTCGATTTGCATTTATTTTGCAGTTCTTGGAACATTTTCATGCCTGCTTCGACATGTGCCATGTATAGGTGCTCTGACTTAGATATGGGCGGCTTGAAATCATCAAGTGCTAGATCTGTTCTATAATTGAGTGGATTATGCTAAAATTAGAGAGGTGAATTTGAGTGTGTTCCTATTGCAACATGGTGTTTAATTATCAAGGGTGCGATCACATTTTATCTGTTATCAAAATAGAGAAAATGCAAGTGATCAACATAGAACCATTTTCTTTTTGTCGACGAGTATCTCTATATTTGTTCTTGAACTTTTGTTCAAATAAGCAACCAAATTGTAGGCACACAATGAATGCACTAGTATTTTCTATATGCTCATGAAGACTTAAGTCGAGGTCAAGCACTGCCAACCTCGGCTGCGCTTCTATCGATTTTCAACATCATGGAGGTTGAGCTTCGTCGACCTTACCATGCGTTCTTAGCTCTAGATAAATGGTCGTTGCTAATGGCCTCGTGTTTATAGATTAACGATTAGAGTTGGTCTTCTATATTATAAATCCATAGTTTTTATATTACTAAGATTTTATATTACTACAATGCGACATCAATTAGTTGTGCCAGCACCGTGGCTTGCAGATGCTGCTCGCAGCGTGACTGTTTATTCGGTCAAAATTATCTCCGAGACAAATAAGGGCTTGGTTTTTTCGGATTTATGACACGGCTTTTCACAGTAACTAGCTTTTAAATAAAGTATTTTTTGAGCTGCGTCTACAATTGATTATAATACACACTATCCTAACTCATCTATATGAGACAAAATCGTATACGATTATCTCTCTCCATAGTCTCTCTCGCCAACAGACAGAATTCAAAATTTTAAACCCAAAGCTATAGCCCCACTTATGGTTTTCAGAAGAGCTTAGTAACTTAACAGGTCAAGAATAGTATTGAACAGCAGACACAACTAATGATTTATTTTAGTTAGTGAAGGCCAAAGTCAAAGGTTTTATATATATATATATATATATATATATATATATATATATATATATATATATATATATATATATATATATATATATATATATATATATATATATATATATATATATATATATATATATATATATATATATATATATATATATATATATATATATATATATATATATATATATATATATATATATATATATATATATATATATATATATATATATATATAGGAAAATTACATAAGGCACCATGGTGCCTAGACACCAACATCCGATACACGTGCATGATTGATAATTTTTTGAGTTTGGGTATGAAAATGTTTTATACCCTTGATATATTTATGGTAAGTAAGTTTTGAACTCAGTTCAAATTAGTTTGAACTACTTTTGAGTTCAATGCAACTACAAATGAGTATATACCATAAAAATAGTTCAAACTAATTAAACTGAAGTTGAATTTAAATTTTTCGAGTTTGACATCTCAAATATACTTTTTATGGGTATATGAAGATACCCACATCAAACGTTATGAATCTCAAGCAAATCAACGGGTATTGATATTGGTGCCTAGGCACCATGGTGCATGAAACACTCGTCATATATATATATATATATATATATATATATATATATATATATATATATATAGGAAAATACATAAGGCACCATGGTGCCTATGCATAATATCCGATACACGTGTATGATTGATAATTTTTAGTTTGGGTATGAAAATGTTTTATACCCTTGATATATTTATAAGTAAGTTTTGAACTCAGTTCAAACTAGTTTGAATTAGTTTTGAGTTCAATGTAACTATATATATACCATAAAAATAGTTCAACCTAATTAAACTATTGAATTTAAATTTTTTGAGTTTGACATCTCAAATATACTTTTATGGGTATATGAAGATACCCACATCAAGCGTATAATCTCAAGCAAATCATATTGATATTGGTGCCTAGGCACCTATAAACACTATATATATATATATATATATATATATATATATATATATATATATATATATATATATATATATATATATATATATATATATATATATATATATATATATATATATATAGGAACGTATCCAGTGCTAACATGCTAATACCGTTCAGGATCGTTAGGTCTGCCTCCAACGACCCAGATTTTTAAGAGTGGAAGCACCAAACCACTTACGCAAATTTGCAAAAAACCTCCCGCCTGCCCCATCAATTTTTTTCCTCCCTCGCCTCTGATCTCTCGCACGACGCCTGATCTCCCTCCTCCATCCTCAGCTTCAGCAGCAACACGCAGAACTTGGTCGCCGGCTGGAGGAACGACGCCGGCGGGGGCTGCTCCGTTGCAGCCAGCTCTGCCTTCTTCCCGTCGCTGAGCTGGCGACAGCCCAAAACCACCACCCCACGCGGTGCCGCCAGTGACGCTCGCCGTAGCGGCCGCATCCGCCGCCAAGTGGCCGGTGGCCGCGTCGTGTACTCCCGCGCCGACCGCCGCAAGTATCTTTATATATATATAGGAAGGCTCTTTTCTACTCCCGGGTGTAATTACACCCTATGTCGTATCTCACAACGTAGCGAGTATCTCGCGTAATGAGGACCCTGAAATGGGACACCAGTGTGCCCGGGCACCAAGGAAAGTCTTAATCATGGAGCCTGGGCACCATGGTGCCCCAGTTATTTATACTATATATATATGTGTGTGTGTGTGTGTGTGTGTGCGCGCGCATATATGTGTATATATATATAGATTTATATGTATATATATTTATATGTATATATATGTGTGTGTGTGTGCAGTGGTGGACGTAGGAATTTTAGAATGGGTATTCGAAGTTATATAAAAAATTTTCATTACAAAATATAAAAATCTACAGCTGCAATAGTTAACAGACAATTGTTCGTACTAGGGATAATATATCAAATAATATAAAGAAATTACAAAACAATTGCAAAAGTTCACAAATTAACTCGGCGATGCTTCATGCCTTTTGTTGTTTTGAGTTTGAAGCAAAAGATTCCTCAGTTGATGCTTTAGGTTTAATGAATAAATTGTATTTCTCTTGAGCTTCATTGTGGGCACTAGTAATTACTCAAACATGTTTGTCAAACCTATTTTTATGTTTTCAATTTCTAAATCCCCCATTCACAAAACTATCTCCACCAGCACAATTAGTTTTATCCTTGAACAGATAACAAACGAAGCAGAAAGAAGCATCTCGTTCCATACTATACTCAAGCCAATTATATTGGTCAAACCAACTAGCTAAGAAGCGACGCATACCTCTAATATTTCTTTTTGGAAAATCATGCGGCCACAGGTGGAGTGGAGACGCCAGAGGGCGTAGGCGTGGTCGCGCGGTCCGGTCGGCCGGTTGTGTGGTGCGAAGCTGGCGGAGCGGATGGCCGAAGGCGCGGTCGCCAGTCGTGCGGCGTGGAGCGGGAGCCAGAGGTGACGCGGTCTGTGGTGGTGGCGGAGCGAAGGGCCGGAGGCGTGCTCGCTGACTCAGGCAGCTCGGCTAGGGTTAGGGATTGGGCAGGATGGGGATTGGATGGACCGGGCCATCAGGGAGACGGGGACGCCGTTTCTACCGTGCAAATTAATGGGTTGGGCCGTAGGCCGCGGTGCGTTTCCGGTCGGGCCGGCCGGCTGGTTGAATAGTGATGGACTGGAGGCTAGAAATAATTATTTTGGTCCAATTAAATATATGTATATGTATTATACCTTATATATATTAGGTTTTTTTGTTAAAAAATTTAGGTGTTCAGCTGAACACCTATGACCAACATTAGATCCGCCAGTGTGCGTATGTGTGTGTGTGTAAATTAACTCACACCACATTTATCCAATATTCTCATCACTTCACTTACAACTAATTATGGTTTTAACGGAGGCATTAGGCCTCACGGAAGTTAGACATGTGTTTTATCACTAAACACGCATGTGTAAATACCAGGGTTCTCATTACCGGTCAATTTTTGGTCGGTAATTGGAAATACTGTGACCTTTGGTAAGATATGGTATCGGCCAAATTATTTCAGGTAAGTTGAATTTACACGCATGTTTGTGATTTTTTTAAATTCGTCTAAAAATCATCTGATTTTCACCAATTTTTTGGCTAAAATTTTTTGGAATTCAATCGATTTGAAATTTTTAGATAAAATCTACCGCAATTTTCCGATAATCGGAAAAATTGGTGCTACCGGCCCTCCGCCAAAAATTTGAAACCGGTAATGAAAACCTAGGTAAATACCCTGTTTAGTCGGTGCCTCAGGTGCCTGGAAGCTTGCCTCAGGTGCTCCCCATTTCCTCTTCCCTCACCAAACACCCCCATTTTCGCTGCAACCCTGCTCAGTATATCAAGCAGAGTACACACGTTCTATGAATTATTTCATTAGGATTTCTAAAGTTCTGATTGCCCAAATTAACCTCCAGATGGCCTAGCACAAAGTTGTAAATCTTGTCACTTGAATGGTACCATCACCAGGTAAATGTTAGCACAGGATGCATAATTCCACAAACGATCTGGGCTTCTAGAGAATCGAGTTTATCTTTGGTCAATGCTCCAGTAAAGCACAATTCCATTCTTCTTGATCGCAAAAATAGGCAAATTAACACTGCTTTCTGCTGAGATCCATACCAAACTCTTATGCAGATATTATCTCTGGTTAAGATAGCTATTATACTAGTTAACCAAAGGAAGTTCTTAATCTGAGTGGGAAGTTTGGTTTTCCAAATCCTCTGAATACCGGTCAGTTTAACACCATGGTAAGATTTTATACACTGATCTCACTCACTGTCCCCTAGCTGGGTCCGATTACAAGCATGAAGCCCATATATCAAGAGATTGTTGTCGCATAGCATGATAGCATCAGGCTAAGCGTTACTTTTGTATCATTAACAGTATCATATAGCTGTGAGAAAAGAATTGCTAATGGCTCATCAGATAGGCAAGACTTCTAAAAATCAGATTCTTGTGCTTTTTCATTCAACAATTTTGCGTCCTTTGCAATGCTTTTTGTTATTTAGTAGCCACCATCTTGACATAGGATATTCTCAAATAAAATTTGATTAGTACCATCATTAGGGATTACTAGAATAATGAAGGTTAGTTTGCAGGTCAATCTTATTGAATACACATCCTGATTCTATGGTCTGGAGCCTTGCTAAGTTCATGGTGATTAGGGGGTCCTGGAACTACCTTACAGTTAAATTTTGAGGACCCGAAACATTTATCATCTCTGTTACTCAATAGCAGGGTTTACAAAACCGGTTTTAAAATTTAAAAACGGGGGGGGGGGGTAGGATCGGTATGACTGATAATTGGAAAATTTTGGGACGAAATTTTCAATTCAAAATTTGAATTTAATATAAATCGGCTGATTTTTGGCCAAAAATCATTTGAAAATATCGGCTCAAATTTTTGAAAACAAATTTCGGCAAAAATTTCTTCTAAATTTGACAAAATTCATGCAAAACAAGATTTTCTGAGCCACATTGAAATTTTATGAGGGGTAACCAGTTTTAAAACCAATTATTGGCCGATTTTCGGCCGGTAATGAGAACCTTACTTCATCAACCTTTTTTAAACTCAATTCTTGATGCATTCAATGCTATTACAACTTTATCAGCTTGACAATGTACTTATCGATTTTATTTTGACAAATAATTTTGATTTCATTGTTTTAGTTATTTGATTAGGGGGAAGTTTTTGACAAAAATATTGGGTTTCCTTGTTCTAGTTGTTCTTGTTCGACTAAGCTGAAGTCACCACTCAAGTAATCAGTGGATTCTACTACATCATTGGACTATCGCAGTGGACAGGTATTATTTGGTACATGAAAAGTATATTTAAACAAAGGATAGGCCCTTTATGTTACAAATAGGAAAAGGAATGAAACATACAAGATGAAATGGAAGGCAAAAGTGGTGACAATATAACTGACTCTAGAATAACCAAAAACATGCCTTTGTAACCACTAACCACAAGGCTGCAAGTGGACATTTGTGAGCTTGTAAAAATGATTGTAACACTTCATTTCTTGCCCTGGTTAGGTGGTTGCTCGTAATTCATGAACAGGCATAAGAACTGCACATCCCTTTTTTATGGCATTTAATTCCTTGACTGCATCATCCATCTTCATTCTTTGCCTTGGAGAGTCCTGGTAGCATGCTAGAGCAAGTCTAAATATAGGATAAATTAGTAATTCTATGATATCTTGGGTGTTTCCACTGTAGGTTGCACTAACATCCAATATATCATGTAGATTGTTTGGATAGGCCGTCTTGACGTAGTTGACAAGACTTGTAACACCACTGACGAAACTGTCAGTTGGCCTTCTTCCAGTAAACATCTCCAATAGCAACACCCCGTGGCTATATATGTCACCATCTGTGGAGACTTCAGATCCTGAGCCGTACTCTGACAAGTGACACCACATATAAACGAAGGTTTTATTGGCTACATAATGGCTAGCAAATGATTAGGTGGACTTCAATCTACAATTCGAATAGGCTAAATAAAGGTTTCGTACTATAATTTTTTTTTTGCCTGTTTAGATCACATTAAAATGCCATACTATTATCAATTTACCAAACGAATGACCTTAAATGATGGAAAAAATATTGAGATGCATTAGCAATAATTCTAATTAAATAAACATTGCTGACCTGGTGCAACATATCCAATTGTGCCTTTAACTACAAGTGAGCTACTTTCAGTTCCACCACGATTTTGCTTGCATGATTCGTCATGCATTATCTTTGCTAGACCAAAGTCTGTAAGATGTGCAACCATATCATCATCTAGAAGGATGTTGCTTGGTTTAATATCACAGTGAACCATGGGTGGCTCAATATGATGGTGAAGGTATTCCAATGCCTCTGCAACATCAAGAGCAATGTAAAGCATTTTCATGAGACTTAGCCTTCTATAGAGCATGTTGTTTGTCATCGTGTTTGGATGGAGCCACTCATCTAGATTTCCATTGCACATAAATTCTAGGACAATTGCCTTGAATTCATCACCATTATGGTCCGAGCCACTGCACACGGTGATCACCTTGACAAGTTTCCGGTGTCGAATCCTCCGTAGGGCATGACACTCTGTCAAGAAGCTTATACTACCCCCTCGCTGGCCAGGATTGAGAACCTTTATTACTACAGTAACTAAATCTTGTCAAGAATTAAAGTTCCTATATATACAGTGCCAAAGCTTCCAGAACCAATCAACCGTGTCGGTGAGAATGACTCAGTTGCTGCATATAGCTCAGCATAGGATATCCTCTCAGGCTTCTCATTGAGAAATATGTTTCCTTGATCAACAACATTCGGTTTGATCCCTTTCTTAATGAAGCCGCATGCAGTTATAGAGCACATGAAGAAAAGATTAAAGTTCCAATAATGGAAAACATTAAGACATGCAGCCGATGCCGTGAAGCCTGGTTAGAATCCATAGATGGGCACGAAGGGAGTTGCAAGAATGGAGGACCACCACATTTAGGCGGACCCACAGGGTATGCCAGGTGGGCCACGGCATACCCTGGGGCCCAGCCGTCAGCCGAACTAAAAAAACATACCAGCGACGGTTCGCTTGCCGCACGCGCCGCCTCGATCCTCGAAAGGGTGGACACGCTCCTCCAGGGCGAGCGCAGCGCGGAGCTCGTCATCAAGCTCGCCCCTAGCGTGCTCCGCGTCGGCGTCCCGCGCACGTAGCTCCGTCTCCAGCTTGCGCCGCCGCCGCCTGGCCCTGCCGCCATCTGGCTGCGCCTGCCCCTCACCGGTCGCGCCGCCTGGCCGGCGCTGGCCACCACCGCCGCCTAGGCGCCTGGGGCCGCCGCCATCTGGCTGCTTCGGCCTGCGCCCAGCAGCCGTCACCGCCCGGCCAGCCGTCGTCCCGGTCGCTGCGCCTCGCCCGGTCGTGCGCACTACCACCAAGGAGCACCTAGCCTCCTCCGATGCCGCGCGCGGCAGGCACCCTTCTCACGTCTCAGGTATCACTAGATCCCGCCTCCCTCGCCTCTTCGCGATTCTTGATTTCGCCTTCGCGTGCGCTCTTGGTATGTTGGAGTTGTCCATAAGTTTTGCGCATTAGGGACGGCCTACTGTACACAATCATTGTTGTTTTCATTGGTACAAATGGGATGGAACTGGGAATTTTAGGATACTTTAGTGAAATTTTGCAATGCCATGAGAGATTTGTTATGTGGGTGTGCTAATGTTGGTCCAGAGGAGGGGACCTATGCTATGAAGAAGGTGCTGACACAGAGCAGGGAGCAGCTGGACCTGGTGAAGGAGGAGATCCGCGTCTTGTCTTGTTCAATCATCCCAATCTGCTGCCGCTTCTTGATCATGCCATAATAGCGGTTAACGCAATTTGTTGAGCTTCTTCTTTCGTGCCTGAGGATGCCATGCGCGATATGATCTCGAAGTCTCTTAACCATGTGCAAAATTTAAGCAAATCGTGTTGAATCTGGGCAAGTTAGTCACGATTGGCAAATATTGTGGTAGTGTGTTATATACATCTGAGGCATTCTTGATTGATGAGTACATTCAAGAGATATAGCAAACAAAATGAATTCCTTGGATATAGCCTGCCATAATGTCTTATAGTCATATTATAAAGTTGCATTGGCTAGGTTACTTGGTACTTTACTCGACATTTCTTGTAAAAGTCTATGTCATGTTGAGATGGCTTGTTGTATCATATATTTAATGTCAACAGGGAGAATGGAACCATGAAGCCTACTTGCTCTTCCTGGTCTATTTGGATGGTACTTTGTTCGACAATGCTAAAGTCATGCAGTCTAGGAAGGAATTCTATTCAACTGTTGATGTTTTGCGAATATTCCAACAGGTCATTTTTTTTTAAAAAAAACTAGACATTAGTATCAATATACTGATCTTGATGATTTTAATTGAGAAATTTGAAACTTTGGTGAATTTGTTGCTTTTATGTGATTGATCAGTAATCACAATTTGTTGAGATTGATGTTTGGTAACCATGTAAATAATTGATCTTACTTTAGAGTATACAACTATTACTTGGAAGAAGTTGAATATTAGTACTTTTTAAGCCATGGCTGTTTAAATATTTCTGGTGCATGTCTTGCTTCTGTGTAGGAATGGGCTGCTGAGCATTGCTCTGCACCTTTTCGTGCACCTGAATTGTGGGACTGCCCAAGCCATGCTGATGTTGATGAGAGGACAGACATCTGGTCTCTAGGATGCACCCTTTATGCCATCATGTAAATTCCCTTATGGCTTTTGCATGAGCAAATTTTATAATCTTGATTCAGTTCATTTCTTCTTGATTTATGTGTTAGTTTCATGCTCAATTAACTTTGTGGTGTGCTATTGCCCCAAGCCTCCTACTGCTTGGGCATGTAATTCATATAGATGTTTATAGAAGTTCTTTCTGCTTAGTTCAGTTCCATTTGTCATATTTTTAGCAGTTCTGACAACTTGTCCAATTTAGCACCAGAATGATTATTCTATCAAGTATTAGAATTTAATTTAAATATCAATGAAAGTGACGATCAATCGTGCCTCCTGCAATAGATGCTACACTGTTTTGAGATCAAACTCAACTTTGTGGAAGTTAAAGTTAGCAAACTATTTAATGCGTAGGCCAAAAAAGTCAACAAATAGTATTGTAAGTCTCTTTTATGTATATTTGAGACTATTAATATGGTGTTTGAACTATTTATATTGTAATTTGTGCAAGTTTCCAACTTAATCCTTGAATTTAAGACTTATCATATTATTTAATGCCTGTATATCGAATTACAATATAAATTTTACAATTATTTACCGAATTGGCAAATAGTTTTACCGAATTGCATATAAAAATTTTGGTGCGGCATACCCTTTGGTAAAATCCTGGGTCCGCCATCCACATAGCTTGCTATTACTAGAGAGCGACAATATACTGGCATTACAAAAGATCCCTGTATTTGGCACTGGACCAGATAGGTTGTTGAAGGAGAGGTTTAGATGAGTTAGAAGTTTGAAGCTATTGAAGTACTCGGGTATGGGGCCTACTAAGTTGTTATTAGATAGATCCAACTTTTCAAGGCCTCTCAATGTTTCTAAGCCTTTTGGGATTTGTCCTTGCAAAAGATTTCCTTGAAAGTACAGGAAACGCAATTCAGCACAACCACTGAGAGCATCCGGGATTTCACGGGATAGCTTATTCATCGAGAGGTCAATTATGCCGAGGTTGTTCAAGTGCCCTATCTATGTTGAAATGGAGCCACTTAGAGCATTGTTGGAGAGGTCAAGTTTGGCTAGGGGGTAAATGTTATATATCTCTTGTGGGATTTGGCCCCTGAAGATGTTATATGAAAGATTCATGGTTCTGAGATTTGTCAGATTACCTAGGCTTGCTGGAATGCTGCCGTCCAGAAAATTATTAGACAGAATGAGAGTGTTCAATTCCGTGATATTGCCTAATGATTGTGGAACCTGCCCATGGAATCTATTATGGGATAGGGAAATAACATTGATACTAGAAAGCCGGCCAATATTCAGAGGTAAGGTGCCTGTGAAGAGGTTATGCATCAGGTCGAGGACCGATAGTTTCTGAAACTTCCATAGCTCTGCAGGTATGGTCCCAACTATTCGGTTTCCGCGAAGTTCAAGCCATTCGAGCTCTTTAGTTAGGTTGGCAATATTAGTTGGCATAACACCTACGAGGTTGTTATATGCAAGGTCTAATGCGATCAAGTTGCTGCAGTTGGTTAAGGATGTGAAGAAATCCCAATCCCTAGGCTCCGTGGCTTGGAGCTCGTTGTACCCGACCGATAATACCCTCAAATGACCATGGATGCTGATGGACCATGTGGAGGTGACCATATATTAATGATGAGTAATTGACATTGGTTTAGGCAAGTCGAGTTTGGTTTGGGTGGTTCGGAGTCGAGTCGTTGCGTGGCGCAATCGGGCTCGGTCGGACTTTGGTCAAACTTGGTCGTATGGGATTAGGATGCATATTCAGATGATTCAACAGGTTTGGACTTCGTCATGGTAAGTATGATGGTATTTATGCTTTCATGTATCGAGCGGTACTATTTTACGCGTTTCTTGTCTGTGTGACTGCAGGACATCGAGTGGAGTCGTGGCGAGACACGGTGGACCGGACTAGGCGCAAGTGGCGCTGAGGTTAGAACGGTCGGGATGTGTCGAGGACGACGTGGACTTGAGGTGGAGTCGTGGCGAGGCACGGTGGACCGGACTAGGCGCATGTGGCGCTGAGGTTAGAACGGTCGAGGTGTGCCGAAGACGGCGAAGCTGCGTGGCTTGCGAGGCAAGGAACGAGGAAGCTTCTTGGAAGGTGCGCGAGGGGCGTTTCGGTAAAAACGCAGGGCTGCACAAAAGGAAGCGGGTTTGGATAAAGCGCAAAGTTGTTGAAGGCCTAATGGGTAAAGCATGGTGCAAAACCCCTTAGTGGAGGCTATAAATAGAGAGGGAGATGTGTGCTGAAATTTTGAGAGAGTGAGTGTAGAAGTTAGGGTTTTCATTTGGGTCTCTCCATGTGTGTATGTGTGTGTTCCTCCCAAGAAGCATGTGTAGCTCTTGGTGTTCTTGAGGATTGAGAGGGAGAGGATGGATTGAGAATTCTTGTAATCATTCCTCCGAATGTCCATGCGTATGGGGACGTAGTTCTTTGTATCTCGTGTTTCTTGAAATAGAAATCTGAAGTTTATTTTCTCTCGGTTTGGTTTTGTTTCCAGCTCTCTGCCGTACTTCTTCGTGCTCTTTGTTTTTGCGTATCTCTCAAGTCTGTTGGCTCTTGCAGCTAGCGACCAAGCCAAAAGTCTGCATTAATATCTTCCTTGGTTGAAAGAGCATGTCCCAGGACGTTCTCGGTTGATTTATGGGCAGCAGTACTAGTTGGCTTGCTTCTCAATTTCGTGCTATTTCCTGTGTAGTTCGGCAAGCATAATTCTCTCGGCAAGTTTTTCATTTCTATCTTGTGCCATCCGAGAGTATCAAGAAGCTTTGGCCAACTGCATGTACCTTTGTTGATTTATCTTTTCAGTCTTGGTCTTCTCCCTTTTCTTTAGTTGTTGAGTTTGGCCAGCAAAGAGTACACATTGTCCTGCTGCATGCTTTTATCCCATTCGGCCAGCACAAAAAAAAAATTTACGTGCAGTAGTGAATGGGACAAGAAAAGCAAGAAGTATCCATTCTTCTTCTTTAGTGCATGTGTCTTTTTTCTTTGTGCTGATTTTCCTCCATTTTGCATGCGGTCCAGACAGCAGTATTTTCAGTTGAAATTTTTACTGGCTGGTCTCTGATTTATGCTGAATTTTTCAGTATCGCATGCGTTCCAAAATTCAGAAAAATTATTTTTAATTTTCTGTGAGGTGCTTTGGTTTGCATCTTTTTGATAAATCAGTGCTTGATTTCTCGGGGGTGATTTTGAAGCGAGCGACATTCACCCCCCTCTGTCGCCATTTCGGTTCTACAGATGCCAATATCAGGTGGAATCAGACCATGATACCGATTTCCGCGAAGAGTCAAAAATTCAAGTGCAGATGCATTTGAAATGGAGGCTGGTATTAAGCCCTCGAATTGGTTGTGATGTGTGCCTAAAATCTTTAGCCTGGGAAGCTTAAAGCCAATATCGAGCGGCAGGGAGCCTGACAGCAGCTGGTTGAAGCCGAGAGACAAGGTTTCAATGGAAGAAATATGGAAGATTGATGGAGGAACAAGACCTTCCAGTTTGTTACCTTCTACACTAAAGTAAACAAGGTTAGCCATCTTACCTAGAGATGTAGGGATATTGCCACTGAAGCTGTTCTGGGCAAGATTTAGTTCTGTCAATGATGTCAGGTTGCCTAGCCAGCTCGGAATTGGGCCGTGAAAGAAGTTATTCTCAACGTGAAGCATCGTGAGGGCTGTGAGGTTGGAGACTGACTTGGTAATATCTAGGGATGAAAATGGAACGGAAATATCCCGTACCGAACCGTATCGTTTTCTACATTTGACCCGATCGAATTCGTATTTTCGGACAAATTCGAATTCGGTTAAATCTGAATACCAAATTCAACAGAGCGGAAACGGTTTAGGCGTTTTCCGACCGTTTTTACTTTTCTACATTTTATTCGAATATACCGTATTGTAAATACGGTTCGAAATACGGAATACCAAATTTTTTGTTCAGATTCTAAAATGGTTGGATCAATTGTGAGTGATCTTGAGGTTGAGGCTTTGGCTAATGTTGTGGCTAAACTGAAAATTGAGGTATGTGTATGTTTATTGACTGCTTGCTCAAATATGCTATTGCTACATCTAATTTTAATTCACTTTGCAAACTTGTAGGAAAAGGACAAGGAGGGGATGAGGACTCGAGGAGGACAATGAGGAAGCAAAAGATATGGAAAGCGATCCGACCTCATGGATGATCTTTGATGAACTGTAGATGTTACGCTAGCTGTTAATTGCTTGTTCTAGACTTGTATTGTATTTGTATTTGTGTCGGCTATTGTGTTAATACTTAAGACCAAGGGTCATGCACTTGTTAATTATTATATGCACTTGAACTTGATCATGCACTTGGTAATTATTATGTATTTGGTCACTTGTTAATTGTTATGCACTTGGTCCTACAGGTCGGTATTCCGTATTAAATTTTCGTATACCGACCGTGTTCGACATAATTCCGCTCGAATTGGTTCGTTTTCGAAATTCTCGATATTCCGTAAGTTCGCGTTCATTTTAGTGTCGGCTTTACGCTTTAGCTTTCGTTTCGTATTCAAATGTAGTAGTAAGCGGTTGAGGAGTTTTCCGACCGTTTTCATCCCTAGTAATATCACCAGTCAGATTGTTGTGGCCGACATCGAAAAGGGTGAGCTTTGAGAGGCGACACAAAGAAGCGAGGATGGAACCGGACATGTAGTTGTTGCTCAAGTTCATGGCACGAGTTTTGCACAACCTCAGGGTGAATGGGATTTCACCGTCCGGTGTTGGTGACAGATCAAGGAGACAGAGGCGGGTGAGGTTGCCGAGCCGTGGGGAGATGGTGCCGACCAGTCCAAAGCCCCGCAGCGTATGGCGATGACACGGCACGGTGCCGGCGGTCGCTGCAGCCACGCCGGTCCATAGGCGAAATCGGTGGCGGTGTGCGGTGCCGTTCTTGTGCATCATCCGGGAGGGCGATGCTGTCTTGGGTCATTGCTGATGAAGGATTTGAGCAGCAGAGCACTGAGAGGTCATCGTCACTAATGGACTGAGAGCTGGATTTGAGCAAGAGGAGGGCATGGGTGAGAAGAGAGAGCATCGCAAACTGCCATGCCCTCTCCATCATCATGGTTTAGCAAGGAGGTGGAGCCGTGGAGGTAGTATTGTGGTGGTCTACACTTGTGTGCAAGTCATTAAATAAGGCATAAAAATATGCACCAGTGGCCAAAATTGAACGAGCCGTGTGAATGTGATAAAAATCCGCTGTCACGATGACCTATGACGACTTACTGTTGCGTTCTAAGGTTCAGCTCGATTGTAATGGTTAGAAATAATTTTGATTTTAAGTTCATGTTGTAATAGAGTTCGTTTTCGTGTGTAATTTAAATTGAAGTTGAGTCTAAGTTCAAATTCGAGTATGTATACTAGTAGGAGAGTTTAGCCTTTATATTGAGAATGCTTGTACCCGGTTTTGGAAGCAAGAAAAAAGCACAAGAAAAAAATAGGGAAAAAGGAGGAGCTAGTAAAAGAATTAAAGAAATTCAGAAATTTCTTTCTTGTTCTTTTAGTTTATTTGCGATATGTTTTTCTCTTAAATCAAAATTTTAATAAGTGATATCAGAGCCGTAATGATCTCGAGGTGGAATCGCTCGGCGACTAAAATTGACTAAATTGTCTAATCGATTCTGAAGTCGCGTAGGTCCAATCGCTCGCCTCGTAAAAGCTCGTTAACTCTGAACGGTGCCAGAGTTCGTCTGTGCACGTACGTAAATTATCGATCCCAAGACTTGGTCCGCGCTTGACAAAGGAAAAAGTACAGCACAAAGTTTTTTCTATCTTGGCCTTTGGTCGTTGATCAAAAAAAGAAAAGAAAAACAGAACCGCAAGACAGAGCAGAGGACAGCCAGCGACTTGTCTCCGTTTCCTCAATCCGCGCGCACGGCAAAACTTCCATCAAGCCAAAGCAACTGGCAGGTTCACAAGGAAAAAGAAAAGCTTCTGTCTGTGTTCTAGTCCTGTCTTGCAGCAGGCTTTCCTTTTTTTCTTTTAGCAAGGACAAAAGACAAGTACTCCTGTCTTGAGTCTATTTGCACAGGAGAGAGAGAGGATATAAAAGAGAAGTTTGGTTATTTATAGCCTCCTGAACGACGTCGTTAATACCAAATTTAATCTCTAGACCATCGTAATTCCATTTCTAGCCCTCTCTTTTGACCGCGGAACTCCTCAAAGCTGACACGTGTTAGTCGTACGGTTGGGGACTACATGACTACACTGTTCATGCCTGACCGCACTACTGTGCAATTTTTTTATTTTTTGCACTGAAAAACAAAGAAAATGTAAGAAAAGTAAGAAAACAGTAGTCGTGCGGTCGGGGACCGCACGACTACTATAGAGATTGTTTTTTTAAATTTTTGTCGAGAAAAGAAAAAAAAAGGATTGCTTCGCTGCATTACTATTGGTCTATTGCACTGGTAGCAATCCATCATTGCAAATTCTGATGCTAATGCAATCTTGTAGCTTCTGATTACGCTGTTGTCATGGATCCGTTGGGGGATGCATTAGCAATGTTTTCCGGTGCAAAAAATAAAAAAATGCACAGACCGCACGACTGCCATGAATAGTGTAGTCGTGTGGTCCCCGACCGCACGACTAACATGTGTCGGCTATGAGGAATTTCGTGGTCAAAAGGGGCCAGAAACGGAATTACAGTAGTCTAGGGGCCAAATTTGGTATTACAGTCGTACAGAAGGCTACAAATGACCAATATTCTATAAAAGAAGGGTGCCTATGCCAGAAGAGGAGCGTTTTTTCTTTGTAACATGACGAGATAGAGAAGAAATCTTTTCCCTTGCGTCACGAAAGGAAAAAGAAAGGAGCTGCATGGGTCGTGTGGCTTCTTTGCACAAGGAAATTGCGAATGGCATGTAACCACGAGACCACATGCATTTACGCGTTCGGTGCCGAATCGAATCAGTGACTGAATCCGAGTCGAGTCTCTCGGTTTCATCTCCGAAGTAAAGTCGTTCGCCCGCGCAAGATAAAAGTCAGACGTCTCGGTCCCTGTAAGAAAAAAAACAACAGAGCGCAGAGACAAGCAAGGAAAAAGAAAAAAAACAGTGCAGTTTTTTTTCTTTAGGTTCCTCAGTCCAAGAGTCGCTTCAAAGTAGTCCGATTTCTTGATCCGTGCTCAAGATCATGTCGCGTTCTTTGGAAAGTGGTGTCACTGGTGATGAGCTATCATCCAGTATGATGACAAAGCAGAGTTCCGATGTCTCGCTGCATTATCCGATGCTTACGACGAGCAATTATCCAGTCAAGGCAATCAAGATGAAGGTGTACATGAAAGCTCAAGGAGTGTTGGATGTTGAGAAGATGTGTTCACCGTCCAAAATCAAGTAAAGTGAAAAGAAATCGGAACGTTGAGGAGATGTGTCACCGTTCTGTGTCAAAGTATGATTTTAGTAAGTCGTAGTTGAGTCCGACTGCCTCAATGTTTTAGAATCTTTGCATCTGGTGAACCCGTACTAGTTGAATTGAGTTCCTACATGTAGCTTACATGTAGAACACTTCATGTGAAGGCGCGGCTGGTAGTTCATAATGTATTGAGACTAAAACTAGAGTATGTCAAGTCAAGATTAAGGGGGAGATTGTTAAAAATAATCTTGACTTGGAGTTCATATTGTAGTAGAATCCGTTTTCATATGTAACTCAAGTTGAAATTGAGTCCAACTTGAAGTCCGAGTACGTATGCTATTAGGAGAGTTTAGCCTTTATATTGAGGGGGCTTGTACCCAGTTTTGGATGCAAGAAAAAGCGAAAGAAAAAAATTGGGAAAAAGAGGGAGCTAGTAAGAGAATAAAGAAATACAGAAATTTCTTCCATGTTCTCTCAGTTGATTTGCTATATGTGCGTTTTCTCCTGGATCAAAGTTTTAACAGTAATTGCCACCAAGGTTGATTAGCAACTAATATATCGTTTAGTGCGTGCTCACTATTTATTTGTACGCAGTTTATTCATCAAAATTTGTATTGTAGCTAACGGTGTCTATTCAAGGTTGGTCATGCTTTCATACCAAATGATCCGGCATGCATGAATAATTTCTATGTACACAAATGTGAGCACTTCCAACGGTCGGAGGTGGGCTCTTCAGGAAATTTGTGACCGTCACAAAGGATTAGGACTCTGGTAGCGACCAAGTAAAAACGCTACTACAGGTCGCGGGTTCTAAAAAAATCATAATGAAAAACCAAATAGATAATCCACTTAACTCATGGTTTGTAGCCTTGAGAAATTTGTAGTTTATCATTTCGATTTCCAACACAAACAAGGTTCGTTATTTCATCTAGATGAAGCCAAGGTTTATTGTGCTATTTTCGTAATTGCTTATTTTAAGAGTTTTACTGAGCTAATTGTCCTAACTTTTATTCTTATTTATTTCAATTGGCAATAGACATATAGAAATTATTAGTTACTAAAAAATATTCATCAAGCAATAATGAATTTCAGCGTTGGTAAACATGATAATTATGGCCTGTTTGTTTAGGTTATTTTTCGGCTTAAAAGCAAAAAAGCTAAAGCCTAAATAAACGGAAGACTTTTCAATGGGAGTTTTAGAAAAAGTCAAAAGCATATTGTTGTGGTTACAGACCAAACAAAGAGAGAGTATGGTAGTGGAGAGTTAGGTGAGTAATGGCGTGGTTATTCTCCCCATGGCCTGTGTTGTATATATACATCCACATGGGGAGTGCTTTTACAATTATACCCTTACATCTGAGTACTCCCCTCAGGGATATTCATGTTATTATACATGTCCCATTTTGGGCCTTATATTCCTCTGACAGGCCTGCTGGGCTTAGGTGGGGGCCACCCCTACAACAGGAGCCTCTCATGGTGAAGGGCTTCACGGGCCGAAGCCATGTTGCCGAGCCCTTTGGCCCCCTCCGTCCCTGCGGCCTGTGAGCTTTTTCAACGTTCGTCGAAGTGTAGTGTTAGCCCTGTCGCGAAGGTATGGCGTCGGGCGGCTTGGCGAAGTCTTCATCATCCACAGAGTCCTGCTGTGCCGGGCTCGGGGTTGCCGTCCGGGGCGAAGGTCGAAGTCGAGGTTGGCATTGCGACCGAGGGCCGACGTCGACGTAGGGGGCGGATTGGAGGTGTTGGCGGAGTCAGATGCGCCGGCATGGGTAGGTGGAGCGGGCCCCTAAGTCGTCGCGCGCGCGTCAAGTAACAGCGGACTTCGACGTCGAGTGCCCTTGACGATAAGCGACTGCCAGCCTGCCTAGCGAGGCTTGGTTGACACGGCGCGAGACTTGAGGGGTCGTGGCCATACCACGTTGCGACGTTCCTTCTTCTGGCCGTCCACGTGGCGAAACATGCTTGGTGCGGCGCGGGTCTTGAAGCTTCATTATGGTACGATGCTGCGACGCTCCTCCGCCAGTTGGACTCCTACCGGTTGGACTTTTGCCTATTGGCTCCCCCACTGATGGGGTATACATGTGGTGCTGATGCGGCATTGTACCTGCATTGTGCATTCGGATAGATGCTGCTCCCCTAAAAGGGGCCTCTTCAGTGCATCCACATTCCATAGCGGCATTACGCGGCTTGGGGGATGTTGATGCACTAATGGAGGCCTGTTTTTCTTGGGAGCTTGGTTAGCGTCATTATCGTGGCGGTCACACTTCACGCCCGTCTGCGTCTCTGCATATAACAGCAAGGTTTGCCCTGTTCTCCTAGACAGGCCCACCTTCAGTCAGGGTTTCTGATCGAGCCCATCCGCATTATTTTGAAAGAATGTTGATGCACTGAAGGTGGCCTGTTTATGAGAACAAGCCAAAACTTGGCGTGACGTGACCCTTGCCTGTACGATGAGTCCCTGCGCGCAAGTCCGCTCCTCGAAGCCGAAGTCGAGGTCAAAACCGTGGCCGTGTTGGTGGGGTATGCTCGCCGTGAGTTCGTTGGGCGGCGGAGCCGAAGTTGGAGCGGGGGTCGTCGTGACGCCAACGATGTTCCCCGGGCGCGGGCGAATGCGACCCCGCGGTAGTGCGCCTTAATGGCTCCGAGAATCGCGCCGACCCCTGGGCTGGCACGAGCAGGATGCTTTATTCGTACGTGCTTGTCCACTCGAGGTGCACACGCGGCGGGCCATGATTGGCGCGTCACGGGCAGTCAGCGGTCACACGACCGCGGCCGTTTGCCCCTTCCCTAGAGGGGCGGGGTACGTGGCGCGGTGCCGTAGGCGCGCCGTGCGTTGGCTGCCCACCTTCCAACGCGTGTCCCCAGCTGCTAGCGGTTGTGTTTTTTGCCAACCTTCAGTTGCCTTTGTCACGCCGATTTGCGGTTGTCCCCCGTACAGGATGGCGAAGTCCTCCTTGCTCTACAGTAGAGGCGGAACTGGAGCCGCAGCCTGGGCGGGAGATACCCTGCACCCCAAAATCCAGTCCCGCGCCTTTGCAGCGATGTCCCTTCGGACAGGTGCAGCCAAAGTCGGGGCGAAGACCCCGTTTGGACTATTGCGGTTGAAGGGTCCGAAGAACCACGCCGACGCATGCCAAAAGCTATGTCGGGTCGTGCAACCTGCATTTATTTCCTACGCTTACTGACACGTGGTGGGACGCTAGTGGCGCATCGTGCGGTGACAGGACTCTGTACGACCATGGTCATATGTGGGCTACGTGTGCCCTTGCGACGCTTCGGCTTCGCACGTGGGGAGGTGAGCGGTTTGTCGTTCACCGTTTGCGCTTACCGATGGTGGGAGGTGAGGGGTCTTTAAATACCCCCCGTGGTACTGTGCCTGTGCCTCCTCCATACGCTTTCTGGTTGTTCACGCCGCCTCCTATACTTGCTCGTCCTATGCCCGCGCTCCTTTTTGCCGTCGAGTACCCCGTGGACGCCAATGGCAACTTGCGACGAGCGTGCTCAGGTGGGCGGCTACGCCATCCACCGGCGGTCCTCGCCGCTTGAGGTGAAGTACGCGCTCGAGGAGCGCCGTCCGATGGCGCACAAGTGGTGGGCGGCGAAGAAGAGGGAGGGTCCGTACTCCGGCGACTTGGGCCGCACGCTCGTGACGGAGGACACGATCCGGTCACTGTTGCGCGAGGGGAGGCTATCGGACTGCCAAGCGGTGCGGCTACCCGCCGATGATGAGACAGAGCCGCGCCCTGAGAAGTCGGAGGCGATCGTCTTCGTCGCCTACTTCGAAGCCGGACTTCGTATACCGACCGCGGCGATTGTTGGGGACGTGCTGCGGACCTTCAAGCTGGAGTTATCACAACTGACTCCGAACGCGGTGGCTCGCCTTACCGTGTACAGCTGGGCCCTTCGCTCGGAAGCATGTTGGCCCAGCGCCTCATTGTTCACATATTTGCACGAAGCCCGGTGCCAACCGAAGGAGCGGAAGGATGGGACGCTGTCGAAGTTTGGCAGCGTCAACTTCGTTCTGCGGGCATCGTGCAGAAGGCTCTTCCCCGCGAACTCAACACGAGGGAAATGGGAGTCCAACTGGACGAGGCGGTGGTTCTATCACCGTGTGGCGAGTGGTAGTGGCCTTGAGTGCACGTGCAGGCCGATTGCATTCAAGAGCACACCCGGCCTAACACTTGACCGGGAAGATAGGCGAAGGGCGCAAAGACTTGTGGGGGTCACCGTCCGCTTCAATATGCGCGACCTCACCGAGGAGTACATAATGTATGGTGCGACGTCGCTCGCCCACGATTGGCGCTTCACGGCCGGGGAACATCGGGACGACAACATTCAACCATCCGTTTGCTCGCTGCCTCTGCCGACTGGTCTTCGTAAGCCTCGACCGTGCCCTCCCCTCCGTTCACACGTATTGCGCCGTGTGTAACTGTGCTTTCTGCCCCGCGCAGGAACTCGCCTGGAGGACATGGATCGCGCAGCGCGCGTGTTCCTTGGGCCATACACCGCCACAGAGCGCGGGCAACATATGGCTGCGACTGCGGAGGCAGGATTGGGGCGGATAAACCGCGTGTGCGAGGCCTTAGGGCTTCCCGTGCCGGATCGCGCCCCTCCGGACCCGCAACATCAAGACGACGGTGCCGCGCGAACAAAAGCATCCTCCCGCAAGAGGACCCGGACGACTGCGACCACGCCCCGTACGGCGATTGCCGCTGCTCCTGCCGGCGCAGCGAGCCCGGAGTCGGATTCGACGAAGTACGCCGACTCAGACTTGGAGGGTGCGGGCGCTGAAGGCGAAGGCGCCAGGGACGAAGTACGCCGACTCTGGAGGCTTGCTCTTGTCCTCCCCACGGACGGCGCCAACTGTTGTGGTTACAGACCAAACAGAAAGAGAGTATGGTAGTGGAGAGTTAGGTGAGTAATGGCGTGGTTATTCTCCCCATGGCCTGTGTTGTATATATACATCCACATGGGGAGTGCTTTTACAATTATACCCTTACATCTGAGTACTCCCCTCAGGGGTATTCATGTCATTATACATGTCCCATTTTGGGTCTTACATTCCTCTGACAGGCCTGCTGGGCTTAGGTGGGGGCCACCCCTACAACACATATCATAACTAAAAACTATAAGCCAGTCCTGGAAAGCTTTTTGGTTTTTATGAAATGAAAATAACACTTTACCATTAAATTTCATCAAAATTACCCACGAAATGCCATTCATATATAAAGGCAACCTTTCATTTTTTCCTCAGGACTTCCCCTTCCTGAATCTCCTTCCGAACTGAATCCCCTCCAAGGCGATTAGGGTTGTCCGCGACCCCGCAGGCCGCCTCCCCGTCCCCAATGCCGCTGTCCTCCTGTCGGCCGATGACGTCACGCTGTAGGCCTCCTCCCCATCCCCAGACAAGGGCAGAGATGGGCCTCGGGCCGGTTGGGCAACGACCCGAGGCCTAGAGAAAATAGTAGTGGAAAAATTTTGTAAATATATCCAAAAAAGATGTTGCACAGTGTATAGGCCCGAGTCTTCCCGGCCGGACCGAGACTATTCCCGGCCGGCTCGATTCCCAGCCGGCCCAACCGCCCAGCAGAGCTAATGGCGGAACGGCCCAAATGCCCAATGACTAGCGGAGGCGCGGAGCGATGGCCTAAACCTAGCCCCAATCCCGCAATCCCCTCCCGACTCCCATCTCGCAACGCCTCCAGCTGCCTCTCCGCCTCTGCGACTCCGCCGCCGGCCGCCCCCAGCCCCCCACCGCATCCTCTCTCACGCGTCGCCGCCCCCCACCTCCTCTCCGCCGTGCCCCTGCCTCCTCTCCGCCGCAGCCCCGTCCCCGCCTCCTCTGATCCTCTCCGCCGCGGCCCTGCCCCCGCCTCCTCTCCATGACTCCGTCAGTCCGCCACATCATCGCCCCGCTGCCTCCTCTCCGCTGCGACATCGCCTCTCGTCTCCTCAGCTCCTCTCCGCCGTGACACTGACCCCCGCCTCCTCTCCGCTGCGGCCCGCGGCAGTGTGGCACCGCCAGTCCGCCGCGACACGCCAACGCCACCCCAACTGCTCACCGCTGTTCGCCGGTGCTGGCTCCTGGTGAGCTACTGTCCCTTTCTACTATTAGTTCCATGCTGTCTTGTGATAACTTTTGTTTTAGTAAACTCCAAAAGCTATTTCTATTGTGAAAGACTGAAGTTAGAGCAAACAAGCACCTGCGTCCTAACATGTGACGACTGTCCAGTTTGTCCTAAATTCCGTACTGTTCTCTGCAAGTGTTGATAATTAGTAAACTAAATGCATTTTTTAAGAAACTCTGCAGATATCTAGCTGAATATTGAAACATGCATTGTATAATGAGGATTTACTTTGGTTCTTGTAGCATGATCTGATCTGCGCAACCAAGGGAATACTGGATTGGGTTCAGAAACTCAAGTAAGTGTTGAAACTTGTGTAGAATCCACTTTTTTGATCACTATATACATTGTAAAAAAGAGAAGTAGTTTTAATTGTTCATGCATATGTGCTGTTCTGTCAGGTGGGACGGCCTGAAGAACTTCACAAGCTCGCCCAGAGTGCCGCTCTACTGCAATGGGGATGAAGCAGCTGGCACCCAAGCCTTTGTCAAATCCTACAAGAACTTGAAATTCTACTGGATACTCGAAGTTGGACATATGGTAATTGACCAACCTTCTCTTCCATTAACACATCAGATAAGAACGTTATTGTTGCAAATTGTGGTGAGCTGTATGCTAAGAGCATCATCCACCCCCGATGCATGCAAATGCAATACTTTTGGTCCAGCCCTAGCTATTAGGATTTGGATAGGCTCGATTCTGACTGTGTGAGCTAGAAAGAGGGTGCATTCATGTATTAGTTGGTGAGAGTTTTTTTCAAGGATCAGTAGCACATGCACAAGAAATACAGCAATGCTTGTCTGTGAGAGAAACGAGAGGCAGGCAGGCGCACATGCAGAAATAGTGATAGATAGGAAGGGAGGGAGCTAGACATGTATTTGTGTTGTACTTTTATTATATCTCAGTGCTGATAGTATTTGATATTAGTTATAGACTTATATCCTCACTAATTTTGTGCCCGATGCTCTGAGAAATCCTGGCTCCGCCACTGTCCCAGCGACGCCTGTTCCGCACACCTCACCGCACATAAATGAGAAGAAAATTACTAGGCAAATCTACGTAACTAGCATAGTATGAATAACTAAAGGAACAAATACTCCATCAAGCAGAATATATTCATGATTACAATCTCACTGCAAGAGATCTGGTCATCTAGATAGGAGATAACATATATGAATATATTACTGCTAAATTTATCGACACCCTGCTCTGTACTCCAATTGTAGTATCTCAGGGCTGGCCAAGTATGTGACTCAAAGGAATCAAGACTTGAAGTGTTGGTTTTTTAACAATCTTCAAAGGTAAGTGAAATTTGAGTAACATACCCTAAAGACAATAGAACGCTGAATTTTGGCATCATCAGAACCAATTTTCACTTTTCAGCACATCACTACGGAACCATCCAGGGAGCACATTATTCAAACGTGACAACACCCTTTTCCTTGCCTGAGGCCCATGTTGTTCAATCGATGAATGGCAATTATCAATGACTGAAGATATCAGCTTCACTCACATTCTCGGATTGCAAAATCTAGTAAATATGGAGAGGAGCAAGCGAGCAACGGGTACCTGGATGACGATGGCGGGATCGGGATGGGTCTCGGAAGGAGCGGAGGAAGGAGGACTGTGGCGTTATCAGATTTAATAAATTCTGATACCACGTTTTAATATCACGTTTTTAAGTTCTGATATCGATTTAATAATTTTTTTTACCTCATTGAAATCAGTCCTGACTGAGTGTCGAATTGTGCATTGGTTCTGGTTATGAATTCATTCAAGCTCGCCTGGAGAAAAGGTCAATCGATCTGTAACGTTCTGTGCCTCGCAAAAAGAAATGTCTTTTGAAATCAAATTCAATTGCTACAAGATGACAAAAGATCAGGCTTGTTGCCAACTAATATAACAGGGGTATTTCAGTTTTTTGGTAATAAACTACACCATCCAATCCATAAAAAAGCCAAGATACCCAATAGTCTAATTTGGCTTAAAAGCTAACTGCTTTTAAGCGGCTTAAGCTAAAAAGCTGGCTTTAAACTATAAGCCAAAAAGTGTAAGGCTAAATAAATAAGGACTAAGTATTGTGGCATATGAGCTACAAGTAAACATGTGGCTATCAAACAATGAGTAAATAATTTTTAGGAAAAAAACTCAGTCTTCACTTTCGTTATCTTTGACAAAAGAAAAGCAGTAAATTGTTATATTGACTTTTGAATTTTTCACGAATATTTTCAATTTAAGGTTTTCAATTATTCTTTCCCCCAAATTATTACCCCTTTGTTCAAAAAGAGATGTTGCTTTTGACACACAAGGTCTTAATTGTATAATTTTTACCATTCAAATTTTTAAGTAATATATTGTCAAAAAATTAAAAACTATTTTATGATGTAGTACTTTTCGTGATAAATATAATATATGTGTGGTCAAAATTAGAAAAGCTAATTGAACGTACTCTTAATCGATATCTTTTTTTGTAAGTGTTCGGAGTATCATTTTATATTTCTAAAATATGTCTTAACAATTTTATTGACAACAAGAGCATGGCTGCGACAGGGACCTAACAGAGTTTGTTAAGCGATCGCATATGTAGGAGATATATCTATGGGTGCAGACAGTACGATTAGTCCTGACCGATCTATTTCCAAATCTGATTGGTAGATCTATTACCAAATCTGATTGGTACTGTGACATATGAGCTACAAGTAAACATGTGGCTACAAACAATGCGTAAATAGTTTTTAGCAAAAAAACTCAGTCTTCACTGTCATTATCTTTGACAAAGAAAAGCAGTAAATTGTGATATTGACTTTTGAATTTTTCACGAATATTTCCAACTTTAAGGTTTTCAATGATTCTTCGCCCAAATTATTACCCCTTTGTTCAAAAACAGATGTTGTTTTTGACACGCAAGGTCTTAATGTATAAATTTTACCATCAAATTTTAAGTAATATATTGTAAAAAAATTTAAAACTATTATATGATGTAGTACCTTTCATGATAAATGTAAGATATTAGTGATCAAAATTAGAAAAATTAATTGCACGTACTCTTAATCGATATCTATTTCTAAGTGTCGGGAGTATCATTTTATATTTTAAAAATATGTGTTAACACTTTTATTGAAAACAAGAGCATGGCTGCAACATGGACCTAACAGAGTTTGTTAAGTGACCGCATATGTAGGATATCTACGGCTACAAATGGTACGGGTTAATCCTTATCGATCCAATAGTGAATCCGGTCGATACATAATTTGGGAAGACAATTCAGTATCCAACTAGATTCTGTATCAGTACTACATAGGTATTCGCATATTCAGTAGCGAAATTGGAAGAGCTAAAATCCTACCGAATAATATTAGTGTAACAGCCCAAATTTACCTCAAAATAAAACATGCATAATTTTCTTGGATTTTTAAAATTGTTGGTACATTTTAATTTTTTTAAAAAAGCCTTGCTTGAGAGTAAAGATTTTAAAATAATTACCTGGGCCTAAAAATGTAATGTCAAAATTTCTAAAAATTAATTGGGTGATCATAATTTTTTCCTAAAATTTTTGTGTTCAAATACCTCTTGAAATTCAAATTACAAATTCAAAAGCAATTTTAAATCTGGATTAAAGTTTAAACCTTAACTCTTTCCTCCCTCGCCTTCGGGTCATATCCCCTTCCCTTCCCTGGCCTGGCCTGTTTCCTCTTTTCTTCCTACCAGCCCACTTTCTCTTCCCTACCACGGCCCAGCCAAGCTAGCTTAATCACTCACGCATGCGCCTCACTCACCCCCTGCTTAGTATCCCCTCTCCCTCTCCCGCTTTCACTGGTAGGTGGACCCGTGGCCCCCACAAGTCAGCTGACGTGGGAGAGCACTATGCTTCTTCCCCACACCACTGCGCGCTCTCTCTTGCTGGCTGGCTCTCTCTTGCGTGTGCAACCAAGGATGCTCATGGCCATTAAGTCACCCTGTCACTAGTGGACATCGAGCGCTAGGCTGCTGCAACCTCGTCCCATCACATTTCCTCGCCGAGCTTGGTTTCACACGCCTTGTTCACCAGTTCTCGTGTTGGACACACTCCCATGGTGTCACGATCGCACACTGCTCCTCCTTTATTTAAGACATGCAACCACTTAGCCTTCACCATCTTGCACGATACGAAAGCCCTAGCTTGCTATCCCCTTTCCTCGCCAAACCAAGGCTAATTCGGCTGAACTCTTCTTTCTCCCCCAACTCTAGCCACTGGTGCCATTCTCAAATTTCGGCCACTAGAGGTAAGCCTCAACCTCCCCGTGTGCACCATTAAGGTCGTTGACCCATGTTCTAGCTGGTTCTCACTCGTTCCAACCTTTTCCTTCTCAAGAGCAAGGGGAAGAGCTCACAACCATACTCATCAAACCGAGCTCGCTGTCATACCTCTGCACTCATCGCTCAAGTGAGCTTTAGCTAGCCAACTGACCCTATAAGCTCGCTATCAATCCCTCTCTATAATGCCTCCTTTTTCTTTCATCAGTTTGGTCTAGAGACGTTGGAACACGCTTGCCTTCTCCAACGTCAGCTAGACCCCTCAGCATTGCCATTCTTGTCCCTCGCCCAAAATCCTAGTAAGCCCCTCTGTCCCATGCAATGCAACTCAAAGCTAAACTATTAGGCTAGACATTGGACCTTAGAACTAGCCACAATGCCTCAGCCTCACCCAACCTTGTTGTTGCCGGCCACCATGGACAGCATGGTAAGATGAACAAAACCCTCTGAGCATGGTTCCTTTAGCTTCGCCCTAGCTCAGAGAGCATGAACCCACCTTTAATTTGAGAAGCTAGGTTAGAAATTAGGGAGTTCACCATTGCTGGCCATGTCACCACTGCCTTGCTCACATCCAGCCCTATCCGACAACTCCTTAGGTAGCCCCTTAGACCCCTTTGCGTGCTTGGTCTTGACCTTAGAATGGGCCCTGTGCCATGGTTATCACCTCCACTATTACAAAAGAGGCTATACTGGACAACTACAACACAGACTGTTCATACGGAACCGTCTGTGCTTAAACTATCACAAATGGTTTATTCTAACAACCATCTGTGATATTTTCACAGACGGATATTAAAACAAACCTTCTGTGATAATTGAGGCATCACAGACGGTTCGTGTTAACAACCATCTGTAAACATTCATAGACAGTTATTAACATGAACCGTCTGTGATAATTAAGACAACACAGACGGATCATGTTAATAACCGCCTGTGAATACGGACATCACGGACGATTCATATAAAAACCATCTGTGAAAGTTGCAGACATCACAGATGATTCGTATAAAAAATCGTCTCTGATATTGTGGACATCATAGATGGTTCTTATAACAAATCGTATGTGATATTGTAGACATCATAGACGGTTTTTTATGAATAACCATCTGTGAATTATCATAAACGGTTATTAATACGAACGGTCTATGATAATGTTCGTATCACAGACTGTTTGTGGTTAGAACTGTTTGGGATAATCTGCGCTATTAAATACCAGGCGTACGTGGTTTCGATACAGATTTGTCTTCATTGCGCAGCATCGGTGGAGCAAGGCGGCCAGCTTTGGGGAGTTTGGTGAAAACATATCGCTTGTAGATCTATATACGTCTTCTTGGTGTTCAGAGGTTAGTACTCAATTGCTTCTAATAACTTATATGTCCTGTAATTGAAAGAGATGATAGCTAGGTTTATGATTAGATCTATCCAGCTAGCTAGCTAGGTTTAGAAAGATAATGGTACTTTGCTAAATTTCAGAATGGGTAAGTACTCTTAATTTACTTCAGTATATTCTTGCTTAATATTATTGTGTCATGAATACGTGGCTAGCTAGCTACCTACCTAATGTAGATGTGTGTAATTAAGTATAGCTAGTCTGATTTACTATAGTAGCGCTAATAATCATTTTTGACACCCATTTGTTACATGTGTAGCGTAGATGGACCGAAGCTGGATGTACATTGAGAACCGTGTGAGTGAACAGTACATTAATGGCATGTTTGCTTTTAGAAGAGCGATCGAGCTGGATATGTTGAAGAAGGGGATGGAATATATGTACTGTCCATGCATTGATTGTGATAATCTAAAAATGTTTAGCAACTCAGCGCAGATCGAAGCTCACTTGATTCGAAGGGGTTTCAAAAAGGGGTACAACTGTTAGACCAGTCACGGTGAAGAGAAGATTACACAAGAAGGTAGTTATGACATTGTCGAGGGAGACAACGATATGCTGGTTGTGGACTGTGCTTTCGATGAGGATAGGTTGCAGGATGACAATCTGGATTAGATGCTACGTGATGTAGAAGGGAACTATAGTAATAGGGAGTTTGGTAAATTCGAGGGCTTGATAGAGAACTTGGAGAAACCTTTGTTCCCAGGCTGCAAGCCGCAAGACACGAGGTTGTCATCTGTTCTAGAAATGCTGAAATTGAAGGCAAGCAATGGTTGGTCCGACAAGAGTTTCATGGCATTGGGAATGGAAGTAGAAAGAATACATGCATATTTGAATGATTGTATTCTCTACCGTAAAAAGTATACTAGCTTACATGTTTATCCGGTGTGCAAAGCATCCTTATACAAGTATAAAAATGACTCCGATGATGGGAAGGGCATCAAGATGAAGCAAGGACCTCCTGCTAAGGTATTGTGGTAACTTCCTGTAATTCCCCATTGAAAGCGTTCATTTGCAAATTGCAAGGATGCAAGATTGGTGCATTGGCACTCGGAGCAGCATAAGAAAGACGGAATGATAAGACACACTGCTGATGCTGCCCAGTGGAGGAACATCGATAGGATGTTTGTAGACTTCGGTGTGGAACTGAGGAATATAAGGTTTAGGTTGAGTACATATGGAATGAATCCTTTTGGTAACATTAGCAGCTGACATATCACCTGGCCCATGACTCTGTGCATGTACAACCTTCCTCCTTGGCTGTGTATGAAGCAGAAGTATATTTTGATGTCACTACTTATCCAAGGGCTGAAGCAACCTGGGAATGATATTGATGTGTACCTAGCACCATTGGTGGAAGATCTTGCAATACCGTGGAACGAAGGGGTACATGTATGGGATGCGGACAAACGAGAGAACTTCACTCTACGCTCTATATTGTTCTGCACCATTAATGATTTTCCTACCCTTGGTAACCAGTCAGGGTTGAGTACAAAAGGAGTCAAAGCATGTCTGTATTGCTTAGATTATACCGAGAGTGTGTGGTTGAATAACTCGCGTAAAACTATGTACGTCATCGTAGGTTCCTTCCAAAGTATCGCCCATACCGCAAGATGAAGAAATAATTTGACGGAAAAAAGAGGATGACTTAGTACCAAGGCCTTTTAGCGGGAAGGATATCGATGTTGTGCTTGGAAAGGGACGTAAATTGAGGACCTGTCAGAAGAACATGTGGAAGAAAAGGTTAATATTTTGGAACTTGCCTTATTGGGAGCACTTAGAAGTTCACAATTGCATCGATGTCATACATGTAGAGAAGAATGTATGTGACAGTTTAATTGGTCTCTTACTGAACATTTCTAACAAAACAAAGGATGGTGTCAACGCAAGGCGTGACTTAGTCGCTATGAACATCATGACCGAGTTAGCACCGATAGAGACCGATAAAGGGGAAACGTACCTTTTCCCAGCTTGCTTCACTCTGTCTAAGTCCGAGAGAACTCAACTGTGCCAGTCCTTACATGGTATTAAAGTTCCGTCCGATCACTCCACCAGCATGAAGAAACTTATTTCCATGGAACATTTGAAATTAATTGATATGAAGTTTTATGACTGTCATGTACTAATGACACAAATGCTACCTGTTGAAATTAGAAGTATTTTGCCAAACAAGGTTCGAGTGACAATCATAAGGCTATGTTATTTTTTTAACGCGATTACTCAGAAGGTCATCGATCCCTATGGACTAGATGCTCTACAGACTGAGGTGGTGATGACTCTATGTCATCTAGAGATGTATTTCCCTCTGTTATTTTTTGATATCATGGTCCATCTCATTGTCCACCTTGTGAAAGAGATAAAGATGTGTGGCCCCGTATTTCTACGTCATATGTACCCTTTCGAGAGGTATATGGGAATTCTCAAGTCCTATATACGCAATCGATCTCGACCGGAGGGTAGTATCATAGAAGGTTATACAACCGAAGAGGTCATTAAATTTTGCATCGGCTACATGGCTTAGGTCGAACCGATAGGTGTACCTCTATCTTGTCATGAGGGGAGGTTAGAGGGTATCGGGACTATCGGAAGAAAACCAATAACTTTGGATCGAGATACGTATGCTCAAGCCCATTTCACGGTTTTACAACACATGACTGAAGTGACCCCATATATTGAAGAGCACAAGGACATACTGCGCCAAGAGAATGTAGGCCAGTCAAAGGTTTGGATCACGAGACAACACAATCATCAATTCAACGAATGGTTGAAGGTGCGATTGACTAGGAGGTCATCAAGTGAAACAGTACAATGGTTGGAAAAAGGGCCAAAATTTACAATTGTGACATGGCAAGGATACGACATTAATGGCTACACATTTTATACAACAGATCAGGATAGAAAGAGCATAATGCAGAACTCAGGCGTCCGCATAGATGCCTTTGATGCGCACATTAGTACCGCTGGCCCAAACTCGTACTACAGGCTTTTAGAGGAGATTTGAGAGTTTGACTACGTAATTTTCAAGATTCCTCTATTTCGGTGCCGTTGGGTCCAACTCCCACGGGGGTAAAGGTCGACAAGTACGGCATCATTACCGTAGACCTCGAATGTGTAGGATATGAAGACAAACCATTCGTACTCGCGAGGCAAGTTATTCAAATATTATATGTAATCGACCCGGCAAATAAGAAGTGCCATGTAGTTCTTCATGGAAAAAGAATGATTGTCAGAGTTGAGAATGTCGTGGATGAGGAAGAGTATAATCAATTTGATGAGTTGCCTCCTTTCGGAGACGGCATTAGGCTCAAGGAAGAATAAGGCAATGAAGCAAGCTATATGCATATCGATCATCATGAAGGGCTTTATTTAAAAGAAAATAGCCAAGTGTAATAAATAATCCCACATAGCCAGCACCTATTTGGAAATTGTTGCAATGTAATCATAATTAGGAAACTCGACATGTAATTATGGAACTATATTCATTGTAATTGTAATTGATTCATTAACTATGAAATAGTTATATTTATGATTATGCTCGCATTTTTTATATTGTAATGGCAACATGCATTTCTTGCGGCTAGATGGAGCGAACTATCACAAGCAGTTTATCAGAACAAACGTCTATGATAATACTATCACAGACGGTTCTTTTAAAGAACCATCTGTGGTACGTTGAATATCATAGACGGTTCCATAAAAGAACTGTCTGTGATGGTATTATCACATATGGTTCTATAAAAGAACAGTCTGTGATAGTTTCCCTATAAATATACCCCAAGGATAGGTTCTACTTGCAAGTCCTCACGCACTCCATCTCCGCCGCCCTTGCTAGGTTTTGCTAGATCTGGCTGCTCACTCGTGTGTGACGCTGCCTCTCCCTCCCGACGCATCCTCTCCCTCCCGTCGCCAGCCGCCTCTCCCTACCGACACCGGCCGCCTCTCCCTCCCGACGCCGGCCGCCTCTCCCTCACAACGCCGCCTCATCCTCCCGAAGTCGGTTGCCTCTCCCGCCTGACGCTGGCCACCTCTCCCTCCCAAAGTGGCCTCTCCCTCCCGTTGCCGGTAGCCTCTCCCTCCTAACACCGGCCGCCTCTCCCTCCTAACGCCGGCCGCCTCTCCCTCTCGACGCCCGCCGCCTCTCCCTCCCGATGCCAGCCGCCTCTCCCTCTCGACACTGCCTCTCCCTCTCGACGCCGGCCGCGTCTCCCTCCCTACGGTACGGAACCCAAACCCCATAGTTGGCTAATACTTCATGATATATGCTTCTCTTGTTAGCTATGATGATACTGGTCTAATACTTCATGATCTTTTGTACTTCATGACATATGCTCCTCTTGTTAGCTAGAAGATCTAATCTCAATAGTTGGCTAATTTGTTTTGTGATCTTTAGTTCTTCATGATATATGCTTCACTTGTTAGCTACAAGATCTAATACTAAAATTGGATATTCAAGCTTGAGCTCTAAATTTTTACTATTACTATCATTTGTCAATCTTGTGGTTTGTCTCAATAGTTGGCTAATTTGTTTTGTGATCTTTAATAGTTGGCTAATTTGTTTCATGACCTTTAGTACTTCATAATATATGCTTCACTTGTTAGCTACAAGTTCTATTTGGAATGGCATGTTACTGTTCTAAAGAGACCTTGTAGCAATAATATATGCCACATAAATCTTCAAAGGGCATGAAGCAAGTTACACACTCTAGTGTGTCAGGTTCAATGAACTTGAGACACTGGTGTGTGTAATTCGATCCATAGAACTTAATTTGTTCATGCTCATAGCTCACTACAGTTAGTTTTTTCTTATAAAAGAGAAGACGTCTACACAGTCATCGTTGTCGTCATCTGGGTCTCATGCTCCCAAGATCGGGATAACTAAGCATGGTCGAGGAGTATCTAAAAGGCCAGAGGGCCGAATGACCATCATGGTGGTCTCTCCAGATGGGGATCTCTCTGCAACCGAAGAAAGTAGTGGCAGCATTTCAGACTACCTGCGGGATAACTAGAAGGCAACGGGTCCCCATCACCATAGCAAGCTGAAAAGATTTGGCAAAGGATCAGAAAAATCAGCTGTGGGAGGAAATAACAAATTTGTTCGAGATCCTTGCAGAAGTACAGGGACTCATGCAACGGCAGGCGCTCCTCACAATGGAAAAATAAGAGAAGAACTTCAAGAGCACTCTTGTCACGTAGTACATGGCCAAGGATCTTATGCATTTACGAAGTATCCTTTCGTGTCGCTGGAAACATTGGAGGCTTTTGTGCAGATGAAGACAACGATCGAATTTGAACAACAAAGTGTGACGCACAAGGCTCTCCAGTCACATCACAGACTTGGCACCGCTAGGTACACGGGTAAAATCCTGCATTAGAGGATGCAGTATGAGGTCGCAATCCGAATGAAGGCCTCCCCGCCATTTGCTAGGATCACAAACGAGCGCGCTTGAAACTGATTAAGAGCGAGTTCATCAACCACGTCTTTAGGTATCTCCTCTTTCAAAAACCCTGTAGATGAGAAAGTGTCCCAACGCCTGGTAAGATATGTTAAATTACATAGTTGTTAATACTTCTTGAACTTCATGGGTTCGAAAATAACATGATTGCCTTTTGTAGCAATCATTGACTACCGAATCTTCCTGAGCCTCCTTTGAAGAATACAGGGAGAGAGATATACTATCATTGGCCCTAGGAAACAAGGAGCACCTAGGTTGCACGCGAGGCCTGGGGTTTATGTATCTTGGAGGTACGGATTCCCAAATGACTCTGAGACATATAGGAGTAGGAAGAGATCTGAGGCCTGTCGCAACGAACAAATAAAACAGGAGCTTTGTGCATAACGTGAGGAACAACTATTTGTCTCACTTCAAGAGAAGACCGCCTCACTTCGAGGAGAGATAGATTCATTGAGGGAAGAACTGAGACAAGTCCGCAACCAATCGCAACTCATCCCCGTTAATGTGGTACCCAGTCCCCCTCAACGTTGGAGTAGCTGCGCGTCTACACCAATTTCTGAACATAGCGACGCCCACTTACCTATCGATGACATCCAGGTAATGTACCTCTTTAGAATGCTACATAGATAGATCTACCTAGTGGACGCTTTAGCTCATCGTGTATCGCTGTGTGGGAGCCTACGCCTTGCATCCATAGAGTCAGGCTTGTTGGCTCCATTCCCATTGATGTTGGGTGGGGGATGGCGTATCCATGGTTGACATGGACGCTAGTGCACAGTGCCCAACTAGAGACCGGTTTCGTGAAGGTTCAGGTAGACATGATTAATGATGTTTTTTGGACCATCCCTCTTGAGAAGCTCCCAAACGAAGAGATTATGACATTAGGGGATGCCATCCACACATTCATCCAGTGGCCTAAGAGGGACATCGCCCTCGACTCATTCGTGTAGCGATCTCCACATCCAGTGGCCCAAGAGGGACATCACCCTGGACCTGTCACATCTACTCCCGTGGCTCCACCTCCAGCTCCGGTTCTGAAGCCTATTGCATCGGCTCCCGTGGAGACGGTGCCAAAAATGTATCGTAAGCGAGGCACTAAGACCCAACCGAAGAAGATTGAGGCACCTCCTGAGCAATGGAAGTTCATTCTGAAGGAACGCGCGTAGGCTACGATAGCAGAAAATAAAAAATTTCTACCGCGCACACCAGGACATCATGCTAAGGAGGGATCATAGATCGTTACCACTAGACGCGCAGCGCAACGGAAGAAAGAGTTGGAGAATCCGATCCAACCACGCGCGTCGAGGTAGTAGTGGAAGTAGCCGATCGTCCCGAACAGATCGTCTCCTCCACGCGATCAACCACACCACGAGCAGATCCAATCTGTAGTTTGTTGATGCCGATCAACGCCGCAACGAGCAGCGCCTCCACCGGTATCCACACGCCCGGGCTGGAACGCCGATCGCGAGTGTACCAAAGACTCGCGAGCGGCTAGGGTTTGGCTCGGGAGGTGGCGGCTAGGTTTTGCTCGGGAGGAACAGGCGTGTGTACATCCTCACCCCCACCTCCATATATAGACCTCCTCACTTGGGACTCGTGGACCGAGGCCCAATAGGAGTCTATCCGATCTCTATCCGAATTGAGCCCACATCCGAATCACATTCGAATTAGTGTTCCAACCCGTTAAGTGTGCGACCAGAGGTTCACGTATACTTGGTCGCGACCGGAAACACCTTTCCGGTCACCCTGTTAATAGCGGCCTCTAGCAAGACATATTAACCCCAAAGTATACGTAAAGATCATATCGGCTGAACTCGTAATGTTCTCATGTACGAATCCCTTTGCCTCACGATATAGATTAAGCTCAAGGCGAGACTCGTGTCATCCTCTTAATAGCTCAATCACTCTCTCGATTCCGTGATGGATTATAAACTTGTGATTGACTCCTCAATCACATTGGCATGGCCATGCACTTTCATAATCCATTACATCGAGGGGCCCAGATATCTCTCCCATAAGGAGGGGCAAATTCTATCTTGATCATTCACATCCCACTACATGTTTCATAGCAAACCCGAAGACTACTTTTATGACTACCCATTCACGGAGTAGTGGTTAGTAGTCCCAAAATAGGCTACTACGCATGTTGGGAACCATGATGATCTCAAGTCTAAGGATTCTACATAAACACTACTTGAGACCAACTAATGACACATGGAATCTCTGCAGTGTCTCATGGCGGGTCTATCCAACATATGTTCACTAACACATGTCCATATTATTGATTTGGTATCTCCATACCATGATCCATGAGACATGATCATCAATCAATACATATGCTGATCTTTGAATCATATTTGTTCCTCATATGATATATGATCAGGGATCATTTAGAAATAGCAACATTTTGGCATTAAGAGTCTCATGAATAAGTCACATACTCATTGATCAATAATGATAATGTCTATTTCAAGGAACAAAGCAATGTATCATAAACATAGTATGTGATATATTCAACATCTCCATGTTGCCTCTAGGGCATATCACCAACACATTCTCGGGGTGTCGTTAGTCCCCGAGTCACAATTACCTAGGTTGGACTGGTTTGTAATACATTGCATACCAGGTACATGCAGAGGTCCAACATAAAGCCAAACCGGCACAGTGGATTCACTGTGAGATACACAGATGCGCATTTCCTCCATGACTCGGGCTACTTCGTCGTGACATTCGAAGACTTATTCTTACTATTCAACCTCGATGAACTTGACGCCTCACTTCTACGATGCTGGACACTGTAAATGTACTGTACAATGAAGTTCTATATTCATGTCATACCGATAAATGTCATTACTCTTTGCTTATGTATAAATACATGATCCAACAAATTCGGCGACAGCGACAACCGGTGGGTTTCCTCGACCCACACTTGGTCTCTGAGCAATCCATCAATGATAATGCATCTTTTGTCCAAGATTACATAATGAGTGGATTGATTGCTCACAGTGACAAGGAGTACATCATTGTACCCTTCAACCAAGGGTAAATGCTTCACTAGTTGCCACACAAGTTTCATTTGTACTTTATACACAACATAAACTTAGAATTAATCTCTGTGGCGACACACATGACTAGGTCTCACTGGATTCTGATTGTGATTGTACCAAAGTGGAGCAAGGTAATATACCTTGATTCCCTACTTAGGAGCAACCACGACTTCACTCGTATGCATCAAGCAATTGACAGGTAAACTCATTTCTTCTATACATAACTGTATTGTAATCTTTCCTTCATTTGCAATGACTGAGGCTAACTTTTTTGGAATCATTTAGGTCGTTTACCGCTTATGTTGCCGAAGGAGGGAGACACAAGGAATCCAGCAACACACTGCGACATAGGACGTGATTTCCGATACTTGCTACAACACAACAATCCTATATCACACTTTGTTATAATGCTTCTAGAATTGACAATACTTATGTATGTAATTCTATTTTTGTAGTACCACCAGCAGCTATAGGGCAACATATGTGGATTTTCTATGTTTGCCACCATATGAAGGAAATCATGGATGCTAAGACGAATGATCCAGAGGTTTATCAACCTTCCAATAATTTTTATTTTCTGATTATATATATGTTAATTAATGACTTAACATTGCTCCTAATGACAGCGTGTGGATTTCAACGAAAGTGCATTTGATCTTCACAAACTCATTGAAATTCGAGGAAACCTCTCCCAATTCTTGTTAGTAGATGTCATAAACAAGACTGGAGAGTTCCACCCTAGAAATGGTGATTAGATGTTGAAACATTGGATTCAATTGTAATTACTCAAATGTGCTTAATCAAACAATTCATTCAATTTAATTCATTTGTGAGATTTGTGTAATGATTGTCATGCTATATATGTGATCCGCTTGTGTTGTTTCATTTATTTGTGTGATTTATGTAATGATTGTCCTATGCTATATATTCATGCCTTGTTTGTTTTCAGAGGGCATGGCTAGCATATCCTAAGGCTAGCCGAAAAAGAGCAATTAGCATCATTGTTGAAATAATTATCACGCATCGTTTCGTGTTCCAATCGTCATGATATATATATATGTATGTATATGTATGTATGTATGTATATATATATATATATATATATATATATATATATATATATATATATATATATATATATATATATATATATATATATATATATATCCTGCATTTGTTTCAAACACCAAATCATCTATGATATGCACGATATCACAGACCGTTTGAAACACCGAACCGTTTGTGATATGCACCATATCACAGACAGTTAATAAAAAATCATTTTTGATATGGTGCATATCACAGACAGTTTGGTAGCCGTCTATGATAACCATCTATTATCACTGACACATAAACACAGATGGTTCAGGAACCGTCTGTGATGATAGTTTCGAACCGTCTGTGATAACACTGTCTATAGTAGTGCTCGCCTCCTAACGCTGCTACTCACTGACGGCTAGCTATCACTACAGTGCACCTCGCTGGAATCTTCCTCCCCTTCTAGCTAGAGCCTGGCACGGGCAACCCATTTTGGCACTTAACCGAGCACGTTGACCCCTCCCTCGCCGCTGGTGAGCACGATAAGGAGCTCCACCACGAGCTTCTCTACTTGCTTTGTTCTATCTCACTAACCCATGGGTCGTGCACGTAAGCTAATTAGATTAAGTTGGTAATTAGTTAGTTTAATCTAGTAGTTAGTAATTAATTAGTTAGCTATTGTTTATATGGCATGTAGGCCTTACGTAATTAGAAATCCTAATTAACTCTGATTTAAACATGTGAGTCACTATCAAGTGGACCCTGTACCTGTAAAGCCACCTTATAGACCCAGTCCATGGACCACTATCGCTGATACGTGGGTCCCCATTCTCTAGGCCACAGTGTGGACCAAGTCCATGTGGACCGTAACTCCACCTGTTAATCTCTCCTAATTTCTCGAATGAAAATAATTAGAAAAGAAATTAAAATCTACTAGACCCCACCTATCAACCACTAAAGGTTTTTCTTAAGAAAAATAATTAAAAAAGAAAAGAAAAAACTAGTTGACCCCACCTATCAGATATTTGAACTTTTCCAAATTTCTAGTAAATTCAAACTTTGAAAGGCCATAACTTCCTCATTTCAAATCAAAATCTAGTGATTTTTGTTTCTAAATTAAAAACCTTTCCAACAGAACCAAAATCATAATTTTTAGAGTTCATTTGGATTTTTGTGTTAATTTTATTTGAATATTGCATTGAATGTGGATACTTGCATATTTATAGACTTTGAAGCTTTTGATGCCCTCGTCGCTGATGAACAAGATGCTACGCTATCCACACTTGAGAGACCATGTGGAGGTCATCCCATGTGTGATGAGTAATTGACATCGGTTTAGGAGAGTCCAGTTTGATTTTGGTGGTTCGGACCTTGACGTTGCGCGGTGCAATGGACTCGGTCGGACTTGGTCAAACCTGGTCAAAGGGTTTAGATTGCATATTATGTCGACTTGTCAGGTTTGGGCTATTTCATTAATGCATTTATGATTACATGTATCGAGCGGTGCTATTTGATGTGTTTCTTGTCTGTGTTGGCCACAGGATGTCGAGGCGAAGTCGTGGCGAGACACGAGTTGATCGGACTAGACACGGGTGGTGTCGAGGTCAGAACGGTCAGATGTGTCGAAGACGGCGGAGATTCGATGTGGTTGCGAGTCGTGGACGACAAGGAACGTGGAAGCTTCCCAGAAGGTGCAGGAGGGGCGTTTCGGTAAAAACGCAAAGCTACACAGGCGGGAGCGGTTCCGTTCGGATCTGGCGGGTGTAACGGGTTGGAGACCCGTTAGCCGAAGGCTATATAAGGAGGAGGTGCCTCCTTGTGGCTGCGTGCACTCCAAGGGTTTCTAGGGTTTCCTTTAGTCAAAATGGGCTTTAGGGGTTTGCTTTGGCTTTAGAGCTTTAGTTGGTGTGGAGTTGTTGAGAGAGGCAGAGGGTGTCTCCCCGTGTTCTGTACATGTGTTTCTTCTCCAAGAAGCATGTAGGGTGTGAGTTCTTGGCTTGGGAGAGGGAGAGGATGAGTTGAGCCACCTTGTAATCATTAGTCTGGTTGTAATCATGTATGGGGACGTCTCTATGTTCCTCTTTTTCAATATGAGAAGGAGTTTGTTTCAGTTCTTGAGCTCTCTGTTGTTTCTGTTCTTCGATGCACTCTTTTGGTGATTTTTGACTTTCTTGATTTCTTGTTGTTTGTTGCTGGAGAGTGCCAAAATGGGTTGCTCTATGATGGGATATTGCCTCAAGGTCTTTTGATCGGTTTTTCCCAAGAGCAAATTGAACGAATCAAATATTTTCAGATTTCTTCTCCTCTGTTCATCTTTTGCCTTCTAGGGTTTTGAGTGATTTCTTGATTCCCTTCTTGAGATGGCATGAAACTTGGCATACTGAGTTCTAAGGCTATTAATTAGCTATCCTCAAAGTTTCATGGCCAAGGGATCAAAGAGGAGATGGCAATTTGAAGTTTTATGTTGTGTCTCTCTGTAGTGTTGATTTTCTAGGGTTTGAGGTGTTTTCTTGTTTCCCTCCTTGAGATGGCTTGAAATTTGGCTTGTAGAGTCCAGTGGCTATTGCTAACATATCTGCAAAGTCTCATGGCCAAAGGATTGGAGATGGAGTGGCAATTTGAGTTTTTGGGGTGCTCCCAGTATTTTTCAAGTTCTTGGCTGTGATCTGAATTTCTTGAGTTGTTGTTGTCTCCTCTTGGTGTTTGGAGCCCCTAGGTTATTTAGTTTAGTATCTTAACCTTTTGGGCTTGGTTAGAAAAGAAGAAAATCTCATAAACCAAGTTTTAGTGATGTTCTCTGAAGTTTTCTGAATTTTCGGGCTATTGGAACTAGGGGAAAGGTCAGACCGGGGAGTAATGGGCGGTCAGACTGGCCGTTATGGGGCGGTCAGACCGGCATGGCCCAGGCGGTCTGACCGCCGGCCAGGGAGTGGTCAGACTGGCCTGATGCCTGCGGTCTGACCGGCCTAGTGGGATTTTTGTTGTTTTTTGTTTTCAGGATTTGTCTTCCAGGTGTTTCTCTGTTATTGCCTTGGTCCTCTGTTCCTCATGTTCTTCCAGTAAGTACTTGATCTCACATATGATCCTCTCTTCATAGCTCTCCATAGCTATTTGAAAGAATTCATTTGTGAGTGCCGTTCTTTGCATGGTTCAGATTTCCTTGAGTTTCATGCACTCTTCTTAGCTTTGTAGCTACTAGACCAAGGCAAGTTTTTATAATTATTATTATTTACTTAAATGTTGTGTTAAATGCTGATTACCTAGCTTCACCATATATTTTTTTACCTATTATTCCCCTTACTTGATTGTTGATACACTACTGTAGAAAAAGTCATCATAGATGGTTTTGTGAGCTATCTGAGTTCATGGGTCAACATGAGGTCATCATAGATAGCTTTCAAACCATATGTGACACAGACTATCACAGACGGTTTCTACTAAAAACCATCTGTGATAGTTGACAATCACAGATGGTTTTCAGTACAAACCATTTGTGATATGTTATATATTGCAGACGGTTTCAACTACAAACCATCTATGATATCTTTCAGGTTGTAGTTGAAACCGTCTATGATATATCACATGTCACAGACGGTTTGTACTAAAAACTTTTTGTGATTGTCAATTATCACAGAGGTTATAAGTTAATAACCATTTGCGATATTCCTTTCTACTCCTAAACCTGTTGTTGTTTGTTGGCTAGCCTCACAAAATGCTAGCCATGCCATCTGAAATAAGCAGACCAACATAGTATATATACATCCAATTCACATTCATTCATTCAGAAACAAGAACATCCATTTGGCAAATCAATTAACAGAAATGAATTGTCCATCTTTGAACAAATACACATATGAATAATTAAGCTCAATCTTATCCCGGTGAAATTCATTCTACATTGTGGAACTCTCCATCTTCTATTATAACTCTAGCACTACTACAAAAGAGGCTAAACTGGACGCTTACATCATAGACGGTTCCTAGCAACCGTCTGTATTGTAAGTATCACAGACGGTTTATACGAATAGCTGTCTGTGGTATTTTCACAGGCAGTTATTTATACAAACCGTCTGTGATAGTACAAGACATCATAGACGGTTCTTATCAAGAACTGTCTGTAAATTATCACAAACCATCTGTGATTTGTTTCCTGCCTCGTAATCTCCCAATTTTTCATAATCTCTCGCCTGAGTTCAAGTAGGATTCAGTTTCAAGACACCTTTAGTAAAAATGTGCATAACTTTTGCATACGGTATCCGTTTTCGACGTTCTTGTACTCGTTGGAAAGCTAACGATGAGCTCGATTGCAAAAACAACCTGATTGCACTAGTTACCCTCTAAAACCCTCAAAATTGGCCATCTCTAGCCTCAAATTTGTGTTTTAAGTTTTCAAAATTGGCCAGGGAGCGGTCAGACCGGCCTGATGCCTGTGGTCTGACCGGCCCAGTGGGATTTTTGCTGTTTTTTGTTTTTAGGGTTTGTCTTCCAGGTGTTTCTTTGTTATTGCCTTGGTCCTCTATTCCTCATGTTCTTCCAGTAAGTACTTGATCTCACATATGATCCTCTCTTCATAGCTCTCCATAGCTATTTGAAAGAATTCATTTGTGAGTGCCCTTCTTTGCATGGTTCAGATTTCCATGAGTTTCATGCACTCTTCTTAGCTTTGTAGCTACTAGAGAGACAGCTCTTTCGTGGGTACTTGTGTCATGGGACGAGATTTTTATAGTCGACATTCACCCCCCCTCTGTCGCCATTTCGGTCCAACAATTGGTATCAGAGCTGGTTAGCTCTTCTCCATAGATCTTAACCAGTCTCTAGAGCCATGGCGACGGACAAGTACTCGACCAAGCCTCCGATCTTTGATGGCATTGATTTTCCTTTATGGAAAAGCCAGATGGAGACATACATCCAGGCTCAAGGATACGCCATCTGGAGGAAGGTCAATGTTCGCTATCTTGTTCCTACCGATGAGAACATCAATGTGGCGAATATGCCCGATGTTGAGGCGAATGCAAAGGAAAGAAACATAATCATCCAAAGTTTGAGTCGTAGCGAGTTTGACCGCATTTTGCACCTCACGTCGGCTTTCGACATTTGGGAGACCCTCAGTGCTTACCATGAGGGCACCACCCAAATTAAGACAGTCCGATAGGACCAATTCAAGCGAGATTACAACAAGTTTGAAATGCTCGCTGGTGAGTCCCTCGATGAGTGCTTTGCGTGTTTTCATAAGATTCTGAGCAATCTCCGAGCAGTCGGTCTCACATACCTCGACTCGGATAACGCTCGACAGATGCTCGCTGCACTCGATCTTCGAGTTTGGGAGATGAAGGTGACTACCATCAAGGATACCATGAACCTTTCGACTTTGACTCTTGATGCGCTGTACTCGCGCCTCAAGACTCACGAGATTAACATTGTCTCTCGCAAGTCGAAGTCGCAGTCGATGGCCTTAGTCACCGATCCCAATTTGGCTTCCGGTTCTTCTTCTGATTCTCTTTGCGGTTTCTCACTTGCTGCTCTCTGTGACATAACCGATGATCAGTTAGAGCAGTTTGCGGATGAGCAGTTAGCCCTCCTAGCTCGGAGATTCTCCCATGCTTACAAGAGGAGGAGGGATGGAAAGAGAGAAGGACCCGTGATTTGCTTCTAGTGCGGTGGCCCCAACCACATTTGGGCAAACTGCCCCAAGTTGGGGAAGGGCAAAGGTGACTACGGCGGTTTGGGCAAGAACGACTACATCGACAAGAACCGCATCAAGAAGCCCTCAGCTCCTGCACAAGGCAAGAAGAAGTTCCGCGACCTTGGCAAAGCCAATAAGCTCTTCCACCGCGTCGTCACCGCCTTCGACGACCTCGATCTCAGCGAGGTGGAGGGGTGGAGCGACAACGATGGAACGGACGAGCAAGAACCCAAGGGCGGCGATGACTTCTCCGGCATGTGCTTCATGGCCCTTGAGGGCGAACTGAGCGACAGCGAGCTGTACTCCGACTCGGACGAGGTATCCCCCACCCACGACCAGCTTAATTATACTTTTCTTAAGCTAGGTGGATTTCATGCTAGAGCTAGGGCTAGGTGTACCGAGTTAGAGAAGGAAGTAGATAGACTATCACGGGAGCTTACTTCACTTACATCTGCTCCCTCCCGTGATGATTGTGATACATGCTGTGCTCTGTTGGGTGACATGGAGAAATTAAGGACCTCGCATGATAGTTTGTCCTCCGAGCTTGACATTGTTAAGGTGGAGAATCTTAGTCTCTTAGCTGAACTAGAGATGAGTAGGGTTGCTTCTATTTCATCTACTACTGTTGAGACTATTGCTTGCACCTCATGTGAGGATAAGGATAATGCTTTTAGAGGTCTTTATACCATGCTTTTAGATCTGCCCGAGACTTGTGAAAATTGCAATAATCTGAAGATGAACCTAAAATGGGCAGATCACAAAATTGCTGAGTTGCGTGCTTCTTTGCTTGAGCCCATTACTTCATGTTTGAACTGTCCCAAGTTAACTGCTGAACTTGAATGTGTCTCAAAACAGTTTCAAGAAATGATTGACACTAATGAGAAAATAGCTCAGTTTGCGACTAAGGATCCTGTTAGCTCACCATGCATTAGTTGTGATAAACTAAAACTTGAACTCGTTGCTTTGAATGAACAATGTGTGAAGCTAACTAAGGATTTACTAGAGAAGCCATCAACTCATTGTGATGTGATTGCTGAGGTGGGGGAGGAGCCCAAGGGTAAGGTGGAGACGCTTAGCGACGTGAACCAACCGGCTAGTAGTAGGACTGTCCCCTCAGAGTCGGCTGTGCGTGCACAAGCCATTCTTTCCTCTACTGTTGGTTCTTCTTCTGCTCCCTTACCTTCTGCTGTCTCTTCTTCTCCCTGCTCTTCTTGCACCTCTCTCTTTCGGGAGTGTCAGTATCTTATGAACACTCTCGAGAGATTTGTAGGAGGCAATAAGAAGCTTAATCTTATTCTAGACCAATCCAAGATTTGCAGATTTAATCAGGGTCTAGGATATGATTTCTATGAGAACATGAGGAAGCATCCACCTGCCGTGCTCAGACCCATAGCACCAGGTGTGATCGAGACTGAGCCCAGGACCGAGAAAGTCAAATTTAAGTCTGCGGTCTTTGTCCAAGAGATTTCTGATAGCAAGGTGAGTCCCCCTGCAGCTTCGGCCTCTCAAAAGGCGAAGCCTCACCGTGTTACTTCTACCTCTCAGAAGGTGAGGTACCACTGCACCTTCTGTCAGAAGGATGGACATCTGATCGATCAATGCTTCAGGCGTGCCAAGATCGCGCGTAGAGACCGTGTTCGTGATCTTAGGCTTATTCAGGGTCAGCCCCAGACCTTAAGTGCACCTAAGACCAACATGAGGTCTAGGCTTGCTTCTATTGATGGGTTTGGGCAGCATCGAGGACTTGGTTTTTCCGAGTTTTCTGGTTTTCATCCTCATGCTCCCCTCGGTCATGACTTCTGTCGTTCTGAGGGTAGATCTCGTTTTCCCCGTCGAGATGACTACCCGCGGCGTGTTCCGCATGTTGCCGGTACTCCGACTCGCTCGCCCGTAGCAGTTGGACCCAGCAACAGCTTCAGGTCTACACTAGACCTTCTGCTCCTTTGAGCAACAGAGAGCGTAGGGTAGATAGAGGTCATTCGTGTTTGACTACTTCATCTGCTCGACATGTTACTCAGTATTGGGTGCCAAAATCACTCTTGATTTACCCCAGTACTGAGACTTTACTCTCTTGTTGACTCAGGTTCGCCGGGCAGGGAAGGGAAAGGTTTGGCTTGTAGACTCCGGGTGTTCATGACACATGACCGGAGACTCCCGTTGGTTTTCTTCCCTTGCCCATGCTCCAGGTGATGAGACGATCACCTTCGGAGATGCTTCATCTGGGCGCGTCATCGCCAAAGGTACAATGCACGTTAATGATTCTTTCATTTTGAAAGATGTTGCTTTGGTTAGTAAGCTGCAGTATAATTTGCTTTCTGTTTCTCAGCTTACCGATGACGGTTTCGAGGTGAGCTTTAAGAAAAACGCTTGCAAAATTCTTGATTTTTCGGGTAGTCTGGTTTGCGGGATTTCTCATTTTGGGAGGATCTTTCGTGCTAATTTTTCTGAGTCTTCTGGTGATCCTCTCCGTTGTTTGGTTGCTTCTGAGTCCCGCGAGCTTTCTTTCTGGCATAGGAGACTTGGTCATATTGGATTTGACCATTTGACCTGAGTTAGCGGCCACGACCTCATTCGTGGTTTGCCGAAACACAAGATGGTCAAAGATCTAGTTTGCGCTCCATGCCGGCACGTCGAGATGGTTGCCGCTTCTCACCCTCCGGTCACAGTGACTATGACCGATGCACCAGGATAGCTACTCCACATGGATACAGTTGGACCAGCTCGAGTGCAGTCAGTAGGAGGGAAGTGGTATGTTCTTGTCGTGGTCGATGACTTCTCAAGGTATTCTTGGGTGTTTTTCTTAGCCTCGAAGGATGAAACATTTACACATTTCCGAGGTCTTTTTAGTAGGCTTTCTGTTGAGCTCCTGGGTGCCTTACGAGCGATCCGCATGACAATGGTACGTAGTTCAAGAATTCCTACTTTGAGAGGTTCTGCGTTGAGACAGGTGTAGAGCACCAGTTCTCTTCTCCGCACGTCCCACAGCAGAATGGCGTCGTGGAGAGGAAGAACCGTACCTTGGTCGAGATGGCCAGGACGATGCTCGATGAGTACTCCACACCACAGAAGTTTTGGGCTGAGGCTATATCTACCGCGTGCCATGTCTCAAATCGAGTTTTTCTTCGGGCACACTTGCACCGCACTTCTTATGAGCTGAGATATGGGCGAAAGCCCAGTGTCTCTCATTTTTGTGTGTTTGGTTGCAAGTGCTTTATTCTGAAGTCTGGGAACCTAGACAAGTTCGAGTCACGTTCTTGTGATGGGATCTTTCTAGGTTACTCGACTTCTTCGCGGGCTTATCGGGTTTGGAACTGCGAGTCTAGTAAAATGGTAGAGACCTGTGAGGTGACCTTTAACGAGGCCAGTCCGGGGACTAGGCCTGATATCTCAGGTTCTTTAGAGCAGTCCGAGCCCATCTTTGTGGATGATGAGGACGATAGAGATGAGGGTTGCCTACCCGATCCAGTCCCTCATCCACCCCATGAGGTGCCTTCTTCCACCGCACCTCGAGGTGATCAGCCCATGCCTTCTGCCTCTTCTGGAGCTAGTGGCTCTGTTCCTATCCTTCAGCTCACGAGGTAGAGGTCACTTCTTCATCCCATCCTGGACCTCCTAGACACATCCAGAAAGCTTATCCTTCCGAGCATATTATTGGAGACCTCTTTGAGCGTGTCACACGCTCAAAGTCTGCCACGTCTCTCTTCTGTCTCCATTCTACTTTTGTTGCCTCCTTTGAGCCCAAGGACGTTTGTCATGCTCTCTCTGACGAGTCTTGGGTCAATGCCATGCATGAGGAGCTAGAGAATTTCGAGAGAAACAAGGTCTGGTCGCTTGTTGAGCCCCCTCGAGGTCACAATATCATTGGGACCAAGTGGGTGTTCAAGAACAAGCAGAGTGAGGATGGGGTTGTCATTCGGAACAAGGCTAGACTGGTAGCTCAGGGGTTCTCTCAGGTTGAAGGTCTAGATTTCGAGGAGATCTTTGCCCCTGTAGCTAGACTTGAGGCCATTAGAATCCTGCTTGCCTTTGCAGCTTCTAAGGGTTTCAAGCTTTACCAGATGGACGTCAAGAGTGCCTTCCTTAATGGCTTCATTGAGGAAGAAGTCTATGTCAGACAGCCTCCAGGTTTCGAGAACCCCAAATACCCAAACCATGTCTTCAAGCTTTCCAAAGCTTTGTACGGACTTAAGCATGCCCCTAGAGCTTGGTATGAGAGGCTTAAGTCCTACTTGTTGAGTCATGGTTTCGAGATGGGTAGAGTAGACAAGACCTTGTTCATCCGCCGGCATGACACTGATCTTCTGCTCGTCCAGATTTACGTTGACGACATCATCTTTGGTGATTTTTGACTTTCTTGATTTCTTGTTGTTTGTTGCTGGAGAGTGCCAAAATGGGTTGCTCTATGATGGGATATTGCCTCAAGGTCTTTTGATCGATTTTTCCCAAGAGCAAATTGAACGAATCAAAGATTTTCATATTTCTTCTCCTCTGTTCATCTTTTGCCTTCTAGGGTTTTGAGTGATTTCTTGATTCCCTTCTTGAGATGGCATGAAACTTGGCATACTGAGTTCCAAGGCTATTAATTAGCTATCCTCAAAGTTTCATGGCCAAGGGATTAAAGAGGAGATGGCAATTTGAAGTTTTATGTTGTGTCTCTCTGTAGTGTTGATTTTCTAGGGTTTGAGGTGTTTTCTTGTTTCCCTCCTTGAGATGGCTTGAAATTTGGCTTGTAGAGTCCAGTGGCTATTGCTAACATATCTGCAAAGTCTCATGGCCAAAGGATTGGAGATGGAGTGGCAATTTGAGTTTTTGGGGTGCTCCCAGTATTTTTCAAGTTCTTGGCTGTGATCTGAATTTCTTGAGTTGTTGTTGTCTCCTCTTGGTGTTTGGAGCCCCTAGGTTATTTAGTTTTGTATCTTAACCTTTTGGGCTTGGTTAGAAAAGAAGAAAATCTCATAAACCAAGTTTTAGTGACATTCTCTGAAGTTTTCTGAATTTTCGGGCTATTGGAACTAGGGGAAAGGTCAGACCGGGGAGTAATGGGCGGTCAGACTGGCCGTTATGGGGCGGTCAGACCGGCATGGCCCAGGCGGTCTGACCGCCGCCGTGAGCGGTCGATCGCCTCGATGCCTGCGGTCTAACCGGCCTAGTGGGATTTTTGCTGTTTTTTGTTTTCAGGATTTGTCTTCCAGGTGTTTCTCTGTTATTGCCTTGGTCCTCTGTTCCTCATGTTCTTCCAGTACGTACTTGATCTCACATATGATCCTCTCTTCATAGCTCTCCATAGCTATTTGAAAGAATTCATTTGTGAGTGCCCTTCTTTGCATGGTTCAGATTTCCTTGAGTTTCATGCACTCTTCTTAGCTTTGTAGCTACTAGACCAAGGCAAGTTTTTATAATTGATCATGTTGAGCATAGTTTTTAAATACAAATATTTTGCTTTCAAATACAAGTGCATGCTTATTATTATTTACTTAAATGTTGTGTTAAATGCTGATTACCTAGCTACACCATATATTTTTTACCTATTATTCCCCTTACTTGATTGTTGATACACTACTGTAGAAAAAGTCATCATAGATGGTTTTGTGAGCTATCTGAGTTCATGGGTCAACATGACGTCATCATAGATAGCTTTCAAACCATATGTGACACAGACTATCACAGACGGTTTCTACTAAAAACCATCTGTGATAGTTGACAATCACAGATGGTTTTCAGTACAAACCATCTGTGATATGTTATATATTGCAGACGGTTTCAACTACAAACCATCTATGATATCTTTCAGGTTGTAGTTGAAACCGTCTATGATATATCACATGTCACAGACGGTTTGTACTAAAAACTTTTTGTGATTGTCAATTATCACAGAGGTTATAAGTTAATAACCATTTGTGATATTCCTTTCTACTCCTAAACCTGTTGTTGTTTGTTGGCTAGCCTCACAAAATGCTAGCCATGCCATCTGAAATAAGCAGACCAACATAGTATATATACATCCAATTCACATTCATTCATTCAGAAACAAGAACATCCATTTGGCAAATCAATTAACAGAAATGAATTGTCCATCTTTGAACAAATACACATATGAATAATTAAGCTCAATCTTATCCCGGTGAAATTCATTCTACATTGTGGAACTCTCCATCTTCTATTATAACTCTAGCACTACTACAAAAGAGGCTAAACTGGACGCTTACATCATAGACGGTTCCTAGCAATCGTCTGTATTGTAAGTATCACAGACGGTTTATACAAATAGCTGTCTGTGGTATTTTCACAGGCAGTTATTTATACAAACCGTCTGTGATAGTACAAGACATCATAGACGGTTCTTATCAAGAACTGTCTGTAAATTATCACAAACCATCTGTGATTTGTTTCCTGCCTCGTAATCTCCCAATTTTTCATAATCTCTCGCCTGAGTTCAAGTAGGATTCAGTTTTAAGACACCTTTAGTAAAAATGTGCATAACTTTTGCATACGGTATCCGTTTTCGACGTTTTTGTACTCGTTGGAAAGCTAACGATGAGCTCGATTGCAAAAACAACCTGATTACACTAGTTACCCTCTAAGACCCTCAAAATTGGCCATCTTTAGCCTCAAATTTGTGTTTTATGTTTTCAGTTTCTGTTTTTGCCAAAAATTTTGACCTTCCCTTTGGAATTTGGGTTTCCTCAACTTCAAAGTTGTAGATCTCGTCGAAACCTTTCAAATAAGTATATATAAACCATATAAAATTTTGCTATTTATCTTTTGAGACTAGCTATTTCTATTGTACCATATATTGTCTTTGTGGTGCCATTATCACCGATTATTTTTGTTATGAACTATCTATGATATCTCCTGTTATCATAGATGGTTTTTGTTATGAACCATCTGTGATGTCTTTATCATAGATGGTTTGTAATCTGAACCGTCTGTGATGTCTCGCCACGTCTCCGATGTGTGGCATATCCCCTAGGATCCCGATCTCACTCGTCCATTCTCTCCACATCGAATGGCAAGCACTGTTCTCCTTCCCACCTCTCACCCCTCATTAACCCCATCTCCCTACTCGAAAACCAATACCACCAATACTACTCCAACTTGTTTGTGCGCGGCAAGGGTGGGAAGGGGTTCGACAAAGGCGACTAAAATTTCACTTGAAGCAAGATGGAAAGGAAGAAGGCAATGGCAAATCTATACTATTCTAAGTCGCCAACATAAAAGTTGTTGATTTTTTTTCATAGAAGCTAAAAATGGTGTTCGTTACATTTTGTTTCTGCTACATGAAAATTTTCCCGCACCACTTGTTTTAGATTGTAGTTTACTGAAGGATTTGTAAGTCTAGCTTGCATTAGCCTGAAGTTTCTTATAGTGTAAGCATTTTTTCGGAATTTGTAGCTGTGAAACTTATCTTTGTAAAATTATAAGTGTCCTTTGTGTATGCAGTGCTATGGGTAACCTACTGGATATCTTGTGATGTTGTAATGGTTGATTCTAATCTTAATAGAAATAGAATGTGTTGCTATGTTTATTGCTGTATTTGTTGTTGTATTTGCTTGTTTTCAGATGATATAGTTAACATTTCCTGAGACTAGCCAAAAAAATAGAAAAAATTAGGTATAAAATGAATTATCACAGACGGTTTTGTGGTATAAGCCGTCTGTGAAGAATTATCATAGACGGCTCGAAACAGAAACCGTCTGTGATGGGGGGAGTATTACAGACGGTTCTATATACCAATCGTCTATGATACTCACACATCACAGACGGTTCTAGCTACCAACCGTCTATGATGTGTGAGTATCACAGACGGTTGGTAGCTAGAACCGTCTGTGATAATGTATTTCACAGACAGTTCTAGTTATAAACCATCTGTGATGTATTTATCATAGACGGCTCACAAACCGTATGTAATAACCTCTAATTATCACTGACGCATAAATTCAGACGGTTCAAAAAACTGTCTGTGATGACAGTTTTGAACCATTTGTGATGACCCTTTTTGTAGTAGTGTAGACATCAAGAAGTACGCACACTGTCCTTTAATATGTTTGAGGTTAGACTGTTCCAACAGAGTTGTAGGGATGGGCACAACCTATCGGTAGGAAGATCAATGTCATGCATACATATATAAATTGATAAGTATAAAATAATTATATAAGACTGACAAACCTGAGTATCATAGTTCTTTCCATAATTGACGAGTAGCTGCATATTGTGGCAAACATAGAATCCACAGGTGTTGCCCGACGGCTGTTGGTGGTACTACAAAAATAGAATTTGTTAGTTCGAGAGGTATTACTATGAAGTGTTATATAGAATTAATGCGTACTAGCGAATACCGGGAAATCTAGATCGTGTTGCAGGGCAGCGATCCCTCCCTTGGATCTCTGTACCTCTACAATGTACGTGGTGAACGACGTACGTGATTCCAAAAAAGTTAGCTTTAGTCATTGGGAAGGAAGGAAAGACTACAATAAAGTTATCTATAAAGGGAATATGTTTACCTATCGATTAGTTGTTGGACAACTGTGTAGTCGGTTTTGTTCCTCCTTAGATAATCAAGGTATATTAACTTGTTCCATTTTGGTATAATTATATTTAGAATCCAGTGAAACCTACACAACAGGTATGTCTTCATGGTCATTAAACCTAAGTTCGTGTTGCTTATAAAGTACAATCAACAAGTATATTCATAAGTGGAGCACTTACTCCTGGTTGTAGGGCATAAGTATCAATTTCTTTTTATGGTGAGCCACCAATGCTGTTGCATGTAATTCTGGATGAAGAATGCATACTCCCTGATGGTATCGATGGAGACCAAGCGTGGGTCAAAGAAACCAACTGGTGATTTCTTTAATCTGGCTTCAATCACCACACACACACAATAGTAATGAGTTATATATGACATTTATCAATATTACGTAAATGTAGACTACAACTGTATACACTTACAGTGTAAGTGTATAGCATTGAATGAGTGAGGCGTCGAGGGAGTCAAGTGTGAAGAGAAAGAATAAATCCTTGAAGGTCACCGTGAAGACACGGTCATGAATATCGTGTTGCAGATGATGTGGTATAAACTTGACGATGACACCCGATCACCATTGTTCTTACGGCTTATTGGCCTATTCCATGTAATATGTATGCAATCTCTAGTAAGCCAATCCTAGGGTTAGGAGGTGCTCTTTCGGGATGACCAATAGCTCGCTTAGCATGAATTTCTGAGCCAACGGTAAGTAGGGGATCTCATCATCGGTCTTCTTTGGTTTGCCCTTGCTACCTCGGCTGTAGGTCAACTTCATGGTAGTCAACCGGGAATGAGATGTAGATGCACCGTAACTTTGCTGCGTCTATGCAGTTAGCTCCAGTATGGATAGCCCCCATGGACTTGGCACCGATGCAGAGGGCTCTTGTGGACTTGGCACTGGTGTAGATAGTTCAAGTGGACTTGGCATCGGTGCAGATAGTTTGAGTGGACTTGGCACCAGTGTAGATGGCTTTTGTAGACTTAGCACCGGTGCAGGAGCTTCTAGGCAGATGTCCCTCTTGGGCCACTGGATGAACGTTCCAATGGCTTGCCCTAGAGCTATGACCTCATCATTGGAGGGCATCTGCAGCGGGGCGACCTCAAAATTGGCATGAACACTGTCCATATTCACTTTTGCAAAACCTGGCACTAGAGATACACCGTGCACCAAGGATCCGGGCCCAGATGGATACGCCTGGCCCCAAGCAGCGCACAGGCAATGGAGGCATATCTCACTTGGAGCTTGCACTTCATAGTCACCTACATAACAATACAAAATTAGCTACTCCAACAGGCCTATCAATGGATCGATCATTTCAGAGATAATAATTATTATCAGGATGTCATCGATAGGAAATCAGTGATCACTTTCCGAGGTAGGGTTAGATGCACAGCTACTCCAATAATTGGGGGTTGCCTAGCACAGGAGCGGCAGGGGCTTCCTGCTCATTTTCCTTATACCTTTGTATCTCATCTCTGACCAACCTTTGCATCTCATCTCTGATTTGTGCCATAATATCCTCTCATAGCTGTGCCTCACGCTCGGCTTTGGCTTCTTCCTACTCTGGTACGCTTTGGAGTCCTCAACAAAACCATATTTCCAAGGAATGTAAAGACTAAAGTCTCTCGTGCGACCTGGGTGCTCCTTGTTTCCTAGGGTTGTGGAGAGTAAATCACTCTCCCTAACTACCTGGAATGAGCATTGGAAGATTCTACACTTAGCTGCCAAGAGGTGGGACACTCCCTCATCTGTGGAGTTTTGAAAGGAGGTGGCCCCCAACACGGTAGATGAGCTCACTCTTATCTAGTTTCGGGTGCATTCATCAGGGATCCCTGCAATTGGTGGGGAGGTCTCCCATAGGATTGCATGTTCATCCTTCTTCCTCCATTGTGGGATTTTACCCTCATACCTAGCGATGCTGAGTTTGTGGGGGTGCATGCTTTTTGCTTAGAGAGCCCTATGCACCTCACTTTTACTCCTAAAATTATCTATCATCTTCATCACCATAAACTCTTGCTATTGTAGTTTCAGGAATGGATACTTGTGGAAGGGCACCAGATCCTTCTCCACGTATTGCTTCACAAGTAGGCTCTTAAAATTCTTCCACACTGTGCAAGCCGCTAGCAACACATGCCATTTCATGGAGGCCTTGTGTTCTTTCGAAATCTTGAACGAATGAAAAACATCCATCACTAGCTCATTTTTTCGATCTTTGGTCATAGTCTTCCATGAATCGAACGTGATCTCAATCTGTTCCTATGCAACTATTCCAACTACCCTTCAGAATGTGGACATTGCTCGACGAGGATTGAGAGGGGTCCCAGATGCATTGACATCTATGATAGTAAATCGTCCCTTGGGCCGTTTTGAAAGTCCTCTTCCTTTTCAAGATTTTCTAGAGGATGGTGCATTGCACGCATCCGACAATGATGTCAAAGAATGAGTGGACAACATCTTCAAATGATAATAGAAGTGAACAATTCTTGAGCCAATTCTTGAGCCAATTCTTGGTGACTTGGATGACCAAATCAACACATAGGTATGTAAATCATCCATGTCATTTAAACAATATATTATGCCCAAAAGATATATAGAACATGTGGGCTATTAAATTCAGCATATTACCTCAGTGTAGTATCAATGTCAGGAGCATGAAGAATCAATATCTTTCAGTAGAAATCAGAAACAAGTAACAGATATGAGCTATTGCAGAACCAACATATATTAAGACAAGTCAAAGGACAACAGTAAGCAATACTGAGCAGAAGACTAAGGACTACCTATTGACAAAGCTACTGACTACACTGCATAGAAGTATACAACTAGCAAGTGTAAATTCAAACTAGTAGAATAATCCTACATTGTCACTGAGATTTTTTCAATTTTGACAAATTTCCACATTGAGCAATCAAACATCCACAATATATCATGCAATAGTTCTAGTGCCAACCGACAATCAGATTTTAGAGATAATGAACAGAGACTAGCATTGCTAACTAATGCACAATCCAATCTCACAGAGAAATGAAGAATATAAAGTAAAGCTCATTGTGTGACTCAGGGGAGGCAGCGAGCTCCAGGGAGGAGGAGTGCTCGGGGGAGGCGACGTGCTCAGGGGAGGAGGAGAGCGTCGGGCGCGGGGGAGGAGGGCAGCCGAGCTCGGGGGAGGCAGTGATAGGCTCGAGGGAGGCGGCGTCGGGCTCGGGGGAGGCAGCGTGCTCGGGGGAGGAGGAGGGCACTGGGCGCTGGGAAGGAGGGCCGCCGGAGTCGCAGGAGGCAGCGACGGTGTTAAGTCGGGACTGAGCTGCAATGTTAGTACAGTGGGGATAAACCCTAGAGTGTAATATATAGGGGAATAATCACAGACGGTTCCATTTAAGAACCGCCTGTGATATTTTTAATCACAAACAGTTCTAAATAAAAACCATTTGCAATAATAACATATCATAGATGATTTTAATTTAGAAACATTTGTGATTAGAAATATCACAAATGGTTTTAATTTAAAACTGTCTATGATGATCATCACACATTCTCATATACATAAATGTAAATTCACACACACACACACACACACACACACACACACACACATATATATATGACTTATTCTCATATACATAAATGCAAATTCACATATATATTACACATTCTTTTGAAAATAAATGCAAATTAACATATACATCACACAATCTCATACACACATGTAAATGCAAATACAGAACATATGACACATAACATTTCATTCATCATTCCACTTGCTTATTTCCTTTAAAAATTAGCCCTTCATGATGATTGATACGCATGTAGCTAGTTTCATCATGTTGTTCTTTCTCGACCCTTATGTCATTTTTCGAAAGGAGGCAACTCATCAAATTGATTGTATTCTTTCTCGTCCACTACATTCTTAACTCCGACAATCATCCTTTTCCCATGAAGAACTACATGGCGCTTCTTATTTAACTAGTCGATTACATATAAAACTTGAACAACTTGCTTAGCGAGTACGAATGATTCATCTTTCTATCTGACACGTTTGAGGTCAACGGCAGTGACACCGTACTTGTCAACCTTCACTTGTGTAAGATGGACCCAACGACGCCAAAACAAGGGGATCTTGAAAAGCACGTAGTCGAGCTCCCAAATCTTCTCTACGAACCCATAGTAGGAGTTCCTCAACCGATCGGTATTGAACGCATCTATGCGGACACCGCTGCTCGTCGGTGTTTTATATCTTGAACCTGTGTATAGAATATGTACCCATTTATGTCATATCCTGACCATGTCACAACTATAAATGTTGGCCCTTTTGCCAACCATGTTAGAATATCACTTGACGAGCTCGTAGCGAGTCGCTCCTTCAACCATTGATTGAATGTACTGTTGTATTGTCTCATGATCCAAACATCTGGCTGCTCTGGATTATGATGCTGAAGCACATCCTTTTGCTGGTCGATATACGGGGACACTTCAGTCATGCGTTGTAAGACCGTGAAATAGGCTTGAGTATACTTATCCATATATGGAGTGATTGCTTTCCTTCCAAGAGGCAATCACAAACAATTCAGTTTTATAGTCTAAAAGGGATATTGATCCATATAGGATTTGGGTTCTAATGGGCCTACAACGTGGAAGCCCATTAGCATGCTCTATAAATATGTGCAGGCGGGGCTGCAGGTAGAATAGACTACTATGCTAAAAACCCTGGTCGCCACCTCCCCTCGGCCGTATCCCGAAACCCTAGCCGGGCGCGCAGTGCTAGCACACCAGCGCACGGCGTTCCATCCCGAACGTGTGGACTCCGTGGAGGCACCGCTGCTGTTGTTGCTGTGCTAATCGGCGAGAAGTGCAAGGCTATTGCTAGGACGCGAGGAGGAGACATTCAGTTCGTGAAACAATCGACTGCTTCTTCTTCATCAACGCGCATCTACGATTGGACTAGGCTGCTCCAACTCTTCTTTCGCTGCGCAGCGCACCAAGTGGTAACTATCCATGACTCCCTTACACGCATGTTTTCTGGTTGAACGCGGTAGAAAATCAAATGTTGTAGCTAGCGTAGCCTACCCATTCTCCTTCAGTGGTATTAGAGCAAAGCTGCGTAGTATGTGGTCTAGATCATGCGCTTGTAGATGATATGTTGTTTGTAGTAGATGCGATCTATTACTATTCTTATGCTAGGTTCATGTGATGAATCTTTCGGTGCACGGGTTGATTAGATCAATCGGTCATAAGGGGCTGAAATAGGTATGAGTTGATAGCATCATGTAGCCAAAAAGATTAGTTCGTGCTCCTTCTTTGTTGTACGCGCGACTTGCCCCTATCAGCTGGAATCACCATCGGGGCTAACTGCGCGCACAGTCAGTAGATCGAGTCAACAGATCGAGGTCTTATGTTGCGGTCTCCTCAAGTATACCGATCGCGATGATCAATGTGATTGATCTAATGAAAATTGAGACATTTTGAATGGCTCAGATTTGGGTTGATTTGATCGGCCTGATGAGATTTCCATAGCGATTTCATAGATGCGATCGGCCCTATGGGACCGCCGTTGCGTACACGCATAGATTGTTATACAAACACATTCATGTCAGGGCGGTAGATTGCGTTCTATGCTTAACTTGTTTTTGCAGGGAATGATGTGAATGGTATGGCATAGATGTATATGTGATGCATGTGTGTTTTGGCAGCCTGTGTGTCGTATTAATCAGAGCTGGGTTGAGGCTGTTCTTTAATTGTATAACGACCTGCATATTGACTTGTGATGCTTGTGCTCCTCATGTAATTCATTTGCTAGCTATTAGTTGTAATAGTTTAGTTCTTTACCATGGAGGCTTCAAGCATGATGACAAAGAGGACAGGAAGTGTGGCGAAGGACATCACCGTGGAACCATGGCGATGGCGACCACTACGATTCAAAAGGCCATACCATTCACAGTATAATGTGATTATATGCATGTGATGTTTATTTCCTGTCATACTATTCTTTCATGCCATACCAGAGAGGATGTATTTTTCATGACAGTAATAGCTTCCTCGAAAAATTAAGAATTTATTTGATGCCCTTCTAATTGCTGCGCCTATAAGAATTATGATCATTGTTTGGTAGGTCTGCCAAAGCAGAGTACCATCAACTATCTTGATCTAATAGGGTGGATATCGAACATCCACATGCATAGTGTTGGTTTACTTGACAAGGCTATCAAATTGGATTTGGGCCTTGGGGCATGGTGTTGGGAGCCGGGGCATTGGATGCCACCCAACAAACAAGAGTCACATAAGATGTGATTAGCAAGCGTTGCTTACCTACGTCACTAGGTTTCTAGCGGTGATGCCAAAGCTCACTAGAACTTAGATGAACATGGATCTTGACCACTATATGTCGTTAGAGGGAAGACGATTACAAAACATATAGTGGGAGTGTCTTTTGTTAAATTGTTTAATAGAAGATCAAACATGAACATAGTACTGAACTTTGCTTGTTTATTTTCTGTTGTAGATCATGGTTGCTTCTAGTAACAATTCTGGTTTTAACTTGCGATCTGTTCTCGAGAAAGAAAAATTTAATGGAACGAATTTTATTGATTGGTACCGCAACCTGAGAATTGTTCTCAGACAAGAAAAAAAGAAATGCGTTCTTGAGCAACCCTACCCCAATGAACTCCCTGAGGGTGCAAACGTTGCCACCCGCAAAGCTTATGAGAAGCACTGCAATGATTCACTCGATGTTAGCTGTCTCATGCTTGCTACCATGTCATCTGAGCTTCAGAAGCATTATGAGAATGCAGATGCTCACACTATGATTGAAGGACTGCGTGACATGTTTGAGAACCAAGCTAGGACCGAGAGGTTTAACATTTCAAAGTCCTTGTTTGCGTGCAAACTGGCGGAAGGTAGTTCAGTCAGTCCTCATGTGATCAAGATGATTGGTTACATTGAGAGCTTGGAGAAGCTTGGTTCTCCCCTTAATCCTAATCTGGCTACAGATGTTGTTCTCCAATCTCTCCCTCTGAGCTATGAGCAGTTCATTATGAACTTTCATATGAATAGCATGGAGAAATCATTGACTGAATTACATGGGATGCTTAAGACAGCAGAGGAAAGCATTAAGAAAAACACCAATCATGTGATGATGGTTCAGAAGGAGAATAAAAAGAGGAAGCATTGGATGCCCAAAGGCAAAGGCAAAGGAAAGGTTCCTAATGAGCACCCTAGCTCTAAGCCAAAGCCAAATGGGAAGGTCAAATCTGGTCGTTCTCCTGATGATGAATGCTACCACTGCCATGTCAAGGGGCATTGGTCTAGGAATTGTAAGAAATACTTAGAGGATCTGAAAAGAAGAAGGGAAGCGAGACTTCTGCTTCAGGTATAAATGTTATAGAAATTAATCTTGCAATTTCTTTTGGTGCATCTTGGGTATTTGATATCGGATCGATGATTCATACTTGCAAATCGTTGTAGGGTCTAAGAAGGACTAGAATTTTTGCGAGAGGCGAGTTGGACGTGCGTGTCGGCAATGGAGCAAAGGTTGATGTACTGGCTGTCGGCACTTATCACTTGTCATTACCTTTAGGATTAGTTTTGGAATTAAATAATTGTTATTACATTCCAGCATTGAGTAAGAACATCATCTCTTCTTCATGTTTGGAGGAAGATGGTGGTTATGAGTTCGTAATAAAGAACAAACGTTGTTCTATTTATTTGAATGATATACTCTATGCACATTGTCCATTGATGAATGGGTTATATGTTCTTGATCTTGAGGATAAGCCTGTCTATAATATTAATGCAAAGAGGCTGCGGCCTAATGATTTGAATCCCGCTTTTATTTGGCATTTTCGCTTAGGTCATATAAATGAGAAACGCATAGAGAAGCTCCATAAAGATGGTCTACTCAACTCATTTAATTTTGAATCATTTGAGACATGCGAGTCTTGTTTACTTGGCAAGATGATAAAGGCGCCTTTCACCGGTCATAGTGAGAGGGCAAGTGACTTGTTGGGACTTGTACATACCGATGTATGTGGACCAATGAGCTCAGTAGCCAGATGTGGTTTTCAGTATTTCATTACTTTTATCGATGACTTTAGTAGATATGGATGCATCTACTTAATGAGGCACAAGTCTGAATCGTTTGAAAAGTTCAAAGAATTTCAGAATGAAGTACAAAATCAGCTAGGCAAGACAATTAAAATTCTGCGATCTAATCATGGAGGTGAATATTTGAGCCATGAATTTGGTGAACATCTAAAACAGTGTGGAATTGTTCAACAGCTGACTCCGCCTGGCACGCCTCAGTGGAACGGGGTATCTGAACGGAGGAACCAGACCTTGTTAGACATGATTCGGTCTATGATGAGCCAACCTGATCTTCCATTGTCCTTCTGGGGATATGCTCTAGAAACTGCTGCGTTTACACTAAACAGAGTTCCATCTAAATCAGTGGAAAAGACACTATACGAGAAATGGACCGGGAAACGTCCTGGATTGTCTTTCCTTAAGATATGGGGTTGTGAGACTTATGTGAAACGTTTGACGTCTGATAAGCTTTATCCTAAATCTTATAAATGCTTCTTTGTTGGGTATCCTAGGGAAACCAAAGGATATTATTTTTACAATCGGGAAGAAGGCAAAGTGTTTGTCACTCGGAACGGTGTCTTTTTGGAAAAAGAGTTTCTTTCGAAGGGTGTTAGTGGGAGCAAGGTGCAGCTTGAAGAAATTTGGGAAACACCTGAAAATGTTTCAGCTCCTATTGATCCTCAACAGGATGTACAAGATGTTGTACAACCGGTTATGGAGGCACCGCCCCCACGTAGGTCTACAAGGGCACGTCGCGCAACTGAAAAGTTCACGCTCCTAACCACGGGACAACGCGACATATTATTGTTGGACAATGATGAGCCCAAGAGCTACACGAAAGCAATGATGGGACCAGACTCTGAAAAATGGCTTGGAGCCATGAGGTCCGAAATAGAATCCATGCATGATAATCAAGTTGGAACTTGGTGGATCCACCTGATGGTGTAAAAACTATTGAGTGTAAATGGGTTTTTAAGAAAAAGATAGACATGGATGGAAATATTCACATCTATAAGGCATGATTGGTGGCGAAAGGTTTCAAGAAAATTTAAGGTGTTGATTATGATGAAACGTTTTCGCCCGTCGCTGTGCTAAAGTCTGTTCGGATCCTCCTAGCGATTGCTGCCTATTTCGACTACGAGATTTGGCAAATGGATGTCAAAACGGCTTTCCTAAATGGAAACCTAAGCGAGGATGTGTACATGACACAGCCTGAGGGTTTTGTTGATCCGAAAAATGCTGGGAGAATATGCAAGCTTCAGAAGTCCATTTATGGATTGAAGCAAGCATCTCGTAGTTGGAATCTTCGTTTTGATGAAGTAGTCAAAGGGTTTGGCTTCATCAAGAATGAAGAAGAGCCTTGTGTTTACAAGAAGGCTAGTGGGAGCGCACTTGTTTTTCTGGTCTTGTATGTAAATGACATATTATTGATCGGAAATGATATTCCAATGCTAGAAGCTGTGAAGTCTTCTTTGAGAAAAAGTTTCTCAATGAAAGATCTCAGATAGGCAGCTTACATTTTGGGCATAAAGATCTATAGAGATAGATCGAAGAGGCTAATTGGATTAAGTCAAAGTATTGAAACGGTTCAATATGCAAGATTCCAAGAAAGGTTTATTGCCTATGTCACATGGCATTAGTCTTATCAAGACTCAGTGTGTTTCAACACTTGATGAGCAAAAGAAGATGAGTGCGATTCCGTATGCCTCAGTCATCGGATCCATCATGTATGCTATGCTTTGTACGCACGCAGATGTTTCATATGATCTAAGTGTTACGAGTAGGTATCAATCTAGCCCCGATCTAGCTTACTGGGTGGCTGTAAAGAATATTCTTAAGTACTTTAGAAGGACTAAGGATATGTTCCTTATTTTTGGAGGTGAAGAAGAGCTCGTTGTAAAAGGTTACACCGATGCTAGTTTTCAAACTGATAAAGATGATAGCAGATCGCAGTCTGGTTTTGTGTTCTGCCTCAATGGAGGGGCAGTGAGCTGGAAAAGTTCCAAGCAAGAGACGGTAGCTGATTCGACAACTGAGGCCGAGTATATTGCAGCTTTTGAAGCTGCAAAGGAAGCTATTTGGATCAAAAAAATTTGTTTTTGAGTTGGGTGTGATCTCTAGTGTGTCCAGTACAGTGCATCTCTATTGTGATAATAGTGGAGCCATTGCACAAGCAAAGGAGCCTAAGTCACACCAAATGTCCAAACATATACTTAGGCTCTATCACCTTATCCGTGAGATCATTGATAGAGGTGAAGTGAAGATTTGCAAGGTGCACACGGAATTGAATGTTGCTGATCCGTTGACGAAGCCTCTCCCACAACCAAAGCATAAGGCACACACGAGTGCAATGGGTATTAGATACTTACATGATTGACTCTAGTGTGAGTGGAAGATAATTGTACCAAGTCTATGTTTATGAAATTTTGAATAAGGTGTTATTTGGTTCCTTGAATAATGATTGTATGCATTGATTGGCAAGTATGTGACTTGTTCGTGAAACTCTTTGTTTTATTTAATGTTATTCTAAAGATCCCTAGTCTTATGTCATTGCGTGGGACAACAATGATTTAAGGACTAGCACATGTATTGATTGATGATCATGTTTCACGGATCATGGATATAGGAATATCAAATCAATAATGTGGACACATGTTAAAGAACATGGTGTTGGATTGACCAACTCCGAGACGTTGCTGGGATTGTTATGTTAATATGTGCCATCAAGCGATCTCGAGTGGTATACCTACTGGATCCTTCGACCTGAAATCGCCATTGTTTCTCACTATGTGTAGTAGTGCGCTTTGGGGCTGCCAAACACTACTCCGTAACTGGGTAGCTATAAAAGTGGTCTTCAGGTGTATCATGAAACATGGAATGGGATGTGAGCGTGCTCGGGGGGCACCGGGCGCTGGGAAGGAGGGCCGCCGGAGTCGCGGGAGGCAGCGACGGTGTTAAGTGGGGACTGAGCTACAATGTTAGTACAGTGGGGACAAACCCTAGAGTGTAATATATAGGGGAATAATCACAGACGGTTCCATTTAAGAACTGTCTGTGATATTTTTAATCACAAACAGTTCTAAATAAAAACCATTTGCAATAATAACATATCACATATGATTTTAATTTAGAACCATTTGTGATTAGAAATATCACAGACGGTTTTAATTTAAAACCGTCTATGATGATCATCACACATTCTCATATACATAAATGCAAATTCACACACACACACACACGCACACACACACACACACACACACACACACACACACACACACACACACACACACACACACACACACATATATATATATATATATATATATATATATATATGACTTATTCTCATATACATAAATGCAAATTCACATATACATCACACAATCTCATACACATATATAAATGCAAATACAGAACATATGACACATAACATTTCATTCATCATTCCACTTGCTTATTTCCTTTAAAAAATAGCCCTTCATGATGATTGATACGCATGTAACTAGTTTCATCATGTTGTTCTTTCTCGACCCTTATGTCATTTTTCGAAAGGAGGCAACTCATCAAAGTGATTGTATTCGTTCTCGTCCACTACATTCTTAACTCCGACAATCATCCTTTTCCCATGAAGAACTACGTGGCGCTTCTTATTTACCTAGTCGATTACATAGAAAACTTGAACAACTTGCTTAGCGAGTACGAATGATTCATCTTTCTATCCAACACGTTTGAGATCAACGGCAGTGACACCGTACTTGTCAACCTTCACCTGTGGAAGATGGACCCAACGACACCAAAACAAGGGGATCTTGAAAAGCACGTAGTCGAGCTCCCAAATCTTCTCTACGAACCCATAGTAGGAGTTCCTCAACCGATCGGTATTGAACGCATCTATGCGGACACCGCTGTTCTGGTCAGTGCTCTTTATATCTTGAACCTGTGTATAGAATATGTACCCATTTATGTCATATCCTGACCATGTCACAACTATAAATGTTGGCCCTTTTGCCAACCATGTTAGCATATCACTTGACGAGCTCGTAGCAAGTCGCTCCTTCAACCATTGATTGAATCTATTATTGTATTGTCTCATGATCCAAACATCTGGCTACTCTGGATTATGATGCTGAAGCACATCCTTATGCTGGTCGATATACGGGGACACTTCAGTCATGTGTTGTAAGACCGTGAAATAGGCTTGAGTATACTTATGCATATATGGAGTAATTGCTTTCCTTCCAATGATCTCGATACCCTTGAGCCTCCCCTTATATAGAGATCAAGACACACCTATCGGTTTGACCTGATCCATGTAATTGACACAGAACTCATTGACCTCTTTAGTTACATAACCTTCGATGATGCTGTTAGTGATGTGCCCAAGAGGCAATCATAAATAATTCGGTTTTATAGGCTAAAAGGGATATTGATCCATATGGGATTAGGGTTCTAATGGGCCTACAACGTGGAAGCCCATTAGCATGCTCTATAAGTATGTGGAGGCGGGGCTGCAGGTAGAATAGACTACTATGCTGAAAACCTTGCCCGCCACCTCCCCTCGGCCGTATCCCGAAACCCTAGCCGAGTGCGCGGTGCTAGCACACCAGCGCACGGCGTTCCATCCCGAACGTGTGGACTCTGTGGAGGCGCCGCCGCTATTGCTGCTATGCTGATCGGCGAGAAGTGCAAGGCTATTGCTAAGACGTGAGGAGGAGACATTCAGTTTGTGAAACGATCGACTGCTTCTTCTTCATCAACGCGCATCTACGGTTGGACTGGGCTGCTCCAACTCTTCTTCCGCTGCGCACCGCATCTAGTGGTAACTATCCATGACTCCCTTACACGCATGTTATTTGGTTGAACGCGGTAGAAAATCAAATGTGTGAGCCCTCCGAAGGAACCTACGGTGACGCATGTATACGGTTTTATGTGAGTGCTTTAGTCACACACTCTCGATGTCATCTAAGCAATGAGTACATGCTTTGGCCCCTTTTGAACTCTGGCCCGGCAGGTTTGCAAGAGTAGGATAATCATTTATGGTGCAGAACAACAAGAAGCGTGTAAAGTGAAGTTCTCTCATTTGTATGCATCCCATATCTATACCCCTTCGATCTATTGTGCTTTTAGATCTTCCACCAATGGTGCTAGGTACACATCAATATCATTGCTAAGTTACTTCGGCCAAGGATAAGTATCGCAGCAAAGTATACTTCCGCATCATACACAACCAAGGAGGAAGGTAGTAGATGCAAAGTGTCACGAGCCAAGTACTATGTCGGTTGCTCATGTTACTGAAAAGATTTATTTCATATATACTCAATCGAAACCTTATATTCTTTGGTTCTGCACCGAAGTCTGCAAACTTCCTGTTGATGTTTCTCCACTAGGTACCATCCTTCTTACGCTCCTCCGAGAGCCAACGCAACAGTTTTGCCTCCTTTGAGTTCTCAAAAAACAGCTTCAAACTGGGAATTATAGGAAAATACCATGCCACCTTAGCAGAAAGCACAGTGCCATCATCACTACTACCGGTTGCTTCTATCCGCATTCACACGAATTCAAGAAGCAAGACGAGGAGCACCGAGACCCTTTCTAACCCCTTTGCGTTTCCCCTCAACTCCCACATCAAATAGTGCAGTGAAGCCACCAGAACACGTCATCTTCTCCATGTCTATCCGCTGCCTCATCTATCCGATCTTCCTCTCCGGTGATCCCAAATTTTCTCTCTCTTTCACCTAAATTATTTGCATTTTTTTAATCCACTCGGCAGAATTTGACCATCTTCCTCGACTTTGACCGAACCACCACCGTCATCGATTGCATCACCGTTGGCGAGCCTTTGCATGCATAGAACACATATTCTTCATCCTCATATTGTGTTGTATGACATGCTCCTTTCTTATTGCTAGTACCATGCCGGAGCTCACCGCCACCATCCACCTTTGCCTCGGCCACTGCCCAGCTCGTCACTGGCGTCGCTGGTATCCATCTTTGCCTGCAACACGACCGCCGGATGCATCTATTTGCCATCGCCATCTAGAGCCGCTGGTGCTATCTTTTGTTCTCCCTCTCTGTCTCTCTCAATCTCTTTCTTCTCTAGTTGTTTTATTTATTTTAAGCCGAAGGAATATTCTAGGCAATATTCTTCTCCCTCTCAATTTGCAGCATTTTTCTTGTCAACAATTTTAGTAGCCCGTTCTCCTTCATGGTAACTTTAAATCGAGTCATTCCCGTATCTAAATTTATCTAAAATCATCATCTATCTCCCAGTATTACTTTTATAAAATTTTATTTTATTTTATTTTATTTTTGTCAATTATTTACTCCCATTTTTCATGCGTTTAGACATTGATGCCATTGACGTTCAAAGCAACCAGAAGAAGCACCACCTACCTACAATGAAGGCAAGCCTTCCGTGACCATGGTGTCCTATTTCTTGCACTCTTCAAATTCCTTTCTCCTCATTCCTCCTCCTTTCAACTTCAAATTCAACGTTGAAACTTTCAAATTCAATTGGGATTAAAACTTTCAACTTTGAAAATGCACATAAAACTTTCAACTGACATTTCAAAGTGATGCTACTGGAAATCCCTTTCAACTGACATTTAACTTTCAACTTTGAACTTTTATTCGGATTCAAATGCTTTCAACTTAGTTTCAAACTTGGAGCTAAAAAATTACAAATCAAATTGTGACTTTCAAGTTGACATTCAAAAACAACATTTGATATCAAACTTTTCATTCATGCAAACTTGAATCTAAACTTTAAAAAACTGCGCTGTGGCTGCCCTGCCCTCTGACCGGCAGTGAGGGCGGCGATGTCTCATGCATCCCTCCCCCTCCGATCGGCGACAAGGATGGCGGCGATGCCGGCTAAGGCCTCCCAATGACCAGGATGTAGTTGCGGTTGGATTGACAAGATCTAGCAGTGGCACTGGCCAGCTAGGGTTTTGAGAGGGGGAGAAGACGAGGAGGGAGGTGCCACGATGGAGGAGACGCGCGAGAGACAAGGCTGATGGATTGGAAACTGACCGCACGACGTGTTTCGACCCTAGGCAAGACCATTGCGCAGCAAGGCGTGCTCGTGGCTTAGTGTTTTTGGTTTATTTGATTTACTCTGCAACAATGTATCCTCTTTAATCTGTACCTACAAAATATTTTGGGCTAATTTGTACGTAGAGAACCACCTATACTATTACAAAGCACAGAATACCCTAGGTTTGCATTAACTTCTCAATTTTCCCGAAGTCTATTTTTTTGCAAAACATTTGAACCTATGCTAATTCGCTTATCTCTTCTTGATTTGACAGTTCAGACAAGACTGGACCAGCGGTTCAACAGAAAAATACTAAATTTGTGATAGGCTCGTTCCTGCACGCAAGCCGGGGTGAACCAACGCACATCCGATCCCTGGTTGATTGATGAATACGTACTTTTGATCGCACTGGTTGAGCCAGGATTCAACTTAAATAGATGTTCAAGTAGGTGTATTTTGATTATTTTTTAATAAGTCAGTCCATCGTGTTATTTTCCAGCAAAAATAAGGTTTATGATGTCATCTAGAAGTAGGCTTATTTTAATCGGTATTTGATTATTTTAGGGCTCTCACTCCTTGATTTGTTAGTTACTCACATACATATATTCACTGTGTAATTATTATATTAGAAAATGAAGTATGGATGGAGATGGCAATTATTCTTACTACCATCACCATGCCACTGGCCTGTCGTCGCGAAGATGACAATTATGTACTGTGACATATGAGTTGCAAGTGGGCACGTGGCTATCAATGGCAATGTTTGAAAATAACTTTTGAGGAAAAATCTCGGCCCATCTAATTGTCATTTTCTTCGACAAACGAAAACAGTATAGTGTGAAAATTGACTTTGTGAATTGCCTGACTTAACTTTAAAGTTTTTCTTTGATTAATGTAAAATTAAAGAAGATATAGCAGATGGATTCGTGTAAAGCGTAAATTTTGCAAGATTTTCAAATAGAAAAGGCAACATGCATGAGTGGAACATGATTTCAATATTTTATTTTATGTTTGATGGGAAACAACAGTATATACTTTTTAATCAGTAAAAGACTCGTGAAGGTGCTCATGAGTGATGACGGAAGTCGCGTATGCGGGGATTGAAAATTCCTCTTAACTTGTCGGTCGTTTTTTGAATTATTCCCAGGAATCCAAGTCTAACCCCTCTGAACACGCACAATTATTGCATTGTAAGGTGTTAGTGACAGCCATGGAATTATCTGCGGCTTGATGGAACCGAGGGAGCAAATTGTGAAGGATGGGTAGTGTTGTAAAATCAGGCAATATTTTAATTATAAGTTTTATTAGAAGACAAAAATAATAAACTAATGATGCAAAACTCACAACTAACAACAGACTACTTATTATACTTCAGAATATACTAAAAAAGAATATAGTAACCAAGTCGAACGTGCGCGCGAACGACTTACTTGTTAGCCTGATGAAGAACAGGAAGCCGCGCAGGCTTGACGCAGTGCAGAACGTAGATGATGCACTGCAGTGAACGGTCGCGTAGATGCACTGCCCAGAAACCTTATTGCCGCCTCCGTGCAGGTACTCTCTGCGGCAACGGTTCGGAGATAGCCGCTCTCCCTCCTTCCAGGTGCACGCCGGGACGAAAAGTCGACAAGGTTCAGACAGCACAGTACTCGAGCACAAAATCACAGAGAAGGAAAAAATGGAGGCAGTCAGATTCTTCTTTACACTCTGGACGTCTCTAGGCATATATAGACAGACTGATAACTGATATGATTAAAACAGTCATTTACCCACTGATAACTGACACATTCAACCAGCCATTTATCCACTAGTAACTGTCTATCATCAAAACCCCAGTAAAGCCTCAAATTCAAACATTTGAATCTTATTCAAACACACACACACACAGAGAGAGAGAGAGAGTGGTGCAGAGTTTAGTAAAAAATAAAGATGGACTTGGTCTGCCAAGTGGCGCGCGCGATTTTCACGCGAAAATACGTGAATACGCGCGTGTGTGTGTGACTAGACAGAACCATCCTCATACCATCTATTTCCATATTCAAGGAGTGGGGAGGACTCCACCTTATAAATTGGTCTTCCTCACTCTGCCTTAGCAATATAGTACTAAACCATGCATGCTTTGGAATTAAGGAAATATGCCATAATTAAATGGGCCAATTTCTAACAATCTCCCACCAATTCCAAAGCAACAAGTAAACATATGACAAAGATATTGTGCTGAAGTACTGTTAATATACCAGTCTTTTAGTGTAAGTCTCGTACGGGTTGAACTTGCACCTAGAATGACAAGACTCATCTTCTCACAGCTGATGAATGGACTATGCCCTGAATTTACAGCTTTTCGTGGTTAGATTTCACTTGAAATCTCAACTAGTACTAGGCTGCCAATGAACCACGCCTAAACGGAGCGTTATATGGTCATGCTCCCTATCTACTCATGAGCTTTCTAGTGAATACCTGTTCTCGTGAACTGTGACCACACAGTTAAGCTCAAGTAGGTGTATTCTTTCTAGGTATCCTGTAGGCTAATACATTTTCCTTATTTGGACAACAGAATACATTAAGACTTTATGCCAACCTTCCATACAGTCGAAAGTACATTGTTTTTTTAGGACATGGGTACAATAAATATGTACTCTCTTGTTACAACACCAATTTGTTTTTCCCATTGCCTAAGTCATGGGGTCTTCTGCAACTAGATTGTTATCCTCCTCAGAGATATCACATATTGGTTCAGAAATGGTGGGAAGTTCGGAAGTTTGATTATTCTCACTTTCAATATTATCAGTTTGAACATTTTCTGTTCGTGAAGTACTGCCTATTGTTCTCATAGGAAAGATATTCCCAAAGAATAAAGCATCTCTAGACTCCATTATTGTATTAGCAATAATCTCAGGAGTTTCTGATTTAACTACTAAAAATCTATAGGCCGTGCTATTTTGAGAATATCCTAGAAAAATACAATCGACTGTTTTTGGTCGAAGTTTTCTCTTTTTCTGCAATGGTATATTGACTTTTGCCAAACACCCCCAAGTTCGCAGAAAATTAACATTAGGTTTTCTCCCCTTCCATCCCTTATACAGAGTAATCTCACTCTTTTTAGTGATTACTCTGTTTAGGGCGAAAGTTGCTATTAAAATAGCTCCCCCCCCACCATGCTTTAGGCATACCGGCACTTTCTAACATAGCATTAACCAAGTCTGTCAGTGTTCGGTTTTTCCTCTCAGCTACCCCGTTTGATTGGGGGTGAATATGGTGGTGTAAATCCATGGACTATTCCATGCTCAGAACTAAATTGGGAGAATTCAAGAGAAACATACTCTCCTCCACGATCAAACATCAATCTTTTTATTTTCTTTTTTAGTTGGTTCTCAACCTCGGCCTTATAAGTTTTAAAGTAGTTTAAAGCTTCATCTTTAGTTTTCAGCAAATACACATAGTAGTAGCATGTGTTGCATCATCAATAAAAGTTAGAAAATATCTTTTGCCTTCTTTTGTCAATAATCCATTCATTTCACACAAATCTGAATGAATAAGATCTAAAGGTGTCAAGTTCTTTTCATCCTCTAATCCCTTAAAAGGTTTTCGAGGTTGCTTTGCTTACACACATGATTGGCACTTTGATCCTTTGATAATTTCACATTTTGGAATTAAATCTAATTTGGACATTCTAGCAATACTATCAAAACCAATATGACAGAAACGAGAATGTCAAATATTTGCCTCACATTTATTTAAACCAGTTGCAATACTCAGATTATAACAAGACTCTAAAATGCTTATGCGGAACAAGCCTCCGCTCTCATAGCCTTTACCAACAAATTTTTCGAACTTAGACATTACAACTTTATTTGACTCAAAAACTAGCTTATAACCGTCCCTGCAAAGGAGAAAACCACTAGCGAGGTTCTTCTTTATTGTAGGAGCACGCTGCACGTTCTTCAAGTGGACAATCTTCCCTGAAGTAAGCTTCAGATCCACCGTGCCAACACCAAGAACAGAAGCATGCGACCCGTTTCCCATTAGGATGGAGGAAGCCCCTGCTGCCTGATAAGAAGAAAACAAGGAAATATTAGAATATACGTGAACATTAGCTCCAGTATCAACCCACCAATCAGTGGATTGACAAGCTGAAAAGACAACAGGTGAATTTCCATACCCTCCTGAAGTCGAGGCCTCGCCTATGGTCACGTTAACAGCCTTCTTCTTAGGCTGTTCACCATCTCTGATTTTGCGGAAACGACAGTCCTTCGCCATATGACCGTCTTTTCCACACACAAAGCAGCTGATGTCCTTCAAATCCTTCTTCTCAGTTTTTTCTTAAAGCTAGTTGTCTTGTTCGGTTTGTTGGTTTTGTACTTCTTAGCAACAGTCTTATTCTGTATGACATTTGCATTGTTCTGGCCAGATGTGCTAGGTGCATCTTTTGCTCTTGCTTTTTCTTCCATATCGAGGGCTGCAATGAGATTCTCAACAGAAATCTCTTCCCTCTTATGTTTCAAGCTAGTAGCAAAATCCCGCCAAGAGGCAGGGAGTTTAGCAACAATGCCTACAGCCACAAACTTCGGAGGCAACACATAGCCCAGGTGCGCAATCTCACCGACTAGTAGCTGGAGGTCATGAGCTTGTCCAACTATGGACTTAACCCCATCCATGCTAAAGTCTAAAAATTGCTCACATATGTAGAGCCAGCGACCTACCTTTGCCTCTGCATCCCACAACTCTGTGGCGGACTTGTAGTCCACATACACATCATAGAGCTGATCTGCCAGAACAGTCAGAATGCAGCCAAGTGTAGGCTTGACGCAGTGCAGAACGTAGATGACGAAGTGCAGTGAGCGGTCGCGCAGATGCGCTGCCCAAAAACCTTTTTGCCGCCCCCGTGCAGGAACTCTCTGCGGTAACGGTTCGGAGATAGCCGCTCTCCCTCCTTCCAGGTGCACGCCGGGAAGAAAGGTCGATGAGGTTCAGACAGCACAGTACTCAAGCACAAAATCGCAGAGAAGGAAAAAATGGAGGCAGTCGGATTCTTCTTTACACTCTGGACGTCTCCAGGCATATATAGGCAGACTGATAACTGACATGATTAAAATAGCCATTTACCCACTGGTAACTGACACATTCAACCAGCCATTTATCCACTAGTAACTGTCTATCATCAAACCCCAGTAAAGCCTCAAATTCAAACGTTTGAATCTCATTCAAACACAGAGAGAGAGAGTGTGGTGCAGAGTTTAGCAAAAAACAAAGATGGACTTGGTCTGCCAAGTGGCACGCACGGTTTTCACGCAAAATACGCGAATACGCGCGCGCGTGACTAGACAGAACCATCCTCATACCATCTCTTTCCATATTCAAGGAGTGGGGAGGATCCACCTTATAAATCGGTCTTCCTCACCCTACCTTAGTAATATGGTACTAAACCATATATGCTTTGGAATTAAAGAAATAGGCCATAATTAAATCGGCCAATTTCTAACAGGTAGTCCTTTGCCTTGTGGTGTCCACCAGCCACCAGGACTAACAAGGGACAAGAGAAGGCCACTATCACTTTCATCCCAATGAAGAAGATGCGGACTCCTAAGCCTCCAATGGACTTTTTCCCCCCTTCCACACACCCAATCGTCCCAACCGTATGTAGTTCTCGAGATTCATGAGATAAAATAAATCTATGAGTCTTCTAGTTCGACTTTGTTTTCCATCTAGTGGTGTCGTACCTTCTGGGTAGTGCAGAAATTTGAGTAGACTTACAGATCTTCCCGTCAACGTAGCATTCATTTACAACAAATTTGCCGCCAAATCGGCTACTCTCTCCATTTTACTAAATTTGAGTAGACTCGCTGATCTTCCTATCAACGTAGCATTCATTTACAGCAATGATGGTCTGTAACGCCCCCATTTCTGGGGACGGTACGGAACCCCATAACCGTACGGAATGAGCAGTTACGAAGTTCCATAGCATGAGCGATGATCACAACAGTACAAACTTACACAAAAGATCCAACTTTATTACAATATAGATTGTCCCTCGTTTTACATAGCGAGCACCAGAACCCACAAATCCTACTTATGCCTCATTCTTGGAATCACCCAATTAACACAGCTTCATTAACCGGAAGCACGGCGTATTCGAATATCATTTATTTCACTCTGCAGAGTTGCTCAACTTTACCCACACGATCCCTTAACTCCCGCGACAGAGTTAAGAAAGCCAGGTTGGTTCACTGCTCAATTCTCTATATAGACTCTACCCGATAGCATCACTCAGTCACGGCCACAAACTAAAACAAACTCCTCTGCCATTTTAAGTGAACACTACCGTTGTTAGGTATCCAGCGGCATACCTAACTCCCCGTCATCCTGTCATCTCAACCTATAGAGTTTCAATCAAACTGAGCAGCTACTAAACCAGTGTTGACAAGTCAACTCCTGTGGTTTGAGCGATCACTATGTCTGTTATTTAGCACAAGGTTCTTGTCCTTATATTTTTCACCTGAGGCACTCAACCACAGCTTCTTCTGTGCTCAACAGCACTCACCACCACCAAACCAAACCAGCCTCCATCCTCGGGTAAAGCAATGGACTAACTTCGTTACCCGGAGCACCACACCCCTCCACCCGAAGTCCAACCCTAGGATAAAGCGTTGGGCTAAATCTGCAACTTGGAAACCCCAACCCCTTTACCCTAGGTTATGTGCACGCTGGCCTAGGATACGGTGCCCCATAACACCCTACCCTAGCTCCGGGTTTTCCAAATCTACTGGCCCGCAGCCAAAATCACTTATTAGTGTACAATGTTGAATGAGATGATTCTATACTATTTATATCATATTTTATTTCTTACTATGGTTGTCAAGGTGAATATGGCCATCAATCAAAACATGGCATATTTCAGTGGTAGGATTATCTAGATAGCATGCCATTCTAAACATTTTATTTTACACAAATAACATTTCACAACTATCCATAATGAAAATACATTACATAAATAGTGTAAATATCATGGGATCCAATATAATCAAAAACATGTAATTTGCCTTGCTGATTAGGGATTTCGACTATGTCGTAGATCTGTGCAGCTGGTTCTTGCTCGGAAACTGCGACCTCGGAGGCGTCAGAAGCTAACGTAAACACATAAAATAACAACATAAGTCCACACTTGATTCTAATCAAGCAAGGGAAAATAATCTAAATAAAAAAGGAGTAAATTGCATAAAGTCTCAAATAAACATTTTAGAGATATATGGGAGTGATTTTTGGTGGAAGGAGATATTTGGATTTTGTGGAACTTGAATTTATAGAAATTTGGAACTTATAAAACTAATGGTATGGAAAGGGGAAATTTAGATTTATAAAAATTAAATTTGGGGAAATGGAGCTTATATTTGAATTCAGAATATTGCATTGGTCAAAATGGGGTATTTTCGTATTTTTGGAAATTTTTGGATTTTTCTGGGATTTTTGGGGATTTTGCGGGATTTTCTAAAATACATGAACGGTAGTGCACAGTGTTGGGCTTGGCCCGAGCAACAGTGCGGCCCGGCCGGCCTCCTCTCCCGCGCGGTAACCGGCTGTCGGCCTGGCCCGAGCTATCCGGCGAAGCGGTGGCGTCCGAGCACCAGGAGTGGATTGGGTTTCACAGAGGTTAGGTCTTGGACATAGGAATCCATTTTGGTACTTGGGCGGGTGGGGGAATGGGTGACGGTGGCTAGCGGCGGCCGGGAAGACAACGGCCTCCACGACGGCGCTAAGGAGGTCTGGTGAGGTTTGGGTCTAATCAATTGGGTTTTCACCATCTAGAGAATCTAAGGAGTACACTGGAAGTGGTGGTGTAGCTCGAGGACAGCTCTGCGAGCTAGCCATGGTGAGGGCTCTCCGACCGATGACGGTCTTCGTTGCCACGGCCCAGGGCAGATGCTCAAGCTCCAGCGGGTTCACCGTTGCATTCCAGAGACAATGGAGATCATGTGAGAGCCTGGAATCGAAAAATAACTGACAAAATCAAAAGATCGAGGTTAGGGCTCACCGAGCTCAGGGATTCTGATTGCGGCTAGCAGGGGCGATGAGAGCTCAATTAACTGGGGGAGGGGGTTTGTGAGGTTGCTAGAAGACTCAGGGAACTGCGAAGTGGGTTTTATAAATGGCGTAAGGCGGTTTCCCCCGGTTGGATATTTTTCGGCCGCGTCGGGGTACGCTGAGCGGAGGGGGGAATGCACCGCAGAGACGCAGGGGTCTGTGAGGGGGAGCTGGCGTTGCTGCTCTGCCCAAGTGTATGGCTCGTTGACCTTGTGAGAAGAGAAACCGCGCGAAGGAGGTGAGCTGTAGCGGTGGCGGGAGCTGTGCGTAGGCGCCGGCACGTTGAGCGAGGGGAGGCGCAGAGATGAGTGGCTGGCAAGTGGGGCCGGCTATACAGGAATGATTTCGGGTGATGACGGAGCGGCGCCGCAACTCCGTGCGCGAGGGAGGCGATGCGTGCACAGTGGCTTCGGGAGGAAGAAGGGAAGAGGCGTGCGCGTGTGAAGGCGTGCGCGTGTGAAGGCGCCAGGGGAGGAGCGAAGGCGTAGATGCCAGAAAGGGAAAGTGCATTTTCATTGATACTTGCCGAATTGGGAAGGAATTCACATTTATACACAATTTTTGAAATTTTGGGGTGTTTCAACCTACCCCCCTTAAAAAGAATCTCGACCCCGAGATTCCTCTGGTCCAGGGAGTAAATTGGGAAAATCCCGCTGTAAATCTGACTCCTTCTCCCATGTTGACTCTTCCGCTGTATGATTCTTCCATTGGACTCGACAGAACTTGATATTCTTGTTTCTGAGCTGTCTCTCGGTTGTCTCAAGTATTTGCAAGGGTTCCTCTGGATATGTCAAATCTTCTTGGAGTTCAATCTCTCCTAGTGAGACTTCTTCTGTAGGCTGTCTTAGACACTTTCTGAGTTGAGATACATGGAACACATTGTGTACTCTTGTCATGTTAGATGGTAATTGCACTTCATATGCTACTTCTCCGACTGTTTTGGTGATTTGAAATGGGCCTACATATCTGGGTGCCAGTTTGCCCTTGACTTGAAATCGCTAGACAATTGTAAATGGAGTGATCTTCAAGTCCACATAATCTCCAACTTCAAAACTCAAGTCCTTTCTTCTGGTATCTGCATAACTCTTTTGACGGTCTTGAGCAATCTTCAATTTCTCTCGGATAATTCTTACATGAGCTTCTGCATCTTGTACTATTTGAGGTCCAATGTACTGTCGTTCTCCTGTGTCTGTCCAGTTCAAGGGAGTCCTACATTCTCAGCCATATAGTGCTTCAAATGGGGCCATCTGAATACTAGCTTGATAACTGTTATTGTATGAGAACTGTGCAAATGGCAAACAAGTGTTCCAAGCTGCTCTGTATACTATGGCACAAGCTCTTAACATGTCTTCTAGAATTTGATTTGTCCTTTCTGTCTGTCCATCAGTTTGTGGGTGATAAGCAGTACTAAAAGCCAAATCTGTACCCATTGCTTCATGCAGTTTCTCCCAGAATGTAGAGGTAAATTGAGCACCTCTATCTGAAACAATCCGCCTTGGGATTCCATGATACACCACTATCTTGGTTAAATAGAGCTCAGCTAATTTATCCTTCCCATATGTCTGTTTAATAGGAATGAAATGTGCTACTTTTGTGAGTCGATCAACAATAACCCAAATAGCATCATATCCTTCCTTTGTCTTAGGCAACCCTATAATAAAATCCATTCCAATGCTATCCTATTTCCATTCTGGTATTGGCAATGGCTGCAATAGACCAGCAGGCTTTTGATGGTCAATCTTCACTTGTTGATAGACATCACATTTACCCACATATTCTGCGATTTCCCTTTTCATATTGCTCCACCAGAATCTTTTCTTCAAGTCTTTGTACATCTTGGTTGCTCCAGGATGATTTGAAAATTGAGAAGAATGAGCTTCTGACAAGATCAAATCTTTTAACTCCTTTTTATTTGGTATACAGTATCGACCACGAAATGTCAAGATTCCCTGTTCATTTTCACTGAAGTCTGTTGAATTCTTCTCTTGACTATCTTTCTTGATCTTTTTAATTTCTTCATCTTCAGCTTGGGCTGATTTGAATTGATCTGTTAGTAATGGCTGAATTTCAAGTGCAGCTAACATTCCTTGTTCCACCACTGTTAAATTTAACTTCTGCATCTCTGCTACTAGCTGTATGGGTTGATCAATCTCACTGACCAGACTGTGATAGACTTTTCTGCTCAATGCATCTGCCACAACATTTGCTTTGCCGGGATGATACTGCAGATCGATGTCAAAGTCTTTAATCAACTCCAACCATCTTCTCTGTCTTAAATTCAATTCCGGCTGGGTGAAGATATATTTCAGACTTTTATGATCTAAAAATATCTCACAATGATTGCCCAACAGATAATACCTCCATATCTTCAAAGAATGAATTACTGCAGCTAACTCCAGATCATGTGTAGGATAGTTCTCTTCATGTGGTCGTAGCTGCCTTGAAGCATAAGCTACCACTTTTCTGTCTTGCATCAACACACAACCTAATCCTTGCTTGGAAGCATCACAGTGGATTTGAAAGTCCTTCTCTGGATCTGGAAGTGTTAGGACTGGTGCAGTAGTTAACTTGGTTTTCAATTCTTGAAAACTCTCTTCGCAGTTGTTGGTCCATTCAAAGGGTTTATCTTTCTTGAGTAGTTGAGTGAGTGGTCGCGCAATCTTTGAGAATCCCTCTGTGAATCGGCAATAGTAACCAGCCAATCCAAGAAAGCTTCTCACTTCAGTCACAGTGGTTGGTTGCTTCCATTCCATAACAGACTTGATCTTTTCCGGGTCTACTTTGACTCCTTCAGAAATTATGTGACCCAAAAATGCAACTTCCTTCATCCAGAATTTACACTTACTGAATTTTGCATACAATTTATGTTCTCTGAGCTTGGTCAAAGCAACATGCAAGTGTTCCTTGTGTTCTTCTTCACTCTTTGAGTAAATGAGTATATCATCAATAAACACTATCACGAACGTATCCAGTTGGTCCATAAATATCAAGTTCATGAGGTTCATAAAATATGGGGGTGCATTGGTTAACCCAAAAGGTACAACCGTGAACTCATAAAGTCCATATCTAGTGGTGAATGCAGTCTTTTCTCGATCTTGCTCTCGGATTTTCAATTGATGGTAACCCGATCGCAGATCGATCTTCGAGAATACTTTTGCTCCTCTAAGTTGGTCGAACAAATCATCAATTCTTGGCAAGGGATATTTATTTTTGATTGTTACTGCATTCAATCCTCGATAGTCAACACACATTCTTTGACTTCCATCCTTCTTCTTACCAAATAGGACTGGAGCTGCCCAAGGTGACACACTTGGATGTATAACGCCTTTTCTAACAATTCATCTAATCGTTTCTTTAATTCTTTTAACTCAGCTGCTAATATTCTATAGGGGTGCTTTGTGATTGGCTGTGTCCCTGGGACCAGTTCTATTGTCAGTTCTATCTGTCGATCAGGTGGCCTTCCTGGTAGCTCTTCGGGGAAGACATCTGGGTATTCTTGTACTACTGGTACTTGCATTACTTCACTCACTAAAGCACTGAGTACACATCCTTTCATCCTTTGAATCAACTCGTGGTCAGTATGTACTATTATTTCTTGACCTTCTTCACTGGTTAGGGTTACTGTTTTGGTCTCACATTTGACTATGGCTTTATTTTTAGTAAGCCAATTCATTCCCAATATAACCTCTAACCCTTTCATATCCAACAATAACAAGTTGGCCTTAAACTTTAATCCCTGGATTTCTAGTGTAAGATTACTACACCCAAATCGTGATTCCATTTTAATCCCAGGGGTTTGAATAGCATAAAGTTTCGGTAAAGGCACAACTGCTAATTGATGCTTTGTAGCAAACTCCATGGATATGTATGAATGTGTGGCACCAGGGTCAAACAAAACTAATACAGGTATGGAGTTAACTGGGAACATATCTACAATAATATCATTCGCCCCGACGGCATCTTTTGCAGATATGTGATTCACTCGGCCCTGGAGAATAAGATTGCCAGCACCTTTGCCTTTTCCAGTTTGATTACTCAGAGAAGACCCTGTGGGCACAATTACAACATTTCCTGTTGGGGTTGACTTGGTCTGCAATACATTAGTCTTCATAGTTTGCTGTTGTGTCCCTGCTTGAAGTTTTGCTACATCAGATGGTAAGTGCCTCTTCGGACATTGATCCCTATAGTGTCCAGTCTGACCACAATGGAAACAAGCATTGTTCTTTTGAGGACAGTTTGTCTGGTAATGATTTCTTCCACACTTAAAACATCTGACTGTTTGTTGCTGGAATCCACCACCTTGTTGAGGCGTACTAGACTGTCGTCTGGGTACCAACATGACTTGACGTGTAGCTGGCTGTTTACTCTGTGATGGTGTCCATGTCTTTATCTTTTGAGTATTGGGTGATGAGGTAGATGGTCTCTGCATGGCTTTTCTTTTTCTAGATTCCTCCACTTCACCCCTTGCTTCCTCTGAAGTAATCAGGCAATCAATCATTTCTGACAAATCTTTGAAACGGTGGACTGATATGTGATATTTCAAAGATTTTTGTAAGCCTTCCCTAAACTTTTCCATTTTCTTATCTTCGCTTTTCACATCATCTGGAGCATATCTTGCTAATTCATTAAACTTATGCAAATACTCCATAACAGTCTTGTTACCTTGCTTCAGTGCCAAGAATTCCCTCCTCTTGGCTTGAATTGAGCCATCAGGAATATGGGCTTTACGGAAAGCTTCATCAAACTTCTCCCATGTTATCTCCTGTTCCGTGTGCATGGCTTGATAATTGATCCACCATGAAGCAGCCTGTCCTTGAAGTTGATGAGTTGCATACAATACCTTTTCCTTTTCATCACATTGTATTGTTTTCAATTTCCTCTCAATGTCCTTTAGCCAATCCTCCGCAGCCATAGGATCTGGCGAAGTAGAGAATAATGGGGGTCTTGTCTTTTGAAAATCAGTCCATCTCGTTGTAGTTTGTGTACTTCCTGTAGTAATCCCAACGGAACTGCTTGAAGTAGTTTGTGTCATTATCTGCTCTAACATTTTAGATTGTTGTTCCAATATCTTCGCTTGACTCATCTCTGCTTGATGTCTTTTCTTTTCAATCATCGCTAAGATATTGGCAATTGCATCCTGACTTACGACTGGATTGTTTTGTCCAGCTGGCGGATTATTAGGGTTGGACTCTGTCCCTGACATTTTGTTTCTGCATTGGAGAATTTGAAGTCAACTTTACAGCGGCTTTACACAAATTGCAGATAGATGAGTAAGAAACTGAATCTTAAGGCAAGATTAGATTGAACAAGACGAGAACAAGTGCGAATTAGAAGGAGAATGCTTTGAAGGTAGACAGATAAAGATATTATTGGCAAACCAAAATAAGAGATAATGAACATACATTACATAATTCACAAGCTAGAAACAAACTACTTAGAGTTTATTACATAACTTGCATTACACAACCAAAAGTCTAACTCCCAGTACAACTACGGGTACTTCCCTACTCTACTACTACTACCACTACTCCACATGTACATCCCAAAAGTCCAACTACCAACTCAAACTACTGGGACTCCACTAGTCTATCACGTCTAACTATTCCAGTGGCTGATTCCAAAAGCCAACTGCCATCTTTCCCAAAAGTCTCGCTGAACTACGAAGTCTTCGCTATTCACCAACCCTCGGTTGGTGGGTTGCTAGAAGTATAGCGAATAACTTCTTCCGGGTCTTCCTCCTCATTGTCTTCTACGTTCTGGACTTGTCCTCCAGCTTCACTATCATTCTGGGTAGGCGGCTCCAGGGGACGAGCCGGCTGAAAGAGTAAACGATATTCTGAGGAGGTGAGGCGATGACGAGGTCGGGAGGGTCCGGGTTCGTCGGGATCCATTGGAGGATGCGACGGACCAGGTACCACCGGATAAACTGGAACAACTGGGGCGACTGGGTCTGGCACCTCCGGATAAAATGGAACAACTGGGGCAACTGGGTCTGGCACCTCCGGATAAAATGGAACAACTGGGGCAACTGGAACATCTGGAGGCTAGAGAAGACCGAGTCCATCAACCACTGTGGGGGACTCATCACAAGCAGATAGTTCCCCTTCCTCCACCAAATTCCTCCTGTAGATCTCTTGTCTCAACTCGTGAAGTTCCTCCTGAGCATGACATAACTGTTCACGCAGCTCATAGGACTCACGGGTCGCCCTTGAGTACATAACCTCCTGGTGTACTATGTACCTGGAGGCCACTCTTAGGCGTACGTCATCTCCTTCCCTAGGATCTGGGGTTATAAACGACCCATCCCTAGGGACTCGCTGAGGCACTAGATCAAATACTGACTCATTAAATTTAGGATCATAGTAGCGCCTCAGATGTAATACTGCATTCTTGGCAGCATCCTGAATGGCGTCCCATTCCTCGATCCTTTGACCAATAAATCGCCTCTCTCTATCTGGTCGGATCGGTAACGGGATAAGATCGACCCATGCCTTCCAGGAAACACCACTCGCCTCCATATGATGCGATACGGAATGGAACACTGGCCTATGCCAGTTATCAGCCCCCAGGAATTGCTGCATCTCCCACAGCAAGTGGGGCCATCCAATCAGTCGGTCCGGATCCGAGTGGATAAAGTGGACCATCTGTGAACACGAAAAAATTGATATTAGAAAATATAAAATATTTGCAAGTGCAAAACTTAAGCCATAATTAAACTAAGACAGGAAAGACAATATTAAGGAATATACATACAACAATATTACTTATATTTTATGTAAATTCTTTTTACAATTTTCAATTAGGTTTTGCTATAAAATAGCTCTCCTTATTTCCCTTAGGTTTCTTCCTATAGTCAAGCAAGCCTGCTCTGATACCACTCTGTAATGCCCCCATTTCTGGGGATGGTACGGAACCCCGTAACCGTACGGAATGAACAGTTACGAAGTTCCATAGCATGAGCGATGATCACAACAGTACAAACTTACACAAAAGATCCAACTTTATTACAAGATAGATTATCCCTCGTTTTACATAGCGAGCACCAGAACCCACAAACTATAATACATCACAAAAGATCGAGCAGCCTGAGCGTAGATTGAAACCTAAGACCAATCATCATCAGAACAGATTGGTTCATTAGGAGCTTCTTCTTCCATAGGCTCATCAGAGTAACCTTGGTCTTCTGAAAAATTTGTTTAGCAAGTAATGAGTACCACCGTACCTAGCAAGTTACAGGGGTAAACCTTATTTTACTATTTGCAAGGATATTCAAAGGATGGGGATATACTTGTTTTATTACATTGGGTGGATGCAGTTTTATTTGCAAACAAAGAAAGTTTAAAACATTTGCTCCTTAAAATCAGGGGTTTTTCATTATCAGATAAAGTTCATCATTAACCAGATTAAAATACTCACAAATCCTACTTATGCCTCATTCTTGGAATCACCCAATTAACACAGCTTCATTAACCGGAAGCACGGTGTATTCGAATATCATTTATTTCACTCTGCAGAGTTGCTCAACCTTACCCACACGATCCCTTAACTCCCGCGACAGAGTTAAGAAAGCCAGGTTGGTTCACTGCTCAATTCTCTATATAGACTCTACCCGATAGCATCACTCAGTCACGGCCACAAACTAAAACAAACTCCTCTGCCGTTTTAAGTGAACACTACCGTTGTTAGGTATCCAGCGGCATACCTAACTCCCCGTCATCCTATCATCTCAACCTATAGAGTTTCAATCAAACTGAGCAGCTACTAAACCAGTGTTGACAAGTCAACTCCTGTGGTTTGAGCGATCACTATGTCTGTTATTTAGCACAAGGTTCTTGTCCTTATATTTTTCACCTGAGGCACTCAACCACGCCTTCTTCTCATGCTCAACAAAGACTCACCACCACCAAACCAAACCAGCCTCCATCCTCGGGTAAAGCAATGGACTAACTCACACCCGGAGCACCACACCCTCCACCCGAGTCCAACCCTAGGATAAAGCGTTGGGCTAAATCTGCAACTTGGAAACCCCAACCCCTTTACCCTAGGTTCTGTGCACGCCGGCCTAGGATACGGTGCCCCATAACACCCTACCCTAGCTCCGAGTTTTCCAAATCTACTGGCCCGCAGCCAAAATCACTTATTAGTGTACAATGTTGAATGAGATGATTCTATACTATTTATATCATATTTTATTTCTTACTATGGTTGTCAAGGTGAATATGGCCATCAATCAAAACAGGGCATATTTTAGTGGTAGGATTATCTAGATAGCATGCCATTCTAAATATTTTATTTTACGCAAATAACATTTCACAACTATCCATAATAAAAAAATACATTAAATAAATAGTGTAAATATCGTGGGATCCAATATAATCAAAAACATGTAACTTGCCTTGCTGATTAGGGATTTCGACTATGTCGTAGATCTGTGCAGCTGGTTCTTGCTCGGAAACTGCGACCTCGGAGGCGTCGGAAGCTAACGTAAACACATAAAATAACAACATAAGTCCACACTTGATTCTAATCAAGCTAGGGAAAATAATCTAAATAAAAAAGGAGTAAATTGCATAAAGTCTCAAATAAACATTTTAGAGATATTTGGGAGTGATTTTTGGTGGAAGGAGATATTTGGATTTTGTGGAACTTGAATTTATGGAAATTTGGAACTTATAAAACTAATGGTATGGAAAGGGCAAATTCAGATTTATAAAAATTAAATTTGGGGAAATGGAGCTTATATTTGAATTCAGAATATTGCATTGGTCAAAATGGGGTATTTTAGTATTTTTGGAAATTTTTGGATTTTTCTAGGATTTTTCGGGATTTTTCGGGATTTTCTAAAACACATGAACAGTAGTGCACAGTGTTGGGCTCGGCCCGAGCAACAGTGCGGCCCGGCCGGCCTCCTCTCCCGCGCGGTAACCAGCTGTCGGCCCGGCCCGAGCGCTCGGCCGAGCAGGCCGCAGCCCACACGCGCATGCGGGCGAAGCCCAGCGCTCACACGCTCGTCCGCCCGATGGGCGACGCGCGCCCGGCACCGACGGGCCAGATCATGCAAACGCGACCGTTGGATGAAGAGGCGGTGAAGGATCAGTGGCTGAGATTTTAACAGACATGGATGGTCGGATGGAAGCGGCACCAGCGGCCGAGATACACCCACGTCGCCCCCCGGGAGATCGTCTTCAACCTCCGGACGGCTCCCGGGACGGCAAAACAGAGTCCGCTCTATCCGGCGAAGCGGCGGCGTCCGAGCACCAGGAGTGGAATGGGTTTCACAGAGGTTAGGTCTTGGACATAGGAATCCATTTTGGTACTTGGGCGGGTGGGGGAATGGGTGACGGTGGCTAGCGGCGCCGGAAGACAACGGCCTCCACAGCGGCGCTAAGGAGGTCCGGTGAGGTTTGGGTCTAATCAATTGGGTTTTCACCATCTAGAGAATCTAAGGAGTACACTGGAAGTGGTGGTGTAGCTCGAGGATAGCTCGTGCGAGCTAGCCACGGTGAGGGCTCTCCGGCCGACGGCGGTCTTCGTTGCCACGGCCCAGGGTGGATGCTCAAGCTCCAGCGGGTTCACCATTGCATTCCAGAGACAATGGAGATGGTGTGAGAGCCTGAAATCGAAAAATAACTGACAAAATCAAAAGATCGAGGTTAGGGCTCACCGAGCTTAGGGATTTCGATTGCGGCTAGCAAGGGCGATGAGAGCTCAATTAACTAGGGGAGGGGGTTTGTGAGGTTGCTAGAAGACTCAGGGAACTGCGAATTGGGTTTTATAAACGGCGTAAGGCGGTTTCCCCCAGTTGGATATTTTTCGGCCGCGTCGGGGTACGCTGAGCGGAGGGGGGGATGCACCGCAGAGACGCAGGGGTCTGTGAGGGGGAGCTGGCGTTGCTGCTCTGCCCAAGGGTACGGCTCATTGACCCTGTGAGAAGAGAAACCGCGCGAAGGAGGTGAGCTCTACCGGTGGCGGGAGCTGTGCGCAGGCGCCGGCGCATTGAGCGAGGGGAGGCGCAGAGATGAGTGGCTGGCAAGTGGGGTCGGCTGTACAGGAATGATTTCGGGTGATGATGGAGCGGCACCACAACTCCGTGCGCGAGGGAGGCGACGCGTGCACAGTGGCTTCGGGAGGAAGAAGGGAAGAGGCGCGCGCGTGTGAAGGTGCCAAGGGAGGAGCGAAGGCGTAGATGCCCAAAAGGGAAAGTGCATTTTCATTGATACTTGCCGAATTGGGAAGGAATTCACATTTAAACACAATGTACAAAAATTTCAAAAAGTTTGAAATTTTGGGGTGTTTCATGGTCTACAATGTTTGAGTCACATAAATAAGAATAATTTTTCCAAATTATTTAAAGAAGTTGTATCTAGCATGAAATAATTTGTACTTTTTACTATTGTGGATTTTGATATTTTATTTGTTAATCTTGAATATCTATTTTAGAAATTCTAGGCCCGTCACTGACGTCTACGTCTCGGAGAGTAGAAGAATTGCTCAAGCGAGGTGTCATGTGGCATTGTGGCGTGTCGGCTCGGGTGAAAAAGTAAAAATATGGAGGGACAATTGGATTCCCAGGGGATACTCACTGTCACAGTCTGTGACAGGGAAGAGGACTCGGAGCCGTCTCAAATGGGTTTCGCAACTAATTAAACCGAATGTGAAGGAATGGGATGAACCGCTTGTTCGGCATATTTTCCATCAGTATGATGCTGATGCAATACTGAACCTGCGTCTCTCTTATCGACAGGAGGGTTTCTTAGCCTGGCACTATGAGAAAAGCACAGTTGTTCTCTGTCCGGAGTGCTTACAAGCTTGCAGTGCAGCTCCGTGATCTGGAAATTGAGTCGAGTAGGGGTTAGAAATATACCATAAAGATAATCATAGAGATGATTATATTTTCTATATTTATAATTTATTGGATAATATGTTATCTTGTTCTTTGAATAATATCGTTAATATTTATTATCAAGTATGTGACTTGATTGTGAAACTCTATATTTCTACGAAGATTATTCTTAAACGATCCTTAGTCGGAAATATATGAAGACACATATGAATAGACTAGCATATGTATTATAGCTCATGACTATGTTTCATGAATCACAGATATAAAGATATCGAACCAATAATATGGACACATGTTAGCAAGAATAGGGTTAGATCGACCCACTATGAGAAACTTCGAGAACGTTACATTCTTACATGTCATCAGTTGGTCCCATTTACAATGCATATACTACGTCCTTAGATTTAAGGTCGTCGCACATACTCGAAATGCATAATGGATGACTTAGGGTTACCAAAACGCTACTCCGTGACTAGGTAGTTATAAAGGTAGTTTTCAGGTTTTGTCATGATGCATGTATCGAGTTATGGTCGATCAAGATAGGATTTGCCCCTCCATGCAATGGGAGAGATATCTCTGGGCCTCTCGAGTGATTGGATTCCTGAAATGCATGGCCATGCTACTCGCTGCTAAAAAGTTAATCGTAGTTTAGGAATTCAAATCACATGATTGAGAAAGAGTGGTCAAGCTAATCAATAAAGATGGCATGTACTCGCCTTAAACTTGATCGATATCATGAGGCAAAGAGAAATGCATATAAGTTTTGTTGAGATTCATTCGATATGATCTTTACGTATACTTGAGAGGTAGCATGTCCAGCTAGGAGCGCTACCGATTAGTGGACGAGTAAGGAGTACTCGGATTATGTCCAAGTGTACATGAATCTATAGGTTCGCACATTTAAAGGGCTGAGATATAATTCGGATGGTGATCTGAATTCATGTGGGCCACGAATTCTTAATGGGTTTCAAGTTCGAGGCCTATCATGGATGCCTATATGTAGAGGAGGCGGTGGCATAGGGTTTCTTAAAGAGAATTCGGAATTCCCGAAACCCTAGTCGCCACACCTTCCTCATCTAATATCATGTAGCCGGCGTTAACACTCCAGCTCGTGGTGTTCTTGCCTATAACATCCCATTTTCAAATCCTAGGTTAATGAAAATTTTCAAATTTGTGTCCTGAAAATTCATAAGAATTTTATTCTCCAATCTAGTAATCTTTGTGCTTTTCAAAGAAAAATAAGAAGTGGAAAATTGTTTTAAAATAAAAATACCTTGCTTTATCCCCAATAGAGAATTCAAAGTCACCTTTCAAAAGTCTGGAATTTAAAGTCATTTTTCAAAATCAGGATATTTCAGAAAAGGAAGATTTGTTTTTAATCTTTTTAAAAGAGGAAAGGGAAGAAAAAAAGGAAATAAAATGAAAATCCCCCTTTTCAATCCTAGCCGCTCATCTCCTTCTTCCCACGGCTCCATCTTCTTCCTGGCCGCGGCGCCTCCCTCTCCCTTCCTATGTCTCTGCCGCCACTCGTCGCCTTCTTCCACCCACCCGTGCCGGCGAGTAATTGCGGCGATAGCCTCGCCATCAGCGCTAGCGCTCTCGTTGTCAACACCCGCCCTGCCTGTGCGCGCCACTTGCCGTCTCCCCTGATGTGACGATGGCCCGATCTTCCGAGAGGTACTGATAAGTCGATTGTGGAGATCTCGACGTTGATGATCCAAAGGCTCCGACCAAAACAGATCGAACCCCTCGCAATCACTATACCACTGCTCCGTTGGTTATCAACCGTGCCGAACACGGTTGACCTCGCCAAGAAGGCTATCTCCTGCAAGCGAATCGAGAACACAAGCAAGAGAGTTTAAGATGCAATCTGAAATTGCGAATAATGTTTAAGTTCACAAGTTGAGGTTCTTCAACCGAACATGCGGTGAAACTGCTAAGCAGAATAATCTCTTAAGAAAAACCCGAGGAAAACTAAAGGGGTGTGACCTCCTTAAATAGGGGAGGGGGAAGTCACACTTATCTAATGAAAAGGGATATGGTACTATTCACGGTTACTGTTCACACAGCCGTGGTACTGTTCACGTGAACAGTGCCGGTCCAAATAGCCCAAGTTACAAGGCCCTCGGCCCACTTTGACTCAGACTAGAAAAGTGATGTAACTTATTTTGCAGTTTCTGATCTGCTCGAGTGGAGTTTGGAGGTGAGACCAAATCCATCTGAAAGTAGACTCCAAGATCTTTCCAACTAGTACTCACGGGCCCTGAGAAGCCTTCTGGATCAAAAGTTATGACCATTTGAAGTTGACCTGTCAAGTTGAATCCGAATTGATCTAGAGGCCGAATTGGATTCCAAAATCTGTCCAACTTAAACCCTTGCTTCGATTGGTTCCAAAGTGATGTGGTGCTTTAGTTCAATGTTGATATTGGCCGCTATGGTCGTACGTGTTGGTGGCGTGGTCACATCATCCTCCCCTTCTTGACAGAAAACCGTCCTCGGTTTTAACATATGTGTAATATCACGTATTGCATGATCTTGATCATAAATCTTGGTACATGATAACAAACGCAACAAACTCTCATTATGTAATATCATAAGTTCTTTATCAAATAAAGTAAAATCTCTTTGAAACGAGCTCACTTCATAATTTAAGTGATGTGTAGGAGCTCTTGTAATTGGAATAACAAATATAGCAAATATGGTTGTATCCATAGGGCACATGTTCATCCTCCCCTTCTTGCAAACAAAGCCGTCCTTGGCTTTTGATAAGCTGAAAATATGGTAACAAAGAAGCCAAGGTGTATGCATGGTATATGTATATGTCATCCGTTTTAACAGTTCTTCGTTGTTGCACACTTAATGTTATAAAACAGCAATGATCATAAAAGTTCATTGTATTATTAACCCAAGAGTATTCATATATGTTAATGAGCAATTCAAAATTTCTCACACAGTAATTATTGCAACTTGTTTTGCAAATGTAATTGAAGCATTTATGCAATTCAAACCGTTGAATTTGTAAACTTGTAGTGGTGGCACATATGGGCAAAATTACAACTTTTGGAATCAAGCAAAGTTCATCCATATAATCATATCTCAATCGAACAATAGCAAATTTATCTAACAAGGGTGAAGAGATTTGTATGTTCTGCCATAATTCATCATCTTTTTTCAGATTATCCATACTAGATAGTGCAAAAAGTGATGAACACATAGGCATTGGATGAGTACTAAATTTTACTTCCCTCTCACATTGAACATGATTCAGCATACAAGCATTGTTGTCCCAAACAGCAAGTTTCAATTCATCTATGTGATCACAAGTGATGCATATTCGATATACAAGAAATTAATTTTCCACACCATAATCTCCAATCAAATTAAATTTATATCCAGTGGTGTAGGCACTAAATAAGAATTTCGAACATGCAAGTTCAGAAACTTTCTCCATAGCATGTGACAATTTCATAGGTAGATCCAACATGATGTAACACAATGAATTAGCAGGAGAAATTCTAGTCAAAACTTCTTTATGTGTTATTAATTCGACATGTGCAAAGTTATGAGAATTTAGATCAGCACATGGTTCATTTAAGTCAACACAAGGAATATCAAAAGATTGCTCTACAACAGGTATATACTCACAAGGTTGCTCTATGTCTTGTTGTAGCACCAAATCAGTACCGTGAGCGATGATAGCACCATGGTCTTTACCTTTTTGGATGATGTAAGTGCATCCATCTTCTTGTCTTCATTCTCAACCAATGGGGTCAGTGATTCAATCAGCTTATGCTCCTCTTTGGCATGGTTCTCAACTACCTGCAGGTTGTTAGTCATAGAAAAGGGCACAAACACAGATTTGTTCTCATGATCATCACCATTACCTGCAAGGTTAGCTGCAAGAGCATATTCATCCTCAACATCACTAGCACTTACATAACCACCATCTTCTGTCGCAATGTACGCCCGCTGACTTGGGCAATCTCTCATGACATGGCCCATCCCTTTACAACGGTGGCACACAATGCCCGTCGTACGGCCCGTGGAAGCAACCGATGAAGAGCTCTTTGCTGGTGCTTACACACTAGTAGATTTGCTCGTCTCGGATGTGCGTGATGGTGGCGGAGGTGCTGCTGAACGCGCCCTACTCACAGAGGGGGCAGTAGCTCAAAAAATAGAAGGTGGGGCTGTTTTGGCTTGCCCAGGCGTTGATCTTGATGTAGACGTACTTCCAAAGTTGCTTCTTGTCCTTTGTTGCCTACCCTGCAATTCTTTTTCTGCCAAACAAGCAAGCTGGAACAATCTATTCATATTGTTATACTCTTTGTAATCAATTATGTCCTGAATCTCACGCCTTAAGCCCCCATAAAAACGATCCATCTTATCCTCCTCATCTTCTACAACATTACAACGCAACATGCCTATTTGTAGTTCTTGATAATATTCCTCGACAGATTTATTACCTTGGTCTAAGCGCTGCAATTTCTTATGCATTTCATGTTCAAAAGCAGGAGGAACAAATCTAGCACGCATAGCTACCTTCAATTTATCCCATATTTCAGGTGCTAAAGTAGAATTAACTAAATGAGTCCACCAAATGATAGCACGATCTTTAAATTCACTAGTAGCTTGTCTGACTCTATGCACTTCAGGAACTAGATGGGCATTAAATTTTTGTTCAACTGTCATCTCCCAATCTAGATAAGTTTCAGCATCATAAGTACCATAAAAGATGGTATGGTAAATTTGACTTTAGCAAATGGGTCATCATTAGCACGAGCATTGTGGTGCTGAAAATTAGTACCTCCCATACCGTGACGGTTTTGATGTAGGCGGTGTCGTGCATCTTGGGCAGCAAATGTAGCTCCGGCGTCACAGTTTTGTTTCTCATTATCATCTCCCTCCTCGAGATCTTGGCCTGCATAGTGATCATACTCGCGTCCATTGTTTGGCGGCCGATTCACCATTCTTTTAAGGTGTGTAGTGAGTGCTGCAATACTCTCATTGATGGAATTGATGGAGCGCTGCAATTTATCCGTCGAAGCTTGAAGTTTCCTATCGATGCGTGGTTCATCCAAGAGCTTCATGAACTCTCCCTTTAAAACACACTCTTGATCATCAGACGACTCACCTGTCATGGTTAGTAGAAAACAAAAGACAACACAAAGGTATTATCCCTATCAATTACTAGGTGGTGGAAGGTGGAATCACACATTCTCAAGCGTCTTACCACACTCTTACAAGTGTTCTTACCAATGCAGCAGGTGGTACAACCGGTGGCTGGTTCATGATACCATGTCGAGCATGGGTACGATTGCAAGAGGGAACCTATTCTGATCAAGAGTAGGTGTAGCTTGGAAGGCACAATATGGTAGCAATGGAGAACAATCAGTTAATTTCAGAATTGCATAGAATTGAATTATAGTTCGTATCTAGCACTTAGCCTATGTTGCTGATCAACCAAGAATGGAAGAAGGCTAAAAACAAGTGTATGACAATGTGTAGGAGTGGTAAATACAAGATAATTCAATCCAATGCAATCTGGAATTGAAGAACACAAGGATTGACCCAAAACTGAAAACTGAAGATTTCTGTCTACTAGATAGCACGTTGGTATTTTGGCCGTAACTTTTTGTCAGATGCCTCTTTTTTACTGATTCTTTTTTTCTCTGTTTTCTGATGGATTTTTCTACAGATTTTCTTTTGGGACCAACTTCCTAAACCCGACACAGAAATTCGCACAAAAATCACAGCTGCTGACTATTGCAGATTCAATACAGATAATTGGGTCAACTTTCACCGCACATATCTCTTAACTGCCTTACTGGAATGATGTGAAATTTTACAGATAGATGGATAAACAATTTTTGAATCTAATGGCAGTGATCTCACTCAAAAATAATCTCGGAATCAAAAGTTATGACATTTTTGGTGGCGGCTGCAGAGAAAGGAAAAATCAGCCGAAATTGGAAATTAGGGTTTGGGGTGGGGAATTTTTCTTTTGTTTGGATTTTCAATGGAACAAAGATATGACCAGCAACTAGACAATGCTAATATAGACACAAATTCAATTTAGCAAACCAAAACTAACAGATTGAAAGGCACAACGGGGTTTGGACAACGGAAATTAACTCTTTTTGTGGGGCAATTTTTTTCTGGACTATAGGAAATAAAAACTAATCTACTAACTAGGGATACAAGAATTACCTCATGGGCAACCGTTGCTCTGATACCAGCAAGCGAATCGAGGACACAAGTAAGAGAGTTTAAGATGCAATCTGAAATTGCGAATAATGTTTAAGTTCACAAGTTGGGGTTCCTCAACCGAACATGCGGTGAAACTGCTAAGCAGAATAATCTCTTAAGAAAAACCCGAGGAAAACTAAAGGGGTGTGACCTCCTTAAATAGGGGAGGGGGAAGCCACACTTATCTAATGAAAAGGGATATGGTACTATTCATGGTTACTGTTCACACAGCCATGATACTGTTCACATGAACAGTGCCGGCCCAAATAGCCCAAGTTACAAGGCCCTCGGTCCACTTTGACTCGGACTGGAAAAGTAATGTAACTTATTTTGCCATTTCTGATCTGCTCGAGTGGAGTTTGGAGGTGAGACCAAATCCATCTGAAAGTAGACTCCAAGATCTTTCTAACGAGTACTCAGGGGCCCCGAGAAGCCTTCTGGATCAAAAGTTATGACCATTTGAAGTTGACCTGTTGTCGAGACCCGAATATACAAATTCGGACTCTACTGTGTACTCTGCACTAGTCCAGGATCACGCTAGTGCACACAGCGTAAACAAAGATAAATATCATCCACATCACGATATTCTAAAGGAAATCCAAATTATATTAATAACCAACAGAGTACGACCTTATGGCCAAGCTTACAATTATTAGCCCAAGGGCTTTAAAGAAACTAGCAATGGAAATCCAAAATTAAGCGTAGTAGCCACTCGACATGCCCACAGGCAATCGATTGGGGAGCGAAGTCCTAATCCGTGAAGTCCTCGTAGTAGCCTCCTTCTAGCAACTCCTGCTGATCTGGTCCCTCCTCCTCAACTGAGCAACATGGGCATAAAGCCGTGAGTACATTGGTACTCAGCAAGTCGTTTGTAACAAATGAATGCAATATAATATGCAAAGCTTAACAATGGATGGTGAAAGGTTAGTTTTGCATGAAGCGACAATTTGAAGTAAATACAATATATAGATTGAAAAGCATATTTAACAACAGACACTAAGTAAATATATCAAAGGAATTGAATATAACCACAAGTGAACTAACCATTCACTTCCCATCTCAAACCAATCAAATTTTCATAAAGACTCTACCTCGTGTGAAATCACGAGCATTGTCCATGACCGGGACACGGCTATTCGAATAGTTTTACACTCTGCAGAGGTTGCACAACTGTACCCACACGATGTGATTAGCCTCAGCTTAAGGAAATCACAACAAGGCTTTTACAATGATCCATCTCCACCCGATCCCACTCGCTAAGGATTCGCCGTCGAGTAGGGTAACCCCCTAGTCGATAATTGCCCCCTCTTGCGCCACACAACATCGTTAGTAAAACCAAAGTAGAGACTTCTCAAATTATTATGCCAGGTCTATCCCATACTAGACATGTGGTTTGCACGATTAAGCTCGGATCAATGGCGCACAAAGTTAAGTCCTTAACAATTACCCAGCGAAGCATCCACATCCCAATGTGCATTCAAAGACCCCTTTATCGCACGATCATTCGCCCAAGTGAAAGCCAAGTTTGTATAACCAATGCCCATGACACTACCCATGTCATGACATACCAATTTTATAACGTGGCTAACCACCACGTTCAAGTAAATCATTAAGTCAGATTAATTAACCACATGTGATGACAGATCCCAATAACTAATAGGAAGCGGGCTAAGCGATCGAGCGTAACCCCATGTGACAATTATTATTTTATCACTAAATAATTCCCAATCCTAAGGTGTCAATGGATTCATGGTAGTCAAATTATCATGGAGGATTTAATCAATTAGGAGTATAACTACCAATACAAGGTTTTATTAATAAATAGCAATGCATGATAATTTGAAACAAAATAATACATAATAGATTGAAATCTGGGTTCAACATGATCAAAGAATACGACTTGCCTTGGCCTTGCTCAGATGAGGGCTCTTGGTCTTCAAATCCAACTTCCGCTCCCTCGAACACGCGATCTAACGAGAGAGAAAACGAGACGAAAAGAGAAAATAAATTCAAATAAAATTCAAATGAACTCCAAAACTTTCAAACCTGAACCAAAAGGTAGAGCTCAATTTTAGATGAATTTAGAAAAAGAACGGGTCAATCGGAGCTAGGATGAGGAGAACGGGCTCTTGGAAAATTGGATTTTCTGAAAATCGGGAAAATTGGAAAAGTGCACTGTGCTGTGGACCGGGCGCACGGGAGGCTGAGTCTACGGTGAACCCGGCGCACGAAACAGTGCGGGGCGGCGGCTGCTGACGCGGGCGACTAGGGCTGAGGTGGCAGCTGGCGTGGCAGACACGCAAGCGTTAGGGCTGACGTGGCCCGGCTTGCGTGGCAGCTCGGGAGCACAGCGGCGAAGCGTCGGACGGCGTGGTGCGGCGCGTGGGCGATCCGGCCGTCGGCCCAGATCGGCTCACGGGTCTACGGCTCGGGCTGACGGGCGGGACCCACAAGGCAGCGGCACGGCTCACATGGACCGGGCGCACGGGAAGGCGAAGGGCGCGGGCGCGGCGTCGATCTTGGCGTCGCGCGTGCACGGGCGAGGCGGCGCGCGCGGCAGCGCGCGGCGCGGCGCGTCGCCCGCGCGCGCGGGCGGCGGGTTCGCGGCGGCGGCCGGCGGCGACGGTGACGGCGGCGACCGAGGTGGCGGGACGACAGCGGCGGCGGGGCTCACCGGCGGTGGCGAACAGCGAGACGGCGGCGCGGCTCTGGCGGCGACGGCGCGCGCAAAGATGACGAGGCGACGGCGCCGGCGGCGGGCTCCGCGAAGGGCGGCGGCGAGCGGCGGCTCGGGATGCGAAGCGAGGGGAGCGCGGCGGCTATACACGGACCGAGGTGTCCGCGACGGGACGGGCAGCGGGCGGCGAGAGTCCGGCTCGAGACGGGAAGACGAGTCCGGTCGGGACGACGGACAGTGGGCCCCACACGCCGGTGGCGCGGTGAGCAGCGCGCCCGGATGCGGCGCGGCGCTGGCGCAGCGGATGACGGCCACGTGGCGATCATCGGAGGCCAAGGCGGAGCGCGCGCGCGCGATGCTCGACGCGTGGCACGCGCGCGGCGCGCGGCGGGGTGGAGCGAGGCGGGTTGGGCCGGTGGTGGGTTTCGCCCATCGGCGGTTGGGGATTTTGGTATTTTTCTTTTCATAAATTCATTTAAATCCTTTTGAGCTCTAGAAAATAGCAAATAAATCCAAAAATCCGAAAAATCCAATAAATTCCTTGAGACACAAGGAACTCAAATAAAATAACTTTGGCAAATGTTCATGTTCAGATTATTCATATTAAATCCTTTTAATTCATAAAATTTCATTTAAGCTTTAATTAATTTCAGAAAAAAAATTCAAATGGTGAATTTTATTTTAAAAGCTTCAAAATACTCTGAAAATCAGGATGTTACAAACCTCCCCCCCTTAAACGGAATCTCGACCCCGAGATTCTGGCTCTCTAAAGAATAGGTTTGGAAACTCCGCTTTGAGATCCTCCTCGCTTTCCCAGGTTGCTTCCTCCTCTGAATGATTGCTCCACTGAACTTTGCAAAAACGAACGACTCTTCTTCTAGTGACTCGCTCTGACACTTCCAAGATTTTGATGGGATGCTCTTTATAGGACAGATCCTCCTGGAGATCCACAGCCTCAATTGGCACTGCTTCCTCTGGCACTCGCAAGCACTTCTTCAATTGAGACACATGAAAAACATCGTGTATCCCGCTCAAGTTCTCAGGTAGCTCCAGCTGATAGGCAACTTCTCCCTTGCGCTTCAAAATCTTGAATGGCCCCACATACCTTGGTGCTAGCTTTCCCTTCATTTGAAAACGCTTAACACCTTTGAAAGGTGTGATCCTGAGATACACATAATCATTGGGCTCAAAGCTTAAATCTCTTCGGCGAGTATCAGCATAACTCTTTTGCCTGGCTTGAGCTGCTTTCAGCCTTTCTTGAATCAAGCGCACTTTTCTTTGGCTTCTTGCAAACACTCGCCCAAAATTTGCCTTTCTCCTGTTTCTTTCCAATTGAGAGGGTCCTACACTTCCGACCATACAAAGCCTCAAACGGTGACATCCGCAAACGGCACAGTAATGTTGTTGTAGGAAAATTCTGCAAAGGTAGGCAATTGTCCCACTTAGCTCCGTGATCCAAAACACATGCTCTCGATATCCTCTAGGATTTGATTTACACGCTCTGTCTGACCATCGGTCTGTGGGTGATAGGCTGTGCTGAAATTCAGATGAGTACCCATCGCTTCGTGGAAACTACTCCAAAATCGTGAAGTGAACTGCGATCCACGATCCGACACAATCCTCTTAGGAACTCCATGGAGACTCACAATTCTGGACATATACAATTCTGCCAACTTATCTCCAGAATATGTGGTTTTGACTGGAAGGAAATGGGCTACCTTTGTCAATCGATCCACAATTACCCATATCGAGTCGTAACCTTCCTTGGTCTTGGGTAGACCTGTGATGAAATCCATGCCCACATCTTCCCACTTCCACTCGGGAATTTTCAACGGTTGCAACAATCTGCGGGTCTTTGATGCTCTGCTTTCACTCGGGGCAAACATCACATAGTGCTACATACTCTGCTATTTCTCGCTTCATACCGCCACCAAGACTTATCCTTGATGTCTGATACATCTTGGTATCGCTGGATGAATTGAATATAATGACTCGTGTGCCTCTTTAAGCAACAATTGCTTTAACTCTTCCTTATTGGGTACGCACAATCGCTTCTTGTACCATATGATACCCTGATCATCCTCCACAAAACCTGTCGCTTTTCCTTCCTTCAATCCAACCTTGATCCGCTGGATATTTTCATCCTCCGGTTGCGCTTGACGAATCTGACTATCCAAGGTCGGCTGCAAGTACAAAGCGGCCAACATCCCTTCTTCAACCAACTCCAAACTGAGCTTTTGGAATTCCTCGTGCAATGCTGGTTGACTCTCCTTGACCATAATTGTGTTGCAATATACCTTCCTGCTCAACGCATCTGCCACTACGTTGGCTTTTCCTGGGTGATAGTGGATTCCAATGTCATAGTCCTTTATCAACTCCAACCATCTTCTTTGTCTTAGGTTAAGGTCTGATTGGGTGAAGATATACTTCAAGCTCTTATGATCCGTGTAGATCTCACATCTGTTACCCATCAGGTAGTGTCGCCATATTTTCAGGGCATGCACAACTGCCGCTAACTCCAAATCGTGCGTAGGGTAGTTCTCCTCATGTGGCCTCAACTGACGCGATGCATAAGCTACCACTCTTTTGTCTTGCATCAATACGCACCCTAAACCTTTGCGGGAGGCGTCACAATAAATCTCAAAATCTTTCTTGATGTCAGGCAAAATTAAGACTGGTGCTGTTGTCAGACTTTCCTTTAACTTCCGAAAACTCTTCTCGCACTCTGGCGTCCATTCAAACTTCTTTTCCTTCTTTAGTAGCTGGGTAAGGGGTCGGGCTACACTGGAGAACCCTTCAATGAATCTCCGATAGTAACCTGCCATTTCTAGGAAGCTTCGGACCTGGGTCACTGACGTGGGTGCCTTCCAGGTGAGCACATCTTGTACTTTCCCTGAGTCAACGGACACTCCCTCTGCTGTCAACACATGACCCAAAAAGGCAACTTCCTTCATCCAAAATTCACACTTGCTGAACTTAGCATACAACTTGTGCTCCCGCAATCTTTGCAATACCAATCTCAAATGCTCCTCATGCTCCTCCTCATTCTTGGAGTAGATCAGAATGTCATCAATGAACACAACGACAAACTTGTCCAAGTAGTCCATGAACACCTTGTTCATCAGGTACATAAAGTAGGCTGGGGCATTGGTTAGGCCAAAGGACATCACGGTGAACTCGTATAATCCATAACGAGTTGAGAAGGCTGTCTTGGGTATGTCCTCGGTCGAATCCTCATTTGGTGATACCCGATCTCAAATCAATCTTGGAAAACACTCCACTCCTTTTAATTGATCGAATGATCATCAATTCGGGCAACGGTACTTGTTCTTGATGGTAACTTCATTGAGAGCTCGGTAATCCACACACATACGCTGGCTACCATCCTTCTTCTTGACGAACAATACCGGTGCTCCCACGGAGAGGTACTGGGTCTGACATACCCTTTATCCAATAACTCTTGTATCTGCTTCTTTAATTCTGCTAACTCATTGGCGGGCATTCGGTAAGGTCTCTTGGAAATTGGTGAGGTGCCTGGTGCTAACTCAATTGCAAACTCTACTTCTCTTTTTGGTGGCATCCCGGGGAGATCATCGGGAAAAACATCGGGATATTCTCGGCAATCGGTACTTCATTTAGGGCAATCCCTTTACTTTGGCACACCATCACTTTTTCTGGCTGCTTCATGTCGGCTTCAAATCTAACCTTGCTTCCATCGGGACCGTCCAAAGTGACTGCTCGGCTTCCACATTCCAATACTGCTTGATGCTTCTTGAGCCAATCCATACCCAAAATTACGTCCAAAGACGGATATTCAGCACAACCAAATCATGGAGAACTCTACTCCTTGGATGGCTATCCTAACTTTGGGGCATCCTAGGTTTGTACTCATCTCGAGCACGGGATTGAACCAATAAAATGGAACCAAGTGCAACGACTTCCAACTTATGCTTTAGAGCAAAACTCAGAAACAAACGAATGTGAAGCTCCGAATCAAACAAAATCGCGTGGCGTACTGAATTTACGGGAACTTACCAATCACCACATCCGCGCGCTTGAGCCTCCTCCATGGTGACGTGGTTCACCTGCCACGCATCACGGTCGCGATCCTTTGTTGGGTTGATTTGATCCTTGAGGTGCTCCGCGTCCCGATCCCGCCGCAGGGATACGGCCAGTGGCTCCCAAGCTGAAGCGAATCGGTGTCAATGCGGTATTTTGCGGGCATTTGTTGGCATAATGTCCCGTCTCATTGCATTTGAAACAAGTGATCGCCGACATGGGCTTGGTAATCCTCTGTGTTGGCTTCCCACTGGATTTGGTTTTGGCGCCAAGAAAATCGACGGGAGCCGTGCAGGAGTTTTGAATCCCGAATCTTTGAGGAACTCGAGCTGGCTGAAAATTACCGGCGGCTCTCTCGAGCTTGGTGCATCTGTGATCCTTGCTGCATCATTCTTCTCTTGCGAGATTCTTCCAACTCGCGATGACTTTCCTCAATGAGCATTGCTTTGTCCACCATGTTTTGGAAATCGGCATAATCATGTCCCACTACCTGAACTTTCAATCTCGGTTCAATCCTTTCTTGAACCTCTTCGCGCGAGCATCATCGTGGCGACATCTTCGGAGCATAACGGGCCAACCGAGTGAACTTGTTGAGATATTCACTCACGGACATGTTCTTCTCACGCAACTCCCGAAATTCTTCCTTCTTCATTTCGATCACCCCATCCGGGATATGGGCATGACGAAAGCTCCTGCGAACTCAGCCCAAGTGATGCTCTCTGGATCCTCGTGAGCGCACAATAATTTTCCCACCACTCGGCAAAGCACCCTCAAGCCGATGGGCTGCATACAACACCTTCTCGCGATCGTACATCGGGCAAGGTTAAGCTTCTTTTCCATCAACGCATCCAGTCATCGGCTTCTAGTGGCTCGAAGACCGTGAATAGGTAGGAGGCCTTGTCCTCATAAATTCTGCAAACTTGACCGCTGGCGAATCGGTGGAGGCATGGCCATGTCTTGATTCTGTCGATTCATCATGGCGTTCATGTTCGCATCATGGTGTTCATCAACCGATGCAGGCTGCCATGAACCGACTCAAGGTTGGATCCATCCAGGCTGGTTTGCATGTCGCTCGGAGTTGCTGATCGCCTCGGGATCCCGACTCATCGACCACGTCTGCGGAGCTCGGGTATCAACCATCGAAAAGAAAGATCACTTGCTTGAGGACTGGCTTCACAGGCTTACTGTAAGAGGGAAAAGCAAAGATAAGTGGTAAGTTCGTCTAAGGGGGATATTCTAATGGTAAATCCTAAACTAAACAATCACTTAGCCGAAAAGCTAACAAAAGAACAAATAAATCACTTCAATAAAAGATTTGATATGACTGCAACATATTGCTTTTGAGGGCAAAACTGCAGCTCACATCACACTCAATGCAAACAAAAACCACTTCCTAACCGATGCTATCCTATGCTACGGTCTACTCTTCCGGCTCCCACTCAGGTCCGGCGAGGTACGGTGTGCGATCTTCCTCTTCTTCCTCTGCATCGTCAGAGAACGTCCATCGGTTGCGGAATCGCATTGTAGGCGCTGCTCTGGAATGACGAGTTGAAGGTACTCTCGGCGATCATCTGCCATGCGTTGCCTTTCCTCCGGGCTGGGTGGCGTAGGCGAAGGTGGAGGTGTTGGCGTCCGCGGAGTGTACTCCTCAGGTTCATACTTTCTCTTGTATTCCTGGATGAACTTGGTCATACTAATCTTGTACCGTCGATGAGTTGAGCAACGGCCTTGCGTGCAGTACGCTTGCGGATTTGAACCTTTGAAGCCGTGGTGTACGACGTGACCTCCAAGCTTGATAGTGAAGTACAACCGTGTGAAATGGTACCCTCTTACTTCATCATCCATGGAACTGTACATTGGTGTTCTTTTGAAACCAAGACTTCTTAGCAAGACTCAAGCACTCTCCTCCATCCTCGACTGCTATAGTTGCTTTGCGACATCTACAAAGACGGCACAAGATAAGAGTCGCTTTAAAAATTTTCATTTTCGCAGAAATTTTAAGGTGAGAGGCAAGAGTCCCTAAGAATAAGGTAAGAGAGTAAAGAATTTGCTAAATATCAGGTTTGGTTGTTTTGTCTTTAGAAAATAGGTTTTGAATTTTTGAGACAACGACTAACTTAGGTTTTCGTCCCACAATCGATATGGCTCGATACCATCTCTGTCGAGACCGAATATACAAATTCGGACTCTCACTGTACTCTGCACTAGTCCAGATCACGCTAGTGCACACAGCGTAAACAAAGATAAATATCATCCACATCACGATATTCTAAAGGAAATCCAAATTATATTAATAACCAACAGAGTACGACCTTATGGCCAAGCTTACAATTATTAGCCCAAGGGCTTTAAAGAAACTAGCAGTGAAATCCAAAATTAGCGTAGTAGCCACTCGACATGCCCACAGCAATCGATCGGGAGCGAATGTCCTAATCCGTGAAGTCCTCGTAGTAGCCTCCTTCTAGCAACTCCTGCGATCTGGTCCCTCCTCCTCAATCGAGCAACATGGGCATAAAGCCGTGAGTACATTGGTACTCAAGAAGTCGTTTGTAACAAATGAATGCAATATAATATGCAAAGCTTAACAATGGATGGCTGAAAGGTTAGTTTTGCATGAAGCGACAATTTGAAGTAAATACAATATATAGATTGAAAAGCATATTTAACAACAGACACTAAGTAAATATATCAAAGGAATTGAATATAACCACAAGTGAACTAACCATTCACTTCCCATCTCAAACCAATCAAATTTTCATAAAGACTCTACCCTCGTGTGAAATCACCGAGCATTGTCCATGACCGGGACACGGCTATTCGAATAGTTTTACACTCTGCAGAGGTTGCACAACTGTACCCACACGATGTGATTAGCCTCAGCTTAAGGAAATCACAACAAGGCTTTTACAATGATCCATCTCCACCCGATCCCACTCGCTAAGGATTCGCCGTCGAGTAGGGTAACCCCCTAGTCGATAATTGCCCCCTCTTGCGCCACACAACATCAGTAGTAAAACCAAAGTAGAGACTTCTCAAATTATTATGCCAGGTCTATCCCATACTAGACATGTGGTTTGCACGATTAAGCTCAGATCAATGGCGCACAAAGTTAAGTCCTTAACAATTACCCAGGCGAAGCATCCACATCCCAATGTGCATCCAAACCCTTTATCGCACGATCATTCGCCCAAGTGAAAGCCAAGTTTGTATAACCAATGCCCATGACACTACCCATGTCATGACATACCAATTTTATAACTGTGGCTAACCACCACGTTCAAGTAAATCATTAAGTCAGGATTAATTAACCACATGTGATGACAGATCCCAGCGAACTAATAGGAAGCAGGCTAAGCAGTCGAACGTAACCCCATGTGACAATTATTATTTTATCACTAAATAATTCCCAATCCTAAGGTGTCAATGGATTCATGGTAGTCAAATTATCATGGAGGGATTTAATCAATTAGGAGTATAACTACCAATACAAGGTTTTATTAATAAATAGCAATGCATGATAATTTGAAACAAAATAATACATAATAGATTGAAATCTGGGTTCAACATGATCAAAGAATACGACTTGCCTTGGCCTTGCTCAGATGAGGGCTCTTGGTCTTCAAATCCAACTTCCGCTCCTCGAACACGCGATCTAACGAGACGAAAAGAGAAAATAAATTCAAATAAAATTCAAATGAACTCCAAAAACTTTCAAACCTGAACCAAAAGGTAGAGCTCAATTTTAGATGAATTTAGAAAAAAGAACGGGGTCAATCGGAGCTAGGATGAGGGAGAACGGGCTCTTGGAAAATTGGATTTTCTGAAAATCGGGAAAATTGGAAAAGTGCATCATCTTTGTGGACCGGCGCACGGGAGGCTGAGTCTCACGGTGAACCCGCGCACGAAACGATGCGGGCGGCGGTCGACGCGGCGACTAGGGCTGAGGTGGCGGTGGCGTGGCGCACACGCAAGCGTTAGGGTGACGTGGCGGCTTGCGTGGCGGCTCGGGGAGCACGCGGCGGGCGACGGACGGCGTGGTGCGGCGCGTGGGCGATCCGGCCGCCGGCCCAGATCGCTCACGGGTCACGGCTCGGCCGACGGGCGGGACCCACAAGGCGGCGGCACGGCTCACATGGACCGGGCGCACGGAAGGCGAAGGGGACGCGGGCGCGGCGCTTGGCGTCGCGGCGCGCACGGCGCGAGGCGGCGCGCCGAGGCGGCGCGCGCGCGCGCGTCGCACGCCGGCGGCGCGGCGGCGGGTTCGCGGCGGCGGCTGGCGGCGGCGACGGTGACGGCGGCGACCGAGGTGGCGGGACGACGACGGCGGCGGGGCTCACCGCGGTGGCGAACGCAGACGAGCGGCGGCGAAGCTCGGCGGCGACGGCGGCGCAAAAGATGACGAGGCGGCACGCGCTGGCGGCGGCTCCGGCGAAGGGCGGCGAGCGGCGGCTCGGGATGCGAAGCCGAGGCGGCGGCTTTATACACGGACCGAGGTGTCCGCGACGGGGACGGCAGCGGCGGCGAGAGTCCGGCTCGGAGACGGGGAAGACGAGTCCGGGTCGGGGACGACCTGACAGGTGGGCCCCACCTGTCGGTGGCGCGGGTGAGCAGGCGGCCGGGATGCGGGGCGCGCGGGCGCTGGCGCAGCGGATGACGGCCACGTGGCGATCATCGGGAGGCTAAGGCGAGCGCGCGGCGCGGATGCTCGACGCAGGCACGCGCGCGGGCGCGCTGGGCTGGCGGAGCCGAGGCGGGTTGGGCCGGCTGGTGGGTTTCGGCCCACTGGCCGGTTGGGGGATTTTTGGTATTTTTCTTTTTCATAAATTCATTTAAATCCTTTTGAGCTCTAGAAAATAGCAAATAAATCCAGAAAAATCCAGAAAAAATCCAATAAATTCCTTGAGACACAAGGAACTCAAATAAAATAACTTTGGCAAATGTTCATGTTCAGATTATTCATATTAAATCCTTTTAATTCATAAAATTTCATTTAAGCTTTAATTAATTTCAGAAAAAAAAATTCAAATGGTGAATTTTATTTTAAAAGCTTCAAAAATACTCTGAAAATCAGGATGTTACACCTGTCAGGTTGAATCCGAATTGATCTGGAGGCCGAATTGGATTCCAACATCTGTCCAACTTGAACCCTTGCTTCAATTGGTTCCAAAGTGATGTGGTGCTTTAGTTCAATGTTGATATTGGCCGCTATGGTCGTACGTGTTGGTGGCGTGGTCACATCATCCCCCCTCACTGCGCCGCCATGGTACTTCCCGGTCACACCAGTCTCGTCTGTCGTCGCTCAGCCTTGCATTCTGCGCCACACCTTTGTGACCATCGAACCAAGCGCCGCATCGCCCGGCATTCACTCGTTTCACGACAAGCCCCTGGTTGCCGCGCCCGAACTGTGGCCGCACAGGGCTGACGCCACCCGCACGCCGACGCCATGTCGCCCAGCTTCCCCGGCATCTCTTTCCTTTCCCTGATCTCTATAAAAGGGGCGTCGAACTCTGCTCCATTCCCCATCACCACCACTCAAATTCCACATTGCTGACTTCTCTGCCGCCGGCCTCTCTCCGGCAATCACCGCCACCAAGCGCCACCGGTCGACACTAGGGCCTTTTGAGCGTCTCCCCACACTCACCATTGCCCCCTCCTTCTCCTCCCCCACTTAATTGAATTTTCTTCCCATGCAGGCCGCCGGCGAGGCCCTTTCTTCCCCGATTCCGGCGCCGGATCCCCTCGGAGAACCGCCGTGCCCCGGGCCGATTCCACGCAATTGGAGCACTGCTGGGACACCCTGAGCGCGCTTCCCACCTCACCGAGCCCCACCTCCCTCCCCAGCAAGCCGCCTCCGACGTCTTCCTCACCGCCGAACCCTCTTCCGCCGCCGGCCCGCCCTGCTCCACCTCGGCCATCGTTTGGGCCCCAGGTGAGCTCAATGATGCCCGTGGACGCTTCTCTGTCGAGAAATTGAGCCCAAATGGCCCGAGTCGTCGGCACCCCTGCTCCCCTGCTTCGGCCTCCGCCGTGCTCGTCGCTGGTCGCCGTCAGGCTGAATTCAGCTGATCCCCCTCCCCGAGGAGCGCACAAGGCCGTGCAGCCCGTTTTGGCGGCTCGTCACGCCGCCGTGGCCTCTCCGCCAAAGCTGCGGCTGTGCAGCCAGCTGAATTACTAAATGAGCTGCTTGACTGCGTGTCTTAACCGGCCATTAACCGCTATTAATGCTGTCCTAAGCCGACCGTTATCAGGTAATGACGCGGTTAATTGCGGCCCCACCTGTCGGTTGTGGTGCAGCAGTTGTACCCAAGCACCATTTACTCCTTCTCGGGCCCCACCTGTCAGCAGCACACCCTCTCTCTCCCCTTTTTATTTTCCGGATTTTCCAGGAATTGAAACTTTGAGAGGCTATATCTTCCAAACCATAACCCCAAATTTAATGAAACCAATTTCTAAATTTTTCTAAAATCAAGACCTATCTATTGGTTCTAGTTTGGTTCAGTTTTGAGTTCATTGAGTTTTGTTTTATTTTATTTGGTATTTATTTTGCGCTCGCTCTTTTGTGTTGTTTTTCCGGTTCGTTCTTCCGAGTAGAGTTTGAAGACGCGAACGAGCCCCAGATTGAAGCAGCACAAGACCCCCAAGCTCTTGATCCAGGCGAGTCAATACTTTGATCATTTTGCACCTATATTTTATGTGAAGCTACGTTCATTTAAATTATGACGAATTTGCATGCTTTACTTTATATGCAAAAGTATGTCACTCTTAAGGTAGCTAGCATCCATACGTCTACCCAATAATATGATACCCCATCAGTAACATTTGAATCACCTAACCATTGTCGCCCTAGATATAAATAATAACTATGGTAGTTATAAGTCATATTACTGTCATGCTAGTCTTTTCAAGTCCAGGGCACTAGTGGCCCTGATAATCATTCCTTACTTATGAAAACTAGTTTTGGGATAGTCACGGGATGTACGTGGCTGAATGTTTATGATAAATTGTGTTATGCTTCTCAAAACCCTAAAAATTCTGCTATACCTGTTTGGGCGGATGGAAAGAGTGGTGGGTGTGGATGTAACACAAGGTTGTGGTTAGTGGAACGAACCGCCCAGACAAATTAAGGACTTAATCCTGTGTGGACCCCTCCGTGTACAACAGTACAACCACAAACTGGCATACTGTAGGTTTGGCGGAATAATTTACTAGACTCTCTAGCCATTTTACGGAGAACATGTGTAGGTGGGTAATAAAAGCCCCACGTGGAATGGGACATCGGATGTAGGTGATGTCACCGAGGCTAGCGTATGTGGGGAGTGGAGTCCGACTGCGCTAACCTGTGGTAGACATCCCGCACAACCTATGGAAGCAACCCCATAGAAGTGAGATGCTAGAGAGCGAGGTATTGTAAAGGCCTCATGGTAGTCTCTCGACCTGCATGACTAAGGAATCATGTAGAACCATCGGGACGATTATCTCTTGTGGGTAAAGATGTATAGTTTCTGTAGAGTATAAACTATTCGGGTAGCCATGGCCACAGGCAAGGGCGGACATGGAAATCTTCCTAGAGTTAGTTCTATTTCAAAACTTTTTAGGGTGGGAATAAAAATCTGTCAGGTGGATGTAACCTGACTTTAGTAATTTTTCCTCGAGGGATGTACTCCAGTGTTGGTATTAAGGTGGAAGTAACCAGCTAATCAAAAGTAAGCATTGGTGGATGGAACCATGTAATCAGTGGATGGAACCTAACCATTATAAATTATTGCACACTTTCAATTATCTAAGCATAAGTTTTTGTGAAATGCTAGGTCATAGGGACTTTTAAATTATGATTATTCCAAAAGTCTCTTTAAGCAAATAAAAGAACCCGAGCCACCCTTGTTTAACCTTGCATCGGTAATTATATGCATTCTATGTGTTGGCTCGTGGAGCACGTTGACGTGTGCTCACCCTCACTCTTAACCCCCCATTTAGAAGCCGTGAATCAAGGGCACTATGGTTACTACGAGGACCAGGAGCTGAAGGGAATGAACGTGGAGAAGACTTGTAAACCCTCATATATTCCTTCTCCCTCTTCTTTTAGTCTCTAAAAAGGCTCTAGATTGTTTCCAGATGGCTCCCAGGAGGACTGTTGCTCATGGTAGGGGTCAAGCTCTAGGGGCCGCAGCTCGCGGAAGAGGTTGAGGCCGAGGTAGGGGCCGTGGTTTGAACTTGCCGCCACCACCACCAGCACCCCCAACCATGGCCCAAGTGATAGCACAGCAAACGCAGATCCTCCAGGCAATGCTCTCCAGTCAGGAAACTAGCGCAGCTAGCGCAACTCCAAGTTGTCTGATTTCTTGAGGACCCGACCGATGACTTTCTCCTCAGCAAATGAGCCCTTAGAAGCTGAAGATTAGCTACATGATACCGAAAAGAAGCTTAAACTTGCCCGTTGCACCAAGGAAGACAAGGTGGACTTCGCCACACATCAGCTTAAGGGTGCCGCGGCGACATGGTGGGACAACTACCTCGCCTGCCATGGAAAGAAGACCCCCTTGGGCAATAACTCAGAAGAAGAAGAAGAACAACAACAAGAAGAAGAAGAAGAAGAAGAAGAGGAAGAAGTGGAAGTTGAGAACCCAGCAGCTGACGCTCAGCAGGAAGAATAGGAAAATGAAGGGAACCACAATGAGGAGGAAGAAGAACCAATAGCAGACAAGTCCGTCATCACCTGGGTTGAATTCAAGACTGCCTTTCGACAAAACTTTGTTCCAGCAGGTATCATGAGAATGAAGAAGAACGAGTTTCGGAACCTGAAGCAAGGCAATATGTTTGTCTCTGAGTACCTCACACGATTCAACCAACTAGCTCGCTACGCCCCAAGGGACGTAGCAAAATAGAAAGAGAAGATTGATCGATTCCTGGAAGGGATGCATGAGGAAATGAGAGCACAACTGATTCTGCACGACCATCCCAGCTTCCACCACTTGGTGAATAAGGCTCTCATCCTAGAGAATGAAAGGAAAATCTTGGAAGCCAGCAAAAAGAGGAAGTGGACAGCTCAAAGGCCCCAGGGCAGTTTTCAATCCAAACCTGTGTATCAAGGCAGCACCTCCTTCCGTCAAGTGGCAACATCAGCACCTAAAGCTCCATTCCAGGCACCACGCTCCAGCAATGGTGGGATTCAGGTGTCCCGCCCCATAGGATAGTCTTCCACGACCAATCCTACTACAAACCTTCACTATTTCAGCTGCGGAGCAAAGGGGTATTTCGCCAACAAATGCCCGGATCGCCAAGCTACTTAGGGAAGTTCAATCCAGGAGTCACCTCATCCCGAGTTTAGTCAACAGCACCAAACAAAGTCTATCAGGCACCTCAAGCGTCACAGACAGCATCAACTCCAAACCATGGCCATGTCAACCACGTCACCGCAGAAGACGCCCAAGATGCCTCTGGAGTACTTATGGGTACGTTCTCTGTTAAGTCGATACCCGCACAAGTTCTGTTTGATTCTGGTGCGTCGCATTCTTTTGTTTCTGGGGAATTTATTAAAAAGGTTAAGCTGCCAACCTTTAGACTAAAGAGACCTATGGTACTTAGTTCCCCCGGGAAGACCCCTAACTGCTACTCTAATTAGCCCTAGGGTAGATGAGAGACCATGTGGATGTGACCCCATGTTTGTGATGAGTAATTGATGCGCGTTCAGGAGAGTTTGAGTTTGGTTTGAGTGATTCAAGCCAAGTCGCTGCTTGGTGTAGTCGACTGTGGTCGGATCTGGTCAAACGCGGTCGGACGTGCTTAGGACGCATGTTTATTCTTCTTGACCGGTTTGGGCTTTGAGTATTTCTTCTATTGATAATGTATGATTACAGTATTTCGGGCGGTGCTGTGTAATGTCTTTTCTTGTCTGTGATGGCTGCAGGACATCGAGGCGGAGTCGTGGCGAGGCACAGGATGACCGGACTAGGCACAGGCGGTGCTGAGGTCGAAGTGGTTGGGATGTGCCGAAGACGGCGAGGACTCAAGGTGGTTGCGAGGCTTGGACGGCAAGGAATGAGGAAGCTTCCCGGAAGATGCAGGAGGGGCGTTTTGGTAAAAGCGCAAAATTGCATGAGGAAGCGGATTCGGGTTGGAGTTAGCGGGTAAAACTGGTTGGAGACCCGTTATCCAAAAGCTATAAATAGAGGAGGTGTGTCTCCTGGTGAATGTATGCTTTGTGAGAGGAGTCAAGAGCTTTGAGGGGTTTGTTTTGCTTTTCAATTGAGCTGTTGAGGAGTTGGTTAGGGAGGCAGAGTTAGTTTTACTTTTCAGTCTCCATGTCTTGGTGAGCAGAGAGTAGTAGAGATGAGGGCATGAGTTCTTGTTGTTCTCCTGCGTGTGTTTCTTGATTTCAATTGCGTATGGGGATGTATTGTCAGTAAACTATCATGTAATCATTCATCTCTTTGCCTTCCCTGAGCAATTTATGTGAGATGTTTCAAGTTCTTGTTCCCTCTGTGATTTGCCTCAGTTCTGCTCTTCTCTGTCTTCACTCTATGTTTTAGTTTCGTGTTCTTCGTTTTGGTTCTGCTCTCAGCTCTTCTCTTCGTTTTCCTTTTGATTCGAGTTCTTGATCTCTTCTCTGCAGTACTCTTTTGCTCAGAACTTGGTATTGCCTTAAGGCTATTTAGCCAAATCATACCTGAGAGCAAATCTTCTCTTGCGCCAACTTTCCTCTATTTCTAAACATGCTAGGGTTTACTGTTCATTTGTGAGCAGAGGATTTTTGTTTGAGTTGTCTCATCAGAAAAGTTTGCTCTATGCGTGAGTTTTTTTTTGGCTTGAGTTGTTTCCCAGCTGAAATAAAAAATTTACCATCAATAATCATGAGAATCGTAGCTAATTCAACCGTTTAATCTCATCTCAGTTCAGCTTGTCATTTCGGTTCTTGCTCTATGTGCTTATCTGCAGAATTGAATTTTTGGTTTAATTTTCCTTCTTCTAAGATCAGTCTCCTATATTGTTTGAAGATCTAATGAATTGATCTGAGAAGCATAGCAATCATATGATCATTTCTCTGTATGAGTGTCATCCGTCTGGTATTTACTGTGCCAAGCTGAATTTCGGTCAGCAAGTTCTTGTTTCTTCAGAGTTCAGCCCCTTTTTCTTTTTGGTTTGCTGCAGCTAATTCCTTCGGTTTCAGTCTGGTGCTGCAGTCCTGCTTCCTGTCAAGCATTTTTTTATCTCGGTTTGTGTGCCTTTTGTGCCGACAAAAATTGCAGCTTGTGTGCTAAGTTTTTGTGCTGCTGATTTTTGTCATGCTTGCTGTTTTCAGCCGAATGAAGACAAAGATTGCAGCTTGTGTTCTATCAAACCTGGCCAGAAGGTCACTGCGCCAGTCAGCTAGGCCCTCCTACGCTAAGGCAGCACCTCCCACGATGGGGAGGCTAAGAAGTAGGGAGATGTCCTACAGAGTAGGAGCCATCTCCCCGAATGGGTGGTGGAAGTGTGAGTCTACAGTTGCCACTAGTCCACAAGTGCTATCAGCAGGGAGTGGTCAAACGGGAACTATCGTGACCACTCTGGCCCAGCATGGACATCTCCGTCATTGGCAACCATAGGTGGTGCCAGCTCATCCTTGTCTATGGCCTGCACCATCCGAGCGAGAGGTAGTAGACCGGCAGCACTGAGCCTACGAAGCAAAAAAATATTAGTATGAAAGGTACATATGGCGAGAAAATAGTACCACCGAGATGTGAACCTATCTGTCTAGCGTGGGTCTAACCTCCAGGCCCCCGAGGTGTTCGTGTGCGGATCACCCCCAACTCAATTGCATTGCTTGTGCCTGTAGGATGCGGGACACGACACAACACGCGATGTAGATGGTTGATGTGCTCCTCCAGAAGGCCAAAAGGCCATGTGGATCGGTGAGGGTCACAAGTCATACCTGCAAAACAACTTCAAGTTAGCATATATGCGCAAATAAAACAACGAATGTAAAGCAGGAGTAAATTTAACTTATAAATAAATAAAAATAACAGTACTTGGCTAGCAGGACACTACTTTGAAAAGTAATGAAAAAGGAATAGTACCACAATAGTTACATAAATAGTATGTGCAACGTACGATACATGTGCTATGGCACTATGTACATGAAATGAAAATGGGATAATACCACAATACTTACATAAACATTACATGCAACGTATGATACAGGTGTTATGGCACTACGTACATCAAATGTAGCAACTAACGAAGTATAGATGGTAATGTACACTGATATCAAATTTTGGTCCCACTTTGCACACTCGAAGAAGTGGTACCGCAAACCATGCCGGTGTGCCTACTCCTCAACTAGTGCATTGCATCGTCTGGCTATGTGGCTCTCCTGGCTGCAGCACCTGTAGCATCTACTCAACACCCTGGCTTGCACTTCGCCCATTATCATTGGTAATATGATGACTCTGTCGACGACCCTTCCCACCCTTTAGCATGTCAACATCTAGAATCCAGGTCCTATTTGCAATATCCAAGTTGTGAGTTACCCACAACCCTAAACCCCCTAAGCTACCTCAACACGCCTGCGCCATCCTCTCCTTCAAGAAGTACTTCGACAGAAAGTTCGAAGTGTCCATGTGCACAATCTCACTTGCTATGAGGACATGAGAGCATGGCTTGTGTAAGAGCTTTGGTTTATTGTACGTATAGCTAGGGTGGTTGACATGATCTCCAAGGCATAGCTCGTGGGTGATAAGAGAACGAGTCGTCCCAAATCCGGCTCTATCCCAGAGGAGCATGTCAAAACGATGCTCCATATTGCTTATCATGTACACTGTGTGCAACTAGCTCTTCTTTGTCTTCACCTGCATGTATACTGTAATCTTTGTGTAGTAGGGTGTTGTGGGTTGGTAGCATGAAGTGCGGTATTTGCATGCCTATCCCAAAAATAGCCAATTGTGTTGTGTAGAACACTTTCCACAATGACGACAAGGGGCTGAGAACAAAGGCTCCTAAGAACCCAGTTGTACACCTTAGCCAGATTAGTGGTCATTATGTCGTACCTTGCACTGTCTATGTCATGCAACAGGGACCATTTCTCCAATGGCTCGGCCTTGATCCAGTGGAATAAGCATTTGATGTTCCTTGAGGTCCTCCTCGGACTAGCAGGTTCAAACTCAAGCAGTGGTGTGAGGCATTCGGGTTATGCCGCCCTAGCAATGGTCGGACCCTTGTACCTCTCATCCATGTGTTTCCTGCTATGCTCATCCAAAAGCCCCCATAAAGTATCAAATTTGTGTTGTTGGTTCTACATAGCTGGCCTCTTGAATAGCTTCACCAATGGTTGCTTCAGAAACCGCTTCAAGTTAGCCTCCAGGCGGCGAATGCACCATCTGCTCCTCATATTTGGCCAAGGAAATGTCTCGTCAGGGTCTTGCTAAAGTTTTCTCATGGCCTTCAGCATCTCAGCATGGTGATCATGGATTACGCACACATCAGGATGACCTCCAACAACTCCCGCCCTCACATGTTGAACGAACCACAACCAGTTGTTGTAATTCTCACCTTTAATGAAAGCAATGACCAATAGTAGAATCTAATTGTTCCTATCAATGCTAATGGCTGTAAGGATCTACCCCTTGTATTTCCTACTCAAAAAGGTCCCATCAACTGAGATCACAAGTAGTATATGCCTAAACACCTTGATGCAGGCACCGAAGGCTAAGAAGGCCCTCTGCAATACCATGAAACCTGGCGGCGTTAGAAGGCTTGTCCTTAACAGCAGTGTACATGCCTGGGTTTCTGTCCTACAGCACCCAAAGCATACGAGGAAGATTGTCGTACACCACCTTGAAAGACTCGAACAGTCTTTCCAAAGCCTATTGCTTCGCACACCACATCTTTGCGTAGCTAATCTTGTACTTGAATTTCTTCTCGATAGCCACCATGATGTGCTTAGCCTCCACGTCCTTCTTCTCCACTATCTCTCCATACATCAAATTGACTATAAAGATGGATGTTAGATTCCGATGCCTTGGCAAAACACTGCTGAGCACGCACAAGTGCGGCTCTACCTTCGAGATAATCAAGTGAATCTCGTATTTCGGTCCATGTGCATGCACTCACCAAAGACAACCAGGCTGCTCGCACTTGACGGTGTACTACTCCTAGCTAGATTTGATGACCCAAAATATCTGCTGCATGGACATGGCTTGCAGCTTAATGACATCCTGCAAGGATGCCTTATCAGCAAACATTGAGTGCAACCGAACCTTTGTGGCATGGTACTCCCACAGTCATTCATGCTTATCATGCGCTGCTATACCCTCAGCATCAAATCTATTCCATTCTTGGGGGATGGGATCTATGTCCTCATCAGAACTGTCCTTGTCGTCCTCTTGTACACCTTCCTCTACAGCTCAGGCCATCTGTTATTGCTCTCCATTTGACACACTATGTACTCCCTATGCTCTCCTTCATCAGCCTGACCTGTTGGCTCAGCATGCGGTGATCGATCTTCATCTCCAGCATCTACCGTGTCAGCCTTGTCATGAGTAACATCCTCCGCATCCTTCATAATACCGGCCACCGGGGCCTATTCTTCACTAACATGCTATGCACATGAGCTTCTCCCACCACCTAGATGATATCCATCAACAGGGCCCTGTACAGCTTCTTTTGGGCATGCTTACACAAGCAGCACACACTCATATCCACAATGTCGGTAGCCTTCCAGAATGTCCTTCCACAGATCCGTGCGCATCAGTCTTCTCAACTCTCATCTAATTTGTGTGGGAGACCGGCTCCAAAGCCCTTGTATTACGATGCTGCACACCTCAGGGTCCAACGAGAAGCTACGGATGAGCCAATACATCACATCTTCGATTCATGCATTCTTGCTGTTCGGGTGTACCAGAGTGGCATGTGGAAAACTGCTAAAGTCACACCGTTCAAACCTTTACGAACAGTGCCGACACCGTAATGCATTTTCAATGTAGTGGGTGTCGGCATTGTTGATGTCTGTCTACAAATATTTTCAATGTTGCAGCTAGTTATATCACATCGCACATTATGGAACTACTCATATATTGTAATTTACATTTCTATGAGCATTCGCCTATCATGAATAGCTACACTACAACACTGTCAAGGTGTCATTCATATCGATTAATTTTCCCTCATGGCGTAACCGCTCCTCATTTGCACCGACATCGCTCCCTTTCCTCTGCCGCACTACGCATCAATTCCCTATTTGCTTCCATGCACACTGACACCGATCTTCTCTTTTCTGCTCAAGCTCTCTCCTACTATAGATAATTCCTAATAAGTTGCGAGAATGTACATGACATTGACAAAATTAATTAAGTAATTAAGTATACGACATACTAATTTAAATGATAACATATCAGTTTTAACAATAAGTGTGAATTTTCATTATACTTACGATATTAAATCCATTCCTAATTAATCATAAATGTTGTCTAATAATATTTTGCATTTTCACATGACTAACCAAATTTTTTCCGCTACTCTAACATGCCATGGGATCCTCTCAATTAAATATTTGCAACGAAATAAATAAATTACACGCGCGTATCTCCTCACTTTTCTTTTTTTCTCCTGTCTTCCGGCTGGTCTTTCTTCTAATAGGATTAATTCCTTCATACCTAATAGGATTAATTCATCTAACCAAAGTTATACTATTCTTTTCTACAACTATAATTTTCTACGCATGCTAATTTTACACAGCAAACTATTTACTTAATACTAAAAAATTGACTAAAATGTAGCAAAAATTTACCTCACAGAAGTAGTGGAATATCCTCCCTTTGTTCTCCCTCTCCTCTCCTCTCGTCTCTTTTTCTTCCCTTTCCTCTCTTCTTTTTTCTTTCCTTTCTCTTCTCTCTTTTTTTCACTCGGCGTCGACAGAGGAAGAGTGCGCTTGGCCGAGCGCCTAGTTATATGTGGTGTCTAGTCGTTGTACCGTTAGACGATCGGAGGTGCAGTCGCCCAACGATTCACCTACTACCTATGTGTCGCTATTCCGTTGGGCGATAGGGTCCAGTCGTTCAACAGTTGGGTGACTGGTGGTTATTTCTGTAAAAAAAATTAAAGTTAGATATATTTTTTGTAATTTTGAATAAAAAGTAAATTATTTTAAAAAAATCTTAGGTCGGATGTCTATACCGCGTTGTGTAGGACGATCTGACGTACGCTCCTGAGAGTTGTGTGCTTGGATCTGACATACGTTTGGTTGTTCTTTTCATTTTGGTCCTCCCGTAATGGAAGTGGCTGGCTCTGCGTTAGTGTTCGTTGTTTAGCTGAATCAGTGCATCACAGGTTGTCTGTTTGCAGCTTTAGCGTTCCGCCTATTCGAGGACCATAGGTATGTTAATAATAGTTTATGTTTCTTGCTACTGTTTAGAAAAGTTAGAATGTAATATAAACATCACGTTTTTCGAAACAGCTTATTTAGTACTCTCGTTAATGTCTCGCTTCAAGGATAAGATAAGAGAACACGATGTATCACATACCTCACTACTCTAGCTCTCATCTCGTACACATATATCTTCCTCACTTTTCATACCGCTCCCTTCTTATTTCAAAAATCACTTCTTTTAATCATAACTATTCATTTTCAGCTAAAAACGTCAGCCACGGTTAATATCATGTTGTAATCCTAACGACTGCTCCAGGACCTTTACGACCGCTACAACCACCTCCTTTAGTCATACGACCGCTTACAAGAGGCTCCGACCACCTCCCGCTGCGTTACGACCACTCTATTGGTTTTACGACCACACAGACAGTCATTCGACCACGTTATATCTCCTCCGATCGCTTTGACTTCGTAGTCCTAGTCCAACACTTCTGCCGAAGTTTCAACCACATTCTCTACCGCTGCGATGCCCATCCTTCGACTTTGCTTGAATTAATGTATTCGTAGCTCTCAACGACCACGCAGTGATTCTACCGATCATTGTTCACCGTGGTCGAAACACCCTTTCGACCACGTTCACTTCCTCACAACGTGGTCGAAGCCCCTTCCGACCACGTTCAAAGCTTCACAACGTGGTCGAAGCACATTCCGACCACATTCAACGTGGTTGAAGCACCTACCGACCGCGTTCACCTCGTTACAACGTGATCGAAGCACCTTCCAACCACGTTCACTTCTCTACAACGTTGTCGTAACTCCTACCGACCACGTTTACCTTGCACTGCCGTGGTTGTAGCACCTCCCGACCACTTTCAGTTCCTTCTACCGTGGTCGTATCGTCCTTCGACCACATCTATTTTTGGTTTGCCGTGGTCGTAATGTCTTCCAACCATGTCTGCGGATATTTTGCCGTGGTCGTAAATCCTTCCGACCATGTTTGCCGTGGTCGTAAGCTAATTTCGACCACGTCTGCGAGATCACACAATGAAGTTGAAACTCAAGGTTTTTCTTTTCTCTTCTCTACTTCTCGCAGCAATCTGATTACATGACTCTAACCCTTTTATACCTGACTCTATGACTTTTGCTCGAGTTTCGACTACAGATACAACTCGATTCCGACTCCGACTACATTTCGACTTCATCTACGATTACAATTCGACTTCGACCATAACCAAAATTTGCACACGACTTCTAAACAAGATTATTTACAATAAAACAGACCTACAGTCCACTACGAACAGCCCCGAGGCGTCCCGACGACGCAGTGGAGATGGTCATCAGTTGAGCTGGTTTGTATATAGAGATGAGTTTCTCATCTGATAGCTCGGACGCGTCAGGTGCCGGAGAAGCGAAATTTAAAAAAAGAGAAGCTGCTCGCAATCTGATTGAAGTTTAGTGTTTCCTTCGTCGTCTTTGTAAATGCTGAGGTTCAAGGGGGAAGGGAAGCCCTGTGTAGCTCTGTTTTTACCGTGTGCTTCAACTGTAAAGACGGCAACCCCCACTCCTCCAGGCTAATGAGAAAATGTGCACAATATATTTTAACACTCTTCTTACGTCTAGGTTCTATCAGGCTTAAGACATGGACAAGAAATGAGCAACAATTATTTTTTATTAATATTGTGTTAGCTAGGTTTTAAACTCAAAACATCTTAGCTTTTGCCTTGCATGGTAACATATGAATGAGATATGCAAACGGCAGAAATCCGGCATATAGCCTAGGATTAACATGGCGTCTAGCCTAATTTACACAAAAGAAAACACTTCTCAGATTTCAATAAAATCTTTGTATATAACCTTGCATTGGTGCATGTGTGGAAGGCAAATATCCCTCCGACGATTAAGCGGTCTTTCTCTGGTTATTGTATCATGACAGGATCCAGTCAGTGAGTCAGCTGCGCAGCTTGTTAGAAGAAATTGGATTGGAGGTCTGCGTTGCAAACACACTGTGATGTATTTTGAGAAATGGTTTAAATTGGTCGAGGATTCCTTATACATTTAAGGGCCAGTTCGGATAACTGAATCCAAAATGAATATTCCCAAAGCAATCCCCTAATCCAAACAGCCCGAAGGATTTCAATACCAGCTGGATAGGATCGGCAGGAAGAAAGCACAATGGCATTTCTCTCCGTTTTTTTAACTTCTGTGTTGCGTTGTTTGGTTAATCAGGAATAATATGGTGTTTAATTCCCTCGGGAAAAATGGTATCTAATAAGTATTTTTGTATGTAGAGTTACATGAGTTTCTCAGCTGATAGTCGGAACGCGTCAGGTGCCGGAAAAGCGAAATTAAAAAAAAAAAGAGAGAGAGAAGCTGTTCGCAATCTGATTTAAATTTCGTGGTTTTCCTTCGCCCTCTTAGTAAATACAGAGGTCCAAGGGGAAAGGGAAGCCCTTGTAGCTCCTCTTTTTGCCGTGTGCTTCAACTGTAAAGACGGCTACCCCGACTCTCCGAGCAAAGTGGTCATCGATCAGGCCGAGAGGTTCCAATGTGCTAGTTAACTAGCATATCACGAACGTACGTAACGGCTATTAACAAGAGGTCATTTAGCATTTCATGATATATATACCGACAAGTGTTTAAACACAGACTTTCACTTAATTTTACAAGTTGAAAGTATCTTACTAGCACATTAACACAATAAAATGCAGCGCTACCGACATAAAATCCAGTCCACTACCATAGTTGTTTACTGATAGGCCGCTGAAATTATATTCAAGATGTCAACAAACACTCGGAAATAAATACTTAAACCTAACACAATGTCAAACTATCTACATACTGTTCAAATGAAATTAAAATTCGACTAATTATGAAAGTAAATTGCAACTAGGGATACGCCGGTGCAGTAAGAATTTAGCCCATGTCTGAAACAAAAATACCAGTTATTGGCACCAATATCACGTGCAGTGCTACATGATATATCTGCACTAAAACACTATTAAAATACATCACTAAAATCTCACATAAATGCAATGCACACTTTCAATATCCCCATCCTTGTCTAATTAACAGCCTACTTCACAATTATACATCTTATGGGCCCAAATGCTATCATCAAGAACTCATGGATACATCAGAGATCAAAACATCACCACAATACAATGTGTTACAGTTTCTTGTACCTTACATTCACAGCTGATGGCCAAACAGGTCAGTCATTTTGAGCAGAGTACCGAGTAAAACTACCAAATGTGTACTAAGGATAAGATTTGACAATCTTCAATCCTAAATATGCTTGCTTGATTAGCCGCATCAATCAATCATATGCTAGAACCTACAGAAAACAATGAGGTTTACTTGACATAGGAAAGTCAAGGGATCATCGTTACGCAAATGGCTACAAGTCTAGTCTGCGGACTTACAAGGGTAACCAACCTCGCATCATATGAATTTACTTAGTAACGGCAAAGGATCCCAGCTTGGAGAGTCCGGCACCCAGCAGGACAGTTCTGAAGATCCAGTCAAGAACATCAAGGATCCTGGAGCCCACCTAATTAATGGTGGCTCATTATCTGTGCTTCCCCAGCACGCAACCTGCAGGTCCAACCATTATCATATATCACTCAAACGATGAAAACATATAACTAATTTCAATATCAACATGCCATATTCTTCCATATCTTTCCATTCCTGACATTCCAAGCATAAACGCTACCATCACCAGAGCCTGCAAATAAAAAACAATATATAGGTAAAGTAAAATAGAATGTGGCAATGATTGCAAAGTGCAACAGGGAAAGGTTTCTAACCAGATATGGTATGGTTTCCATCAGGGCTGAATGATGCCTCTAGTGTTGAATTGGTTATGACTGGCTTAACATTGTACGTTGTTATCTGAAAAAGAAAAGACATAAGAACAGTGTTTCTCTAGTCTAGCTTGCACAGTACAAATTACAGTAGGTAGATAACATGCTTACATTGTTGCCATGAAATGAATCTAGCACATGAACACGCCCAGCTTTGGTGGTTAAAAGAAGCCGCCTGCCATCGCTGCTGAACTTTATGACACTGGCTTCTAAATCATCATTACCAATGGAGAAAATACCAAAAGGCCCCTATGGATGTAAGTTAAAAGAACTGGACACTTAAAGACCAAATAACACAGTAAATCACCACTACCTTCTCAAATTTTCGAGCATCAAACATCCTTATGTAACCACCATACGCAACTGCAAAAACCAAACCCTGATCATCATATGAAACTGCAGGTCTCCCTTGCACATGCAGCCCTACAAAATTCAAGAGATTATTTTGCTAGACAACAACCATCTAATACTTCAACTGTAATGCTACCGTTGCTGAATAGATATTCGGAACTTCAGATAAATAAAATGGCCATGTCAAGACACCTTATGCATTTATGTTTGTAGGAATATCATGAATCCAGTATACCTCTTAACAGAAATAACACAAAACATAGGAGGTAAGCAACTATAGGGGTTTTAGGGATTCAGTTGCAACAGTTGTACACTTGTGGTTCAGGGTGATTTTTTCATCATCTCATGGAGGAGATTACAAAGTTGGTTTAATAGAGAACTAGAAATAAGAGAAACCAAATCCGTGGTAGCTTTCTTGACTGTTAACTGCAGCTTTGATATGAACAGGTGGTCAAGCAGAAACTGGAATTTTTCAGATATATTTTTATAGTTTACGGTATCAATAGTTGTACCTGCGCTTTGTCAGCCCTCAGATACATAGAAGAATGGTTCGATCAAGTGACCCAGACAAAAAATTGTCCTTCTCAGAGCATAATAAGATAGAAACAACCCTGGATAAGACAGACAGCATAAGCATCCTCTGTTGACATTAGCATAACTGAAATATTTGACTATAATTGATCGCAAGTTAGTGCGGCACCTGTCAAGATGGCCTTTGAAATATCCTACAAACCGATTATCATTCAGAGAGAGTAGACGCAGAGATTCTGCATTATTGCTTCTTTTTAGTGGATGACTTAAATAACTCATAAGCTAAGACAAAAGGACTTACCATCCCAACCATTTTTCGAAGAATATAGGACAAGAGTTGGGTTATCAGTGAAGCACACAAGTTCAACCCCATGCTTTTTGCTATTAATGGTCTTCAAACATCTGAAAAATATAATTAACTTAGAAATATAAAACATATAACAGAAAAAGACACATTATTAGCTGCCAAAGATACAATCACTACAATAGGTATTTGACTCATCGTCATACATTAAGGAATTTTATTTTATGGAATACTACAATTGAACAGGAGTTGGGAATTGTTACAAATCAAAACAAGGATATGAATGAGAATTTGTATTAATGTGATATTATTTAGAACAAATAACAGAAAGTACGGAGAAAGTTTCAAAGTACATCAATAATTGATTTTGTTCAAGCATAAGATGAAATAAAGGGAAACCCTCTTTTCGGCCTCTAGGGTTAGGTTCACTTTCAGCCTAAGGTCTCAATGTCCTTCAACATTGAAGCTAAAGACAAGTCCAAACAAGCCTTTCAGGTTACAAAAATGATCAGGTTGGTGGGACCCACCACCAGTCACTTGAATATTCAATGGACTTGTGATTTGTTTTTTATAAAAAAAAAAGACAAGGTCCTGGGACTTCAAAAGGACTGTTAAAGAGTTTAAGATCTAAAATGGACATGACTCCATAACAAGTCTTCCAAGTTACAAACATAAGCTAACTAAGAGGTGGGACCCACCAGTCAGTGAATCAAAGATCCAATGGACTTATGATTTCTTTTTAATAAAAGACAAAGTCGTGCGACTTAAAAAGGACAGTTAAAGAATTTAGGATCTAAATGGACATGACTTTAAGTAGAGGGACAACAAAAGACTGTTAAGGTTTGGGCATCGGTCATGCACTGATTACATGTATCATCCATATTCTCAATGTACAACCTGATATGTGAAATTAAATAACATCTAGTTAAGCTTGTAAATGTAGAAAAATATATTTCAACAGCTAAATGTATAGCCTAAACCAGGTATCATTGCCTCTTGAATATAGCTCATAATGTCATATCATATTATAAAGTGAACATGCCAAATAGCAAGACAACTTTCTGAGTTAGAACATGGAAATTGTGTTTTGATGGTTAGAAAATAAGAAGACCAAATTGCACCATGTATCCCTAAACTTGCACAGGTAGGTCAAGTTGGTCCCTAAACTGAAGAAAAAATGCATATCCATACTCCTACACTTAAACCTATGTAGCACGGACACAGATACATCGACACGACACCGACACGGGAATTCGCCGTTTTCCCAAAAAGACCGATACGGCGACACGGCTATATATATTTAAATAATAAATAAATTATATATATATGTATGTATTATTTTCTATGTTTCCACATGCTTATTAAACTGCGAGTGGGGAAGAAGCCGGCGGCGCTTGGGGAAGAAGCCGGCGGCGCGAGGGGACGAATCCGGCGGCGCGTGGGGAAGAAACTGGCGGCGCGCGGGGAAGAAGCCGACGGCGCTTGGGGAGGAAGCCGACGGGCGGCGACGAGGTGCAGGAGCGGGCGGCGCTTGGGGAGTGGGGAAGAAGCCGACGCGCGCAGGAGAGAAGCCAGGCGCGGCGCGCGGCGGGAGCGGAGCGGGCGCGCTGGGGAGTGGGTTAGAAGCCGTGCGAGTGGGAGGAAGCCGACGGCGCGCGCGAGCGCGGAGCGGAGCGAGCGGCGGCGCGGCGACGATGCGAGCAAGATGAGCGAGCGATGCGAGCGGCGGGAATAACGCGCTCGGCCGCTCGTGCGTGCGATGCGTGCGTTAGGGTTAGGGCACGCCGTGCGTGCGTTATAGGTAATGGGCCGACCTGGGCCGATCGTGTCTTGGGCCGGCTGTGTCCAGGCCGTGTCCGATTCATGTATTTAGTGTGTCTGACACGTGTCGAGAATTTTACTAATTAAAATTAATTCTAAAATCGGTCGATACGTCGCCGACACGTGTCGAAGACGTGTCCGTGTCGTATCCGTGTCCGATACGGTGTCGGACACGGATACGGCTGTTTTGCCAAGTGTCCGTGCTACATAGACTTAAACAAGTGGGTCGCCGGAGGTCCAAATCAGAACAGTGGCTTTTGTTGCTGACATTGTCTGTTGACCCCTGCAGACGTGGGTCCAAATCAGCCAAGGTGGCATAGGACGATGACAGGGTACACTTGTACAATTTTCTTGGCTGACTTCAACTCCACCACCTTGGCTCTCTGTTCATTTATCTCTCTCCTACCAAATTACAAGTCTCTTGTCTTGTTCGTGTAACCTCTCTGCCGTCACCACCAAATCCAGAGCCTCTGGCTGCCAAGGGGCCTGTTCTTTTTTGCTGCGCCTTATGGTTTTTGACTGCGGCTTGTGGTTTTTAAGTTGCTCGTGCAAAAGATTACAAAGTAACAAAAACCCACGTGTGGTTTTTGCTAATATAAATGAAGTTGGTATAGAATGTACTACAATTAACTAGTAGACCCCATCTTGAAAAGACACTCCATTTAAAAGCTAGTTACTGTAGAAAAGCCAAAAGCTGAAACCAAAATCCGAAAAAGAACAGGGCCAAGACCCCTTCTTCAGCCTCTTCACCAAACCTGGTCGCTCCCACCACCTCATCTGGTGGCTCCAGTGGTCTTCACCATCGCCAATGGCACCTCCCAACTTCTTTGTGAATCCCAAAATATTGGGTTCAGGCGCAATGGCGGAGGCACTACTACCAGGTGGCCAGTGCGCGATTGGAGTGGCAGTGGCATTTGTGGTTAGGCGAGCTCTGCATATGGGCAGGTGTGGCAGCGACTTTCACAGGCAGGTGGCAAGCGCATGCTCAGGCGAGAAGGCAGTGGTGTTAGCCTGCGGCTCTTGTGAGTAGGCAGCAAATGCACATTTAGGTGTTCAGGCGCTACAGCGGCGGAACTAGTGATGGCATCAATGGAGATCACCTGCATTGCTGGGTGGCTAAGGAGAGAGGCTGCATGACAATGGATGGCATGGATTTCATGCCGGCCTATTTCGTTGCGCTGCTTCCACACAATTGGATCCGAATTACATGAACACCACAAAATCTGGGACTCTTCTTCTCCGGTGGCCCACTTAAACAAGTTTAGGAGTATATAATATAGATATGCAAGTATTTAGTTCAGGGACCTACTTGACTCATCTGTGCAAGTTTAAGGAGTACAGTGCAAATTACTCAAATAAGAATATCTAATCAGCCTCTTTACTTGATTAGAACACAAAATTCAAAAGACAATTGAGAAATGGTCTGTACTCACACAGCATTTTGAATGTTGTATAGGCGGATTGATTCATCATCACTGGCAGTCACGAGGTAGTTTGTAGCCTTGCTGTGGAAATCCATAGAACTGATTTGGCCATTCTGCCATACAATTATGTTATAGAACAAAATCAAATGATTATAGTGCAGAGAGTATGCAAGTTAGTGGATACCGGGTAGGCTATGCTTAGTGAAATTTGGTACCCTTCACATGATAACCAGGATGTTTACCAAATACAAATGTCTCATCTCGCACTACAGCATCATAATTCATAATAGTTGGTCCAATACCACTGTGTAGCGATTACCATAAATTGTTCAAGAACATGATCTCTAATTCCATCACATATGGTGCTCTTCCAAGCCCTTCCATTTGTACTCTTCCAGTAATCTAAAGTAAAATCGACATATTTTCCAGTATCGACGAGCATCTCAACTCCACTCGATTCATTGAAACGTTATCCAAAGAACTATATCTAAAGTAAAGTCACTGCAGTATGGAACACTAGCATGGTCATTATTAACCCACGTGAGCTGAACCAGCCCAAGAACAGCTAAACGGCACAAGTAAAAAGGGATACTTCCAATCCCAATAGGCGATAAGCGACAGAAGCAATTGAGGAAACGAGAAGAGGCCTACGTAATCCCGGAAGGCCAGCCCGACCTCCATGCTCTTGAGCATCTCGTCAGTGACCTCCATGGTCACCCTCTCCTCCCACTCTCCCGCCTAAAAATTCACAGCAAAAGAACACCGAGAAATCTCAGGGTCAGCAAAAGAACACCGAATCCATCAGCCGTTTGAGAGATTATGGTACAACTGAGGAGTGCGACCGGGAGGTTTGGATTCGTACCTGCCATTCTTGGCCTACACCGTATTGGTGGCGGAACCAGGAGCTGAGCGCGACCAGGGCTGAGGCTCCAGGCAGGCGTGCAGTGAGCCCGGCGGCGGCGGCTTTCGGGTATCCCAGCGCCAGCCTCCCTGGAAGGGCGGCGACCCGGGAGCCGCGCGGCCGAGTTGTTGCCGAGAGAGGCACGCGGCGACGGTGCGGCGAAGACCGGGAGGCCAGGCAGGGGAGGAGAAGGCGGCGAGGTGAGTAGGGACGGGAGGAGGCTGGCGCCCGGAGGAGGCACCGAGGCTGCTCGCCGTGGAGTGTTCCGGAGCAACCGGGGCAAGGGGAGGGGAGTCGCGTTAGGGAAGTGGGGGCCTGGCCGGAGCTGGTGGGGACACGTGAAGGAGCTGTTGGGCCACGCGATAGAAGGATCGGCCGACTTGGGCCGCGTGGAGGCCTTGCCTCCTGCAATGGTACCTGATGCCTTCCAAGGTAATCCCATCTTCGTGTTAATTTTTTTGGAATGTTCTTCTTTTTTTTTTTTACGGTCATGCATACAACTAGGAAGCCTTATGCCATTTAACAAAAATAAATTGGTCGAATTCTAGTTATAACAAGTTTATATCCCTAAAAAAATGATCAGCTATGGACAATGACGACCAGCTCTATGCAGTTATAATTAGTCTCGACCAGGTAGCAATATGTTTCCCTAAGTCAGGACCATGACAGTTTTCTACATGACTAATAAAATTAACACCTGAGAACACTTATTGGCGCTTCTAACTTACCACTGTTGGGAAAAGACTTGTGATTCAAGACAACAAAGATACACACGAGTCATCGTGTTAGATCATAGGGTTAGGTCTAAGTTATTTTTTGTGATGAATAACTGACAATGATTAATTTATGATGATGAATATTTGATAATATTACTTATCGATGTTATGCCAGATGTGTACCGTGTGTGAACTGATCGTGGTCAAGTTAGAATGAACTTGTGCTGCAAAATGTACTTTAGTCTTTGCATATGCAGGTTGAACATGGAGGCGATCATGGTCGGTGACGAGGTGGACAAGGACTAGAATAAGGAGATCCAAGGTTCGGACGGTCAAGGATGTCATGAGATGGTCGGGCTCATGCTTGGGGCGCATGGAGATCAAAGGTGGATGGTGCGTGGAGAAGCTACGGGAGGTGTGGTTCTGGCGGCTTCGACACGTGATGAGTTGAAAAGTCCGAAGTGTGAAAACCCCGTGTTAGGAAGGGTATTGGGTCCCTTGAAAATTAGTGGGCCAAAATCCTATTTAAGGTAAAAAGATCCAGGCCTAGTTGAACGAGTTGTATTAGAGTTTTGAGTAGGAAGAAAAAGTAAGGTATAAAAAGGAATAAAACGTGGAACGTGTAGCTGCACTTTTTGAGGGATAGAAAATATTGCAGCGGCTGGTGAGAGATGGCCGTGACGCAAAGAAAAAGAAAAGTGATGAACAGTTCCTGCGGTTTTTGAATAAAAGTTCGTGAGTTTTTTAATTCGCATAGATTATCCTTTTTCTGGTTTTTTGATCCCTAGGGATTCTCCATGCATTGATCTCTATCTATATATATTTTTTTGCTTATATTCATGAATTAGTTTTAATTAAAAATTGATTGCTAGATTGAGTGAAAAACGTTTTTCTGCTGATCAGTTATCGATCAAAAAAAATTTCAGCGCTACAGTACTTGTACAGTAATCGCTACGGTAACTACTACAGTGCAATCGGGAATATTATTATTTCTTCTTTTCAAATTAAATGATTAGACGACAAAAAAAGAGAAAAAGCTTTCACTAGGGATTACAATTATTCACCTCCCCTCTGATTATCATCGACGATCCTACACATGGGACATGCGAGTTTGATGTATCCCATTTGATATCTTCGTATCCCAGAATCAACAAATTCTACCCTGCATTTTTGGTAATTCTTTGAAACCTTTTTTTTCACTTCCATGAGTATCAGTGCAGCTTTGATAGGACAAGGTTTGAAGAGCTCTTACACGGAAAGTCTTTCACTCTCTCTTGTTTAGCAAACTGACCTCAGTTATTTGTAAAAATAAAATTCTAAAAAAGAATAAAGTTTGGAAGTCTTGAAGCAAGATGTCTTTCATCCTAATTCGAATTTGAGGCCTATTCCACTTGACTCAGGACTGCTCAGAAACTAGTTCGTAGATTTCGCTTTAACAACTCGATCTTTTAAGTCACTACTCTCACACAGAATCCTAAGTTCAGGGCCTTTGTTCTTGTGAAAACATACCGCTTTGACAGTTGGGAGTAAACCATCATTTACACATGACCAAATTGAATAGGGAAAATGGGGTTCGAACTCGCGACTTCTGGCATGACAGACCAGCACTCTAAGGTCTTGTTTAGCAGTCCATAATTCCCGGCCCATTTTCGGGGATGGGCCAGGAATTATGGATGCCAAACAAGGCCTAAACGAGCTATTTCCCCTATGTAACTATTGTCGATTCAACAGTCACCTACTGGTTACCTGTACAATAGAATGCCTCTGCTCACTTAGACTTGGGGCTCTGTGCTCTATCAACTATCAGTTGTTGGCGCTACGTGAGCTGCGATTGCTCTTGCTCGACTCTTCATGGCACGGTTGGTCGGGAATGAGAACAAAAGGACTAAGAAGAAACTGGCTAAAATTCAATTGACCTATATAGCAACCAATTCAACTAAAGGAAGTAGCTTATGTACACGAATGCGTGAGTTATACCGAGTACTCAATAAATTATGGACAACTTCAAATCTTCGTTTTCGAGAGGGATGATCCACTCTGCAAATATCAATCGAAACTTGAACCTTGTATAGCTAGGTTTTGAGATGAGATCTTGATTGATCACTTAGTCTACCTTTTTTACTCATATTTTCGAACCTTTCCGTCGACAAAAGGGAAACTGATACGGGGTCACCCGATCGTTTCGACGTAGGATCAAGATACTCACATGGATTTGAAGAACCGTAGTGATTCTTCGATGCCAATGCAAGGGTTAGCACTCTATAATTCGCCCAACCTCACGTGCTGAACTTCACGACCACAAGATGAAGTCCTATCGCGCTCCCAATTCCCAGCGGAAAGGTTGAACGATCTTGATTTCGACGAACTCCCAATTCTTCCCTCAAGTTGGTTCGGCCAACAGAAAGAACAAGAGTAATCTATTATCAATAGTGGTCTGAAGAACAATAGAAGGGGTGGCGGCTACTTAAAGCCAACCCTAACCTCACCCACGCACACACTTGGGCCTAAGGCGAGTTCAATCTGGTTTACGAATCCTAAAGTAATTCGGAGTTGAACACTAACTAATTACATGGCTGAATTAAGCAATCTCAGCCCATCATTGGCACACAGGCCCACAAACTCCTCAAAATACCCCATCAATCCTCCTGCATGAGATTCCTGCAACAATAACAAACATACAGAGGACTCCGGAACACACAGTTTATTCATGCGAAAGAGAAAACCATGATGAATATGAAACTTATCCCACCCTTTCCCATCTTGTAATTAGAATATGGAGCTGCAAATTCATGATCAGAAGCATATAAATCTTTCAAACTTTCCAACCCTGGTACCTTTACCTCCAACTGAGTCAAAAGCACATGTTTTTTAGATAATGTATCAGCTACCATATTCTCTTTGCCTTTCTTATATTTGACAATGTATCGAAAGGTCTCAATGAATTCTACCCACTTAGCATGTCTATGACTCAATTTCGCTTGGCCCTTTAAATATTTCAAAGCTTCATGATCAGAATGTATAATGAATTCCTTGGGCCAAAGATAATGTTGCCAAGTTTCCAACACACGCACAAGAGCATATAGTTCTTTATCCTAAACACGATAATTCAATTGTGCACCATGAAATTTCTCACTGAAATATGCAATGGATTTTCTTTCTTGTATCAAAACACCATCAATACCTATTCCATTAGCATCACATTCAATCTCAAAAGTTTTTGTGAAATCAGATAAAGCAAGTAATGGTGCTTCAGTCAAACACTTCTTCAATTCAGCAAAAGCTTTGTCTTATTTTTCTCCCCACTCAAAAATAACTCCTTTTTTGTTAAATCATTTAATGGGGCAGCAATGGTGCTAAAGTCTTTCACAAATCGCCGATAAAAGCTAGCAAGCCCATGGAAACTACGAATATGACTAACATTCATAGGAATTAGCCAATTTCTAATAGCTTCAATTTTACATTCATCCACTTCAATTCCATGAGCTGAAACAATATAGCCTAGGAACACAATCTTACTAGTGCAAAAAGTGCACTTCTCAAGATTGGCATACAAGCGTTCTTGCCTAAGCACTTCTAGCACTTGTTTGATGTGTTCAACATAATCATCCAAAGAGTGGCTATATATCAGAATATCATCAAAATAAACTAACACAAATTTTCCAATGAAGTGTCTCAAAACATGGTTCATTAAGCGCATGAATGTACTAGGAGCATTGGATAAACCAAAAAGCATCACTAACCATTCATACAAGCCAAATTTTGTTTTAAAAGTAATTTTTCATTCATCACCATGTTTCATTCTTATTTGATGGTAGCTACTACGCAGTCAATATTAGAAAAGATAGTAGAACCACTTAACTCATCAAGCATATCATCTAACCTAGGAATAGGATGACAATAGTGAACAGTTATGTTGTTAATAGCTCTACAGTCTACGCACATTCTTCAGTACCATCTTTCTTAGGAAACAGGATAACAGGAACAGTACAATGACTAAGACTCTCGCATACATACCCTTTGTCCAAAAGTGCTAGCACTTGGCACTGAATCTCCTTTGTTTCTTCTAGATTTGTGCGGTACGTTGGATGGTTAGGAAGAGGGGCTCCCGGAACCAAGTCAATTTGATGTTCAATACCTTGAATAGGTGGTAGACCAGCGGGCACCTCCTCCGAAAACACGTCGTCGTAAGCCTGCAAAACTTATGAGACTGCACTAGGAAGAGATATTAATTCATTAGTAGAAAGCAATGCATCCTTGTACAACAATACAAGGTGCATCAAAGTGGGATCATCTTTCATCTCTCTCAAATCAAATTTGGTGACTATCATGACTAAGTTTTTCTCTCCCTCACTCTTGCTTTTACCTCTCAGTTTTAGTTTGTTGCTCTCACTCGCTTTTTGTGGAATCACACTATGTTGTTCTCTCCCTTTCTCACTCTCAACTTGAACTTCAATCTTTCATACATTATCATTTACAATTTGAGAAGGAGTCAACGGTCACATCACCACTTGTTTGTTGTTCCACTAAAACTTATATTGATTAGTTCTTCCATCATGAAGCACGACACGATCATATTGCCATGGCCTTCCTAGCAGTAAGTGACATACATCCATATGAACCACATCACACTCCACCATATCACGATAAGTACCAATTTCAAATTTTACATCCACGGTGTATCCCACATTCAACGAGCCTCTCTCATGCAACCACTGAATCTGATATAGATGTAGGTGTTTCTTGTACTTCAACCCAAGTTTATTGCAAAGCTCCTTGCTAGCCAAATTATGATAACTCCCACAATCAATGATTACCTTGCAAAATTTGCTATCTTTGCTAACTTGAGCTCTTGTGTAGAATAAATTGCAGCGCTGTTTATGGGAAGCCTTTGGTTGCACACTCAACACCGTCGGCGCACACACAAGTATAGGACCAACACCAGGATCACAATACTCTATGTCTTGCTCTTCCTCATGTTCATCATCATGTGTCCCAAAATCAGCATGGTGATCATCATCTTCTTCATTTGTTTCTTCATATTCCTCATTCTCTAACATAAACATCACCTTGTTATTTGGGCAATCCTTTTGCATATGACCACGACCAAGATATTTGAAGCATTGTATGTCGCTACTCTTCGCCGTAGAACCCACGGAAGAGGCACCACAAGCTGCTGAATTTGATAGCTTCCTTGCACTTGGAGTGGCTTCTTCCTTCTTACTAGATGATGGGTGACAGCTTAAACCACCACTTGGAGCTGTTCTCTGCATTATTGGTGATTTGGAAACATATCTTCCTCCGCTGGATAGTGTACGGGCAGCAAAGGACGTAGATATTGCAAACTTAGCATCCTCTTGCAATTGTCATTTTGCCTTTGTAACTTGATGCACTAACTCATAAAGATTGTTATAGGGCTGAAAATTGATAATCCGTTTGACTTGATGGTTCAAACCTGAGAGGAAGCAGAATTTTTTGTACGGATAATCCATTTTTATTTGAAAATACATAGATATACCCGTGGGAAAATTTTTTACAAAAATAGGCTCAAGTCACCCTCCCATTGGGTGACTCTCACCTTTCGCCCAACCGGGAGGCGACATTTAGGAAATGTGGGAACCGTTGAGCGAATCAATACTATCGCCTGAGCGTTGGGCGACTTATTACAGTCGCTGTACGGTTGGGCGACTGGAATCTCAGTCGCCCAATGGTAGGGCGACAGGGGGGGTTTAATTTATTTCTCCACAGTCGGCCGCCCACTACCACTCCACTTTCCCCTCACTGCGCAGAAGAAATGAGAGAAGAAGAGAAGAGGCACACAGAGAAGAAATGAGAGAAGAAGAGGAGAGGAAAAAGAGGAAAGGAGGAAGGGGGAAGAAAAGAAGGAAGAGAAGAGAGGACGGGGGAGGAGGTGAGGGAGGAAGGAGGAGTAGAAGCTATTACATCCATTTGGATCCAGGTATTTTTGTTGATTATGTTATATTTGCACTATTATTTAGATGAAATATTGGTGTTAGTAAAAATTGTAGATGTACAAAATGTAGTACAAATTTAGTATGGAAATATTAGTGTCAAAAAGTTGTAGTATACATTCTGTATTATGGAACATTTTGTAGTATATTAATTTTAGCACCCTTTTTAGTATAGAAAATTTAGTTTAGTGTTGTACGATGTTATTTGACATGCCGTAAATTTCAATCATACACATAGGCCTACATCATCAATGGCCACCACTACATTGAGAGTGTATTATGGTGCTGGAATTATTCGTGAAAGTCCGAATGGTGTGGATTTGAGCGATTTTTCGCAAGTCACTCTCGTACTTCCGGATGACGAGAATGCTCGAATGACAGATGTGCAGCATTGGCTGACCCAGAGTTTTTCATTGGACCCCAAGATGTGAAGCGTCGTTGTGCAAGGGCTTTGGAGCCGGTCTCCCACGGACATCAGATGGGAGTTGAAGACAGTGGTGCGCTCAGCTTCGTGGAAGGGCTTTATGCAAGGGTGCCGGCGCCGTGGATACGAGTGTGTACTACTTGTGAAACCGTGCTCACTACAAGCAGCTGCGTAAGCTCGTGCGTCCGCCTATGCTTCGGGAGGTGCTAGCAGCTCGGGCGGGCAGCACGATGGCGGAGCTGATGAAGTTGCTCGTGAAGAAGGCAATGCGGTACATGGAGGAGAGTTACAGCCGTCAAGCTATAGAGGGGGAACTGGGCAAGCCGATGCGGTACATGGAGGAGAGTTACAGCCGTCAAGCTATAGAGAGGGAACTGGGCAAGCTGATGAAGGAGAGCATAATGAGTATATCGTGCAGCAGATGGAATCTGATGACCAGAGGGCATGGGATGAAGAGCAAGTTGTAGAGGACGACGAGGAGGACAGTTCCGATGATGAAGAAGTTCCTATCCCCCAGGAATGGAACCGGTTTAATGTGGAGGGTGTTTTCGCACCTGATGAGCATGCATCACCATGGGAGTATCATGACACAGAGGTTCGGTTGCATGCTATGTTTGCTGACAAGGAAGCGCTGCAGGATGCCATCAAGCGTTGGGCCCTTTCAATGCAGCGGATATTTCGCGTCGTGAAATCAAGCCAGGAACAGTACACTGTGAAGTGCGAGCAGGATGGTTGTCCTTGGAGGGTGCACGCACATAGACCCAAGTATGAGACTCACTGGATTGTGTCCAAGGTGGAGCCGCACTCCTGCATTCTAAACACTGTCTTGGCGAGGCATCGTAACCTGACGTCCGGATTTATAGCCAATTTGATGTATGGGGAGATAGTGCAGAAGAAAGATATTGCGGCCATGCATATTGTGGTATCTATCGAGAATAAATTCAAGTATAACATTAGCTACGCGAAGGCGTGGCGTGCCAAGCAAAAAGCATTGGAAAAATATTTTGGCACTTTCGAGGCGGCGTACGATAACCTTCCTCGTATGCTGAAGGTGTTGCAGCAAAGGAACCTGGGCACGTACATCACCGTGCACGACAAGCCGTCCATAAGTCCACCGGGATTTGCAGTGTTGCAGAGAGCATTGTTTGCATTTGGTGCTAGCATTGAAGCATTCGTGCACATGCCGCCGTGATCTCGATAGATGGGACCTTCTGACAGAAAATACAAAGGGCGCTCCGACGCCATAGGCGTTGACGGTAACAATTAAATATTGTCGCTGGCCATTGCATTTGTGGAGAGTGAGAATTATGAGAGCTGGCTATGGTTTCTCAGACATGTGAAGGCTGGAGTTGTAGGCACCCGTCCTGGTGTGTGTGTAATCCATGATCGCCATGCCGGTATTATAAAGGCTATAAGAAAACTTCAAGAAGATCCTGAGGAGACCGTTCCTTGGCCGGATATGAGGAACCGGTGGTGCAGTCGTCACTTAGGGGCAAACGTTTTCAAGCAATTCCCGAAACAATCTTTGATGAAGCTATTCAAGAGGCTGGCCAGGCAGAACCAGCAGAGGAAATTTGATGCTTTATGGGGGTTATTGGATGAGCATACTAGGAAGAACGTCGAAGAGAGGAGCAAGGGGCCGGTCACTCCTGGGGCGGCACAACCGCAATGCTTGCCAGCAATTGATGAGGCTAACCAAGTGGTCCAAGAAGGCGGAGCTCATGAAACATCAAGTGCTTCTCGCAGTGGATCGAGGGGGAACCATTGGAGAAGTAGTCGCTGTTGCACGACACGGATGGCGCAAGGTATGGAATAATGACAACTAACCTTGCCGAGGTCTACAATTGGGTCCTAAGGGGTCTCCGTTCTCAACCCCTTGTCACCATCGTGGAAGGTGTTCTTCACAGCACAATCCGCTACTTCAGGGAGAGGCACGCGAGTGCCGCACTTCATGCGGCCAATCCCGGAGCCCTGTATTCGTCAAAAATTACTGCGTACATGGAGACGAAGGCACAAAGGGTCAATTGCACACGTGCATGTCATGGGCAACAGGAGCATCGTTTCGAGGTGATACTCCGTGATGAGCCGGATTTGGGACATCTCGCTCACTTATTACTCACGAGGTATGCCTTGGAGATCATGCAAACCAACCTAGCTGCACATGCAACAAGCTTAAGTTGTTACACAAGCCATGCTCTCATGTCCTCGCTGCATGCAGGACCGTGGGCATGGATCCTTCCAACTTCATGTCCGAATACTTCTTTAAGGAGAGAATACTGCAAGTTTGGTGTGGGGAGCTCCGGGGGTTCAGGGTGGTGGGAAATTTCACCACTTTGGACATTTCAGCGAGGACACAGGTTCGGATATTAGCATGTTGAAGGGTGGGAAGGGTCGGCGACAGAGCCGACGTATTAGAAATGACATGGACGAATCACAAGCTGGAACATCTGGTGCACGTTGTGGGCGATGTGGTCAGGAGGGGCACACAGCTAGACGATGCAACGCATATCCTGATCAGTAGTTATTGTAGACTTCAGCTAAATTTCATGTACCACTTGTAAAACTTGTATGTTACATCTGTTTTCTATAATGTAGTTGGTGTTGTACTGGTAGCTTATTATTGCTTTGTTTACTTAGTTACTACATGTATTTGCTTAGTATTTGCTGTATGGACTATTTGAACGTTATGGACTTCAGGCCGACATGTTTTCTGTAATGACCGTAGCTTGTTGTTTCAGAAATTATGATTACTGGCCTCTGAGAAGGCAATGTTGTAGCACTTATTTCGTGGAATGTACTGTTTCCTGCAAACGACTGAAAAGGCTACGAACTATGAATTTATTACGAGACTACAGGCTCTGAAAAGCCTACATAGGGACATTTATTGCTACACCGAATCTGAAAAGCGAAAAGATTCGTATGTCCTCCTCTCCATGGACTATGCCCACTGCACCAGATAACCTGCCTACATAAAGGCCTCCTATGTCTTCCATCACAATACCACATCTTCTCCTCTAGCCATCACAATACTACTACACAACAATGTCTTCCTGGAGGTCCGACCCATTTGGAGTGCCGGAGTGGCATGAGCACCCGAAGTACCATTACGGCTTTAGGACGATGTTGTGCGTCTGGACGGATCCAGCACAACGAGCCAACTACGGCCGTAGGTTCTTCAAGTGTCCAGACCTGGATGACGACTTCGTGGTAACGACGACAACTAAATCCTTTGTTTCTCGTTACCGTTTTTGAACTTGATCCATGACATCTACCACGCCACACATAGCCTTACAAGTTCATCGAATGGGTGGATCGGGTGCCACCGGCATGGCCACAGAACCGGCCAAAGGAGGTGGAAAACAAAGGACAATACTTTGTCAAGATGACTCAGGCTCGCGAGGTGGAACGACAGATGCGGCTTGAGCAAGAGCGCCGCGTGAGGGTGGACCAAATCTGTCTGAAGGGCAAGGAGGATGAGCTGCAAAGGAGGCGGGAGTAGTTAAGTCTGCGTGAAGCAGCCATCAAGCGTTAGGAGGAAGAGCTTCGAGCTCGTGAGGCAGCTCTCAAGACCAAGAGTAACAGGAAGAATGATGCAGCGGAGCCATCTTCAGCGCGCGAGAAAAGGGGAAACAACCACGCTACACCCAGTAGACAACATGTAATAGACCCAGCAAGTTGTATTCCCTAAGGCTTGTTAGGACTAATGGTGGAGTTCTGAACATTACAAGTTCTACATTATGTATGTATCCGTACACTAATTCTCAGGAACATTTAAATATCACTTACCACTTTATGTATCAAATGTTCTACACTCAATCGTTCTTAAAAAAAATTTACCAAAATTTTTTATGCACGTACAACATCCAGTGAACATAAACTTTTATTACAACTATACCAAAAATTTTCCCAGTTTAAAACTACAAAATTTACAAAACTCTACAAAAATCACGGGGGGAGAGTAAAGTCGCCCTCCTATTTGATGACTGCAATATAAGTCGCCCATCCATTGGGCGACTGCATGTAGTCGCCCAACAGGAAGGCGACTAATTGCAGTCGCTCTAAGGTAGAGCGACACAAGTTGTGTCGCCTCCCGGTTGGGCGAAAGGTTAGAGTTGCCCAATGGGGGGCGACTTGAGCCTATTTTTGTAAAAAAAATTTGTGCGGGTATATTTATGTATTTTTGAATAAAAAATGGATTATCCGTACAAAAAATTCAGAGGAAGCGTGCCATGATTTGCTCTTCTTGTTCTTGAACCTTGGCTCGAATTATGGCTAACTCCATCTCCTTGTAGTACTCCTCCACAGAATGTGCTTCCTGCTTCATATTATGTAATTTATTAAATAGATCACATTTGTAATGACGAGGAACCAAATGAGCTCTCATTTCTCGCTTCATCTCTTGCCATGATGCAACAAGGTCTTCTCCATTCTCAGCTCTTTGAGTGATCACTTGTTCCCAACAATCCAAAACGTAACCTTCAAACTCAAGAGATGCCAACTGTACCTTTCTCTCATCCGTATAGTGATGCATGCGGAATATCTTGTCAACCTTCAATTCCCAAGTGAGATACTCCGTAGGATCAGTCCCACCTGCAAATTTGGGTATGGAAAACTTGAACTTGCCCAATCCATCATCTTCATTGCATGGACAACGATAATAGTCATTGTGATGCAATGCAAAATCACCATCACATTCCATCGCATGTGCAGCACCACCATGGCCACCACCTAGGCCACGCCCTCCATGGCCTCCCAAGTGTCCTCCTCGCCCTCTGAGCGGTGGTGGACACACCACGTTTGCACCACTCGGTGTTGCGGTTCAGGAGGTACATGGGCTGCAACTTCTCCACCTTGAACACTTGCTTCATCACCACCATTGCGAGCTTGTATGAGCCTAGTGAAGGCTCCAATGTCCTCCCGCAATGGACGTATATTTTCATCAGCTTGTATCTCCAAGTTTTGCACCTCCCTTGCAATTTGATCAGTAAAGACATCATGCTTCTCATGGAGTTGATCGAGCCCTTGGTGTAACTCATGTCGAAAGTGTTCACAGAGTGCCCCAAACTGATATTGCTTGACGAATGCTTAAGATTCATTCGTGTCACCACTCTCATCATGGTGTTCTCCTCTAGCTGACATGGTTAGTTATGCAAGAAACAAATAGCTATTTAGAATAATGTTTTATGGAAATCACTCAATCTCACTATGTTCTCTCTCCCAAGTAAAGTTTTTACCCTTCCAAAGTGAATTAAGGCCAATAAACTTACACCTGGTAGAAGTGACAACAACACCGTGATGATCAAGCGAATTCAAGAGTGTTCACTACTTGCACAACAACGGTTATATGGTGTAACTTGGTATGAAAGTGTTTCTCCTACTCAATCTGAATTTCATGATGTTGTAAGATTAAGTAATAATATAAGTTAGAAACTTTGCCCAAGTGCTGATCTTAGAAACTTTGCCCAAGTGCTGATCCAATAGGTTTAAGTGGAGTACATGAACGCACACGCAAAGATCAATGTGACTTAATGCAACAAAGGAATGAGCTAGCTGGAAGCAATTTGAAACTAATGATGAAATAGCTCATTTTGCACAAGTACTAGGAGAGACGCTAGCCAATTGCCATAAGTCACATTTTAGACACTCAAACTGAAATTATGAACTAGAACCACTCACCCAAATCAGCCTTCTCACACCTTTTTTCTCTCATTTTTTTTGCTCGCCTCTTTTTTTTGCTACCGTGCCACTGACCCAAATCTCTTCAAATCACTTTTCTAAGTTTATTAAGGTATATGGGTTACAAACTTTTTGTGGAAGGTAGGGGTATGAAGGTAATTAAAAGATTTGAAAAAAAAATTGATCGGTTGAGTGGGTAATGCACAAGCCCAACGTTCAGCTACAAGTATTCGGGAGCAGCCTTCAATGCAATATCAATGACTAGTCTCAAGTATTCAAAGGATATAAGTGAAGCTCATTATGTATGGTATTCAACTAGCACCTCCCTAAAGTTCGTTTAGGATGGTAATCTTCCAAATGGATTCGGAAGTGGACACCTAACCAAAACTGACTTGGAATCTAGGGCTGTACTCGGATTTGGAAGAGTTGTAGACTCGAACTCAACTCTAAGAGTAAATTAAATCTACTTTTTTTGGAGCTAATTGAAGGATCAACTAGCAGATTTGTCAAAGGTTTAATATGACGATGATTAAGCAATGCAAAAGACACAAAGATCAGCACCTAAACAAAAATTCTAATGGACTAAAACCTAATGAAACTCACGCGAAATAACAGATTAATCTAAAGGTTTGGAATTTTTTTGTGGCAATTTTCGGTTTTAATGGACTATAGGATAGAAATAAACCAATCAAAAAGTAAGGGTAAATAATCGTACCGAGTAAACCGCGTTTTGATACCAAGATGATACGAGGTCGCCCGATCTTCTCAACGTAGGATCAAGATACTCACGTGGATTTGAAGAACCGTAGTGATTCCCCGATGCCAATGCAAGGGTTAGCACTCCATAATTCGCCCAACCTCACGTGTTGAACTTCACAACCACAAGATAAAGCCCAATCGTACTCCCAATTCCTAGTGGAAAAGTTGAACGATCTTAATTTCGACGAACTCCCAATTCATTCCTCAAGTTGGTTCGGCCAACAGAAAGAACAAGAGTAATCTATTATCAAAAGTGGTCTGAAGAACAATAGAGGGGGGTGGCAGCTACTTAAAGCCAACCCTAACCTCACGCACGCACACACTTGGGCCTAAGGCTGAGTTCAATCTGGTTTACGAATCCTAAAGCAATTCGAAGTTGAACACTAACTAATTACATAGCTAAATTAAGCAATCTCAGCCCATCATTAGCATGCAAGCCCGCAAACTCCTCAATTGGCGTATGGGCCTCTTCTTCAAGTCTTGACTGCATGGAGCTTCCCTCCTTTTGACATGTGACTGCATAGGCCTCCTCCCTTGTGGTCACATGGCTCTCTTTCTCCTTGGAGTTAGCCCGTTGGTTCTTTCGTCCTTGTTCTTCCATTGCTTCAAATCTGATAACACACAATGTATTTGCATTAGGTAGTATATCATTCTCATCTACAGCATAGGGAATTCTCTAAGAAGCAAAAGCATCTATTGTTGCAGTAGCTTAGCTCTTACTCTTGTCATAGGATCTGTTGGAGCCTCATCACTAGCTTTATTATACACCCTTGAGTGGAAGGTGAATGCGTAGTAGAGATGTTCTCATCAGAAACCGAGTATGAGAGTAGCTTAGCAGGAGCCCTTGACCTGCTGATAAATCAAGTCAATTCTCAAAAGAAGGCCCGATCAGAGAAGGATCGTGTTTTTTGCATATTCATATTTCTGAACTAAGGTCCATAGTGTAAAGTACTAAAGTGAAAGTCAGCAATAATGATAAGAAGCAATGAAGGACTAGACACACAAACCTGTAAGGCAATAATGACATAGATAAAGGAAAATAAGTGGATTAATGACCAAGTTGGTGTGAGCGTAGGCAACAAAGATTACAAAAGGGCCCTGTTTAAGAAACAAATTGAAGTGAAGAGAAAAAGACAAAAAATGTAGAAGATAGCTAAAAATCCGTTAGAAGAATACAAAAATACAGCCTTAACTAACAAAGGAGTTGTTCCAAGAAATAGAGCAATTATCTTAAAAATAAAAGCAAGTGACCCCCTAACTTAAGTCAACCTGGCTAGTACGGGAGGCTAACACTGGATGGGATAAAAGGCAATATGGTTGAGAATGGAGGTCGCTAGCCTCTTCCTAGGATTCCATTGTAATACCCCAAATGTGATTTGAGAGAAAATAGATTAATCGGGGAGAAGGACCAGATAGAAAAGAGATTAACAGGAATTTTAGAGGGGGAATTCTGCAAAACCCCAGCAACCTGGGCTTGGGCCTTGGCCCAAGTACTGGCCGACCATGCCACCCCTCCCCTAAACCCTAGCCGCCTCGCCCAACTTCCCTCCCCCTTCTTCCTTTGTGGCAGCCACCTCCTTTCCTTCTTTGGCCGGCTCCCTTGTGCCTCCATCTTGTCCAGCAACACCTCATCCTCCGTTGAAGCCCCCTGCTGCTGGCGAAGAGTGTCCCCATTGCTGCCGGCCAAGTGGAGGAAGGAGATCGATGGCCGGGAGGTATTTTTGGCCCGGAAGAAGAAGAAGAGGAAGGGGAAGAAGGGAAAAGGAAGTGGGAGAGAGACCGCATGGTGTTCATCGTGTTCTTCAGCGGTTCATCAAGAGTAACCCCTGTTTCCCTCGGTTAGATGCATATTTAATTGTTGTAGCTTTGTCGGTATTGTGGTCTGCTCAGGATAGATTGTGGTAGATAGTAGTTTTGATGTAGTTACGTGCGGATTCAGTTCTAGATGTATGCTAGAGTAATGTAGAGGAAGTCGCCATCTTTCCGTGAAGTGCTAGAATACGTCGTTTGGACCTCTGCAGCAGAAGTTATGATTTTGTTAGTGGGACTATTCTACAGATTTGTGGGTTTTCTGTCAGGTTTTGGTAATTTGTGTTAAGCGATTAGAAAAAGGGAGAACCAGAGAAGCTCAGTATAATGAAAGTTGTAGATCACTGTCTCAGATTTCCAGAAAGCTCAAGAACTCATGATTCGAACACTCGTACTGAAAGTTATGCTGTTTTTAGTAGTTTGTCCAGAGAACTTGACGTGAAATTGATGTTTTATAAACTGGCTTGTGGGGGCTATTTTTTGGCCGATTTAGAGAGACTCACCAACTAGGCTTAATTGGAGAATTTAATTACCTTTTCAGAAAGTCTAAGAACATCTTATTGGACTCCTGTACCAATAGATATGGATTTTTGAAGTTGACTGTCCACAAGGGTGCAGATCGACCTTTAGGATTTGGGGTTGGAACCGAGTTAGACGTTTTTGCGAGTTTGTGGTTGTTTTTACATAGTCTATGGTCCACTATTGTTATCTTAGTGTGTATTATAATTATTATTCAGGTGGTGGACTGGTCCTAGGGCAGCACCTTCTGCACGTCCCTTGTCCTCTCGCGATTAAGACAAGTATAATGACGGATTTAATAGATATTATAGAATGTCAATGTTTGATATATATTATGAGCAATTGTGATGGGGACGGGGTCCTAATCTTCCAACAGGTTCTGGATATGTTTGATTTGGTGGAGGCGCGACACAAATCGATCTGGCTTCCGAACGACACGTTCCGAACCCCGCAATCGCAGCACCACGTCTCCTCAGGTTATCAACCGTGCGCGGCCTGGTTGACCTCGCCAAGAAGGCTATTCTTTGCCTGCGAATCGAAGAACACAAGCAAGAACAAGGAAGAACACAACTGAATTGCGGATGTATTGATGTAGCACTCGAAAAGTTGGGGTCTCACAAATCGATGAACGGCGAAACTGTTCAAAGACAGAATTAATCTAAGCAAAATCCAACCCTAATGGTGGGGGTGCTGGCTGGATATAAAGGAGTGAGGGGCGTGCAAAACCCCTGGACGCGCCCCTAATGGGCTCCAACACGATACAAAGCCGATCGGCCCAAAAGACAGTGACGCAGCACCCTGATAGATTCTGAACACCCACTTGTTTCGACGATTCCTGTTGACTCAGAAGGAATTTTGACATGGGACCAGAGCCATTGGAAAGGTGATGTGACCACGCCACAAACACATACGACAATAGCGTCCAATATCAAGATTGAACTAAAGGTGAATTCGTTTCTTCAGCCTTCATATGTTACTAAGAATAGACCGCTACCTAATGCAAGTGATTTAATTGTGCTTAGGAACTTGGGAAAGGATGAAGGAAAGGGACTGGAGTCCTGGACATGCATGGAAGGAATAAGGGAGGTCACCACGTCACCTTGGGACCAAGTCAAGCACGAATTCGAGTTGGACACGTTTTGGAATCAGACTCGGACTGCTGCGATGGTACCAAGTTCAAACGGGCATAACTTCCTCATACAGACTCCGTTTGGGACGTTCTTGTACTTCATGGAAAGCTTATGAAGTCTACTTTCCAACGGATCCAACCCCATATTCAAATTCTATCCGAGCCGGCCGCAATCGTCAAAAGAGTCCACATTGGTTACGTACTGGAATTGGATTCGGACTGCTGCAATGGTGCAAGTTTAAACGGGCATAACTTCCTCATACGGACTCCGTTTGGGACGTTCTTGTACTTCATGGAAAGCTTATCAAGTTTACTTTTCAATGGAACCAACCTCCTCTTCAAATTCCATCCGAGCCGGCCGGAATCATCAAAACAATCCATGTAGGTTTCTGAGTCCGAGTCAAAAGGGTGCTGCGCCACCTCCGCTTGGGCCCATGGGCCTTGTAACCCTAGGGTGTACCCTTTGGGACGCCTCCCCTAGTTGTTTTCACTATATAGGAGCCGCCGCCTCCGTTTCTAGGACTTAGGTTTTGTTTAGATCAGTTTAGTCCCTTGTGCAAACTCCACGTTCTCTTGTGTCGGCTAGACCAACAGATTCGTGTTACAGAACCTCAACTATCCTTGTGCGACTTTTATATCTAGCAAGTTTCAGGTTGCTCACTATCCTTGTTCTTGCGTGTTCTTCGGTTGCATGCAGGAATAGACCTTCGTGGTCAGGTCAACCGTGTTCTTGGCACGGTTGATAACATCTTGGGGTTGGTTCAGCGATTGCTAAGGCGCAAGTGACGTCTCGTACGGTTGTAGTCGGATCGCGAGAGTCATCTCCACCGAAATCGATAGTTATCATCCTATCGGAAGATCGGGACCCCATCGACTCATCAGTTTAGTCTTCTCAGCTTTCCATATATATGTAGAACGTCCAAAACGGAGTCCGGATGCGATCTGGGCGTCCGTTTTAGTGCGGCCTGGTCCTGGACTCCGAATTGGATTCGAAGTCGGTTTGAGTTGGGCCTCCAACATGATTCGACCGCCCTTGCTGGACTTGTGCGCCTCGTAGTCCTTCTCCAAGTACTTCTAGGTCCTCTCCATGATTCCTAATCATAATTAAATTATTAGGTAGCAATCGATTCTCAAGTGAACAAAAAGAAGTACTTAGGAACGAGCTCACCTGTAAATTCAATTGTCGGGTGCGAGCTCTAGTGATTGGTCCTTGAATGTCAAGTGGAGGAGTGTTGTGTGTATCCGAAGAAGTGATGTCCTCATCAAATTATGTGTTCATGATTGTGATGAGGGCATAATTGGTAATGTTCATGGTTACTAGTGGTATAAGTTACGTGTATTCATGGTTGTTTGAAAGTTATAAAGTCCATGATTGTGAACAGTGTAGTATGAATAGGTTGTTCGTGTGCAAGGTTGTTGTGGATGCACGTTGCTATTAAATTGAGACTTTCATACATATGCATCATGTTGGCTTATTGAAGTCTTGGTCATGTGATGACCGAGCAACTGCTGAGGTCCCTGTCATGTCGATGACGGGCTAAAGGTCCCTATGCTTGAAGAGCATGGGCTTAGGTCCTCATACTTGCGGAGTGTGGGCATTGGTGCTTGTACCAGATGGTACATGCATGGGTGTGCATCGACGGATGCGCATCTTACATTACCAGTAAAATGCAAAAGAGAAAGAGAAAAGATAAAGATCTTGTTGAGCATATTGTATAGCCTGTGTTTGTAAAATAACTGTTGGGTGATCTTTATGGAGTAGTGTACATGTATGCTATTGTTACCAGTTATTATATTTGCTGAGTCTTGGACTCACGCTTGTTGTTTTGTTGTGTTTTAGGTACCCTTACGAGATCGGCATGCATGGGGGAAAAGATGGATTAGTCTTGATGCACTTTTGCACGATCTACCCACAATAGAAAGAAAGGAAAAATTAATTAGTAGATGAATGAATTACTTTAAGTACTTTTATGATTATTGCTTGTTGGAAGTAAACTGTAATAAATGAATAGAAGATTTAGGATGCTCTTGATTTATATCTTAGATGTTAGTCGCTATGGATGTCATAGTAATGAATAATCAGTTTTGATTAGGTCTTGATCATATTACAAGTTGGTTTATCTTTATTTATTAGAACTGTTTGTTGAAACCTCTGACAAAGATAACTACACAAAGGAGGTTCTGCCGAAATTTTGTGAGCTGTATTTAATTTATCTTTGTTACATTATTTAGTTTGGTAGCATTCCAGGCCATTGTCTGGCTGGGGTGTTACATCCATACTTGGGCCTTTATGTTCATAACGACGCCATGCTTGCTTTTGGTTCTCCAGAAAGCAAATCTTAATTGAACCTATATTTGCCCAATGGATCTGATCTGCTCACTTCTTAAAAGAGAAAAAGTCTGTATAGAACTATAATTTGAATTCCTTTCTTATTAGTTTCCAAGTGAAAAATGTTCATTGCCTTGATTAGAGCCTTTAAGCCTTTTAGAAGTGAGCATTCCGCTGCTTCTATTTTCCCTAAGGCTAATGAACCCTTTTTTCTCCTTTCGAAGGAAAGGCCTTTGCATTCTTAATCTGGTAGGGCCGGACGGCTTTGTTTGCCTTGGCTTGGCGAATCCGCACCCCTGACCGTTCTTGCGAAGTCTTTGCAACGACTGGGAAACCAGTCTATGAAGCAAAGCCTATTGCCCATGTCCCTGAGATTTTGATAAAAAAAAGTGCATTAGCAGTTAATACGTTGTAATTAGATAAGTTATTTGGAATAAGACGGAAGAAAAGGAAGAAGAATGCACCAAAATTACTTAAATTTTTGGTGACTACTAGTGCCTCCCCCGTTTCATAGCTCAACACATCAACCTCTTCATGGTCATCCGATGCATCTTCATATCTCTCCTTTTCATGACTGAGCTCAACCTCATCTTCACTTGCTGATTCATATTCTCCATCTTCTATTACAAGCATAACTCGGTTGTTAGGACATTCTCTAGAAATATGGCCACATCCTAAACACTTGAAGCATTGAATTTCCCTATTTTTGTTGCAGCGCCAATTGAGGGAGTAGGGGATGGAGTCACTTTCTTCTCACATAATGTAGGTGCTATTTTTGTAATTGAAAAAGGACGAGCATTAGCGTTGGAAGTAGTATTAGCTGCAAATGTATCTCGTCCCAAATTGAATCGTGCTTTGGTGGCATTGGTTGAGGATGATGGCGCTTTCAAGCTAAAAGAAGCTATCCTTGACGCTGTTTTCCATCCTCTAGGAGCTGTTTTTCTGCCTTTATTGCTTAATGGACCAACTCAACGATAGTGTTGTAGGGCTGATATTGTACAATACGCTTGATGTTTTTATTCATACCAAACAGGAATCACACATACCAAATAGGAATCACGCAAGTGTTTGCTCTTCACTTCATGCACACGTGCCCTAATCATAGCTTGCTCTATATTCTTGTAGTATTCCTTCACTGAACGGCTTCCCTGTCTTAAGTTCTGTAGTTTATCAAAAAGATCATATTTATAAGAGTTAGGAATAAAATGTGCTCTCAACTCTTGCTTCATTTCACCCCATGTCACAATTGGAGGTTCTCCATTAGCTTCTTTTTAGTTTAACACTTGCTCCCATGAGATCAACTCATACCCATCAAACTCAAGTGACGCTATGTGTAGCTTCTTTTCCTCCGAATAATTGTGCATCCAGAAGATCTTATCGCACCTTAAGCTCCCATGTGTATGCATCTGGATCGGAAGCACCTTCAAATTTGGGAATAGTGAATTTGAGCTTCCCAAATTTCTCCTCTAGAAACAGGTCATCATGACGATGGCCATAATCGTTGGGAATAGTCAATGTGGGTGGCACCGCCGCACCTATGGCCACGTCCACGGCCATGGCTTCCCCCTTGGCCATGGTCAGCGTCGAAAACACCTCCCCCACGCCCGGGAAGGGGTTGTCGAAAACTATGTATGTGGAAGATTTTATTTGTGGAATTTACTTAACCTCACCTTCTCATACCTCCCGAAGTTCTTATGCGTCCTTGATGGAAGTGAGGAGTTGCACGCACTTTGGTAACAGTAGACAACACAAGATGATAGATCAAGCGAATTTAATTGCACAAGAACTATTATAATAATGGCTTATTTGTGAAGCTTGGATGGACAATATTTACCTATGCAATTTGAAATCTTGGATATTGTAAAGTTAAGTAATAATCCAAGTTAGAATACTTCGCTTAAGTGCTGATCTAAAAGATTTAAGTGAAGTGTATAAATACACATGCAAAGATCAATGTGACTCAGTGTAACAAAGAAATGAGCTAAATAAAGGTAATCTGATATTTAAAAATTAGCTAGCTCGTTTTGTACCAAGTACTAGGAGAGACACTAGACAATTGCAATATTAAGGATATAAGGCACAAGATTGCTCAAAAAGGATCTGATCACACAATTTTTTTATGTAGACTTTGGCCACAAAGTTCTTTCTTTCTTTTTTTTAACCCGTAGCTCTTTCTATACGTTGACTGCCTTCTTGGTGTGAATAATTCAGATTTCAAGGAGTGTCATTACTACCAAGAGCAGCTCTTGATGCAATGCCAACAATTAGTCTCAAAGATTAAAGGAAATACTATGAGTGAAGCTCACTGTGATTTCTATTGTTAGATGAAACAACAGAAACGACACAATGATTAAGCGACATGAAGGAAACATAATGATCAGCACCTAAACGAAAATTCTAATGGACAAAAACTTAACAAAACTCACAAGAATAACATATGCAAAAACTATGCTTTGGAATATTTTTCGTGGCAATTTTCGGCTTTTTGGACTCTAGGTAATAAACAGTAAGAAATTGATCTAAAAGCGAGGGTAAATAATCCTACCGTGTCAACCGTACTCTAATACCAAGATGATGCGGGGGTGCCCGATCTTCATGACGTAGAATCAATAATGATAACTTGGATCCGTGCAACCTGATGAACCGATGGCGCTAACTACTATTAGAACAGCAACCTGCGACAAGAGAATTTGCCCAACCACACGCTCGTGATCCCGTCTACCCGACCACCAAGTAGACGTTTCGCTGATCCTACGAACAACAAGGAAGCATAGGAGCAACGGAGGTACTCTTAAGAAAATTGCCCAATTCCCGAAAGGTAGCGCGTAGCATAAACCCGAGAATAAGCAATATTAGCTATCTTAAAAATAATGTAGTCTGACCCAAAAGTTACATATTACAAGGCTTATATAGCCCTGGGCACAGTCTGTAGGTCCCCCTAATCATATACAACTCAATTTCTTATTGTATTAGACTCGAACTCCTACAAAAGGAAACTAAAATCTTTTATCCTGGTTGAATTCGAAGATAAATCCTTATCCATTACGTACTTCTTGAAATAAGCTTTTCAATAAGTCCAAGATCTCCTCAATCAGACCCCGTATGCGAAAGTTATTGCCTTTTAATCACAAGAAATCCCTCCAGGTCTGTACTCGTAAGTCATTACGACCATGTTGAGGTTGATTTCGACTACGACCATGTTCTCTTTATGACCACACATCTTTTTGTCGATATTACCTTTGACAACGAGTTGCAGTCGTTACCTTCATAGTTATCCGAGCTGCAAGAGGATTAGACGGTCGTAAGTCGTAGCGGCGCAGTGGTCATATGTCGTAGTCATAGCAGCGCAATGGCCGTAAGTTGTAGTCATAGGCGGTGTCGTGGTCAAAGATAGGATAAGACTGTTCCGAACACCTCCAAATCAATCGAACGGCTGCAAGCATCTCCAGCCAATCCAACGGCGAAACCGTTCGGCCTGGTCTGAACGTTACCATCAGTATCGACCATCCAAATTGATCGAACGATGCAGAAGGGCGAACATTTGGAGCAGTCCAAACACCACCATCGCTATTGATCGTCAAAACCTAATTGAACGTCGCAGAATGAATGAACATTTGGAGCAGTCCGAACGTCTCCAAGGTGATCAGGCGTTCCGTTGAAGATTGAACGATACGACTCATTGGAGTGGGCTGAATGTTTTCAAGGTGATTGAGCCGTCCGATTTTCCATGGACCGCTCAATCGTTTAGAGCGGTCTGAATGTCTCCAAAGCATTTGAGCGTCCAACGCTGATCGGACGGCTCGGACAGTCGAAACCATTCAGACTAGTCCGAACATTCTGAAGGTTTTGCAAGCGCTCGATGTGGATTGAACGGTCCTGAACACATCTGAGGTCGATTCGGCGTGACAATGAGGACTTAAACATGTCTTCCCTTACTTGACTCCAAGTATTTCTTCTCCATCACCTCCTCCGCCATGGCTCCAATTCTAAAAACTTCACATCGTTCAAACTTGAGAATGCACAGCACATTGGAATGAGGTAGTATCCAATTCTTACATAAATTGTAGCTAAATTCAATTAGAAGTAAATTCACCTGTTGATTAATTTGTTTAACTCGTACTCATGTAATCGGTCCAATTGGTATCGTTGGGATGTTCTCATCAAATAAGAGTCTATAACATATTCATATGAAGTGATTTCTTCTCTTCCTTTATTAATGCAGCCAACTGGGTCAATACACCTACATATGGAATTTTTATACGTTTTCATGTGCAGTCTGCTTTTCCTTGCTTGATTGTGACGTATTAATTTTTTGACATTTCCTATTTAGGCATAGTGGTTGCTTCTAAATTCTAATGCAAGGATGGATACATGACATCCTAGATTATGTGGAATTCCTGAGACTTCAGGTAAAGGAAGAGTTCAGTGTGCTCTATGAACCATAAACCATTGTTTGTGTCTGCTTTTCTTCAGGAAGTGTTGCAGCATCCATTAAAACAATTACAAAAGTGCCCCTCTGGCTTATTCCTGTGGAATGATTGCTGGATGCTTATTTCATTATTTATTATTACCGACGAAGTTGTCCTATGTTCAAATGGTACTACTCTCTACCAATTACTTAGTTCTTCTAGCAAAGACACGTAGTCCTGTATATTCTTACGCTTCCTTTATTAATGCAACCAACTGGATCAATACACCTACATATTGAATTTTTCTACGTTTGTGTGTGCAGTCTGTTTTTTTCCTTGCTTGATTGGGATATTAATTCTGTGACGTTTGCTACTTAACAACTGTTTTGTTTTCGGAATTGTCAAGAATGGACAACATTACGCCCTACATTATGTGAAGTTCCTGAGACTTCAGTTCAAGGTAAATTTTGTGTTTATTTTTCTTCAGGAAGTGCAGCATCATCGATTAAAACAATTAAAACAATGCGCCTCTAGCTTATTCCTGTGGAATACTTGTTGGATGCTCATGTGTTATTATCGATGAAGTTTTCCTATGCTCAAATGGTACTTCGCTCTGCCAATTGCTTAGTTCTTGAAAAAAAAAATGTACTCCTATAAATTCTTACACTATGTGTTTGACCCATTAGTAGCATACTTTTTGACAAATAGGACTCTGCCCTCTCTGTTTCTCTGAATTTAATATTGTGATTTATAGCTGAAACTCCTGATTTATGCATTGCGTAGTTGTATTTTATTTGGGTTTTCTTGGAGGCAATAATCTCTGAGGCTCCTTATTTCTTAAGCTCATGATTTCTTTAAGGTTTTGTTTGGAGTCCATTCTGTATGACTAACGGTATCATGGTAATGCGATATCTACTAGCACAGGCTGACAGAGGAAGTTGATATAAATTAGGCCATCTGTAACATATGTTGTATCTTGTTTTCTGTAGTTTATTTTCTTCACCTTTTGTAATGCAACGCCATGTAAACATTATTTCGTCAATGAGTGGCATTACTAGGGGTCATCCCTCCCGTCTCACCAAAATAAAAAAAGCCTGGAGAGAAACTAATATCATCTTGATTGACGCTATATTTTCTCCACTCATTGCTTAAAGTGGGTGTGATCCATGCAGCCCTCCTCGGCGCCTCTGTCAGCCCTCGCCGCCGGCATGCTACACGTTGCGCAGCTGCGACCAGCGCCGCCGTTGCTCCCGTGGTGGGCGTTGTCCCTTACCGTTCTCAGCGCCGCAGTTGCCCGTGTTCCACTTCCGGTGAGCCCCTGATTCGTGCTGCCTTCTGATAGGAAACGGCGGCGGCCCGTCACATAGTTTTTCACCTGTTATACCTTCTCAAATATTAGTATGCTTATGTTTGATGCAATGGCTGAGACCATTACTGCATTCTAGGGAAGTCGCAAATGAAGTCCAAAGCTACCGACCATGTTTGATGTTATGGACGCAGAAGGTGTGAACCTTTTTCATATATTTTTCTGCCCTTTCAATATTTAGTGGCCCTATACAAGTGCTGTATGGTTTGTGTAAATGATAGACGTTTAGACAGATTTTGGTGTCTTCTCTGTAAATTGATTCCATAATCCTATAGGACACTGCCTGGTCTCATTGATGATTTCTGTGTAGCTGATTGATGACTTACTAAAGCATGTCAGATTGATAAATACCCTCTGTTTGGTTTTGAGCTTATGATGTTCTACACAGCCTGAGGTTTGCTTTGCATGCCTGTGTTTTGTTTGATAGATTGCATCACCCATCTGAATCAATTACCTACGCTGTGTCTCATTAGAAAATTACCCTAATATCTATTTGATACACTAAAGCTGGTACTCTACTCGTGCTTTTACATGTTGATACCTTTTGGGGTTTTTTGCACCTATTTAGACATTCACGCGCAATCATTGCCTCATTTCATTTTAATCACCACGGCAATGCCAAAGTTAGGTGTTCGATTCTACGTTTTTACCACTACTTCTGCTATGTGCGTAGTTACTGTAGCAAGAGGGTACTGTAGCATGCGTGTATTAAGTATGATTTGTTATTTAGAAATCTATTTATTAGGTGTTTGGTATTATCTATTAGTTAGACAAATTATTAGATTGGATTGTTAGAGATAAGTTTTCTTATAGATTATTTCTTACGAGTTAAGCTGGATGTCCCTATAAAAGGGATAGTATATATATCCATTATCAATCAAGTAAAGATAAATAAAAAAGTCACTAGTCCCTAAAGTTTAGTTGTGGTCGTTCTCTTGATCAACTATTCTAAATCTATTTTTCCTCCTATCGGTGTCCTTCACCTAGCGCCGTTTTATTTCAAGTCGTCGTCGCCTGACGTTTCTCTGACGGATAATTACCCCCTTGTTATGCTAGATCATAACAACTTCAGATATTGACATATAGGTTATTTATATCTGGCAAATAAATCAATCCTATATCACAATTTTGTAACCAAAAAAATCATTCCACACAGAAATACCATGCCCTTTGCTTTTGTTCCATAAAGAATGAATTTTGCTTCGTGTGACATGAGCTATTGCATATGTATTGCTTTGTGCTTTACTTGGTTCTGTAAGTCAATTCTTAAGTCGCTGTAAGAAGATCTAGATCGCGCAGTTCTCACTACATCTAAGGATCCCCCATTCTTGAGTAGGGGGTAACAATTGACTGCCGTTTAGTTACAATATACAAAGATCTGTCACTACCCGTCTATTTGTAGCCTCATCTGAGGACAAATGACTGACCCCGTATGTCTTTAAGAAATGTTAGCTAGGTACCATCTTTTGCTTTCATATTTTTGTTACATTTTCTTCTGTAGTGTATGTTACCTGTTCTACAGCTTACATTATTTCTTTTTTCCTTATGTTTCCTCAGCTTCTCTCTTTATGCCTCAATTTTGTAGGCCCAAAATCCCTCATAATGCTTTGGAAAGAAGGCACGGGTTTGCTCTCTACTTTCCAGGTTACCCTGTTTATCAATTTAATGAGAATACATAGTGCTCAATTTTATGCTCATGAATTCGCAAGTCTGAACACTTCTATTTTTTGAATTTGTGCATTTTCCCTAACGGTACCAAATTTAGCATTTGTTCTTCCCAAACTATAGCCCCGCTTGGAGCACAGAACTGTTGGAAAAATTAAAGGTTTAGATCTCAGCCCTTGTTGTCAACCACATATGTACCTCACCTGCCAATGATTTCCTTTACCGAACAACACAAACATCATGATGCACACCGAACAATACCGAGACTGATGCTATTCGTAACATCAATCTGATCAAAGGTGGGGCAGCGTTGCACGCTTCCCCTCCGAGTTGTTACAAGGAGTGCATGTGAGCCACCTAGGCTCCTCCCAGCTGGCAGCCAGCTGACAGCCAGGAGCCCATAACTTAGTGGCGAAGGGAGGGTTGGTTGCTGAGGTTTCTGTTGCTTAAAGGGGTTTTGTGCAAGAATGATGTCCTTGTTTGTAATGTTCTAGGGACTAAACTATAAAAGTATTTGTGACACTATTGCTACTTCTTGTACTGCGTACAAATCGATTTGCATTTATTTTGCAGTTCTTGGAACATTTTCATGCCTGCTTCGACATTTGCCATGTGTACTTGCTCTGACTTAGATATGGGTGGCTTGAAATCATCAAGTGCTAGATCTGTTCTATAATTGAGTGGATTATGCTAAAATTAGTGAGGTGAATTCGAGTGTGTTCCTATTGCAACATGGTGTTTAATTATCAAGGGTGTGATCACATTTTATCTGTTATCAAAATAGAGAAAATGCAAGTGATCAATATAGAACCATTTTCTTTTTGTCGACGAGTATCTCTATATTTGTTCATGAACTTTTGTTCAAATAAGCAACCAAATTGTAGGCACAAAATGAATGCACTAGTATTTTCTATATGCTCATGAAGACTAAAGTCGAGGTCAAGCATTGCCAACCAAGGCTGCACTTCTATCGATTTTCAACATCATGGAGGTTGAGCTTCGTCGACCTTAGCATGCGCTCTTAGCTCTAGAGATATGGTCGTTGCTAATGGCCTCGTGTTTATAGATTAACGATTAAAGTTGTCTTATATATTATAAATCCTTAGTTTTTATATTACTAAGATTTTATATTACTACAATGCGACATCAATTAGTTGTGCCAGCACCGTGGCTTGCAGGAATGGGGCTTCCCTGTTTCCTCTCCATGTCCCCCTCCATGTTCCCGCCACGTGTCGTCATTGGATTGGCTCTCTAGTTAATTAGTGATGTAATTAATTTATGTAGATGATTAATTAGACTGGTAATTAATTAATATAATACTAATTATTTGCACTAATATTTTATACTAATTAATTATCAGTCTAATTAATCATCTACATTAATTAATTACCTCACTGATTAACTGGAGAGCCAATCCAATGATGACACGTGGCGGGAACATGAATGGAAACATGGGGAGGAAACAGGGAAGCCCCATTCGGCTTGCAGATGCTGCTCGCTGTGTGGCTGTTTATCCGGTCAAAATTATCTCCGACACGAACAAGGGCTTGGTTTTTTTATTTATGACATGGTTTTTTGTCAGGCACCCAGATTTTACAATTTGGATTCCTCTGTGATTCCACTGTACTATTCCCTGGATCAGTAGATAGTGCTCACAGTTACAGTAATGGATATCAAATTTCATATCATGCGGAAGCTAAAGTAAATTAATAGACTTACTCATGGGCCGATTAGGCCGAAATCAATAAATTGCAGCAGCGGAATGAAGCACACAGGTGGGACCTTCAGGACATGCCCACAGGCAGCCAACTGGAGGTTCGCGACCTAGCCCTTGACATCTTCATCTTCTCTGCCAGCATGTCCAATCGTGTTGCTGAGGCGAGGTGATCTGATTCCTGATTCTGAATTTGTCCCGAAAGCGAGTGTGAGCACAAACCACCGTGCTCCGCGAGTCAATACACAGAATGCAAATAAATAGTATGCATGGCTTGTCAAAGGAGAGGCTCGGGTCATTTTATTTGCCAAAAATCGCTTTTAGCAGCATTATTGTTATTTAAGCATAGTGTTATTATTGCTTTGTATTCCACCACGTGTTGTAGGCAAGTTCTTAAAGAGTAGGTCCCCCATAAAATAAAGAGTGCCTCGGGCAAGAGCTTTGTCCTCTTCGCTATTTCACTCTCTGCCCCCGTGAGCAAGGGCGAGGTATTCGCTGTATATCTATCTTACCTTACCAGATATCATTTCTATAAGGATCCTGTCTACCCAAACATCATAAACCTCTTGTGGCATCATAGGAAGGTCTTGATCCTTTGTTAGTTCACTTCTCGTTCCCCGTGGAAATCGATACCTGGAATACTCCTGGTGAAAGCTACATTGACAACCATACGCTTGCGGTTTATCTGTTTGCCACCTTTGGTGTCAACAAGCTTTCTGGCGCCGTTGCTGGGGAATGGTAGCTGTTCTTAATAAAGAATCGAGTCGTCCAAGTTATCCTTGTTTTATCTTTCTTTTCCTTTTATCCTTTTCATACCATGAATCAAACACCCATCTCTCATCTCGCCGCTCCAAAGGGCGCTTGTTTGGAGCCACCACCATCATCAAATCCCATCCTTTCATTTAGCTATGAGCTTTGCCATAGCCTCATAGCCATGGTCCGGGAGAAAGCCTTCGCTGGGAAAGAAGATGAAAACCCGTACACTCATCTACGTGAACTCGAGACTTTGTGTTCATTGTTCTGCATTGCGGGTATGACAGAAGAAACCTTTAAGTGGAAGCTATTCCCGTTCTCCTTGACGGGAGTAGCCAAACAATGGTATGCTCATACCGTAGGAAGTGTGCAAGGAGATTGGGAAGAGCTACAATCCAAATTCTGCCTATCTTTCTTCCCTATCTCTCGTGTTGAACGTCTTCGAGATGAGGTCCTAACCTTCAAGCAAAACAAAAAGGAACCTCTAGATGAGGCCTAGGACCGTTTCCAATATCTAGCATCATCTGGCCCTGATCTTGCGATACCCGAGCCGATGTTTTTGCAACATTTCTACTCTAGTCTCAGAAAACATTCCGCACAATACCTTGACAAATCCTCTAGAGGAGCTTTCCTACATCTTTCCTCTAGTCAAGGGAGAGAAATTCTAAATATTCTTGAGAACGCTCCCTGGCTTAACTTTCCTGATGAATCTTCTGAGGAAGAAGAGGAATTGACCCCCAAGCAAGAAGAAATCTTGATAGCTGAATCACCACCAATCCCATCCAAAGATTCTACCATCGATCCCGAACCACAAATACCACAAATTTCGAGGGAAGAAGAAATTCACCACCTCAATCTTTCCTTCGATTTCGAGGCCAATCTCTTACCAGATTTTGATGATTTTGGGAATGCCTGGAACTATGACTTCCAAAAGAGACCCTCAAAGAAACATCTTCTAAAACCTCTCAAGGAAGGATCTCTTCAAAAGCCTCCCAAATCAACATCATCTTGCACCTCGAATCATCATCCGACAAAAACTAGGTTATCTGACGAGCTTTCAAATCAAACGACGAGTGAGCCCAAAGAAGGAGAACCAAGATGTTTAGAAGCACAACCTTTCTTGTTCCCTTCTACGCTCACATCTGACATGTCATCCAAACCTGTTTTTAACCCAAAGGGTGAGCTCATGTCAATCCCTCTAACAACCATGACCCATCCAAGCCTAAAGGAGGATTGTCATGAGGAAGAAAGTGCTCACCCTCTCATCAAGCTCAGGGAAATCTTGGACAACCAAATGTCCAAGGAATGTCATAGGCATGCAATGATGAATACAAAGTTTTTGCCTATGAACATTCATGAGAAGGAAGAAGTTATCAATGAGCATGGAAGTTATTTCCTGACCATCCCATCAAATCCATGCTTCCATGAGAAATATTTCTGAATCAATCTTTCTCTCTGTCATTACTACCTGTGCGATCTACAACCCCTGCTTGCTCCTTGTTCATAAAATCTTTGAAAGGATGGTTGTAGATGCTTTTGTTTATCATAAATATTGCAAATCTCGTAGTGTTTTGGCATGAATCTTGAGACAGGTTGGTGTTGAAGGGGAGACCGCTTCACCAATATGAGATGCAATGTGAAGGTTTCCCAAAGACGAGCTTGTGTCTTAAAATAAGCACTTCCGGGAGATAACCCGAGCTTTCATCACCTTCTCTAATAAAATTGAGCTTAAGAATATAATTATGAAATTAGTTCCTTTGGGTATTTTTGTCACTAACCATTCAGGTTTGAACAAAAAGAACGATGGATCGAAACACAAGGCAAGACCAACCAAACACCATTCAACAATGAAGCAAACTCAAGTGAGAATTCAACCACCCAAACTTGATTTTGTTCAACACCTAGTGCTGCAAAATCCAAGTGTGGGGGGAAGAACCTCTCTAAGTACCTTATGACTTGCTTCATTTGTTGTTAATGTTGTCTGGTTTGCCTCTAGACCCTGTTTTCTCTTTATGCCTTGATCACCTTGCTTATCACATAAAAAAACAATAAAAATAATAAAATAATGCTACTTTGGTCCACCATCCATGTTCTTGCTTGAAGGAATCTCTATATACTCTCATGCTTCCTTTTCTACACTAGTATATGTTGGTTTGGTTGTGCTGATCGATGGTGCTTCCATAGGTTGTTTAAATTAAGCGTGGTGCTTAGGTTAAATATCCTTCCATAATCAAATTATATATGGTGTCTAGTTTGATTATTGAACCAAAATATACTTGTCTAGAATTTGGTTGTACACATGGACTAACCCTTGCAGGAAAATTTTCAAATTATGATGGGTAAGTCATGAGATCATTCTTGGAGACAAATCAAGGCGTGAGGTACCTTTCAAAAGTTGTACACATCTCTACCCTAGCCTTGTTTGAGTTTTGAAGTTTTGGTGAACAATTAAAGGAGCATCGTTTAAAACATGGGATAAATGTCTATGCTAACTAAAATGCTAAATCAAGTCTTGTTTAGCATAGGAGAGAACCTTTGGCTCCATGACAACACCACCCCTTGTCCTCAAAAGTTGTATGTATTCCTTCGAGTATGTGTTGTCCATTAATCTTTTTACAGGAATGAAATGACACCATCAACACTCCAATTGGATGAATGGAGAAAAAGGTCCAAACACAATGCCAAGATCCACAAAAAAATGGCATGACCAAAAGGATAAGAAAGAAGGAGTGAAAGCTAGGAGACAAGATGTTCATGATCAACTCAAGATGAGAGGCTAGCCAAGCAAGGAAAGCTTCAAGCAAAAGAGAAGGACCATCAATAGTTTCTACCCCTGGTCACATGGTGCCACCATGCTCCAATGTCAAAGGTAACATCTCAAGGTAAATGATCAATATCCGAAGGTTTTTCCTTGAATCTGGTATGCACATAAATGAAGAATTTGACATGATTAAGTTACAACATTGCATGATATAACTTAGTTAACTCAACATGTCTTCTTTGTTTTTTGTTCATAGCCTTTCACACCTTTTTCTTGATCTCCAAGACATAGACTTGTTGCACGAAAAAGTTGAGCATTTTTGGCCACAGAAGGTAGGTCAATCGGCCACTCATGAGGTCGGGCGACCGAGCTCCTTCCACAAATCATGCTCAAATTTTGTACACACATGTTTTATGAGGTGCACAAGCTACACAAGAAATTTGAGGGCATTTGGCCACAAAAGGTAGTTCGGCCAACCCCCAAGGGGTCGGCCGACCGGTCTTTTTCCACCAAATGAGCTCAAATTCTGCACACATGTTCCTTGGGGATGTATGTCATGATTATGTAAAGTTTGACATGTTTTGCCATAGGTGGTAGGTCGGCCAACGCCTCCATAGATCGGGCGACCGAGCTCCTTTGGCCAAATGTTATCAAATTCTACATACATGTTCATCTCTCCCTTTCTATCTTATCACCCATGTTATAAAAACAAATAAGGCACATGAAGTCAACCTTGTCTTTCTCAAATCATACATGATGCCTATGTCCAATTTAAGAATGAATAAATGTTTGTTCTACTGGTGTTTTTCCACCAGTAGAACACCTGCACTTGATGTCTACCTTGTCTACTGGACCAGAACACTGTTCCGGCCAAGTGTGGGGGGGTTGTCCGATGCCCCAATTCCTCAACCGAACACCAAACGGAAAAACGGAGCCTGGAACATTACTAAGCAATGAAAAAGATGTTGGCACGCCAAATTTGAGCCCGAACGGCCACAAAAAGCCTATTGGCCGACGGCTCAAATTTTGAGAAACAGAAAACAACATGTGCAGGAACACATCTCTTGGAGAGGAGACACACCTAGGAGGGCTAGATGCCTCCAGGTGGGGTTGGCCGACCCCACCCTGGGGCCCTGGGCCCACCTGCCAGCCTCCATTGCTGCTACCTTACTTCTAAACGATGGTTTGACCCTTCCTCTCCTCTTTTTAGTACATGTTTACACACTTTGGTGAGTTTTCATGAAAATAAAACGAACCAAAACCGCACTTGATTTAAAATTTTGAAAACTGGTATGTTTATGACGTTTTGAGATAGAAGCTTGCATAAAGTTTGTCCCTTATACATATACTTATGCTTGTGGGAAAATATCTTTATGGGAAAATCATATTGACTAAGTTGTTGTGAAGTGTGATATGGTTCTGGCTTAGAAATCCTACCTTTTCTATTCAAAGTACTTGGAGAATTTGTTTTTGATAAAATCGTCATAAAACCATAGTGTCACATACTCCTCAATGGTGAGAATTTCCTACCAAAGCCATATGCTATGCTCATATACGTTCAAAAACCTTCTACATATGCTGCTTGTTATTGTTTTGAGTCTAGTCAAACCTTGTTGACCCTTGTTGAGAAATCTATCATGCTCCCAAGATCAAGATCACGTACACGCTATATACAAATGCTACTTCTACACTAGAAGTACGCAAAAACATGCCATTCATATCCACCAAATAAATACTCCGAAGTTTGTATAGTGTGATCTCTCTCTAAAGTGCTTGCAAAAGAGACATGGGCTATGCAAAAGTATTGAAAAAGAAAGAAAAAAATGGACATGTGAAAGTCCAAGCATAGAAAAAGTAAAAAAGGAGAAAAGATAGCCATGTCTCAAAATAATCATAAGATAAAGAGGGAGATCATACTTGCTAATGGAGTACAATAAAGTTTATCATCATGTTTCACACACATGCACATCTTGATCTAGGATTATGACATTTTTCTCCTTGGATCCTTGTTTTGACTTTACAACATATGCAATACAAGTATGCAATCATGTTTATCCCTACCTGAGCTCCACATAAGCTTTTTAGAAGTAGGATGAAAGAGAAGGCAATACTATGCTATGCCTTGGTAAGGGTTCATACACCATTGAGCGATTTGAGAGTACAATTTGAGGAGTATAAGTGAACTATGCTTTTTATTGTGAAAACTTTTGAAAAACTCCAAGTTATTAAGATGTGAAAATGGGATGATGACTTTGCTTCGAGAAGTGTTCCACTTTTCAACCTCTAAAGGATATATGCTAGCCAATGCCACATATCCCACCTATATAAGGAATGTTTTGGAATGACCTTTATGTTCGCTGTATATCTTAAGATGTTATGTTCATTATTACTTTCTTTCTAACCTTTACTCGAGGACGAGCAAAGAGCTAAGTGTGGGGGAGCTTGTTGATGATGATTTCGTCACAGTTCTGGATATCAAAAACATCACAAAAGTGTCACTTATGAAGGGAGATAAGCTAACCATGATTGATTTTGGTTCAAATAACTTGGTTCTACATGTACATGGTATATTTGAGCATACAGGTGAATGGCGGTAGAAAACAGAGCTAAAGGGGGCAACCCTAGGGTCGGTCGACCCTAGGGGGTCGCCCAACCTCCCTAACCATCCGACAAGCCTCCAAATGCCCCCAATCCTAGGCATGATCCTCCAAACACACTCATGATCAACCACAACCATCAGATGAAGAGTGTGTTTGTTCTGGACGGCTCACAGTCGCCGCACACAGATCGAATGGCCCACATATGGAGAAACCGACGTGCAAATGGACAAAGGGCTACATATACCCCTCAAGGAACATGTCAAGAGGGCCCACAAGGAGGGGGAGGCCCCACATGGAAGTGTGGGGGGTCGGCCGACCCCCCAGGTCGCCCGACCTAAAGAAGTCACCCAGATGCAGCCCACCGACTCTTGCTTGCCTCCATGCACCATGGTTGATCTTATCTTCATCTCCACCGTTGATTGAAGGTCGGTTTGATCTTGTGGATGAGATGGAGAGGCACACGGATCGCTGACGTGGCACTTGAGTAGCCCCTACTCCACCTCCTACTATAAATACCCCCTACTCCCTCACTCTCAAGTCATGACCACAAGGAGCAAAGCTACTCTACATAGAAGGGATAGTCCCTCTTTTAGGCCCCATTTGGCACAGCTCTAGCTCCGAGATCTATGCTGGATCTGTAGTTTGTTGACTAAATTAAAGTGATTTAAATATTTTTATTTAATATATAATATAAATGAAATGAGTCATGTAAATGCACTTAACATGCCTGCAACTCTAGATCCAGGATTTCCTAGAGCTACAGATGACCAGCTCTAGAAAATCTACAGATTTCCTAGAGCTAGAGCTCTGCCAAACGGGGCCTTAGTCAGTATCCAAGATAGGGAGAGAGTGAGGGGAGTGCGGAGAAGAGCCGGGCCTGTCTGGTGTCTTCTCCAAGCTGTACCTTGGCGGATGCGATCTTCTTGTAAGTAAACATCCGAGATCCTTTGCGGTATTTGATTCCTGGTTATAGTAAGTGATATACAACTTGATTCTCATTGGTATGCCACTTTACTTTAGTAGAGTGGTCTAGTCTCGCTAAGGGAACTTAGTGTCGGACGGCTAGAGTAGTGATATATAGTGTAGACATGGTGTCTAGGCTATACCTTGCCTGTGTATACTACTTGTCGCACGGATTGTTGTGGTAGCTAGCAGGTGGTGACAGCCCTGTCTAGCCTTTGTATTCCACCTCGTGTCGTAGGCAAGTTCTTAAAGAGTAGGGCCCCCATAAAATAGAGAGTGCCTCGGGCAAGAGCTTTGTCCTCTTCGCTGTTTCACTCTCTGCCCCCGTGAGCAACAAGGGCGACATATTCGCTGTATATCTATCTTACCTTACCAGATATCGTTGCTATAAGGATCCTGTCTACCCAAACATCATAAACCTCCTGTGGCATCATAGGACGGTCTTGAATCTTTGTTAGTCCACTTCTTGTTCCCCATGGAAATCGATACCTGGAATACTCCTGGTGAAAGCTACATTGACAACCGTACACTTGCGGTTTATCCATTTGCCACCTCTGGTGTCAACAACCACCAAAAGCCCCACCTCAAAAACAAGTGTGGATCCAAAAGCCCAATCACCTGAGAAACCCTTTGGACACACTTCCTGCCATCCTTAAGGAAACCCTTCCTAAAGCTCCTCCCAAAGTGACACATCACCACAAGAGAGTGAACCAACAACCCAAGAGAGAGGTGAGCTTCCATTGTGAGTATTGCCATAGAGATGGTCACTTGGTTGAGTTCTGTTTCAGGAGGAAGATGGATGAGAGGCGTGAGGTGGAGATGAACAACCGAGACATGTACCACCCTTTCCATGGTGTACATGCCCCGGATGTTCCGAGGCGCACTTCTAGGCCTAGAGGTGCAAGGCCTCAAGGTACTAGGCCTCGTGGTGGTCATGCCCGGCGGGATCCTAGTTTTGGTAGCTATGGACCCCGTGGCGGTGGCTTTGGTTTTTACCCCCCTAGCAGACCATGTTTTCCCTATCGTGGTGATCGCTTTCCCCTAGGCATAGGATGAGTGGTTTTTCTCCTAACCATTTTCTTGAGCAAATGGCTCAACACAGGTATGTTTCACAGTTTACTAACCCTAGTGTTGCGACATTTGCCCCTCCTATGTCTTTCTATTGAGCAAGACGGAGGCCTAGAGAACATATGGCTCATGGATTCCGGGTGTTTGCGCCACATGACCAGAAGTTCTAAATGGTTCTCCAACCTCAACCCCGTGCATGGTAAGGAATACATCACATTCGGGGATAACAGCAGAGGTAAGGTTGTCTCTCGTGGTGCCATTTAGGTAAACGAGAGCTTTGTTCTCAAGGATGTTGCTTTGGTTTCGAATTTGCATTTCAATCTGCTTTCTGTTTTGCAACTCCTTGTGGACGGTTTCGAAGTGCACTTTAAGAAGGGCTTTTCTCGTGTTTTGGACTCTCAAGGAGATCTTGTTTGCCGAATTTCTCCCTTTGGTCGTGTTTTTCGTTGCGACTTCTTGAGATCCTTTGGCCCTTCTAGGTGTTTGGTAGAAGGATCTTCTTCTGATCTCTGGAAGTGGCATAGGAGACTTGGTCACTTGAGCTTTGACTTGCTTGCAAGGCTTAGTTCACTTAGCCTAATCCAAGGATTGCCCAAGTTGAAATTTGAGAAGGATCTTGTTTGCCATCCTTGTCGTCACGGCAAAATGGTTGCTACTTCTCACCCACAAGTCAACAAGGTTATGACCAAGCGGCCCAACGAGCTTTTACACATGGACACTATTGTTCAAGCTCGGGTGCGCTCACTTGGTGGGAAGTGGTATGTGCTTATGATTGTTGATGATTTTTCTCACTTCTCTTGGGTGTTTTTCATGGAGAGCAAGGATGAGGCTTCTTCGCATGCTTGAGATTTGATTTTGATGTTGCAAAATGAGTTTCCAAAGAATTCCATGAGAGCGATTCACAGTGACAATGACACAGAATTCAAGAATACTCATTTTGAAACTTTTTGTGCTTCTCTTGGACTCGAGCATCAGTTTTCTTCTCCCTATGTGCCTCAACAGAATGGTGTTATGGAACGCAAGAATTGGACCCTTGTTGAGATGGCAAGGACGATGCTCGATGAGCATAGGACTCCTAGGAAGTATTGGGCTGAGGCGATCAACACAGTTTGCTATGTGTCCAATCGCATTTTCCTCCGAGCGTTTTTGAACAAAACTTCTTTCGAGTTATGATTTGGACGTGCACCCAAGGTAAGGCATTTTCGAGTGTTTGGCTGCAAGTGCTTTGTGCTCAAACAAGGTAAGTTGGACAAGTTTGAGGCACGGTCTTCCAACGGTATATTTCTGGGTTATGCATTACATTTGAGAGCTTATCGTGTTCTTAACCTTGAAACTAACCGCATCGTGGAGACCTGTGAGGTCACATTCCATGAAACAATGCCTTGTTCGACTTCTGTCTTTGAGCATGCAGGAGAGAAAGAGTTGGGCGAGAGCATTTTTGTGGAGGATGAGCAAGAAGACGTCGATTGGGGTGATCCCGAGCTGACTCCACCGGCTGCCCCTATCGAGCCAGCTTCTACCACTTCGGTTGACGGACCTGAGGCTACTGCTTCCACTACGATGGTACCGTTCGAGCCGCATGCTGAACCTGGAGGTGACCAAAGCAGCTCTTGAGGGGGAGGTCACATTTGGGAGAGAAGCCCCATGACACATCCAGCCATGCATTCACCTCAAGAGATTATTGGTGAGCTTCATGAGCGAGTCACACGCTCCAGTTTGCTCAGATTTCCCATTTCGCTCATTCTACATTTGTTGCATCTTTTGAGCCCCGAGATGTTGGACACGCACTTTTGGACTCTAGTTGGGTCAATGCTATGCATGAGGAACTTAAAAATTTTGAAAGAAACCAAGTTTGGGTTTTAGTTCCACCTCCACAAGACTGCCACCCCATAGGAACCAAATGGGTTTTCAAAAACAAACAAGGGGAAGATGGGATAGTAGTGAGAAACAAAGCGAGGTTGGTGGCCCAAGGGTTTTGCCAGAAAGAGGGTATAGACTATGAGGAGACCTTTACCCCTGTAGCTCATTTAGAAGCCATTAGGATCCTCTCAGCATTCGCTGCTTCTAAGGGTTTCAAACTTTTTCAAATGGATGTTAAGAGTGCTTTCTTGAACAGGTTTATAGAGGAAGAGGTCTATGTTAGGCAACCCCCCGGTTTTGAGAATCCCAAGTTTCCAAACCATGTGTTTAAACTTCAAAAAGCTTTGTATGGTTTGAAGCAAGCCCCTTGAGCTTGGTATGCTCGTTTGGAAACATTTTTGCTTGCGAAGGGCTTTGAAATGGGATCTGTTGATAAAACTTTGTTTCTCCTCAAGCATGGCAATGACACTTTGATAGTCCAAATTTAAGTGCATGATATCATTTTTGGTGGTTCTTCTCATGCTTTGGTTGCGAAGTTTGTAGATAATATGAGCAGGGAATTTGAGATGAGCATGATGGGTGAGCTGACCTACTTCCTCGGGTTGCAAATCAAGCAAACCCGCGAGGGTACATTTGTGCACCAAGGGAAATACACCAAGGACATCCTGAAGAAGTTTGATATTGTAACACCCTAAAAATATCTTTGCAATTTAATGTATTAATTAGGGCTTTTATTTGTTTAGTAAACATATTATCTTAGACCAAATAAACATTTTCCTTGAATTATGTAAAAAATACAAAGTTCAAGAACATATTTGTAACATACATTTTGGAGCACTGAGTTTTGGTTGAGTGTTGGGCTAGATGGTTTAATTTGAATTCAAAACTCCTTTGAATTTGAGCGAAGTTTTGAAAAGATAAAAGAAAAAGGATTTTCAATTGAAAAATCTCCCTCAAGCCACTATCTGGCCTAAACCAGTAGACCAGCCCACCCCTCCCTTCCTTTCCCATGCGCGCGAGGCCCACTACCTCAGCCCACTTTGGCCGATGCACCTGTGCCCTCTCCACTCTAGCTCTCGCTGACAAGAGGGGCCTACCTATCGGTGCTTTTGTTTTCTGCTCTCTCTCTCTCTCTCTCTCTCTCTGTCTCGCTGGAGGATGGGGCCACACCGTCAGCCGTTGGTCGCTCGCTCTCTCTGTTTCTCTGTGTTGTGGGACTTGCGTGCCAGCCACCTCCCTCCTTCTTCCTCGCAGCGCCGAAGAACCCGTGCAGGCTTCAACGCGGTCATCAACTCCGGCCTTCACTGCCTCAGTGAATGAGAGCCTTCACGAGCCTGCCTTCAAGCCGCAGTGATGTCAACCCTTAACCGCGTCCGTTACTGCTTTTCTCGGCCCTCCTCTGCCCTATAAAGTAGTCGTCGGTGCCTCTGCTCCTCTCCTTTGGCCGCCGCACTGTTTTACCTTGCACAAAGCTTTGCTGCCGTCGAGACCGAGCCCAGGAGCTCCGCGAAGCTTCACTGCACCTGCTGGTACTTCCCTTGGCCCTTCTTTGCCTTTCTACACACAAAATCGAGCTCACCGGCGGAAATTGCCTTGTAGTGCACCGCCGCTCGTCACAGACCCCCTCGGAGCCCGTAACGTCACCAAGGATCATCGTGCTAAGCCTCTGGTATCGCCCGCTTCTTCCCTGTGTTTTCAATTTCGCGCTTGTTGCTCGGTAGCACGGAAGTGGCAGGAGCAGTGCCACCGGTGATGGCGCCGCTGTGGGGCGGAGCCCTCCGGCTAGGCCACGACCCCCAAGATCACCCCTATCGGGTTCGCTGTGGCTCGAATATCGCATAGGTGTAGTCGGTAGGGTTCGGGGCGGCCGGAATCGCCCAGTCGGTGAACTCCGATGAGCTTAGGTCGTCGGCGTCAATGGTGCCGCCATCTCCAAGCTGAACAGCAGCGGGGATCTTTCCCCTTTTTCACGGGCACCGCTGGATCTGAGATGAACGGCTAGGATTAGATCTTACCGGTTCGGGGTCCCTCGGCTCGCGGACCAGCCGTGGACTCGGACCACGCCTTCACGCACGTGCAGTTCACAGCACAGTGGTGCACCGACCCAATCGGAGTAGGCCACATGGCTCGAAGTCAGCCCACGTGGTCAACACCCCGACAGTTGTTGTCACTTTCAGTGGTAGGTGATATATCTGTTAATAGTGAAGTGTTACTTCATCACTCTCGAGATGTACTGATCTAGTCTTTCAGAGATGTTTATCAGGATAAAATGTGTGTCCGCGTGTTTACAGGAATGAGTATGCGTGTACGTATATGAGCGTCTTCAAAACAAACATATATGGAGACAAACTCTAACAAATTTTGAAATTATTACCCTCTGCTGTTTAGTAATGGCGACTATGATGCAGGTGCCACGCAGATAAGCGGATAACGCCGGCAGGGAGAGTGGTGGCGGCGTAGCTATCTGCAGATGCTAACGTCCCACCGATAGCGTGCCCTAATGATTCAGCTGAGCTTAAAAAACCAGATGCATTGATTTGTCAAAAAAAAAACCAGTTGCATTGATTCGTCAAAAAAAACCAGATGCATTATGTTCTACTTTTTTTATCAGAAGAGCAGTGGCGGCGCTTCACTATCCATGAAAGCAAAGAACTAAAAAGAGTCAGAAATTACTTGCCTTGAATGTTTGTGTGATCCGGTAATGGCGTTGTTACCCGAGTGAATGCAAGGTAAAGAATACCGGAAATACAGAGTGCATGGTACGGGAACCTGCTCGACGTGAGCTTTGGGCTACTCCGGTGTACGTGACCGACGGAGTGGGCTTTGGGGACGGAGGAGAGACATTCTTCTTCCACGAAAAGCGCGGTGGTTGCCATGGAAAAGGAAACGCAACGAAGACGCACCCATGCGTATGAGACTACCGACACATTCAGTGGTTGAGCCGGGCACCTTCTGAATAGAACATCAGAACCATCGCACACTGTCACGTCATGAGCAGCTCGAGTTCGGCCGGCGCTGCTCGTGGCTGTGCTACCCTCCAATGCGCTGCCCGTGTCGCTTCATGCGTTGCTTTGATCGCAGTCGCAGGACCATTGGTGGTTACGCGTACTGTTTTCAGCAGCTGTATACGGGGTAGTACAGATAAGGTTATACTTATACGAACACACGGGATGGACGCATCACATGCACGCGTGTTTCCCTGGGATCCCCACATACATACAGGTTTCAGCCCGGCCGTATCGTCATCTCCATCACATGAGCCGGTGCGTATCGACACGCAGGGACCGTGTCTCCTCGCAGCCCAGAAACCGGTTTCAGATGACCATTGTTAGGAAACCTGGACTCTATCCAGAGTCCTGATCTAATTGGGCACCCCACCGTAGACTACCCCCCCTCATTATGTACCCCGATGCAATCTAAAGCAATAAAGAAAGACCAGGAGTTCTCTCTACCTCTCTGTGTTCAATCTATTCTCTCTGTGATTCTGTGATTGATTCGTTCTTGATCTAAGCAGAGAAATCGCTCGGATGGTCGCCAATGACGGTTTGTCAACACGTTATCAAGACGACTTCGCTCCGTGAACGAGGTAATCATCGGTTACGATTGATTTTCTAGATCGCTTTTGAATCTATATTTTCTTTTCGCGTTCTAGATTGAAATTCTACGGTGCAAATCCACCCCCAATCTACCACGAGCAGACTTGAAGTCGCCGGCACAATGCCGATCGGTAGATTGTGAAACGGGGTAGATGTTGATTGCACTGTAGATTAGAAATGATGCAAATCCGCCCTAATCTACCGCGAGCAGACCTGAAGTCGCCGGCACAATGTCGATCGGTAGATTACGAAGAGGGTAGATGATGATTGCATCGTAGATTGGAATCGGAAAATATATGCATTATTTTCTATTCAGTTGCTGCACAACCATTGCATGGAAAAAGGAAATCTTGCATAATCACTATACGAGAAAAATTGGCATTGTTTCTCTGTTTTGCTCGGCATGGCACAACAAAGAAAAATCGGCATAGCCACCGTGCAAGATGCGCGCGCAACGGTCGTCGCCAGCAATGGTGTGGAACCCGAAAGCCGGCAAGAGCCCCCGCATGGCACCGCCGACGCCTCGATGCATGTGCTCGGCCTGAAGCCGAACCCCACCACCTGAGGTGCGCCGCCCGCAGCCGGCTTGCCGTTGGATCCCGCGCGCCATATCACCCCCGGTCCACCGCCGGTCTCGCCGCCAGAGCGCGCCGTGTTCGCCGCCGTCCGCGTTGGCCTCGGCGCTGCTCGTCCGTCGTTGGCCTCGCCACCCCAACCCCGTCGGAGTCGATTCGCCGCAAGGCCGCATTGACCGCCGCCGGCCGGCCTCCGCCCGCTTTGCGCCATGAGCCGACCTCGCCGCTTGCGCCTCGCGTCGGCCCGCGCGGCACGGCAACGCAACGCCGGCGGCCTCGCGCCGCCGCGCGGCGCCGCCGCCACCGCCGGTCTGCCGCGCCGCAGCGCGCTGCCGCCGCGCCCCACTCCGCCGCGCCGCGTCGCCCGAGAGCCGCCATTCGCACCGCCGCCAACCAAGACGGTTGAGCCGCGCCGCCACTTGATGCCTAGGGGTAGGGGAAACCCTACCCCGCATCCTTTGATCCGCTCGGGTGGGCCGACTGGGCCGTAAGAAGGCCGGAAGGGGGAGGGCAATAGAAGGATGGGCCGTCGGCTGATGGGCTGGGATCAATCGGCGGGATGGGCCGGGAAGGGGGAGTCGATGGGCCGCGGGGTGAGGAAAGTGATGGGCCGGCCGGTGGGGTGGTGGCACCGGTATTTTGCGAAAACGCCATCCCATTTATGTGTTTTACCGTAAGGCCCTACAATTTGCATACAAGTCCTGAAATTTTGCAGGGAAGGCCTCGTAATTACCGAAAATTGCGAATAAGCCCTCAAATTTACGAGCGGGTCCAGAATTTTGCAGAAAACCCCTCGGTAAATCAGAAAATTGCGCGAATTTTTCTCTGAACTGAAATTTTGCGCATAAATCCCAAGAAAGTGCACAATTTGCTGAAATTTCATATTTTAGCATAAAAGGGCCTCGGGAATCCGAATTTTGCATCAATTTTTGCATTGAAGCTTATTTATTTATGCCATTATTATTCTCTGTATTTTCTGTATTTATTTACTGTTTTTGGTTAATTGTAATTATTTTAATTGCTTTTAATCACTGAAATTAGCAGTAAAATTATAGAAAATGCACAGAAAATTATGAAACATTATGGGAAACTATTGCACCACTTTATTTACTTGTAGTAAATTTTCCATGCATGTTTACCTGCAGTAAACTTATTTTATTTCGTTCATACATGTAGATGAATGGAATTTCGAACCAGGAGTTCGAGGAGCTGGCCCAGCATGGCCGAAACTATCTGACATGGGCATCCGATGTCGAGATTGTGCTTGGGGGCCGGAAGCTCGGCGCAGCTATTGGGATAAGCGGACAGAAAGACGCTAGACCCACACCTGAGGAGAATGATCAGGTACTTCATTTTCTCAAGCACCATCCCTGCTCAACTCTCAAGAATGAGTATCTGGCAGAGAGAAATGTGCTAGCACTCTGGACCGCACTCAAGAAGCGGTTTGAGAGGCTCAAGTACACCATTCTTCCTCAAGCAGAGCAGGAGTGGATCAGACTGAGGTTTGCCGACTTTAAAATGGTCGGGGAGTACAATTCTGCCTTGCACAGGATTTGTACAAACCTTAAACTCTGTGGCAAGGAGATCACAGAGGACCAGAAGATCGAGAAGACCCCGCCCACTTTCCACCCCGTCTTTATGCAAAGTTGCGCAACTATCGCCAAAACGGCTACAAGGAGTATGCCGAATTGATTGATATGATGCGTAGCCGAGGCTCGTGACGAACTTCTCCGCAAGAATTACGTCTCGCAGCCCACAAGGCGCTCGCCGCCATGAAGCCAACGCTAGCGACCTCAAGGTGCGAAAGCCCTTGATGAAGAAAAGGGGAAGAAGGGTAAGATCGTTGCCCGTAAAGGCAAGTCGATGCTCCAAACGACAAAAGGCTAAAAAGAGTGACAAAACCTATGGCCAGCAGAACTGTGGTTGTTACAAATGTGGCAAGTGGGGACATTGGTCGCGGATATGCAAAGCACCGCAACATGTCATTGATGCCCACCAAGCTCGTAAGAAGAATGGCAAAGGGCAACCGAAGCCCACTTTGCGATCATTGAGGGGGAGCACGGCTGGCGCTTTCGGAGATGATGGAGGTTGAGTCCATCCCAGCAAGAAGAACCCTCACGACTTAGAGGCAGCCACACCATGATCTCTCTTGAAGAAAATGTCACTGCTGAGGAAATAGCCGAAGAAGTCAATGATTTTCTAGTTGATTCCGTCTGATGCACAGAATGCATAAGACGTTAATTGTCATTTATTTTGTGTTAAATGGACAAGTTTAGAACTTGCATGGTTGGTGCTTTAGGATTTTGCTTTCTCATAATGGTTGGATGATTTTGGAATAAAGCATTCATTTATTCAGTTTATATTGGCATTATATGTTCTGATATTGGTGTATTTTATTTATGTGTTGAATGCCTTCTAATACATGTTAATTAAATACGTTATATTAGAACACGTGTGGCACCCTATGGAGGAAGTATGCCTTGCCGACAGCGGCACAACGAATACCATCTTAAGAGAGACTAAGTATTTCGATGATCCGTAAGAGCACCGCACCTTACGACAATCCCCGGAAGCGATGCATGTATAATCGGTTCCGGAAGAGCTACAATTATACTTCCCATGGGCACAACTTTGGTCATTGAAGAAGCCTTATTGTACCCAGAATCGACTAGAACTCTCCTAAGTTTTAAGGATATTCGCACCAATGGTTTCCACGTTGAGACTGACGAAGAGTACGGTAAGGAATACCTGCTCATCACGAAGCACGAAGAAAATGGCAAAACAATATTAGAAAAGCTTCCTTCACTTGAAACAGGGCTATATTATACCACAATTAAAGCGCTAGCAGCATAATCGCTCAAAACAGTGTTTAGAAGCTCTGAACTCTTCTGTCTCTGGCATGACAGATTAGTCCACCCAAGTCTTAGGATGATGAGAAACATAATAAATAACTCACATGGGCATAATATTAATGTAAAGAATTTCCCGAATCATGAAGATTTTGTGTGCCCTGCATGTGCCACCGGGAAACTAATTACTAGACCCTCCACTCTGAAAGTGAAGGATGAAGTCCCTGCATTCCTGGAACGCATCCAGGGAGACATTTGCGGTCTCATTCAGCCCGTCTCAGGGCCGTTTAAGTATTTCATAGTGCTCATTGACACTTCTTTGAAGTGGTCATATGTGGGTTTGTTGTCCACAAGAAACCACGCCTTTGCAAAATTGATCTCGCAGATCATTTGCATCAGAAATGTGTTTCCAGATCATCATATCAAGTCCATTCGAATGGACAACGCCGGAGAATTTACTTCAAAGACATTTGATGATTATTGCATGGCGATGGGAATTGCAGTTGAGCACTCGGTACCGCATGTCCATACTCAGAATGGTTTGGCAGAGGCATTAATTAAAAGAATTAAATTTATTGCCCGACCCCTCTTGCATAAAAGTAATTTGCCAGCTACATGTTGGGGACACGCAGTCCTTCATGCAGCGAATCTCATCAACCTTAGACCTTCGGCGTACAACATCCATTCACCTATGCAACTAGCGCAAGGGTCACCACCGAAAGTTTCCCATCTTAGGAGGTTTGGATGTAAGGTTTATGTACCGATACCACCTCCGCAGCGAACTGCAATGGGCCCACTCCGCAAGACTGGGATATACGTTGGTTATGAGACTGCATCCATAATCAGGTATTTGGAACCCATGTCGGGAGATTTGCATACTGCCCGCTTCGCTGATTGCATTTTTGATGAAGATAATTTCCCGTCATTAGGGGGAGGAAATCAACCCGTTGATGAAAAATGTCGGGAAATTACATGGGAAGCCACGGGTATTCATGCACATGATCCGCGCACTAGTGAAACTGAAAAAGAGGTCCAGAAGATCATCGACTTGCAAGCATTAGCAAATCAACTGCCCGATCACTTTAGTGATTTGAAGAGCATGATTAAGTCGCATGTGCCTGCACGCAATGCACCGGAGAGGGTTGAAATACCAAAGAAAATTGAAGGTATCCTAATCCCGCCCGAGGCCTCGAATAAAAGGACGAGAACTCCGGTTCCTCGAGTCCAAAGTAACCGGGACGCCGCTGAAAAAGGATAAAAGGGATTTATCACACCGATCATTGAAGTTCCCTGAATGAGAAGGGGAGCCAGTTGAGACCTGGCACAAGTATGACACCTTCGAAAAGGGCATACCGGATCTGAATATCCCCATCGGCATGGATGTGTGCGCACACATCGGCCGAAAAACTAAAGGGACTTGCCACCGCAATTGAAAGAAGCGATGTGCAAGGTAAAGCTCTAGCGAAGCAATCGCTCCGAAGAAGCAACTCATGAAGAAATAGCTATAAATTATGTGCACACGGAGAGTCCTGAATAGGACAACAGCTAATATCGATATCTACTTCGCAAAGAAAATTGCCACCATCATCGATCTTGATCCCGAGCACGCATCGCTCACTGAATGTAAGAAAAGATCAGATTGGGAAGATTGAAGAAGGCAATAGCAACCGAATTGCTATCTCTGAATAAAAGAGAGGTGTTTGGGCCAGATGCGCACACCTCCCCACATACACCGTTGGGCACAAGTGGGTATTTGTTCGAAAGAGAAATGAAAGAAATGAAGTAGTGAGATACAAAGCAAGGTGGTAGCCCAAGTTTCACTCAACGCCCCGAGTTGATTATGAAGAAACATACTCCCACCATGAGTGGAATTACCTTTAGATACTTGATCTCAATGGCAGTGAACTTGAATTTGGAAATGAAATTGATGGATGTTGTGATCAGATACCTTACTGTAACTTGATTCGAGATTTACATGAGAGTCCCCAAGGAATTCCTCTCCCGAACCAAGACAAAGCAAATAGAAATCATGCAGTGTGAAACTCGAGAAAGTCACTATATGGACTGAAACAACTGGAAGAATGTGGTATAATCGCTGAGCGACCTTCTCTGCAAGAAAGGCTACACGAACAATGAAGACTGTCCTTGTGTATTTATACGGCGATCCTGAATGGATTCTCAGATAATCTCTGTGTATGTAGATGATCTGAATATCATCGGGACAGCCAAGACATAAAAGAAGCAAGCTCCTACTTGGAGTCGAATTTGAAATGAAAGATTTGGGCAAGACCAAGTTTTGCTTAGGCCTGCAGCTTGAGCATGTCCTGAAGGAGTCTTGGTACATCACGACCTACACCTGAAGGTGCTCGAAAGGTTTGACTTTGAGAAGGCATTTCCCTCGAAAGTACCGATGATCGGTAGGTCTTTACAGCAAGAAAAAGATCCTTTCCGACCAAGGGAAGAGGGGGAGGAAGTCCTGTGATGAGGACATCCTTTCCATGCATACAACCATGCCGACTCCATATCAAACTGAAACTATGATACAAGGACCAATGACTAGAGCGCGAGCACGTCAACTTAACCATCAGGTGAATGCGTTCCTAAGTTTGCATATAAATGTTTCAAAGAATGGAATACTACTTAATTCTTGTGATGATTTAATTGTCCTTAGGAACCATGGGGAAGAACCACATGAGCTCAAGTATAGAAGTGGAACCGTCAAGCGCAAACCAAGTCCTGTTCACGAGTTTGACTCGGATTCGGCCTTGTTGACAGCGCCAACTTCAAACGGCCGTAACTTTTGATCCAGAAGGTTTCGGGGCCCGTGAGTACTCGTTGGAAAGCTCTTGAAGTATACTTTCAGATGGATCTGGCCTCACCTCCAAATTCCATCCGAGTCGACCAGAAACTGCAAAATAATTCACGTCGCTTCCAGTCCGAGTCAAAGTGGGCCTTGGGCCTTGTAATTCGAGTCCTATTTGGCTTCCTTGTGTTTTGGCCGAACCTCCACCTTCCGTGACCCTTAAATAGGCAGTCGCACCCTCTTCTAGGGTTTGGGTTTTGTTTAGACTAAGTTAGCTTTTGCTGCTTTGCCTTGTACTCGCGCGTGTCGGCTAGACCGCCCAATACTTGTCTTCGAACCCCACCGCTTTCTGTTTTCGATTGAATCTTACATCGTTATTTGCAAATTGAGTTGCTGTTCATCTTGTTCTTGCTTGTTCTTCGATTGCTTGCAGGAACAAGAACCCTCGTGGTTAGGTTGATCGTGCGCCGACAAGGTCACGAACAATCTCTGGAGTTGGTGTATCGATCGCTAAGGCGCAACGCCCTTGGATGGTTGTAGTCGGTCGTCAACGACATCTCCTTCCCCAATCGAATCTACCACTCTCATCGAAAGATCGGGACCCTAGTCCTATCGGTTGGTATCGAGCTCAAGGTTGATCGGTGAGAGATCTTATCTAGTCTTTACATTTTTACCTACATCCGAAAAACCAAAAAAATAGTAGATCTATTCCCCAAAATCCAAACAATTTGAGCCTTTATCTATTGCTGCATAGTCTTTGTTTGTTGAGTCTTCGTTGCATCGTCGTGTCCTTTGCTGGTCTTAGTGTCTAGTTCCTTTAGAGTTTCGAGTTCTGTTCACGCCTTGGTATCACCGCTGCGCTTAGATCCGAACTTCGGTTTCTAGGAGGCTTTACCTAGTTGGTCTCGAGTAGGACGCAAAGTCGGATTCAGCCGCGTGTGTGTAAAAAAAAAAAAAAAGAGAGAGAAAAAGAAGGAACAGGCAGCGCGTTTAGAAAGAGCCGCGCATAAAAAAAAAAAAAAAAAAGACAGAGGAGAGAGAAACATTAACTTTTGCATACGACTCCGATTGAGGCGATTCTTGATCCGTTGGAAAGGAAATCGGAAGATAGAGCCGGCGTAAAACGGAGATTTGAGCACAAGTCACGCACATACGCGCAGCCGACCCCAAAAAGCGTCGTTTAGGCCCTCAAAACGGGCCCGCAAACCGAGGAAAAATCAAGTTTCTCGAATTCGCTCAAAATTGGCGAGCCCTTCTACAAGTGATTCTAAGGTTCCCGCACGCACAAAGATCCTTTTTCGAGCTCCGAACTCCGTGTGCGGTGTCATCTAGTTGTCTTCTGCGTGGTGTACTCGTTTGTGTTCTAGGCTCGCGTCTCTAGTACGGTCTAGCCTAGGGCCAGCACGGTGTCGTCGTTGAGCGATTATTCAACTTGCTTTGACTAATGTGGTTCTAGTTATCCTTTGTTCACTCTCACCCACCTATAGCTCCACGATTTGGCTACCGCATCACGGGGACTAGCGACCGAGGCAGCAATACACCCAATTTCCGGAGATATTGTCTTGACTTGCCGGCTGCCATCACCTCCCGCTCATTGTGGTAAGAACTTGTAAGAGCTTGACGAACAGGTTGAGAGTGTGCGACTTGATTTAACCACATCCCGGTAGTTGTGAGGGCATAACTGCTGTTTTATTATTCTCTTCTTGGTTTGTTTCTTGTGTTCTTCTAACAATGTCGAGAACCAGAGGACTGCATGGCAGCGCCACATTCCCCTCGGACTAGGGGCATCATACAACACTTTGAGCGCCAAATGAAGCTGCACAATGAAGGACTTGATGAGGATGTACGGGTCACCAACGAACGCCTTGGCCAATTGGAGGCGCGCAGATCGACACCAACACTACGCTTGCAACATTGGAGGCTTCGTTGGCACCGTCAACGCTTCACTTGCTGAGATTTTGAGACGTCTTGATGAGAGGGTCGTGCATCTCCCGCTGCACCAACTCGGCGTACTCGTGCCAATCTGGTGTCTTGGGCGGCAGGGTGGACGAAAATGGTGGAGACGAATATGCGGTGACATCGAGATTGATGATGATGAGGATGCTCACCGTCCATCGCCAACCACGCCGGAATGAGGTGCGTGAGCATGATGAATCGCTTGGTAAGATTAAGTTCACTATGCCACCTTTTGATGGAAAATATAACCCGATGCTTATATCACTTGGGAATTGGTCGTTGATCGAAATTTGCTTGTCATGCATTCCCCAAAACAAAAGGGTTAGGGCTGCTACTAGTGAGTTTATCGACTTTGCGTCTGCTTGGTGGAGTGAATATTGTAAGAAAAATCCTTTCACCATACCACAAACTTGGGATGCATTAAAAGAATCATGCGAGCTAGATTTGTTCCCTCATATTATGCACGTGATTTGTTACATAAGTTGCAACAATTGAGGCAAGGTAGTAAAACCATAGAGGAATATTTTCAAGAATTGCAAACAGGCATGCTGCGTTGTGACTTAGAGGAAATCGAGGAAGCCGCTATGGCTAGGTTTATGGGTGGTTTGAATCGGAAATTCAGGACATCTTAGCTTACAAGGAATATAATTCTATCACTCGTTTATTTCATCTTGCTTGTAAAGCTGAAAGAGAAGTACAGGACGACGCACGAGCACTAGGACTAACGTTTCGCAGTCATGGAAACATTTGGTCTCCACGTGCATCCGCCGCACCATCAAGCCAACCCCCTGCACCTTCCTCCTCCAACAGCAAGCCACGGTTCTCATCATCAAATTCGGCATCTCGGGCATCCGAAGCAACAAAGGGGACAGCCCAACCACATGCAAAGAGCTCTTCGTCCGTTGCATCTACGGGACGAACGAGGGATATCCAATGTCATCAATGCAAGGGGTATGGCCATGTGAGGAGTGAGTGCCCAACCAAGCGTGTTCTGATTGTGAGAGATGATGGTGAGTATTCTTCGCTAGTGATTTGGATGAGGATACATATGCTATGCTTGCAAACACCATGCGGTAGTGGGAAGGAGCAAGAAGAAGAGCACATTGGTGCTGAAGATGCGGAGCGCTATGAGAGCCTCATTGTGCAACGTGTGTTGAGTGCACAAATGGAGAGGGCGGAGCAAAATCAGCGGCACATCCTTTTCCAAACAAAGTGCGTCGTGAAGGAACACTCATGCCGAGTGATAATTGATGGAGGGAGCTGCAACAACTTGGTGAGCTCCGATATGGTGGAGAAGCTTGCGTTGAACACCAAACCTCACCCACAACCTTACTACATTCAATGGTTCAATAACAGCGGCAAGGTGAAGGTAACACGAATGGTGAGAGTAAATTTTGCTATTGGTTCTTATCATGATGTTGTAGAATGCGATGTTGTTCATATGCAAGCATGCTCTATGTTTTAGGTAGACCGTGGCAACATGATAAAGATTCACTACATCATGGTAAGACAAACCAATATTCTTTTGTGCATCATGACAAGAAAATTGTGTTACATCCTATGTCTCCAAGACTAGTACCGAATCCGAGAAAAAATATGGGTTAGGATATGGTAATGAATATCTATTTTCAAAGATGAGATTGCTAGAGCTAATAGAGAGAAAAAACAAGTAGGTGCAAACGAAATGGGTTAATCAGATCCGACACTCAATCCGATTGGTAGCATAATAGGAGTGAAAATCAGATTGTTGCTATTTTCAAAGCTAGAGCTAATAACTTGAGCAACATAAGAAGAAAAACTCTAAACTGTTCATGAGACGAAAAATGAGATTAAATTGAAGGGTACATGTTTTCTTGCTACTAAGTCCGATATGAATGAGTGGATGGTAGTACTTCATTTGCTATGCCTTACTTTGCAAACAAGCCTTATTTTCATTCGAGGAGGTACCTTCTTCTGTGCCTCTTGCTGTCACTAATCTTTGCGAGTACATGGATGTCTTTCCAAAGGACGTGCCACTGGGGCTACCACCAAAGGCGAGGGATTGAGCACCGATTGATTTGATTCCCGGGCATCTTTGCCTAATCGTGCGCCATACAGACCAATCCGGAAGAAACTAAGGAGATTCAGCCTCAAGTTCAAGAATTGCTTGATAAAGGTTATGTGCGTGAGTCTCTTAGTCCTTGTGCTGTTCCGGTAATTTTAGTGCCTAAGAAAGATGGATCATGGCGTATGTGTGTGGACCGTAGAGCGATCAATAACATTACCATTAGATATCGTCACCCTATTCCTAGGTTAGATGATATGCTTGATGAATTAAGTGGCTCTATTGTTTTCTCTAAAGTTGATTTGCGTAGTGGGTACCACCAAATTCGCATGAAATTGGGAGATGAATGGAAAACAGATTTAAAACTAAGTTCGGTTTGTATGAGTGGTTAGTGATGCCATTTGGTTTAACTAATGCACCTAGCACATTCATGAGATTAATGAACGAGGTTTTGCGTGCTTTCATTGGGAAATTTGTAGTGGTCTATTTTGATGATATATTGATATATAGCGGATCACTAGAGGAACACCTTTGCCATTTACGTGCTGTTTTTGATGCTTTACGTAATGCACGCTTATTTGGTAACGTTGAGAAGTGCACATTTTGCACGGATCGAGTCTCTTTTCTTGGCTATGTTGTTACTCCACGGGGCATTGAAGTTGATCAAGCCAAGGTTGAGACAATCCGAGTTGGCCGACTCCTAAAACGGTCACGCAGTGCGAAGTTTTCTAGGACTTGCTGGATTCTATCGTCGTTTTGTGAAGGATTTCAGCACCATCGCTGCACCATTGAATGAACTCACTAAAAGGGGGTGCCGTTTACTTGGGAATGCACAGAAGACGCCTTCAACACATTGAAAGATAAGTTAACACATGCACCATTACTCCAACTTCCAGATTTTAGTAAGACTTTTGAGCTAGAATGTGATGCTAGTGGAATTGGATTGGGTGGTGTCTTTGTTGCAAGAAGGTAAACTGTGGCATACTTTAGTGAAAAATTGAGTGGGCCTAGTTTGAACTATTCTACTTATGATAAGGAATTATATGCACTAGTTCGAACTTTAGAGACATGGCAACATTATTTATGGCCCAAAGAATTTGTCATTCATTCGATCATGAGTCATTAAAGCATATTAGAAGTCAAGCAAAATTGAACCGTAGGCATGCAAAGTGGGTTGAATTCATAGAGTCTTTTCCTTATGTCATAAAACACAAAAGGGAAAGGAGAATGTTATTGCTGATGCATTGTCTAGAGATATACCATGCTCTCACAACTTGACTTCAAAATTTTTGGATTGGAAACAATTAAGGAGCATTATGTTCATGATGATGATTTTAAAGACGTGTTGCTGAATTGCAAAGAGGAAAAACATGGAATAAATTTGTTCTAAATGATATATTTGTGTTTAGAGCTAACAAACTATGCATTCCAGCTAGCTCCGTTCGTTTGTCGTTGTTACGTGAAGCGCATGGAGGTGGACCGATGGGGCATTTTGGAGCGAAGAAGACGGAAGACATACTTGCTAGTCATTTGTTTTGGCCAAAGATGAGACGTGATGTGGAACGTTTTGTTGCTCGCTGCACAACGTGTCAAAAGGCTAAGTCACGACTTAATCCTCACGGTTTGTATATGCCTCTACATGTTCCTAGTGTGCCTTGGGAAGATATTTCTATGGACTTTATTTTAGGACTGCCTAGGACAAAGAAGGGGAGGGATAGCATATTTGTTGTTGTGGATAGATTTTCTAAGATGGCACACTTCATACCATGTCATAAAAGTGATGATGCTACCAATATTGCTGATTTGTTCTTTCGTGAAGTTGTTCGTCTGCATGGTGTGCCAAATACAATAGTTTCCGATCGTGACACTAAATTTCTTAGCCATTTTTGGAGAACTTTATGGGCTAAATTGGGGACTAAGCTGTTATTTTCGACTACGTGTCATCCCCAAACTGATGGGCAAATTGAAGTTGTGAATAGAACTTTATCTACCATGCTTAGGGCTGTTTTGAAAAAGAACATTAAAATGTGGGAAGAATGCTTGCCTCATATTGAATTTGGTTATAATCGTTCGCTGCATTCTACTACAAAGTTGTGCCCTTTTGAGATTGTCTATGGCTTTGTGCCCCGTGCTCCTATTGATTTGCTACCACTTCCATCTTCGGAGAAGTTAAATTTTGATGCTAAACAGTGTGCTGACTTGATGTTGAAATTGCATGAGATAACCAAAGAAAATATTGAACGCATGAATGCTAAATATAAACTTGCTTTGGTAGTAAAGGAAGGAGGCATTTAACTTTTCAACCGGGTGATTTAGTTTGGTTGCATTTGAGAAAGAAAGATTTCTGAATTGAGGAGGTCTAAGTTGATGTCTAGAGCTGATGGTCCTTTCAAAGTGTTGGAAAAGATTAATGACAATGCATATAAACTGGAGTTGCCTGCAGATTTTGGGGTTAGTCCCACCTTTAACATTGCAGATTTGAAGCCATACTTGGGAGAAGAAGATGAGCTTGAGTCGCGGACGACTCAAATGCAAGAAGGGGAGGATGATGAGGACATCCTTTCCATGCATACAACCATGCCGACTCCATATCAAACTGAAACTATGATACAAGGACCAATGACTAGAGCGCGAGCACGTCAACTTAACCATCAGGTGAATGCGTTTCTAAGTTTGCATATAAATGTTTCAAAGAATGGAATACTACTTAATTCTTGTGATGATTTAATCGTCCTTAGGAACCATCGGGAAGAACCACATGAGCTCAAGTATAGAAGTGGAACCGTCAAGCGCAAACCAAGTCCTGTTCACGAGTTTGACTCGGATTCGGCCTTGTTGACAGCGCCAACTTCAAACGGCCGTAACTTTTGATCCAGAAGGTTTCTCGGGGCCCGTGAGTACTCGTTGGAAAGCTATTGAAGTATACTTTCAGATGGATCCGGCCTCACCTCCAAATTCCATCCGAGTCGACCAGAAACTGCAAAATAATTCACGTCGCTTTTCCAGTCCGAGTCAAAGTGGGCCTTGGGCCTTGTAATTCGAGTCCTATTTGGCTTCCTTGTGTTTTGGCCGAACCTCCACCTTCCGTGACCCTTAAATAGGCAGTCGCACCCTCTTCTAGGGTTTGGGTTTTGTTTAGACTAAGTTAGCTTTTGCTGCTTTGCCTTGTACTCGCGCGTGTCGGCTAGACCGCCCGAATACTTGTCTTCGGAACCCCACCGTTTTCTGTTTTCGATTGAATCTTACATCGTTATTTGCAAATTGAGTTGCTGTTCATCTTGTTCTTGCTTGTTCTTCGATTGCTTGCAGGAACAAGAACCCTCGTGGTTAGGTTGATCGTGCGCCGACAAGGTCACGAACAATCTCTGGAGTTGGTGTATCGATCGCTAAGGCGCAACGTCCTTGGATGGTTGTAGTCGGGTCGTCAACGTCATCTCCTTCCCCAATCGAATCTACCACTCTCATCGAAAGATCGGGACCCCTAGTCCTATCATCCTGGGACCGGAATTCCCATACTTGAGTGCAGTGGGAGCACTCATGTATTTAGCAAACTGCACTAGACCGGACATTGCATTTGCCGTGAACCTGTTAGCAAGGTACAGTCAGAGCCCACCAAAAGCATTGGCGGGGCATAAAGGACATTTTCCGATACCTCCAAGGTAGCAAGGACCTCGGATTGTTTTACAGAAAGAATCAAGATCTGAACTTGATTGGCTATGCAGATGCTGGGTATTTGTCAGACCCACATACCGCTAAGTCACAAACAGGCTATGTATTCCTGTGTGGTGGAACTGCAATTTCATGGAAGTCGTCTAAGCAAAGCCTGGTAGCTACTTCTACGAACCACTCAGAAATTATAGCACTGTATGAAGCCGCACGAGAGTGCGCTTGGCTCCGCCGAATGGTTCACCACATCCAGCAGTCATGTGGGATAAACATTGTGCAAACCCCCACAATTATCTATGAAGATAATGCAGCTTGCGTTGCACAAGTGCAAACGGGCTATGTGAAGAGTCATCTCACAAAGCATATCAACCCCAAGTTCTTCTATGCACATGAATTGCAAAAGATGGACGAGATTAAAGTACTGCATACTAAGTCATGTGAAAATCTCATAGATTTATTCACTAAGTCACTCCCCGCATCTAGCTTTGAAAGGTGCGTGCGTGGAATTGGAATGATGAGACTTAGAGAAGTGCAGAATTCAGGGGGAGAATTCTCACAAGCCCGCTAATAAATCTTGATCATGAAGATTAAGTACCCAAAAATAAAGTCTTGCAGACCAAATGAATTTGGGTGAATTGTACTCTTTTTCCCTTGACGAGTTTTCCATGAAGTTTCTCGACCAAGGTTTTTAACGAGGCAATTCGTGCATCACAGCATCACATGTATCATGTACTCTTTCTCCAAATTTTTCCCACTGGGTTTTTATGGAGTTTTGACGAGGTATGAGCATGTTGGGTGAGTGCCCAAGGGGGAGTGTTAGGAAACCTGGACTCTATCCAGAGTCCTGATCTAATTGGGCACCCCACCGTAGACTATAAATAGGGACCTAGACACCCCCCCCTCATTATGTACCCCGATGCAATCTAAAGCAATAAAGAAAGACCAGGAGTTCTCTCTACCTCTCTGTGTTCAATCTATTCTCTCTGTGATTCTGTGATTGATTCGTTCTTGATCTAAGCAGAGAAATCGCTCGGACTGGTCGCCAGCGACGGTTTCTCAACAACCATCATTGCTGTTTCCATGTGGATGTGGCTATACAGGCCCTGATCCGCACCGAACGAATCTCGCTCTTAAACGGCCGTCGCGAGTGTGCGTTTAGCTCGACGGCGACGCGGGTCGGGATCAGGGCGACGGTTTCGGGCCGCTGGTCCTGCGGGGCGAGGCCTTCCGATGGCCTGCCGAGATTGCACGTCAAGCGGATTTCGCCCATGAATATTTCGTGTAGGATGAAACGGCAACGTCAGGTCCAGATGCCGATCTCTCCTCTCAGTCAGATGGAAAGTTCCCGTCCGGAAACAGGGCAATGTGCCTTGCTCCGCAAGTCAGAGCCACGAGCGAGCATGCCGAAATGGCGGCCTCGGTATGAAATCTTACGGGTCAATTCACCGTCACCGCACGTGATGGAGACCAGGTCTCTTTATGTGGGGGAGGAGTACGGGGCCTATACGATAGGAATACGAATCATATGGTAGCTTCTTCTGAAGCTTCTTCTTCTGAAGAAAATTCTCTGCGATGGAGTCACACAGCTCCTCACGTGCGACACCGGGTAGATGGCCGACGCGTGTCCCCTGGCCCGCAGCTCCGTTCCGCGCATCAGGGATCAAGCCTGGCTCTCTTGTTGCCTTGTTTTTCTGAGCCGGCTCCGACGGAAGCAAATCAAGCCGGGCTCTTGTCTTCTCGGCTGCCCTATCTGGGCCTCGTACACATACGCCGCATCCGCCGCCAGGACGTTCTTCACCGACGGCGAGGTCCGCCCCACCTCTGGTGAGGAGGTAAGCCACAGACAGCAGGCTCGAGTTGAGAGTGGTGACGCTCGTCGAGCTGTGCGGCTCCGCTAGCGTCCATGCGAGCGTTGGCAGCTGCGGGTCGTTGACCTCCTGCAATCTCCCTAGCTCTGTCTCTGCAATGTTCTATTAGTTTCCTTGGTAGGAGCTCCCTTGCATCTTACAAGCACTAAAGTTCAACACTCAACAGCGATTGCTTGCAGCTTATGAGCACTGAAGGTCAGCAGTGATGGCAATGCCCATCAAGTGTTTGTCGAAATGACAAATCTGCAAAACTGGATGAGCTGTGTCAAATATAATTCTTGATTCATATAAATTTGTCTTGCTTGCTTTTCAGATGCTTGTCGACATATATGTATCCCCAGTCACCATTGCAATCTGATGAAAGGTCTTACATTTGGTATTTTGGTTTATGCAGAGAGCAATTGCAATTGCAAATATAACCCATATGTGTTCATGATTTGCCAAATCTGTGTTTGGCACGCAAATGATTTTTGGTTCTGAGATATACTTTGTGTATTAATCACAGAACGTTTGGAGTGTGTAGCTAATGAGATATAACTTTGTCTTCTAAATTTGCAGGATATCAAAATGGCGTTCTTTTGACATTTCGAACATCAAGTATATGGAAGCCAATGTATCTGCAGAGCTCATTAGCTAGTTGGAAACCTTAGATACATGTTAAGGTAGTTGGAGGCGCATCTAGTGTAATCAAGTTTCGGTGAAGGCTACAAATATGGTCTTAATGAAAGAGCAGCATTTGACAATTGTATGAAGTCCTAAATAGTTCAGAATATGATAGTATTCAGAATCATTGAAACAGTTCAAATGGAATATTACAGTCTTTTGGTTCAATAAAAACCATCAAAGCATGACTACTCAAGTGTTGAAGGATCGATACTTCATCAAAATGTAATTTTCGAGCAGTGATGCATCTTGATGAAGACCAAGTATAAGGCCTGTATATCCCCCTTGGATCGAAGGACCAACCATGGTCGAAAAATCACCATACGTGTTGTTTGATAAGTTTTGTACCGCAATATTCACACCAATGCTGGCATCCGAAGAACCTGTGTAGAGATTAAAAAGTTCGAACACATGCTTGTAAATAAACCGCTCCAAGAGAGAATAACAGGAACTAGTCTTCTATCTTACCATCACTTCTTGTGGATCTTGTCCAATTTCTATATTGTCTTTTGCATTCTTTGGGCCTTTTCCTACGTATTACAAAAAAATATAAGGGGACAAAAATATTACTAATTATAAAAATAAATTGGGAAAAAGGCATGTTCAAATGGGTATCAGTACCTTTTTCTTACTAGTGGTCTTTTTCTTTCCTTTCTTCTTTTCAAGTACATTTTTTGATCTCTTTTCATTTGGACCTTTTATTTCTGAGGAGCTCTAATCGATACTTTACCTTGTAACATCTCTCCAGCATATTCAATACAACTTTTAGATACCCCACAAGAGTTGGGAGGTAGTTGGCTTAGTGAATTATCGACTTCCAGATTCAACTTATCAATAGCTCTCTCTAAATCATCAAGAAGTTCTTTTGAAACTGTGCGCTTCAATGCAATTGGCGTCGCCTTCGAGAGATACGTGCAGCTTGTGTTGTGGAAGTTTCATCATCATGTGTTTGTTTCTTCTCACAATAAAATCCTCTTTTGCATATTTTGTCCATCTATTTAGTATGTACTGAGTTGGCAAAATAAAAACTTCATTGATATTATAGACTCGAAGAGCATGCTTGCACAATATACCTGCAATAATATAGGTACAGTGAGTTTCAACTATGCACAAGAAGTAATATTAATATGAAATGTGATACGTACCAATGCTTTCATACTTTCTACAGGAACATGTTATGGTCATATCTTGAATTAAAGACAATTATTGCTTCATCTTGAAATCTTGCAAAGGCCACCTTGTAGGTCCTCATTGCCCCCTCAGATTCTAATAATTTGCATGAGAAAGAAAATTGCTCTCTAAATTGCTCCTCAAAATCTGAATATAATCTCCGCGTATATGATTCAGCTGCAGTCTTCAACATTGCAAAATGTGGGATATAAATAACTGGGTTAGAGTGCCGTGACTTATAGTCTGCATCCAACTCATTCTCACGGAGACTAACAACACACTTCTCGCATTCTTCTATGAGCTCCGAAAGGCAGAGTTTTCTTCGAAACCTCTTCTTGAAAACATTATTCATACCTTCGCTCCTTTGAGTTGAGGTCATATCAGCAGTAAAAGAGTCACAGAAGACAGCAGCCCAGTGCCCTCGCAGCTTGTATAGGTTATTCAACCATGAGTTGTTCTCCATATTATATTTATTCAATAATTTATGCCAAATCTCATCGAAGTATGCCACAGACCTCTCTTCATAGACACATCTCTTAAATTCAGCAAGAAACTTAGGATGTTCCTCAATTACATGACTAAGATGTTTAGCAGCATTTTGGAAAATATGCCATAGACAAAGACGATGTCTTGTGTTAGGGAATACAATCCTAATTGCAGCAGACATGGCAGCACATTGATCCGTAAAAATTGTGCTAGGATGCTTGCCAGACATTGCTGTTAGAAATGTGTTAAAAAGCCAAACAAAGGATTCAATGGTTTCATTATATAATAAAGCGGCCCCAAAGATAATTGTCTGCTTGTGATGGTTGGTTCCGAGGAGAGGAGCAAACGGCATCTGAAATTTGTTGGTGCTGAATGTTGTGTCAAATGACATTGCATCCCCAAAACATGAATAATCCATTATAGCTTGACCATCTGCCCAAAAAAATTGGCTATCCGACCATCATCCTCATCTATTTGTATGGCATAAAAAAAAGTAGGGTCCTCTAACTGCTTATTCTTCAGGTACTCAAGTAGTGTCTGTGCATCATTGGCTGGTAAGTATTTCTTGCGCTCACGACCAATCAGATTGTTGCAATCCATCTGCGAGAAAGGTACATTTTCAACTCCTCCATACCACTGTTTGAGAATTTCATACACCTAGGCAGGCTTTATACCAGCACCTCGTATTTGAGAAATTAGCTTTTTATCAGCCTCTATAATGCGTCGTTGGGACCTCAACATGTGAGCCTTATTTGGACTGGCAAGATAGTGATTATGATCGAGCACAACCTTTTGCACCTTCCAAATTCCCTCTCGACTTATACTGAACTGGACACGAGCATTGCAGCAGGTCCTCGTAATAGCATTTTCTTTAGAAGTTTCATGTGATGAATGCTTACCTCGCTCTCCTTGGTTGCTGCAAACTATGTGCTTCTGATATAGAGTCTTATCTGATCTCAGTCGTGTGGTGCTCTTTCTAATACTAAAACCAATACTCCTCGCATATGAGCTATACATCTCATATGCATCATCCTCTGAATTGAAAGCCATTCCAACTTCCGGTACAATTACAGATTGACTATGATTGTTATCCACCTAAAAGTACAATGAAGCAGTAATTAAAATATATAAATACAGTATGAAAAAATGCCATCCATCTATTAGTTGAATTACGATCAATTGGGGATCGTGAGATGGTGTGGCTTCCGGCATTCCAAATTCGGTACAATTCTGATTGACTATGATTGTTATCCACCTAAAAGTACAATGAAGCATAATTAAAATATATAAATACAGTATGAAAAAATGTCATCCATCTATTAGTTGAACCACGATCAATTGGGGATCGTGAGATGGTGTGGCTTCCAGCATCCCAAGATCGTGAGATGCCATGGCTACGGACATCCATGGATAATGAGATCTTTGGATCACTTGAGGATCGCCGCTTCGGTTGCTCACCGGTGAAGGTCTCCATGGTGGCTACGAGAGAGTACGCGATCGCCTAGCCGATGAAGAACTTGCGGAACCAGCGGCGGCGGATACCGCGTATGTGTACGAGAACGTCTGGCGGCGGATGCGGCGTATGTGTACGAGGCCCGAGATAGGGCAGCCGAGAAGACAAGAGCCCGGCTTGATTTGCTTCCGTCGGGCCGCTCGAAAAAACAAGGCAACAAGAGAGCGTGCTTGATCCGATGCGCGAAGCAGTGCGGGCGGGGACACGCGTCGCCATCTACCCGTGTCGCACGTGAGGAGTGCGACTCGTCATGAGAATTTTCTTGGCGAAATGGCGGCCTCGGTATGAAGGTGGTGATCGATTAATTTGAAAAGCTCGTGGCTTATGGCTGAAAACATCAGAGTATGGGTGAAAAAAGCATCAGAATGATGAGAGACTTATTTAGCATAATTAAATTTAAAAAATTTTAAAAATATAAAAAATATGTTAGCCCATTACGTATAATACAAACGAATACGGGAAAAAAAGAACCGGCAAAAAAGCTCAACAAAAAGCCAAAAGTTCAGAAAAAGACGAAATTAATGAATAATGAAAAATAAGTCAGAAGTTAGAAGCTAAGTCGAATTGATCGGGGAAATCTTACGGGTCAATTCACCGTCACCGCACGTGATGGAGACCAGGTCTCTTTACGTGGGGGAGGAGTACGGGGCCTATACGATAGGAATACGAATCATATGGTAGCTTCTTCTGAAGCTTATACCATTTCCTTCCCGGCACCATGCCGTATAGCATACACAACAGGTGTCTGTCTGTGAGGTTGCAACGCACCATCTGATAAAAAGGAGCAGTCGTCAGAAAGAGTGCAGAGTCGATGCAGGTTGCTCTGCTCTATCGTCGGAATGTCAAATGCACCCTTTTTTTTTTGCGGAAGTCAAATGCACCTTTGTGGACTGGTATATATAGCCTTTTCGGTTTCGGAAATGGTTGGGAGCATGATTCCCTACCAGTTTATAGGACGCAGTTGCTTGCGATTGTTTGTTGTACTAAAAGCAAACAAACTTAAGAATGGTTTGGGGTTTACTATGACATACGCATATCTGTGTGCTTGCTGCATGACAGCATGAGTAGTTAAGTACTACTCCGTACTTTCTAGTCCCTCCCCCATCTACCCACAGATGATGCAATTATAGAGGAGTGCTATATTAAAGTAAATGAAATTTTACTAAATTTATATGAAAAATTATTACTATTGTTTATCATACTAAATTATATCATTAGATTTATCCTGAAATGTACTTTCATATATAATATATTTATTTGACGTCATAAACATTAATATTTTTATTAATATATTTAATTAAATTTTAGACACCGAGAATACATTTAAAATTAGATTTTTTTTCAGTAGTATGTTGCGATGCGATCCTGCATGGTTCTTTCTGAGTAAAGGTACTGCTTTGAGAACCCTCGATGCATTGGCAGCCACACGCGCCAGCGCCAGCATATACGCAGAGGCGAATCAGTTCCCGTGAGCCTGGGCCTGAGACCCTGACCGTGGACACTGGCAGCCGACGCAAAACAGCGCACCGCGACATGCAGAGTGCACAGGCAGCTAGTACGCGCGGGCACAACGCATGCTATGCTACCAGGACCGACGAGATCATGGACCGTGGCCAAGGCAAAGCACGAGAGTCTCCTGTACGATCGACGACGCACGCATGATTCTTTCCCTTTCTCGGATCCAACAGGGGTTGTTTCAGCAGCAGCAGGCTACGGGGTACGGGCTACCTATCTGATCTGCCCGTGGTGTGCGTGCAGTTCATGCACCAGAGACCCAGCAAGACGCCACGGCGCCCGCGGCCGGCCACGCACGCCCGTGTGCCGCGCGTCCCCACGGGCCACGGGCGGGCCGGCGCCGCGCGCAAAACACCAGAAATGGGCGTGGGTTCCCGTGACTTTCTGCATGCGCACCTGCTGCGGACGCAGCGTACGAGCAGGCGGTGCGCGGCCGCGGCGGCCCGGGCGCGGTCACGGGCCGACGGGCGACGGGCGCGCGTGGTGCGTGGCGTGCCGACGTGACCGCGCGCGTCCCGTCGCGCGGAACCCAAGCCCGAGCCGGGGGCGGGGTGTGTTGGCCGACGACCCCGCAGTTCGTTCCGGCGTCATCGGTGCGTTTAACACTAACAGCAACCCGGGTGGGCACCGAATCCGTTGCCCGCCGTCGCTGTCAGCCGGTGTGACGCTGTGGGGCGTGTGCGATGCGAGGTGTTGTGGTGGGCAAGAGAACTAGAGAAGCCGTTGGAGTCTTGCAGTTGCAGGTGATGACGACTCGAGCGTTGCTCATGCAATGCAGTGCAGGTACTGAAATCGATCCCGGGAGGGAGATGTACGGCTGCCATGTTAGTGTTAGCTAGCTATAGCCAGGCTAAACTGCTAGTTCTACCATACCACCAGCTAAGGCTACCAGCATGCTAGTGTTATTTTCACCTCGCTCTCAGAGTGTACTTTAGCAACATTTTGATATGTTTATTTATCATCATCACGCGTTTTGTGTTCCTAGTTCCGGTCTACTCATACGGAAAGTGCCAGTTATTTTAATTTTTGTGGGATTACAGGATGCGGTTTCATCATCGAGTCAGTTGGGTGGGATCTAGTGTAGGATAGAGGTTATGCAGGCACATGTTAGTGGCTGGTGGGTCTCCCTTGCTTGCAATAAACTCATCGCCACTCATCAACTCGAAAAACGTCGCTGCAGAGTAGTAGAGCAGTGATATTCTACCAACCTCTTTTCAGTGTCCCAGCTGCCAGCCTTCAGATCAGCATGGCCTGCACTGCAACTGCAACTGCAATATCCACGATCCATCAGCACACAGCTGTCTGGGAAACATCATGCGTGTTGTTCTTTGTAGCACCTCTTGATCGAGATAGATAATCTAGGATGTAAAGAAGCACAAATCCAATAACACCATGTATATATATATTTATCTTACTTATAGACTCTTGCTCAGAGAAATCGGCCGGTGCTTGGTCCAGTGTACGCTGCACTTGGAGCACATATATATTCTGACGAACGTTAGCTGCCGTGTACAGCAGAAACACGCGAAAGCGCAGAGCTTCAGTATTTCAGACCTAACTTTGAACGTATTAGCTGTCGAGCATTTGGGATCCTAATGCATTAGATCCAGCACAACCGTTTTATCGCAAGCGCAGTCGTAGCAGAAACGATCCATTTAATCGAGTCGGTCCGCTCTCGTACGTGTCACGAACCCAGGGCTCTGTACGTTTTTTCATCAACGTGAGCTCGCCCCACATGGCCACATATGAGGTGTCAGATCCAGTAGGCCGTAGGCCACAAGTCATGTTGTGTAGGACCGAAATGGCGACAGAGGGGAGTCAATATCGCTCGCTTCAAAATCACCCTCGAGAAATCAAGCACTGATTTATCAAAAAAAATGCAAACCAAAGCACCTCACAGAAAATTAAAAATAATTTTTCTGAATTTTGGAACGCATGCGATACTGAAAAATTCAGCATATATCAGAGACCAGCCAGTAAAAATTTCAACTGAAAATACTGCTGTCTGGACCGCATGCAAAATGGAGGAAAATCAGCACAAAGAAAAAAGACACATGCACTAAAGAAGAAGAATGGATACTTCTTGCTTTTCTTGTCCCATTCACTACTGCACGTAAATTTTTTTTTGTGCTGGCCGAATGGGATAAAAGCATGCAGCAGGACAATGTGTACTCTTTGCTGGCCAAACTCAACAACTAAAGAAAAGGGAGAAGACCAAGACTGAAAAGATAAATCAACAAAGGTACATGCAGTTGGCCAAAGCTTCTTGATACTCTCGGATGGCACAAGATAGAAATGAAAAACTTGCCGAGAGAATTATGATTGCCGAACTACACAGGAAATAGCACGAAATTGAGAAGCAAGCCAACTAGTACTGCTTCCCATAAATCAACCGAGAACGTCCTGGGACATGCTCTTTCAACCAAGGAAGATATTAATGCAGACTTTTGGCTTGGTCGCTAGCGCAAGAGCCAACAGACTTGAGAGATACGCAAAAACAAAGAGCACAAAGAAGTACGGCAGAGAGCTGGAAACAAAACCAAACCGAGAGAAAATAAACTTCAGATTTATATTTCAAGAAACACGAGATACAAAGAACTACGTCTCCATACGCATGGACATTCGGAGGAATGATTACAAGAATTCTCAATCCATTCTCTCCCTCTCAATCCTCAAGAACACCAAGAGCTACACATGCTTCTTGGGAGGAACACACACATACACACATGGAGAGACCCAAATGAAACCCTAACTTCTACACTCACTCTCTCAAAATTTCAGCACACATCTCCCTCTCTATTTATAGCCTCCACTAATGGGTTTTGCACCATGCTTTACCCATTAGACCTTCAACAACTTTGCGCTTTATCCAAACCCGCTTCCTTTTGTGCAGCCCTGCGTTTTTACCGAAACGCCCCTCGCGCACCTTCCAGGAAGCTTCCTCGTTCCTTGCCTCGCAAGCCACGCAGCTTCGCCGTCTTCGGCACACCTCGACCGTTCTGACCTCAGCGCCACCTGCGCCTAGTCCGGTCCACCGTGCCTCGCCACGACTCCACCGCGAGTCCACGTCGTCCTCGACACATCCCGACCGTTCTGACCTCAGCGCCACCTGCGCCTAGTCCGGTCCACCGTGTCTCGCCACGACTCCACTCGATGTCCTGCAGTCACACAGACAAGAAACGCATCAAATAGCACCGCTCGATACATGAAAGTATAAATATCATCATACTTACCATGACGAAGTCCAAACCTATCGAATCATCTGAATATGCATCCTAATCCCATACGACCAAGTTTGACCAAAGTCCGACCGAGCCCGATTGCGCCACGCAACGACTCGACTCCGAACCACCCAAACCAAACTCGACTTGCCTAAACCAATGTCAATTACTCATCATTAACATGTGGTCACCTCCACATGGTCCATCAATCTTCCCTTTGATGAGTATATTGACAAACCCGAAAAAGCGCAAAGTAGAGTTTGAGTTTGAAGAATCCAACATGGTCTAAAGAAAGAAGTGAAGCTAATGAGCATGTCGACAGAAGGAACACTAGAGCAACAACTGAAAGAGCAAATTGTTCTCTAAAGCTCTAAAATGATCCCAACTAGCTTTTTCTTCTCTATTCTCCCCCTTTTGGCAATAAACGCATCAAGAATGCAAACGAGAGAATATGACATGTCAATGGATGAAAATGGCTGAAATTTGTTTATTTTAAGCATTTAGAGCCTTGAGAATTATCCATAATGACCATAATGAAGTACACCAAGCCATAACTCAATAAAAGGCTATTCAGATCATGACAAAATATATATAAGCCAGCTAAGCAAGATAGATGACAATCTGAAATTTAGTACATTAAGTGAGAATGTCAAGTCATCAAGAAGTGAAAGTCTAACTAGAGATATCCAAGGATGATGCCGGCCATGTCAAGTAAGCTAAGCGGAACCAAGAAGCTAATATTGAGACCAACTAGAGTGCTATGCTCAAGAATGAAACATTGGCGCAAGTACTTGGTTCTTTTTGTAGATTAAGCAAATTGAGCACATGAAACATTGTCTTTTTAAAGCTCAGGGTTGTTTCTAACCCAAATTTTGTTTATGTGCTAGATCTCAAGCCTTATGCGACTACTCCAAGCAATAAGCTTAAGAAGATAGTCTAGTTCATCCAAAACTCCCCCTGAGTTCATGCCTCGTGCAATGGCAAGCCGTCTCATGAGAAAGAATTGGTGAAATCAGTTTTTTCGCACAAAAGAGATCTTTTTGCTTTGTAAACATGTTGTACTACCTCATGCTACATCAAGAGACTAAAATAGCTCAATCTATGGCTCAATAAAAAATTCAACGCTCAGCTAAGCCTAGTTGACATGGCATGAATCATAAAGGGATAGCTCCAGAAAGACTAAACTCAAATGCTAGCATGACAAGTTTTACTTCAAGTTGGGCAATTTTAATTAACTTATCATGGTAAAAGCTAGTCTACACATATGAAGTCATGATCAATCTAGCATATAAAGCACAAATCATGGCAAGGTGTACAACATTGTAAACATGTCATAACAGGATAATAATCAAGGCTCAATGTAGTTATATTACAATGCGAGATGCTAACATGCAAGAAAAATCCAGCTCCCCTTCAACATGAGATGCAACTTTTAGTTCAAGTTGAGTTAAGTCAATATTAATCTCCAGAAGCTCCCAAATGAACTCCCCCTGAACCAAAACAGTAAATCGAGAAGCTGGGAAAGAAAACACAAGCAGCAGCGATCCTTAAAGTATAGATAAGATATAGAGACAACTATGGCTCAGACAGGACTCTCATCTACCTCATATGACTCCGGGACTATTAGTGACCAGTAAACCACACACTAGAGAGCAAACACGTGCACTGTCTGCAGGGTGGCCCGACCCTCGCTAGAACCTACAAGAAGTGAGTGAGCTCAATCTAGTGAGATAAGAAGCAGCTAATAAGAAGCATCCTAGAAGCACAAGATAAGAGTAAGAAGTCTAAGCAACTCGGCAAGAAAAGCACTGTAACCTATGCTGGAAGGACTAAACTCAATGCATCCCTAGTGCAAAGCGACAGAAATGAGACAGAAGCATAATCAATATAGTAAAGCAGTAAAGCCCAAAGCTCCCCCTCACTACAGTCCATAAGGACAAACCACCCCAAGCTCTCCCCGCAGAGCTGAAAACCTCGAACTATCCAAAGGCTTGGTGAAGATGTCGACCAACCGGTGGTCACTCTCCTGGCTGGAGCACTATGTCACCCTTCTCTACATGGTCTCTAAGGAAGTGGCGAATATCAATATGCTTGGTCCGAGAGTGCTTTGCGGGTTCTTAGCAATGTTAATCGCGAAGTGTTATCACAAAAGAGTGGAACACGTGTCATGACCAACCCAAAGTCCCGCAGGTTGAGACCATCCAAAGTACAGCTCTGGCGGTGGCCGCAGCAACGTACTCGGCCTCTGCGGTGGTGTGCAACACCGATGCTTCCTCGAAGACCAGAAGCGAGAAGTGCCAATGAATTGGCAGTGCGAGTGCTCTTCCTATCTATCCTACAGTGGCAAAGTCGCATCCGAAAAGGCTCTCAAGGAAAGACAGGATAAGGAAGAGTACTAGATACCATAGTCAATGGTAGCTCGAAGGTATCGAAAGATGCGCTTCACCGCTTTGGCGGTGAGATCTGCGAGAGAAGCTCAGCGGGCACCGCAGACACGAGAGAAGTGTATGTCGGTCTCGAGCGATGAGGTAAAGAAGGAGCCGATCATACTTCGAACTCTTTACGATCAATCGGCTCGCCGTCCTCATCAGGTCAAGATAGGTGTAGAAGCCATGGGAGTTGACATAGGCTTACCATCACTCATGTCGAAGCGTCTCAGGAGGTCACGAGAGTACTTTCCTGATGAAGAAATGTACCCTCCAGTGCGCTTGATTTGGAAGCCAAGGAAGAAGGTCAACTCGCCATCATACTCATCTCAAACTCGGTGCTCATGACATCAGAGAACCGTGAAACAGTATGAGAAGAGCCGCCAAAGATGATGTCATCGACATAGATCTGGACGAGCAGAAGGTCATTGCCATGACGGCGGATGAACAAGGTCTTGTCTACTTTACCCATTTCAAACCCATGACTCAACAAATAGGACTTAAGCCTCTCATACCAAGCTCTAGGGGCCTGCTTAAGTCCATACAACGCTTTGGAAAGCTTGAAGACATGGTGTGGGTATTTGGGGTTCTCAAAACCTGGAGGCTGTCTGACATAAACTTCTTCCTCAATGACTCCATTAAGGAAGGCACTCTTAACGTCCATCTAGTAGAGCTTGAAACCCTTAGAAGCTGCAAAGGCAAGCAGGATTCTAATGGCCTCAAGTCGAGCTACAGGGGCAAAAGTCTCCTCGAAGTCTAGACCCTCAACCTGGGAAAACCCCTGAGCTACCAGTCTAGCCTTGTTTCGAATGACTACCCCATCCTCACTCTGCTTGTTCTTGAACACCCACTTAGTCCCAATAATATTGTGACCTCGAGGGGGCTCGACAAGCGACCAGACCTTGTTCCTCTCGAAATTTTCTAGCTCCTCATGCATGGCATTGACCCAAGACTCGTCGAAAAGAGCATGAGAAACATCCTTGGGCTCAAAGGAGGCAATGAATGCAGAATGGAGACAGAATTGAGATAAGCCAGATTTTGAGCGGGTAACACGATCGAGCAGTCTCAATCATCCGCCGAAGGATGCCTTTTACGGATATGTCGGGAGGTCTGGATGAGATGAAGAAGTGGCCTCTACCTCGTGTGCAGACGAGGTAGGAATAGAGCCACTAGCTCCGGAGGAAGCAGTAGGCAAGGGCTGATCACCTTGAGGTACCGTGGAAGAAGGCATCTTAAGGGGAGGATGAGGAGCTGGATCAGGTAAACAACCATCGTCTCCATCGTCCTCATCATCCACAAAGATGGTCTCGGTCGCTCTAAAGAACTCGAGATATCGGCCTAGTCCCGGTGGCCTCGTCAAAGGTCACCTCACAGGTCTCTACCAATTTACTAGATTCGCGGTTCCAAACCCTATAAGCCCGCGAAGAAGGCGAGTAACCTAGAAAGATCCCATCACTAGAACGTGACTCGAACTTGTCTAGGTTCCTGACTTCAAAATAAAACACTTGCAACCAAACACACGAAAATGAGAGGCGCTGGGCTTTGCGTATCTCAACTCATAAGTGCGGTGCAAGTGTGCCCAAGAAAACTCGATTTGAGACATGGCACGCGGTGGCTATAGCCTCACCCAAAACCTGCGGTGTAGAGTACTCATCAAGCATCGTCTGGCCATCTCAACCAAGGTACGGTTCTTTCTCTCCACAACGCCATTTTGCTGTGGAACGTGCGGAGAGGAGAACTGATGCTCTACACCTGTCTCAACACAGAAACTCTCGAAGTAGGAATTCTTGAACTCCGTGCCATTGTCACTGCGGATCGCTCGTAAGGCACCCGGGAGCTCAACAGATAGCCTACTGAAAAGACCTCGGAAATGTGAAAAAGTCTCATCCTTCGAGGCCAAGAAAAACACCCCAAGAAAATCTCGAATAGTCATCGACCACAACAAGAACATACCACTTCCCTCCAGCTGACTGCACTCGAGCTGGTCCAACAGTGTCCATATGGAGCAGCTGTCCCGGTGCATCAGTCATGGTCACGATGGCCGAGAGATGTGTAGCGGCAACCATCTTGCCGTGCGGCATGGGCGCAAACAAGATCTTTGACCATTTTGAGCTTCGGCAGACCACGAATGAGGTCGTGGCTGCTAACTCGGGTCAAATGGTCAAATCCAATATGACCAAGTTTCCTATGCCAGAAAGAGAGGTCGCGGGACTCAGAAGCAACTAAGCACTGAGAGGATCACGGAAGAATCAGAAAAATCAGCACGAAAGATCCTCCCATAACGAAATCCATAAAACGGACTACAGAAGAATCAAGAATTTTGCAAGCATTTTTCTTGAAGCTCACCTCAAACCGTCATCGGTGGTGAGAAACGGAAAGCAAATTGTCTGCAGCTTACTAACCAAGGCAACATCCTTAAGAATAAAGAAGCATTAACATGCACAGAACCTTTGGCGATGGCGCGCCTGCACGAAGCGTCTCAAGGTGATCGTCTCATCACCTAGAGCGCGGGCTAGGGAGGAGAACCAACGGAGTCTCGGTCATATGGCGAGAACAACCGAGTCTCTGAGCCAAACCTTCTCCTTCCCTACCGGCGAACTGAGTCAAGCAGAGTAAAGTCTCATCTTTGGGATAAATCAAGAGAGATTTTGGCACTCAATACCGAGTAACACGTGGAGCGGATGAAGTAGTCAAACACGATGACCTCTATCTACCCTACGCTCTCGTGACTCAAAGAAGCGAAGGTCTATGAGCGGACTGAAAGGCGGGTCCGAGTCGGCGCTCTGAGAGCGAGTCGAACACCGGCGACATCTTGATCACGCCGTGGGTAATCGTCTCGGCGGAAGCGAGATGTACCCTCAGGACGGCGGAAGTCACGACCCAGAGCAGCGTGAGGATGAAAACCAGAAGACTCAGAAAAACCAAGTCCTCGATGCTGCCCAAACACGTCAGAAGCAAACCTGGACCTCGTGCTAGTCTTAGGTGCACTCAGGATCCGGGCGACCACGAATACGCCTAAGTGCCTCTGCACAGTCTCTTCGCGCAATCCTGGCGCGCTTGAAGCATCTCTCAATCGAGTGCCCATCCTTCTAACAGAAGGTGCAGTGATACTTCACCTTCTGAGAGGTGGAAGTAGCACGAAGAGGCTTCGCCTTCTGAGAGGCCGAAGCAACAGGTGGAATCATCTTGCTGTCGGAGATCCCTTGGACAAAACCCGCTGATTTGAATTTAACCTCATCAGATCTGGGCTCAACCTCGATCACACCTCCTACGATGGGTCGGAGAATAGCAGGTGGATGCTTCCTCGTATCCTCATAGAAATCATATCCTAGACCTTGATTGAACTTGCAAATCTTGGATTGGTCTAGAATAAGATTAAGCTTCTTTTTGCCGTCTACAAATCTCTCGAGAGTGTTCATAAGGTACTGACACTCCCGAAAGAGAGAGGTGCAAGAAGAGCAGGGAGAAGAAGAGACAGCAGAAGGTAAGAGAGCAGAAGAAGAACCAACAGTAGAGTAAAGAATGGCTTGTGCACGCACAGCCGACTCTGAGGGGACAGTCCTACTACTAGTAGGTTGGTTCGCATCGCTAGGTGTCTCTACCTTACCCTGGGGCTTCTCCCCCACACCATCAATCACATCACAACCAGATTGTGGCTTCTCTAGTAAGTCCTTAGTTAGCTTCACACATTTGTCATTCAATGCAACGAGTTCAAGTTTTAGTTTATCACAATTAATACATGGTGAGCTAACGGGATCCTTAGTCGCATACTGAGCCATTTTCTTGTTGTTGTCAATCATTTCTTGAAACTGTTTTGAGACAGATTCAAGTTCAGCAGTTAACTTGGGACAGTTCAAACATGAATCAATAGGCTCAAGTAAAGAAGCACTCAACTCAGCAATCTTGTGATCTGCCCGTTTTAGGTTCATCTTTAGATTATTACAACTTTCACAAGTCTCGGGCAGATCAAGCAGCATGGTATAAAGACCTCTAAAAGCATTGTCCTTATCCTCACATGAGGTGCAAGAAGTAGTCTTTACAGGAGTAGATGAAGTAGAAGCAATCCTACTCATTTCTAGTTCAGCCAACAGACTAAGATTCTCCACCTTAACACTATCAAGCTCGGAGGACAAACTATCAGGCGAGGTCCTTAGTTTCTCTATGTCACCCAGCAAAGCAGAGCATGTATCACAGTCGTCACTAGAGGGACCAGATGTAAGAGCAATAATCTCTAGTGACAACATGTCTACTTCCTTCTCTAACTCAGTACACCTAGCCCTAGCTCTAGCATGGAAACCACCTAGCTTAAGAAAAGCATGATTGAGCTGGTCGTAGGTGGGACATACCTCGTCCGAGTCGGATCTGACTCATTGTCGCTGAGTTCGCCCTCGAGGGCCATGAAGCACATGCCGGAGAAGTCATAGCCGCTCTTGGGATCTTGGTCACCCGTCCCGTCGTCGTCGCTCCATCCCTCCACCTCGCTGAGGTCGAGGTCGTCGAAGGCAGTGAGGACGCGGTGAAACAGCTTCTTGGCCTTCCCGAAGTCGCGGAACTTCTTCTTGCCCGACGTCTGAACTGGAGTCTTGTTGTTGCGGTTCTTGTCGGTGTAGTCGTTCTTGCCCGAACCGTCGTAGTCGTTCTTGCTCTTCTCCAGCTTGGGGCAGTTTGCCCGAATGTGGTTGGGGCCACCACACTCGAAGCAAATGGCTGGTCCGCCTCTCTTTCTGTCCCTCCTCCTCTTGTAAGCATGGGAGAACTTCCGAGCTAGGAGGGCGGTGTTCATCCTCTAGCTGCTCTAATCGATCATCGATTCGTCACGAGAGCAGCTAGGGAGAAACCGCAAAGCGAATCAGAAGAAGGACCAGAAGACGAAACGGGATCGGTGACCAAGGCCATCGACTGTGACTTCGACCGACGAGAGACAACGTCAATCTCGTGAGTCTTGAGGCGCGAGTACAGCGCGTCAAGAGTCGAGTCGAGAGGTGCTGTCGTGTCTTTGATGGTGGTCACTTTCATCTCCCAAACACGCGGTCGAGTGCGCGAGCATCGACGGCGTTGTCCGAGTCGGGTATGTGAGACCGACCGCTCGGAGGTTGCTCAAGATTTTGTGAAATCGCGAAAAGCACTCGTCCAGGGACTCATCAGCAAGCATCTCGAATTTGTTGTATTCGCGCTTGAACTGGTCCTGTCGAACCGTCTTAATCTGGGTGGTGCCCTCATGGTATGCGTCGAGGGTCACCCAGATATCGTAGGCGGACGACAGGTGAGAGATGCGATCGAATTCGCTTCAGCTCAAGCCCTGGATAATGATGTTCCTTGCCTTCGCATTTGCCTCAACATCGGGCATGTGTTGCCACGTTGATGTTCTCATCGGCAGGAACAACATATCGTACCTTGACCTTCCGCCAGATGGCATACCCCTGGGCCTGGATGTATGTCTCCATTCGGCTCTTCGGAAGGGTGTCGATGCCATCAGCGGGCGGCTTGGTCGAGTACTTGTCCGTCGCCATGGCTCTTGAGACCGGTTAAGATCTATTGAAAAGAGCTAACCGGCTCTAATACCAATTGCAGGACCGAAATGGCGACAGAGGGGGGTGAATGTCGCTCGCTTCAAAATCACCCCTGAGAAATCAAGCACTGATTTATCAAAAAGATGCAAACCAAAGCACCTCACAGAAAATTAAAAATAATTTTTCTGAATTTTGGAACGCATGCGATACTGAAAAATTCAGCATAAATCAGAGACCAGCCAGTAAAAATTTCAACTGAAAATACTGCTGTCTGGACCGCATGCAAAATGGAGGAAAATCAGCACAAAGAAAAAGACACATGCACTAAAGAAGAAGAATGGATACTTCTTGCTTTTCTTGTCCCATTCACTCTGCACGTAAATTTTTTTGTGCTGGCCGAATGGGATAAAAGCATGCAGCGGGACAATGTGTACTCTTTCTTTGGCCAAACTCAACAACTAAAGAAAAGGAGAAGACCAAGGCGAAAAGATAAATCAACAAAGGTACATGCAGTTGGCCAAAGCTTCTTGATACTCTCGGATGGCACAAGATAGAAATGAAAAACTTGCCGAGAGAATTATGATTGCCGAACTACACAGGAAATAGCACGAAATTGAGAAGCAAGCCAACTAGTACTGCTGCCCATAAATCAACCGAGAACGTCCTGGGACATGCTCTTTCAACCAAGGAAGATATTAATGCAGACTTTTGGCTTGGTCGCTAGCTGCAAGAGCCAACAGACTTGAGAGATACACAAAAACAAAGAGCACGAAGAAGTACGGCAGAGAGCTGGAAACAAAACCAAACCGAGAGAAAATAAACTTCAGATTTATATTTCAAGAAACACGAGATACAAAGAACTACGTCCCCATACGCATGGACATTCGGAGGAATGATTACAAGAATTCTCAATCCATTCTCTCCCTCTCAATCCTCAAGAACACCAAGAGCTACACATGCTTCTTGGGAGGAACACACACATACACACATGGAGAGACCCAAATGAAACCCTAACTTCTACACTCACTCTCTCAAAATTTCAGCACACATCTCCCTCTCTATTTATAGCCTCCACTAATGGGTTTTGCACCATGCTTTACCCATTAGGCCTTCAACAACTTTGCGCTTTATCCAAACCCGCTTCCTTTTGTGCAGCCCTGCGTTTTTACAGCGCCCCGCGCACCTTCCAGGAAGCTTCCTCGTTCCTTGCCTCGCAAGCCACGCAGCTTCGCCGTCTTCGGCACACCTCGACCGTTCTGACCTCAGCGCCACCTGCGCCTAGTCCGGTCCACCGTGCCTCGCCACGACTCCACCTCGAGTCCACGTCGTCCTCGACACATCCCGACCGTTCTGACCTCAGCGCCACCTGCGCCTAGTCCGGTCCACCGTGTCTCGCCACGACTCCACTCGATGTCCTGCAGTCACACAGACAAGAAACACGTCAAATAGCACCGCTCGATACATGAAAGCATAAATACCATCATACTTACCATGACGAAGTCCAAACCTGTCGAATCATCTGAATATGCATCCTAATCCCATACGACCAAGTTTGACCAAAGTCTGACCGAGCCCGATTGCGCCACGCAACGACTCGACTCCGAACCACCCAAACCAAACTCGACTTGCCTAAACCAATGTCAATTACTCATCATTAACATGTGGTCACCTCCACATGGTCCATCATGTTGTAATTGTATCTTCCATTGTCGCGTCGTGCTAGCCGATCGAATATCGGAACGTGCTCCACCATGTCGTATGGGACCGAAGTGTCACCCGAGAATGTTCAGTTCCCCAGATAGACGAAGAGTTTAATCGTCGTATCCCGATCTGATCTGTCGCTTTTGGCCCACCTACAACTACGAGGCTTACTTTGCAACGACCGATAGCGCTGATGATTAGAGCTTTTCTGAGTGATTTACTAGTCAAATCAAGTCCTGTTAGTGCCACGTACAACAGCGCGAATATTAGACAAATGGACGCACTCACGCACAAAAGGTTGGAGCTAGGTATGCAATGCAATATGCCATACCGACGTGCTGGGGCATCGGACATAGACCGGCGGAAGTACAGCGAGCCGACAAGTGCCCCCGGCTGCAGGCGAAGATGACGTGGGAGGCGACGGTGGAAGCAAGCGAAGAAGGCAAGGCAAGGCAAGCCAAGGCTGCAACGTCCTACTGGCTCAGAGTAGGTTGCAAGGGTTAGCCTATGAACCCGCATGTAGGCTTAATTACCCGTAAAATTAAGCCTATATACGGGTTCGCGGGCTAGCCCACTTGCATCGCTAGCTCGGAGCCTCGGAGAAACAAAATATGGGCTGCATCCATCTGATCCATACTTCCTGGCGCGCCTTACCGCTCTTACAAGGCCCATATTAGTTTGCAGCAGACCTCATTCAAGGATACCAGCGCCGGCCCAAACTGGCTAACAGTCACAGAGCTCCCTGCCCTGCAATTCCTGCGCCGCCGTCGCCGCCTAAACCGAACAAAAACCTTCCCCCAGTCCCCCACCGCTCCGCGCACGTCTCTTCGCGCCGCCGATCGCCGGCGAGTAGCAGGGGGTCCGAGCCTTTGCGATATAAAAGACTTCGTCTTATTGGATGAGCCTCTCTTTGCCGAGGAAGAGCACAGAAGCAGGGAGGTGGGCATGGCGGAGGAGGTGCATCTAGGTTTGCCAGGTCCCTGGGCGGCGGATTACCGGGAAAAGGCCGACCACTACACCACTAAGATCGGTGGAGTCCCTGTATGTCTTGTGTGTGTAGCTCTTCCTGGTTCTAACTTATGTTTTTGCTCAGGAATTAGAGGCCGAGCTTATGTCATGCATCTTCTTCAGTTAACCCACCACGATTATAAATTTTACTTGATGACTCTTCTCAGAGGTGAGAGATTTTCTGAAAGCCGAGGTCCTTTTGAGTCGTTTGCTTGTTTTTTCTGCAGGATTGGCCAACTGGTGATATGGGCATTAAGCCCGAGACTCTTCAGTGCAGCTTATGTGGGACCAAGCTTTGTCTTGTTGCTCAGGTGAGTGTCGTCGATTTAGCAAAAATCTACTAGTTGAAACATCTTTATGGTCAGTCTTGTAAGGAAACTGAGTGTTTCTGTGCTCTTGCAATTCTCTGACTTAACGGTGCAAACTATGTTTACATACTGATCCGTGAGGGTACAGAACGCTTGTATGTTGATACTATCATACAAGTATACTTTTGCCTCACCCTATTTAGTAGTTGTCCTGTAAAAAAATTAATGTGGTTCTAACCTAAGGTACATGCACCTGTGGCAAAGCTAAACATTGAGGAGAGGATAATCTATGTGCTTGTTTGCCCGACACCAGAATGTGGACCTAAACCTAAAAGGCAAGTTTTTGCCAATTGATTCAATCTGTTTATTACACATCCAGACCTTTACATGATTTTAAGTCAGTATGTTGTTTTTTTCTTTTTTTTGTTTCCCTTTTTCTTCTTATAGTTGGAAGGTCCTAAGAGTTCAAAAATGCCATAATGTTCTGCAAACAGAAGGTGGTGGTGATGAATTAGGTCAATTGAATGGACCTTCTTCTACAAGTGTTCCAGAAAAACAGAATGATAAAAATAAAATTCCTGAGATCAACGACGATGATTTTGATCTAGATGCCTTAGCTGAAGCACTTGAGCAAGCTGCAACTTTGACATCTAACTCAAAGAAGAAAAATAAATCGAAGCATGCTAATGCTCCCGTAAAACATCCTGTATTGAAGGAGCAAGCTTGTGATCCGAGCATACCAGGTGAGGACAAATTTGAAAGAACTCGTTACCATGTATGCAAAATCTGAGTGTTTTGATCTGATAAAATTTTGTTCCAGTTCTTCCTTGTTTTTACATATATTATGATAAGGAACTATATGGGGGCAAAGGCACTGTGGGTTCAAGTAGCAGTGAGTTGGTTTTGGGCAAAGAAATCCTGGATACTGCAAATGATGAAGAAGAAAAATGGGAAGGAGAAAAGTATGAGTACGATAAAGCTATTGGTGCTGACAGAACTTTTTTAAAATTCAAGAAACGGTTGGATGCATATCCCCAGCAATGCTTTAGGTAGTTAAACATTTAGTTCATATAGTATCATTGCAACCTGACTTGGTATTTGCAAACCATTTGTTTCTTGTCCTTTTTTGTTTGCACAACCTGAATTAAATTTTGGCATGCAATATTTCTTTAGGTATTCTTATGGTGGCAAGCCACTGTTGGCTACAACAAAATTACAAGATCCTGGCACCTGTAGGCTGTGTGGTTCACCACGCCAACATGAACTGCAATTGATGTCTCCTTTATCATACTTTCTCCATGAAGCTGGAGACGGTTCCTCAAATTATGCACCCAGCAGCTGGACTTGGCTGACTGTTGTCGTATACACTTGCTCCAAGGTATGTCTTATTCTTCAATTTCCTGATACTGTAGTGTAAGAAATTCTGAGTGCCCGAAACGTGATTCCCAGATAGTAGTTCTATTTCAAAAATTATTTGATCTACAAAGTACACCACGAAGAACAATATACCATCAAAGAATCACTTCAGCTTTGTGCGGTGAAGAGATTTCTGTCCCCTTGATGTTCTTAATGTACTTTCAGAATTCCTAGCAGATAAGGATGCTAGGTTGTCTGAAACATCTACCAGGATTTAATCCAGTTTAGAAAAGTAGACTTTCAATGGTACTATTTTCTTAGACAAACAAATTTCTGGTTTGTGGGTTTCGCCAGATTCCGTCTTGGCTCTTGGGAACACTTATAGTTATCTATGTTATGGCAATCTTGAAAGTTCAGTGGGCAGCTACATGTACATGGTTGTCATTGTTTAGGGCCTGTTTGGGACCGCTCCACTCCACGTTTTTTAGCTCCGCTCTATGTTTTTTAGCCAAACAGGTTCAGCTCCACGCACTCTGTTCGAGGAAAAAAAAGGTGGAGTTGTGAGAGCACCTAAAGGGGTGCTCCACAAACTCTAGGTTTTTTGTGGAGCTGCTCCACGGTAGAATTCGTGGAGCAGAGTTTGTGGAGCAGTCCCAAACACGCCCTTAGTATTTCTTCTTCTTGGTACTGGGGTGAAACCAGGCATTGTTCATTGTATTCTTTTCTTTACAGTTCTCCACTTTGCACTATTCTTTAGCTCGTATCAATTTACTGCAGAGCTGCTGCCCGTCCTCATGCGGTGGAAAGCCTCAGAGCTGTTGTTGGGGAGCAGCAGAGGAGGAGATCCTGATGCAGGAGGATGAAGTCCTTTAGGATCTATTCAGTTGGCAGTTGAGAAACTATTCCTGATTTGAGTTTTGTTTTCCCATTGTTAACGTTGTAAAGCTATCTGCAATTTGGCAGTATGTTTTGTGGATGCTTTTATTGTGCCCAAGTATCCTGCAGACTGTCATAGTTAACACGATTGTTCTATTGTAAGTTCGCTCAGTATCATATCAGACTAGTAAGATTTTTGTCTGTGTGGCTATGATTTTCCGCTGCAAAATCATTTATCCTGTTTATAGGTGCCTGGACATGGATTGTCAACTGCAATCAAGGGTGGCCATGTTAGAGCATCTCCAAGAGATACTCTATATGGCTCTTAATATTTAAATTTTAGAGTTGAAGGGTAAAAAGTACCTCCAACAGATTCCCAAATAGACTCTCAAAAATAGAACACACCCAAAAAATGAGCTCTCGCTCTCTACTTATAGAGGATGATCTATGCTCCCAATACTGTTTTTCTGGTTTAGGGTATCTGTTGGAGGGAATGATTATTTTGGGACCTTATATCGTGATTAGGATCGGTAAAAAGAGATTTAGGGTGTGAATTTATTGGGCATCTCTTGGAGATGCTCTTACGCTTGAGCATCAAGGGATATGATCCGGTATGTACTATGTTCCTGCGTTAGCCTGTAAACCCAACAATCCATGCTGTCCATGTACGAAAAGGATGTGTTATATTATACTCCACTCACGGCTGCCAATCTTTTGTATATGCATACATATATATGCTCGGGGACGGGGACTGTACCAAAATTAAAACTGCTCGCTCGGTCTTGTATATGCATATATATGCCATATATAGGACCAGCATATATATGGTTTATTCGCCTTTTGTGATGGAGGTCGTCTCCACCTGTACTAAGTACCTCGGCGTCCGCGATGTTCCGAGTCCAAGACGGCACGTCGTCGCCTGACCTGACGGGGAGAGAGAGAGAATGCGAACCAACATCTACGAAATGCGGCCCCTCGCCATTGGACGGGCCGGGTAAACGCCTCCGCCGGACACGCCATTCCCTCATGGCGCCATGGCTCGGTCGTGCCCGGGGGCCGGGGCCGGTGCGTGGGGTGGTCGAATCCTGGGCATGCAGGGCTGCCTTGCGGACGCCGAGAACGAGAGGGGATGGTTGCGACGGGGACTCGTATGTTAGATTTGCTTTAGGATCTTCTAGGGTTTAGATCTAACGAGTTCTCTGTTCGGGTTCTTGAGATAATACTGAGAGGGAGATAGGGGTACCAACCGTCCGATATAGAGGAGGAGGGGTTGGCCATCGCGGTTCACTCGGTGAAGTCTGCACACGGGCAGCGACGGTCGGGGAAGAGGAGCGGCGTCTCCCTGGCAGCGGCCTTCCACAGCGGCGGCGTCTCCACAGTGGCGGCGACCTCCACGCGGTAGATGGCGGTGGGTGTTCCGTCATTGAGCGCCCCCTCTTAGATCGGGTCTAGGGTTTGTTGGTGGGAATGGTGGCGGCACGGTGAACCTTGGTGTCCGTGCCGCCCCGGCCCCCACCTCTATTTATGTGGCGGCGGCGAGGGCCTGACCAATTGGGCTAGGCGCCCCAATCGTAGCGCGATCAAGGGTTGGCATTTGGCCGTTGGGCCAAATGCCTGAGATCACCCTAACATTCTCCCCCTTGATCTCAATCTATGCTTTAACTTTAATTACTTTTGACTTTACTCATTCCATCGCAGATTAGTGCATAGAACATGTCTCATCGTCGCGGTCAATCGCCGATAGATTTAACAGCTACAATACACCTCTCTATTCTGAAATAGTTACTTTAATCTTTTGGGCCATCTTTTAGTCCAGGAATCATAGGCTTTCCCTTAAACCCATGCCGGCTACATGTTCTCTGAACACGTTGGGTGGTAAGCCTTTAGTAAGCGGATCCGCTAACATCTTTGCGGTACTTATATGCTCAAGACTTATAATTTGATCCCGAACTTTATCTTTCACAACATAGTACATTATGTCAATGTGTTTGGCAGCACCACTTGACTTATTGTTGTGGGCATACATTACTGCGGGTTCATTATCGCAGTACAACTTAAGTGGTCTATTGATGTCGTCAACCACTTTTAAACCGGGTATAAACTTCTTTAGCCAGTTCACCTGCCCCGTAGCCTCATAACATGCTACAAACTCGGCATACATTGTGCACGATGTAGTGACGATTTGCTTTGAGCTTTTCCACGATATAGCTCCTCCAGCGAGAGTGAACACATATCCGGATGTTGACTTTCTATCATCTCCCGTGAGAGTCCATGTGGAGGTGACCATATGTTTGTGATGAGTAATTGACTCTTGTTTTAGTAAGTTTGAGTTTGGGTTGGGCACTTCCTGCCAAGTCATAGCCTTAGAAGTGATCGGAATCGCCTTACAGGCAAAGTCGTAACCGGCGTGGTCGTAGGCTCTTCGACCACATTGGTTGTGGTCGGAAGCCTGTCGGGCAGGTTATGCACTTATTGTCGTCAATCGGGAGCCAGCCGGGTTGTTTACGACCATTCTATCAGCAGTCGAAAGCCAGAAAACAATGTTTTACTCTTTACGGCCGTGGTCGGAAGGTCATGCGACCACATGGCGTTCGACCACTCTAACCTTGGTCGTAGGTCACCGTGAAGTCGCGCTGTTTTGGCCGTGGTCGAAGCGATTCGACCACACTTGCCGCGAGCAGCGGTCGTAAGGCGTAGTCGGTGGTCGAAAGCGATCATACGACCACGTTGTCGCGAACTTCACTTCCTAAACGGCGGGTTTCGACCACGTTATGGCGAACATGGTCGTGCTTCGGTCGGATGCGGTCGAGCGAGCTTGGGCGTGGTCGCAAGTGGGCGCTGCGGTCGGAAGTGTTCAAGCGTTGTTGGAAGGGCTTCACCACGGTGAACCAAGTCGTGCGTGATCGAGAAGGGTTTCGACCACGGTGGAAAGCGATGAGCGTGGTCGGAAAGTGGTTCGACCATGATGGAATCTCTGGTTTTGGTCGTAGTCTCGGGAACCGGTCGTATGGACTTACGAGATAATCGTATCATCTTGAGATGTGGTCGTAGGACTTAAGAAAGTCTTGATCTATGGTTTCGACCGGTCATAAGTTGGTACAACTTGGTGGGTAAGTTGGAACTGAAACTTGTGATGGTCGTAGCAAGCTTTAAAGCGGTCGTAAGGACCAGCGGGGTGGTCGTATGGTCTATGGTAACGATCGTAGGTCTTGAGAAATAATGTTTAAGTATTTTTGACCGATCGTAGTGAATGTACGACCTTGTGAAGCATGTTTTGAGTTCCTTTTATGCGGATGTCTGTACACATTGTGTTGTGCGGTGCTATGTAATGGTTTGCTTATGCGTGATGTTTGCGGGACCTTGAGACTAGTCGTGGCGAAGCATGGAGGGCGAGACTAGGCACGGGCGGTCTTGAGGTCAAGAGCGGCCGGAAGTCTTGAAGACGATGAGGTCTGTGAGGTGGTTGCAAGCCGAGGAGATGAGGAACCGGAGCCGGAGCTGCGGAGGACCTTGGAGACAAGTCTTGATGAGGCTTGGAGTGGTCGGGACTAGACATGGGGATGTCGAGGTCCGAGCGACTAGGGAAGCCGAAGGAGACCTAGTCTTGCGAGGTGGTTGCAAGCTTGGACGACAAGGCGGGAGGAAGCTTTCGGGAAGGCGGTGGAGTGGCATTTTGGAGAAATGCGGAAAGGCTGCAAAGGAAAGGCGTGTCTCTGCCAATGCACAGAGTTGTTGGCGCTAACGGGCAAAGCAGTGGAGCCGTTGGGTGTAACGGGTAAAGCACTGGAGCTCGTTCTCGCTAGTGGGTAAAGTGAGTTGAAAACCCGGTGTTAGGTGGGGGTTTGCGGGTTCCCCCTCTTTGGTGTATGAGTGTGTGGCTATAAATAGAGAGGGTAGAGCTCGGGTACTTGTGAGATTCTGATCCCCGAGTTGCTCTGTTCTTCCGTTGTTATTTGTGAGTGTGTGGGTTCTCGGGATGGAGTAGGTGTGCTCATGTATCTCCCAGTTGGAGTGGCTGTAGAAACCTCCATTATCAATCATTCATCTCTCTTCCTCTATTTGTTTTCTGTCGTCTTGAGATGTTGTGATTGACTTGTTTGCCATCTGTTTTGAGAGCTTGAACTTCTTGCTATCCTTTTCTCTCCTCTCTTCTTCGTGAGTCTGCTTTCGTCTTTGTGTGCTTTGTTTAGCTCAGGCGGGAATCTGCTCAAGGCCACTTGGCGATTCATTCCGAGAGCGAGAGTCGAATTAGAAGTTCACTTTACTGGATGATTGTGCGCCTCGAGTCCTACATTCTTGGTTCTTCCTCTCGATTATCTCTGTTTGATTTCTTTTGTCGGCTTGGGCAAGTGTTCGACCACGTGGTGTTCGGCCGTCAATTGGCTTACGACCACGTGTGTTCGATCGGAGAAACTAGTTCTTTCACTCGATTTCTTGTGTGAGTACTTGGGAGTTTTGAAGGCACCATTCACCCCCTCTGTTGCCATTTCGGTCCTACAATTGGTATCGAGCGGTTAGCTCTAATTCATAGATCTTAACCGGTCTCAAGAGCCATGGCGACGGACAAGTACTCGACCAAGCCTCCGTCTTTGATGGCTGGATTACCCTTACGGAAGAGCCGAATGGAAACATACATCCAGGCTCGGGGTATGCCATTTGGCGGAAGGTGAAGGTCGATTTGTTGTTCTGCCGATGAGAACATTAATGCTGGAAATATGCATGATGTTGAGGCAAACGCTAAGGCAAGGAACATCATAATCCGGGGCACGAGTCGTAGCGAGTTTGACCGCATATCTCATCTTTCGTCCGTCTTCGATATCCGGGAGACCCTCGATGCATACCATGAGGCACCACCCGATTAAGGCGGTGAGCGAGACGATTCAAGCGCGACTACAACAAGTTTGAGATGCTTCTGGTGAGTCTTTGGATGAGTGTTTTGCGGCGTTTTCATAAGATTACGAGCAACCTCGGCGGTCGGTCTCACGTGCCCGACTCGGATAACGCTCGACGGATGCTCGCTGCACTCGACCTTCGTGTTTGGGAGATGAAGGTGACTACCATCAAGGACACCACGGACCTCTCGACTTTGACTCTTGATGCGTTGTACTCGCGCCTCAAGACTCACGAGATTAACATTGTCTCGCAAGTCGAAGTCACGATCGATGGCCTAGTCACCGATCCCACGTTGGCTTCCGGTTCTTACGAGTCTACTTGCGGATTCTCCCTTGCTGCTCTCGTGACATAGCGATGATCGATTAGAGCGACTTGCGGATGAGCAGCTAGCCCTCCTTCCTCGAAGATTCTCCCATGCTTACAAGGGAGGAGGGACGAGAAGAGAGGAGGGCCCGTGATTTGCTTCGAGTGTGGTGGCCCCAACCACATCCGAGCAAACCGCCCCAAGCCGGGAAAGGGCAAAGGTGACTATGGCGGTTCGGGCAAGAACGACTACACCGACAAGAACCGCAACACGAAGCCCTCGGCTTTGCTCAAGGAAAGAAGAAGTTCCGCAACCGGGAAGGCCAAGAAGCTCTTCCACGCGTCCTCACCGCCGGCGACCTCGACCTCGGCGAGGTGGAGGGATGGAGCGGCGACGACGGGGCGGGTGACCAAGAGCCCAAGGATGGCGGCGACGACTTCTCGGCATGTGCTTCATGGCCCTCGAGGCGAACTCGGCGACAATGAGTGTACTCGACTCGGACGAGGTATGTCCCACCTACGACCAGCTCAATCAAGCATTTCTTAAGCTAGGAGGTTTTCATGCTAGAGCTAGGGCTAGGTGTACCGAGTTAGAGAAGGAAGTAGACAGACAGTCACGGGAGCTTACTTCACTTACATCTGCTCCCTCCCGTGACGATTGTGATACATGCTGTGCTTTGCTTGGAGACATGGAGAAACTAAGGACCTCTCATGATAGTTTGTCTTCTGAGCTTGATGTGCTTAAGGTGGAGAATGTTAGTCTGCTTGCTGAGTTAGAATTGAGTAGGATGGTCATTACTCTACTTACTACTGATGAGACTACTTCTCCCACCTCATGTGAGGTTGAGGACATTACTGCTAGAGGACCTTATGCCATGCTCCTTGATCTGCCCGAGTCTTGTGAAAAGTGCAATAACTTGAAAATGAACTTAAAACGGGCAGATCATAAAATTGCTGAACTACAAGCTTCTTTGCTTGAGCCGATTGATTCATGTTTGAACTGTCCTAAGTTAACTGCTGAACTTGAAGCTGTCTCTAAACAGTTTCAAGAAATGATTGATCATGATAGGAAGTTGGCTCAGTATGCTTCTAAGGACCTGTTAGCTCATCATGCATTAATTGTAACAAACTAAAATCGACTTAGTTGCATTGGATGAGAAATGTGTGAAGCTAACCAAGGACCTACTAGAGAAGCCACCATCCGCTTGTATTGTCTGTGGCCGAGAAGGGGAGAAGCCCGGGGTAAGGTTGAGGCGCTTAGCGGCGTGAACCAACTTTGCTAGCGATGGGACTGTCCATTACGAGTCGGTGTGCGTGCACAAGCCATTCGTACCTCTGCTATTGGTTCTTCATCTGCTCACTTACCCCCTGCTGTTCCCTCTTCTCCTTGCTCTTCCTGCACCTCTCTCTTTCGGGAGTGTCAGTATCTTATGAACACTCTCGAGAGATTTGTAGGCGGCAAGAAGAAGCTTAATCTTATTCTGGACCAGTCTAAAATTTGCAGATTTAATCAAGGTCTAGGATATGATTTTTATGAGGACATGAGGAAGCATCCACCTGCTATTCTCAGACCCATAGTAGGAGGTGCGATCGAGGTCGAGCCCAGATCTGATGAGGTAAAATTCAAATCAGCGAGTTTTGTCCAAGAGATCTCTGACAGCAAGGTGAGTCCACCTGCTACTTCGGCTTCTCAGAAGCCAAAGCCCTCGCGTGCTACTTCCACCTCTTCGAAGGTGAGGTACCACTGCACCTTCTGTCAGAAGGATGGACATTTGATCGATCGATGCTTCAGGCGCGTCAGGATCGCGCAGAGAGACCGTGTTGCAGATCTTAGGCGTATTCAGGTCTGCTCACAGACCTTCTGCTTCTTTGAGTCACAGAGAGCGTAGGGTAGATAGAGGTCAGTCGTGCTTGACTACTTCATCTGCTCGGCGTGTTGTTCGATATTGGGTGCCAAAATCACTCTTGATTTATCCCATCTTCGAGACTTTACTCTGTTTGACTCGGGTTCGCGAGCGAGGAAGGGAAAGGTTTGGCTTGTAGACTCCGGGTGTTCTCGTCATATGACCGGAGACTCCCGTTGGTTTTCTTCCCTTGCCCGTGCTCCAGGTGATGAGACGATCACCTTCGGAGATGCTTCTTCTGGGCGCGTCATCGCCAAAGGTACTGTGCGCATTAATGATTCTTTCATTTTGAAAGATGTAGCCTTGGTTAGTAAGCTGCAGTACAATTTGCTTTCAGTTTCTCAGCTTACCGATGATGATTTCGAGGTGAGCTTTAAGAAAAATGCTTGTAAAATTCTTGATTCTTCGGGTAGTCTGGTTTGCGGGATTTCTCGTTATGGGAGGATCTTTCGTGCTGTTTTTACGAGTCTTACGGTGATCCTCTCGGTGTTTAGTTGCTTCTGAGTCCCGCGACCTCTCTTTCTGGCATAGGAGACTTGGTCATATTGGATTTGACCATTTGACCCGAGTTAGCGGCCACGATCTCATTCGTGGTATGCCTAAACTCAAGATGGTCAAAGATCTTGTTTGCTCTCCATGCCGGCACGGCAAGATGGTTGCCGCTTCTCACCCTCGGTCCACGATTACTATGACCGATGCACCGGACATTGCTCCACATGGACACAGTTGGACCAGCTCGAGTGCGATCGCAGGAGGGAAGTGGTATGTTCTTGTTGTGGTCGATGACTTCTCGAGGTATTCTTGGGTGTTTTCTTAGCCTCGAAGGATGAGGCGTTTCGCATTTCGAGGTCTTTTGGTAGGCTTCTGTTGAGCTCCCGGTGCCTTACGAGCGATCCGCGATGACAATGGCACGGAGTTCAAGAATTCCTACTTTGAGAGTTTCGTGGTGAGGCAGTGTAGAGCACCGTTCTCTTCTCCATCGTCCCTCAGTGAGAATGGCGTTGTAGAGAGGAAGAACCGTACCTTGGTCGAGATGGCCGGGCGATGCTTGATGAGTACTCTACACCGCGGAAGTTTTGGGTGAGGCTATAGCCACTGCGTGCCATGTCTCAAATCGTGTTTTTACGAGGCACACTTGCACCGTACTTCTTATGAGTGAGATATGGGCGAAAGCCTAGCGTCTCTCATTTTCGCGTGTTTGGTTGCAAGTGCTTTGTTTTGAAGTCCGGGAACCTAGACAAGTTCGAATCACGTTCTGTGATGGGATCTTTCTAGGTTACTCACCTTCTTCGCGGGCTTATAGGGTGCAGGCTGCGAGTCTAGTAAAATGGTAGAGACACGTGAGGTGACCTTCGATGAGGCTAGTCAGGGACTAGGCCGATATCTCGAGTTCTTTAGAGCAGTCCGAGACCATCTTTGTGGATGATGAGGATGATGGAGACGACGGTTGTCTACCTAATCTGTCCCTCATCCACCCTCGGAGGTGCCGTCTTCAACCGCACCTCGAGCGTCGACCCTTGCCTTCAGCTTCTTCCGAGTGGTGGCTCTGTTCCTACTTCGTCTACTCACGAGGTAGAGGCCACCTCTTCATCTCACCCTGGACCTCCTAAACACATTCAAAAAGACCATCCTTGAGCGGATCATTGGAGGCCTCTTGAGCGTGTTACCGCTCAAAATCGCTTATCTCAATTTTGTCTCCATTCTGCTTTCATTGCCTCCTTTGAGCCCAAGGATGTTTCTCATGCTTTATCTGATGAGTCTTGGGTCAATGCCATGCATGAGGAGCTAGAAAATTTCGAAAGGAACAAGGTCTGGTCGCTTGTCGAGCCCCCGCGAGGTCACAATATTATTGGGACTAAGTGGGTGTTCAAGAACAAGCAGAGCGAGGATGGAGTGGTTATTCGAAACAAGGCTAGACTGGTTGCTCAGGGGTTCTCCCAGGTTGAAGGTCTAGATTTCGAGGAGACCTTTGCCCCTGTAGCTAGACTTGAAGCCATTAGAATCCTGCTTGCCTTTGCGACTTCTAAGGGTTTCAAGCTTTACCGATGGACGTCAAGAGTGCCTTTCTCAATGGCCTTATTGAGGAAGAGGTCTACGTCAAACGACCTCCTGGTTTTGAAAATCCCAAATACCCAAACCATGTCTTTAAGCTTTCCAAGCGTTGTATGGACTTAGCGAGCCCCGAGGCTTGGTATGAGAGGCTTAAGTCCTACTTGTTGAGTCATGGGTTTGAAATGGGTAAAGTTGATAAGACCTTGTTCATCCGCCATACTTGGCGTGACCTTCTGCTCGTCGGATCTATGTCGATGACATTATCTTTGGCGGTTCTTCCCATACTCTGGTTTCCCAGTTCTCGGATGTCATGAGCACCGATTTTGAAATGAGTATGATGGGTGAGTTGACCTTCTTCCTTGGCTTCCAAATTAAGCAGACTCGGGAAGGTACATTTCTTCATCAAGGAAAGTACACTTGTGACCTCCTGAAGCGCTTCGATATGAGTGATGGTAAGCCGGTGTCAACTCCCATGGCTTCGGCGACCTATCTTGACCTGATGAGGATGGCGAGCGATTGATCGAAAGAGTTCGAAGTATGATCGGCTCCTTCTTTACCTCATCGCCTCGAGACCGGACATACACTTCTCGGTGTATGCAGTGTGCTCGTTTTCAAGCTTCTCCTCGCGTATCTCATCGTCGGCGGTGAAGCGCATCTTTCGGTACCTTCGAGCTACCATTGACTATGGTATCGGTACTCTTCCTCATCTGTCTTTCCACGAGAGCCTTTTCGGATGCGAACTTGCGGTTGTAGGATAGATAGGAAGAGCACTTCCGCACCTGCCAATTCATTGGCACTTCTCGTTTCTGGTCTTGAGGAAGCGATCGGTGTTACACATCCACCGCAGAGGCGAGTGCGTTGCTGCGGCCATTTGCTGTAGCGAGTTCTTTGGATGGTCTCGACCTGCGGGACTTTGGGTTGGTCATAAACGAGTGTTCCACTTTTTGTGATAACACTTCTGCGATTAACATTGCTAAAAACCCGATGCAGCACTCCGGACTAAACATATTGATATTCGCTATCACTTCCTTAGAGACCATGTAGAGAAGGGCGATATAGTGCTCCGGTTTGTGAGAGTGACCACCGGTTGGCTGATATCTTCACCAAGCCATTGGATAGTTCGAGGTTTTCAGCTCTACGGGAGAGCTTGGGGTGGTTTGTCCTTATGGATGTAGTGAGGGGAGCTTTGGGCTTTCTTGCTTTACTATTGTTTATGCTTCGTCTCATTTACATTGCATTGCACTCGGGGTGCATTTGGGTTTAGTCCTTCCAAAGATAGGTTAGAGTGCTTCTCTTGCCGAGATGCTTAGACTTCTAACTCTTATCTTGTGCTTCCAGATTAGTCGCTTCTTATCTCACTAGGTCGAGCTCACTCACTTCTTGTAGGTTCTAGCGAGGTTGGGCCATCCTCGGGTAGGCAGGTGCGTGTTTGCTCTCTAGTATGTGATTTCTTGTTAGCCGATTGTCACGGAGTCATATGGGGTAGATGAGAGTCGATCTGAGCCATAATTGTCTCTATATCTTATCTATGCTTTAAGGATTGCCCGTTTGGATTTTCTTTGCCGGCTTCTCATTTTTATTTCTTTCGTTCAGGGGGAGTTCATTTGGGAGCTTCTGGAGCTTAATTTTGACCTAACTTAACTTGAACTAAAAGTTGCATCTCATGTTGAGGGGGAGCTGGATTTCATGCATTTTCAGCATTTCGCATTATAATCAATCTGCATTGAGCCTTGATTATTATCATGTTATGACATGCTTTAATGCTTTACACCTTGCCATGATTTATGCTTCAGTTGCTAGATTTATCATGACTTCATATGTGTAGACTTGCTTTTGCCATGATAAGTTAATTAAAATTGCTCAACTTGAATTAAAACTTGTCATGCTCGCATTTGAGTCTAGTCTTGCTTTAGCTATCCTTTTATGATTCATGCCATGTCAAATAGGCTAAGTTGAGCGTTGAATCTCTATCGAGCCTTAGATTGAGCTATTGTAGTCTTTTGATGATGCATAAGTTAGTACTACATGTTAAAAATGCAAAAGATCTCTTTTGTGCGAAAAAGCGATCTCACCAATTCTCTCCTATGAGACGGCTTGCCATTGCACTTGGCATGAACTTAGGGGAGTTTTGGATGACCTAGACTATCTTCTTAAGCTTATCGCTTGGAGTAGTTGCATAAGGCTTGAGGTCTAGCACATGACAAAACAAAAATCTGGTTGTCAACAACCTTGATTTTAAAAGAAAATATGTCATTTGTGCTCAATTTGCTTAAGCCACAACAAGAATCAAGTACTTCAACAAATGTTTCATTCTCGGACTTGTAGCACTCTTTTTGGCCTCAATTTGAGCTTCTTAGTTACGCTTAGCTTATTGACATGGCTGCATCATCCTTGGATATCTCTAGCTGGACTTTGCTCATTGATGACTTGACTTGATCACAAACAGACACTATATTTCAGATTGTCATCCATGTGTTCTCGCTGGCTAATATATGTGTTGCCATGATCTAGATAGCGTTTTATTGAGTTATGGCTTGGTGTAGTACTTGTTGGTCATTATGGATAATTCTCATGGCTCTAACGCTTAGAATAATCAAACTTGACCATTTCATCCATTGACATGTCATATTCTCTCTATTGCATCTTGATGTGTTTATTGCCAAAAGGGGAGAATAGTGGTAGAAAAAGCTAGTGTAGAAAAAGCTAGTCGGGATCTTTTTAGAGCTTTGGAGAAAAATTTGCTCTCTTTCGGTTGTTGCTCTAGTGTTCCTTACATGCGACATGGTCATTAGCTCCATTCTCTTTCTTTGGACCATGTTGGATTCTTAAAACTCAAACTCTTCTTCTTGTTTTTTCGGTTTGTCAATATACTCATCAAGGGGAGATTGAGAGTCCATGTGGAGGTGACCATATGTTTGTGATGAGTAATTGACTCTTGTTTTAGTAAGTTTGAGTTTGGGTTGGGCACTTCTGCCAAGTCATAGCCTTAGAAGTGATCGGAATCGCCTTACAGGCAAAGTCGTAACTTCGATCGTGGTCGTAGGCTCTTACGACCACATTGGTTGTGGTCCGAAGCTTTGTCGGGCAGGTTATGAACTTATTGTCGTCAATCGGGAGCCACCGGGTTGTTTACGACCATTCTATCGTGATCAAAGCCGAGAAAACAATGTTTTACTCTTTCGGCGTGGTCGGAAGGTCATGCGACCACATGGCGTTCGACCACTCGACCTTGGTCGTAGGTCACGAAAGTCACGCTGTTTTTGGCGTGGTGAAGCCTAAGTACGACCACATTTGGTCGTGGTCGGCGATTCACGACCACACCGCCGCGCGAACGCGGTCGTAAGGCGTAGTCGGTGGTCGGCGATCATACGACCACGTTGTCGCGAACTTCACTTCCTAAACGGCGGGTTTCGACCACGTTATGGCGAACATGGTCGTAGCTCGGTCGGATGCGGTCGACGAGCTTGGGCGTGGTCGCAAGTGGCGATCGCGGTCGGAAGTGTTCAAACGTTGTTGGAAGGGCTTCACCACGATGAACCAAGTCGTGCGTGATCGAGAAGGGTTTCGACCACGGTGGAAGCGATGAGCGTGGTCGGAAAGTGGTTCGACCATGATGGAATCTCTAGTTTTGGTCGTAGTCTCGGGAACCGGTCGTATGGACTTACGAGATAATCGTATCATCTTGAGATGTGGTCGTAGGACTTAAGAAAGTCTTGATCTATGGTTTCGACCAGTCATAAGTTGGTACAACTTGGTCGGGTAAGTTGGAACTGAAACTTGTGATGGTCGTAGCAAGCTTTAAGGCGGTCGTAAGGACCACTGGGGTGGTCGTATGGTCTATGGTAACGATCGTAGGTCTTGAGAAATAATGTTTAAGTATTTTTGACCGATCGTAGTGAATGTCGACCTTGTGAAGCATGTTTTGAGTTCCTTTTATGCGGATGTCTGTACACATTGTGTTGTGCGGTGCTATGTAATGGTTTGCTTGTCTGTGATGTTTGCAGGACCTTGAGACTAGTCGTGGCGAAGCATGGAGGGCCGAGACTAGGCACGGGCGGTGCTGAGGTCAAGAGCGGCCAGGAAGTGCTGAAGACGATGAGGTCTGTGAGGTGGTTGCAAGCCGAGGAGATGAGGAACCGGAGCTGGAGCTGCCAGAGGACCTTGGAGACAAGTCTTGATGAGGCTTGGAGTGGTCGGGACTAGACATGGGGGATGTCGAGGTCCAGAACGACTAGGGGAAGCCGAAGGAGACCTAGTCTTGCGAGGTGGTTGCAAGCTTGGGCGACAAGGCGGGAGGAAGCTTAGGGAAGGCGGTGGAGTGGCATTTTGGAGAAATGCGGAAAGCTGCAAAGGAAGGCGTGTCTCTGCCAATGCACAGAGTTGTTGGCGCTAACGGGCAAAGCGGTGGAGCCGTTGGGTGTAACGGGTAAAGCACTGGAGCTCGTTCTCGCTAGTGGGTAAAGTGAGTTGAAAACCCGGTGTTAGGTGGGGTTTGTGGGTTCCCCTCTTTGGTGTATGAGTGTGTGGCTATAAATAGAGAGGTAGAGCTCGGGTACTTGTGAGATTCGATCCCGAGTTGCTCTGTTCTTCCGTTGTTATTTGTGAGTGTGTGGGTTCTCGGGATGGAGCAGTGTGCTCATGTATCTCCCAGTTGGAGTGGTCAGAGAAACCTCCATTATCAATCATTCATCTCTCTTCCTCTATTTGTTTTCTGTCGTCTTGAGATGTTGTGATTGACTTGTTTGCCATCTGTTTTGAGAGCTTGAACTTCTTGCTATCCTTTTCTCTCCTCTCTTCTTCGTGAGTGCGCTTTCGTCTTTGTGTGCTTTGTTTAGCTCAGGCGGGAATCTGTCTCAAGGCCACTTGGCGATTCATTCCCGAGAGCAGAGTCGAATTAGAGAAGTTCACTTTACCGGATGATTGTGCGCCTCGAGTCCTACATTCTTGGTTCTTCCTCTCGATTATCTCTGTTTGATTTCTTTTGTCGGCTTGGGCAAGTGTTCGACCACGTGGTGTTCGACCATCAATTGGCTTACGACCACGTGTGTTCGATCGGAGAAACTAGTTCTTTCACTCGATTTCTTTGTGTGAGTACTTGGGAGTTTTGAAGGCACCATTCACCCCCCCTCTGTTGCCATTTCGGTCCTACATCCCGCATAATCAGAATCTGTATACCCCACTATATGGAGTGAATCTGATCTTCTGTATGTCATCATGAGGCCTTTTGTTCCTTGCAAATAATGCAAGACTTTCTTTATCAATTTCAATGTTCTATTCGAGATTGCTCGGAATCGCCAAATAACCCAGTAACAAATGCTAAGTCGGGCGTGTGCATACTTGAGCATCTTGTAAGCTTCCGACAATTTGAAGCATATGGAACCGCTTTCATTTGATCGATCTCATCTGGTTCTGGGGCATTGAAAATTCCCATATCTGTCGCCCTTGACTATAGGTGCAGGTGAAGGACTACATTTATGCATACCAAATTTCTTTAAGATTTTCTCTATGTATGCCTTTTGCGATAGTCCCAATGTCTCTTTGTTTCTATCCCGGTGAATTTCGATCCCTAGAACGAACGAAGTTTCACCAAGATCTTTCATATCAAAGTTTGAGGACAAAAACTTCTTTGTCTCCGATGTGAGACTAACATCACTACTAGCTAGTAGGATATCATCCACATACAGGATTAGGAAGATAAACTTCCCATCTTTAAACTTTGCATAAACACAGTTGTCCTCTACATTCTCTTTAAACCCAAATTTTCTTATTGTACTGTCAAACTTCAAGTACCACTGTCTTGAAGCTTATTTTAACCCATAAATCGATTTATTTAGGCGGCATCCCATTTTTTCATTTTCTTTCATGACAAAACCTTTCGGTTGTGCCATGTAAACATTTTCCTCCAAATCCCCATTAAGAAATGCCGTCTTTACATCCATCTGATGTAACTCTAAATCATAATGTGCTACTAATGCCATTATGATTCTGAAGGAATCTTTACATGAGACTGGAAAAAAAGTCTCATTGTAATCAATCCCTTCTCTTTGCGTAAAGCCTTTTGCCACAAGTCGCGCTTGTATCTTTCCACATTCCCTTGGGAGTCAAGCTTTGTCTTGTAGACCCATTTGCAGCCTACTATTTTGGCTCCTTTAGGAATAATTTCCAAGTCCCAGACTTTATTAGTCTTCATGGACCTCATTTCCTCTTCCATGGCCTCAAGCCATTTTGAGGAATTTTCGCTTCTCATGGCTTCTTCAAATGAGGTGGGATCATCCTCCATTTGAAATTTCTCTGTATGATAAATCTGATAATCATCGAAATAGTGATCTTCTTACTCTTTGAGACCTCCTCGGGCCTCCTCATTTGGTACATCTTCTGTTTGAGGCTGCTGTTGCTCCCCCTCATCTGTGGCAATAGGTTCTATAGGATCCTGAAGAACAGGTTCCTCATTATCATTCATTGTTACCACAGGAGGAACAATAACAGGTGCTGGCACCACAGTGTCTTGCACCGTCGGTGCAGCGACAGCAGGTAGTGTGAAGAATGGCTCTTGAATCATCGGAGTGGGCGCATACACCCGCTTCTCTTCAAGGTCAATCTCACGAGCTACCATACTTCCTCTCATCATTTCATCCTCTAAGAAGATAGCGTGTCTCGTTTCTACAAACTTTGTATATCTGTCTGGACAGTAGAACCGAAAACCTTTTGACTTTTCAGGGTAGCCAATGAAATGGCAACTCACTGTTTTGGGATCAAGCTTCCCAAGGTTTGGGTTAAATACTTTAGCCTCGGCAGGACCCCCCCACACACGTAAGTGGTTTGGTTTGGGTTAAATACTTTAGCCTCGGCAGGACCCCCCCACACACGTAAGTGGTTTAGTGAGGGAACTCTTCCTGTCCACAACTCGTACGGTGTTTTGGGCACCAACTTACTAGGCACTCTGTTGAGAAATATGAATGGCGGTTTTCAACGCCTCCATCCATAAACTCAATGGGAGTGTGGAATATCTCATCATGCTTCGCACCATATCCATTAGGGTACGGTTGCGTCTTTCAGCTACTCCATTTTGCCGAGATTCGCGGTGTAGAATCTTTGGGCCACTATGCCATTTTCTGTAAAAACCTTGCAAAGGTCCAGAATTTGTCCATATGGGGTATGTCGACCGTAGTACTCCCCACGATCGATCGGACTATCTTAATCTTTAAATCGTCTTGGTTTTCAACTTGACCTTAAATATCTTGAATTTATCCAAGGCTTCATTTCTTTCTTTGATTGGATAGATATATCCATAACGGAGTAATCATCCGTGAATGTTATGAGCGAGTCATAACCATCCACACTTTTCACGAAAAAGGACCACAAATATCTGTGTGAATAATTTGTAGAACTCTGTGCTTCTTTTGGCGTCTTTCTTAATTTTCTTTACATATTTTCCTTTAATGCATTCTCTGCATTGTTCTAGGTCCGAGAACTCTAATAGAGGAAGAATTTCATTCTTAACTAGTCTTTCTATTCTCCCCTCGAAATATGGCCTAAGCAGCGATTGCCATAATTTCGACGACGCATCTAGAGTTCTCTTTCGTTTTCTTTCTCATTCACGAAGCGAGGATATACGCTCATTCACATCACATACGAATTCACATTTTCACGAAGTGACAATAAATAAAGCTCGTCTTGTTTGATGGCAAGACCAATGCATTTATTATTAAACATTATTTCACATTTGCCATTTCCAAAATGACAATCATAACCATCATTGTCCAAATTTGAAACACTAATCAAATTACTCTGTAAAGAGGGTACATAAAGAACATCTCTAAGTAAAAGAGTGAAGCCATCAGCTAGCTCTAATGAAAGATCGCCAACGGCTTCAACTTCAGCTTGGACTCAATTTGCGACTTTAACGCATCTTTCTTTTCTTTGCGTAGTCCTCGTCGAACGGAATCCCTGCAAATTATTGACAACATGAACAGTTGCACCTGAATCAATCCACCAAGTAGATTTTGAATATTGTACATACAGGGACTCATTTATAAAGGTAATAATGTTCTCACCTTTCTTTGCCATTATCATCTTTAAGTAATCGGGACAGTTCTTCTTGTAGTGTCCGGTCTTCTTGCAGTGAAGACATTGATCTTTGGGTGTGTTTGGTTGAGCTGTGGCTTCAAAAAAAGGCTCTTGTGAGTGTGGTCAGAGAAAAGTCTTTGAGGTTATGGGTCATGGAAAAGTCAGAAGTCGTTTGGTTCAAACAAGTATAAAACTTACCTCCTATCTCTATTTTCCTTGAAACAAGCTGTGAAACAGACTCTCTATTTTCACCATTTCAAAAGCGAAAAGCCAAAGCCAAAAGCCAAAAGCAGGGTCCAAGGTGCTTTCAAAGCGTACTACCCAAAAGTAGTCGCTACAAAAAGTAGCTTCTGATTTCCACCCCTTTGGTTGGCTTTTGGCTTTTTGGAAGCAAAAGCAGCTCCCAAAAGCTCAACCAAAGGCACCCTTTGTCTACTACAAAATTATTCTGTTGAGGCTGATGGACAGGGGCTTTTCCCTTGTTCTTTGAGGAGAAGTTACTGTTGAAGTTCTTTTTCTTGTTGTCCTTCACATAGTTGATAGAACCACCATGTGAGGATTTAATTCTTTCCTCCTCTTGCACACACATAGCTATGCACTTTTCTAAGTCCCATTTCTCGGGCTGCATGTTGTAGTTGACAACAAAAGTGTCAAACTCTTTCGGCAAGGAAGCAAAACCAAATGAATAAGGAACTCATCCTTGAGAGCCAAATTCATTGGTTTAAGCTTGATGCCAAGTTGCTCATCCTCGATATGTGCTCTCTTATGCCACCGCCACCACCAGTACCTTTACACAAAGTCGTTTAATCACCGTGTAGCATAAGTCTTTGAAGAGCGATGAACCGACTCTTTATCCTCTCAAAGTACTCTGTGACGGATGTCACACTCTGCGATTGAGCCCACAATAGCGAGCTCAATCGTGTTCTTTATCACACCAAACATTTCTTGTTGGCGGTGACTCACTTTATGATCAAGATCATATGACATTTTATGAGAGCATAGTCCCTGTGCAGTGCGCCAAGCGAAGATCGGCTTCATTTTCGTCTCTCACGATGCCACAGGCTCGTGGGACACGGTGTGGTGACTACCAGTCCACCTCGGCCAAGATGAAGGCCAGTCAATTTTTTCTTACTGCTCACCATAGTTGTCTCCTTTGAGAACAGGATATCTCGATGTAGCCCATCAAAGAGTATCCTCCACGAAAACACAATTCATATCAAAGTGAGAACATTTAAACATAATAACAGCAAAATTATATGCCTTATTCCAACGTTGGTCAAAATCGACATGCAATTTTATTTATACATTAAATCTACATCACCGTTGGCGAAAATAGAAATAATGCATAAAATCATCAATTAAAAAAATTATAATCTTTTTATTATCAACGTTGGTGAAAATAACAATATCATAATTATCTGAAATTATATCTATTTTTCCAAAATTAAATTCTCCGTTGGTTCGAATTTAATAATGAAAAATCAATCAACATTAACTTTTGCGTGAAACATGAAATTATTCAAAAATAATTCATTATTCAGAAGCATTATAACTGTACTCATCAATCTCTGGAAAAATTAACACGTTGGTGCAAAAATTTACAGAGATTTTGGTGCAAATTTCATTCAAATACACTCAAAAATGCTTCTGAAACAATTAAAAATCAAAAATTACTGTTCATTTGGCCATTTCGGCCTGTTCAGCGCGGCCATGGCCCACAGCGGCACAACCGGCCACCGTGCGTGCACGGCCCATCTTTCTTAGCCGGCCCAACCAGCCCAGCCGAGCACGCGCGTCGCGCTCTCCCCCGCGCCCATGCGGTCTCAGCCGTTGGATGCGAATCCAACGGCTTCAATCCCGCGCGGCCACGGCCTTTGGCGCCTCCGCGCGATCCATCAGCCGTCGGATTCGCATCCGACGGCTCTCGTTCACTCGCGGCCGAGCGCGCTCGCGCGCAACCTGGGCCTGGGCCGCGAAACCTCTCGCCCGCCTGGGCCGACTCCGCCTCCGCGCGAATCTCAGCCGTCCACGCCATCCGACGGCTCAGCGGCGAAATCATCAGCGCGATCTCAGCTGTCCACGCCATCCGACGGCGCAGCGGCGAACTCGGCGGAACAAAACCGCCCGCGGCGGACGCCCCCGCAAACCCTAGCTCATTCTGCCTCCCCTCTCTCATCCTCGCACTCGAGAGCGAACGAAGCGGCGGCGACGACTTCGTCCACGCCGCCGGAGAAGGAGAAGCCGGCGCCACCGCGGGCCCTCTCGCCGGCGTGCGCGCTCCCCTGAGAGGAGCGCGCCGCCGTCAGCGGCTCCGTGTCGGCGCCCCTCCGCCTTGCGCGCTCGAATCATCCCGCAGCGTCGGCGGTGGCCCGCACGTGGGCGTCGGCGAGCCAAAGGCTCGGCCGATCTCCCGCGCACGCCAATGGCGGCGATGGCGAGTAAGTACTTTTCAGATCTAGGGTTTCCCCTTCTCTGTTCTTTTCTTGTTTTCTAGGTTAGGGTTTCGTTCTCTGTGTCTTTTCTTTTCTTTTCCGTCTAGATCTACGCCTAGGGTTGCTCAGATACCATTGTTAGATTTGCTTTAGGATCTCCTAGGGTTTAGATCTAGCGGGTTCTCTGTTCGGGTTCTTGAGATAAAACCGAGAGGGAGAGAGGGGTACCAACCGTCCGATGTAGAGGAGGAGGGGTTGGCCATCGCGGTTCACTCGGTGAAGTCTGCACACGGGCAGCGACGGTCGGGGAAGAGGAGCGGCGTCTCCCTGGCAGCGGCCTTCCCTGGTGGCGGCGTCTCCCTGGTGGCGGCGACCTCCCTGGCGGTAGATGGCGGTGGGTGTTCCCGTCGCTGGAGCGCCCCCTCTTAGATCGGGTCTAGGGTTTGTTGGTGGGGATAGTAGCGGCACGGTGAACCTTGGTGTCCGTGCCGCCCCGGCCCCCACCTCTATTTATGTGGCGCTGGCGACAGGGCCACCACCAATTGGTGGCGCCCCGTCGTAGCGCGATCAAGGGTTAGCATTTCACCGTTGGGCCAAATGCCTGAGATCACCCTAACAGTACGTACGCTGTGCGGTGGCCGCAGCAGTGGGATGGGAGCGCTGACGCGCGCGCGCACGTAACACCGTGTCGGCCCCGCGTCGCGTGGACGGACGGCCGACGACGCGAATGGGCGCGCGGCGAGGCGGCGCGAATCGGCGCGCGCCTTGACCTGTCTTTCCTTGATACCTTCTCTCCTCCCTCGCGTTGCGGCTCTGCTCGGCAGCTCACCACGCCTTGACTTGCCGAGCCTATAGCCAAGGAGCGGCGGCTCGGTGGCTGCCGCGAGTGGTGCCGCCACGCGCAGCGTAATTGTGCGGACTTTGGAGTGTGGAAGCTTCGGTCGCCTTTCCGAGGACGGACGAGCGCTAGCCGAAGCCGATCGGTGGTTTATGGCATGATCCGCCGGAGCTGTGCAGTCCGGCGTGACCCCTACCCTACCGGCGTCCACAGTGGAGGGCACTCGATGTCCGTCCGAGTTCCGAAAGGTCACTGTGGCACTGTGCGCGCGCGCACCAGTCCAGACGCGACACGCCAGGCTCGTACGTTCCGCCGGGGGTCCATCTCGCCTCGCCTCATCGGGGTTGCAGATTTGATTTGCCCTCCCTCCATGTTGAAAAAAGCTCGAAGCTCGCGAGCTACTCGAGTTCGGCTCGTTCTAGGCTCGGTTCGAGCTTTAAACGAGCCGAACTCGAGCTTGATCTCAAGCTCGCGAGCTTCACCGAGCCGAGCTCGAATAGTTCGCGAGCCCCGATTCGAGCTCAAATAGTAATACATATTAATTCTTACCGAGCTTACTCGAGCCGAACTCGAGCTCGAGCTTTTCTTATTGTTAAAAATTAGTGTATATTTCAATTATTTTGACTGTTATCGAGCTTACTAGAGCCGAGCTCAAGCTTAAAAAATTTTTATTATTGAAAAATAATGCATAATAAGTTATTTTAACTGTTACAGAGCTTCCACGAGCCGAGCTCGAGCCTACTCGAGCTTAGACCGAGCCGAGATCGAGCCCAAGTCTAGGCTCGGACCTCAACTCGAGCTCGGCTCGAGTTTCTACCGAGCTCGAGC